>CM048926.1:37673222-38273222 GCA_026686955.1 Epinephelus cyanopodus
CATAAAGGACTGCATGCAGGAAAAAAAGGAATATCGGGATTTAAGTGACACAGGAAGACATCTGTACAGTATTCAAAAACATGCAGGTATTACTAGATTTCTGTCTGAGTATAGGACACAGACACACAGGATAAAATGAAATCCTGCACATAATAGTGAGGCATCCTACTGGAAAGTGTGTACACACTACTGGAAACGATCAAACATGCACAAGTAGACTGCAGCAGATATGATGAAGAAAGATGGTAGTGAATAACAGGATTAACTGAGTAAAGGCACAGTATTACATTAGGGAGTCTACAAGGAAAGATTTCAAGGAAGGAAGCTTCTATTTAATCATTTAAGAACAATTGAGAGAATGTATTTATTTTTCTTGCCAATCTACTGCTTCGCACCCCAATCTGGTAGGTGGCGGTAATCCACATGAAAGCTGGTTTGCCAACTGCCATTACACTCAAAGAAGAAGAAAAAGAAGAAGCAGCTGGCCTGGGCGGAGCTCTAATGAGGAACCACAACAACATAACGTCGTCTGAAATATTAGTGTTAGATTTGTAGAAATGCATTTTATCCTCCCCACGTTCAGTCCCTAAGTGAAGTGTCTGAGGTAACGTTCATACTTTTTCTTGGGCTTGTACAATGAGCTTGTTTTACAGGCGTCGAGATAGTGTTAGCCTTTTCCGTTCGTTGTTAGCTTAACGTTAGCTTATGCTGTTAAATTTAGGCTAACGAGCCGGGAAGTTTAAGTTAACGTTTATTAGTAGTGTTAAGCAGTGTTTTGATTTGACAATATATGTCACAGGGAAAAGTTTGTCTGGCTGCTGTGTACCAGTTGTCAACATAATAACTACGTTAGCGTTACGCCAGCGATAGCAAATTAACCGCTGGCTTGCTAGCTGTCATTAACTTAAATTACCACATAGATTGAATGTTATTTGACACTGCACTACTCTAAATCCAAAGAAGCGAGGCAACAATGTAACAAAAATATCTTTTGACAAAGACTGTTGCAACTGTCCTATGCTCTCCGATCACATTTTGTGCAGTGACCCTTGTTAACTGAGGAGTAGAAAAGAAAAGGGTGCAGCGTGGATCTGCTATGACAGGAACAGAGTCAGCATGAGCTAAATACTGAAGGTTATAATGTTAATAGCTACAGTCTTCAAACACTAATGAGGTGTGTTCAACCTGAGGAATGTCGCTGTTTCTGTATATTTTCATACAATTGCTTTGATGCTCAACAGTGAAATTGCTGTTGGATGTGCGTGGGAGAATGGAGCTTTCAATCACCACATGGAATTGATTGCTGTTCCAAAGTATCTCCATGGGGACACATTGTTGCTGAACATTTTGTATTAGTTTTGAGACACATTTTGCCAGACCATTTTTAATCTATTGATATGACAGCCAGCATTTATAAAAGTAAAAGAAATCTTGAACAAAGCGTTATAATCTCTCACTGACACCCACAGTCTGTCATTGATGGTGTGTTTTAATGTATCTTAATTATTCTTTTTCAGCTCAAGAGTGTTTGCATGAAGCCTTTGGATACGACGGGTACTTAATACTACTGACTAACACTATGGAGGAGACGAGCCGGGAAGCCGTTGCCACGGCAGTGCAGCGCGTGGCAGGAATGCTGCAGCGATCTGACCAGCTGGACAAGGTGGAGCAGTACAGAAGAAGAGAGGCGCGCAAAAAGGCCTCTGTAGAGGCCAGGCTGAAGGTGATGTGTTAACAGACAGTGCAGTATAGTTCTGTACACACTCCTCCATTTTACACATCTGTTGTGTAGATTGTGTCACTGCAAAAACATTTGCTTTCAGTGAAATGTCAGCAAATAGTGAAAAATCAGTTATCTCAAGATGTCAACAGCCAAATATACAGAGGTAATCCATTTAAAATGAATAGAAAAATAAATAAATAAAACAAGCAGAACAAGAACTGCAGCAATAAGTCAACAGTCCTTAGAAGCTGGAACCAGGGAATGGTTGGTATTTTTTCTTTATAAATTATTGTTAATTTTAAAAATTCTGTTTATCAAAATTGCTGTTGATTCAGTTTCAGTTGAATCAGTAGTTAGGTTTTCTTCTTCTTGAGCAAAAGTGCCCAGTTTTATGAAAAGACCACCTTTCCAGCAGTGAAATACTTCTTTAACTTTAACTTAATTTTAGTTCTGGTTGTAAAAAAAACATTTTTATGCACTCAATAGATACAATTATCTCAATTTTTAAATTCTGGCTTACTGTATGTTCACACCAAAAGCTGCCAGAGCTGCAAAGGCGACAGGTCCAATTCATTTTCAATGGACAGTGGTGACCAGAGGCGTTTTGAGCTGCAAAAGTTTTGAGTGGCTGCGTTCTGCGAATTGAGCTGCAAATGAAAGTTGAAGACTGGTTAACTTTATGCAAATTAGCTATAAAGCGTTTGAGCTGCAAATGACCAGGCACCAATCGGAATGTAGATGGCCATCGCTTGTGTTGAACCCAAAGAACATCCTTGGAAACTTTTAGTTCCTACCACACATTTGTTCCTACTTCAAAACAAGCAGCAAGCTGTCAAACTGATATGTTCAGCCTGAAGTAGCGCTGGAACCTCTCCCCATCCAGCCGCAGTTCCCGCACCAGCCGATGATATTCCCCGTGATGTTCACGGCCCAGGAGGATATCGTGAACCCAGACCTGATGGCGGTGCAGGTACCACACGGCAGCACAGATTACAATAGTGTCTTCTTCCATGTTGAATTGATACACAAGTGTGGACAAGTGCACATACTTAAACAATTTCTTTGTGTTCTGGAACACTTGTTATTAGCTGGAATGCAGTTAATTTGCTCTCCTTGCCACGAGTTTAACTAATCGCACTTTCGGCACTGGAACCCAAACCACTGACAGTGTTTCCCCTAGGTTTACAGCTTTGTGGGGTAAAACAAATAAAAAAAATGTTTGCACATATTTGGTTCAGGTTTGGCCCACTTGACATGCTGCTGTGTTGTGCTACGGTGTATTCAAGTGCTGGATTTTGTGTGGAATTTACGTGACAATGCCTGAACGCAACACAGGCTGTGTGTGTTTAATGTCAGACTTATTTAGACTTTTATTCTGTTTTCATTGCCCAAACGTGAAAATTTCTGTATTCAGGCAAATGCACGAAGTCACATTTCTGTGCTCCAGCCAGTAACCTGCTTTGTGGCTCCTTTAAATTGAGAAGCATAATCAAACATTCAGAATTTGACGTCATGAGCGACTTGAGCTGCTTTCGCTGCCACAAATACACTGAACAAAAATATAAATGCAACACCTCTGTTTTTGCTCCCGTTTTTCATGAGCTGAACTCAAAGATATAAAACATTTTCTATATACGCAAAATACCATATTGTTAATATTGTTCACAAATCTGTCTAAATCTGTGTTAGTGAGCACTTCTCCTTTGCCAAGATAATCCATCCGACCTCACAGGTGTGGCATATCAAGATGCTGATTAGGCAGCTTGATTACTGCACAGGTGTGCCTTAGGCTGGCCACAATAAAAGGCCACTCTAAAATGTTCACAGCACAATGCCACAGATGTCGCAAGTTTTGAGGGAGCGTGCAATTGCCATGCTGACTGCAGGAATGTCCACCAGAGCTGTTGCCCGTGTTGAATGTTCATTGCTCTACCATAAGCCGTCTCCAAAGGTGTTTCAGACAATTTGGCAGTACATCCAACCAGCCTCACAACCGCAGACCACGTGTAATCACGCCAGCCCAGGATCTCCACATCCAGCATGTTCACCTCCAAAATCGTCTGAGACCAGCCACCCGGACAGCTGCTGCAACAATTGGTTTGCATAACCAAAGAATTTCTGCACAAACTGTCAGAAAAACCATCTCAGGGAAGCTCATCTGCATGCTTGTTGTCCGCATCGGGGTCTCAACCTGATTGCAGTTCGTCGTTGTAACCGACTTGAGTGAGCAAATGCTCACATTCGATGGCGTCTGGCACGTTGGAGAGGTGTTCTCTTCGCGGATGAATCCCGGTTTTCACTGTTCAGGGCAGATGGCATACAGCGTGTGTGGCATTGTGTGGCATTGTGTGGGTGAGCGGTTTGCTGAGATCAACGTTGTGGATTGAGTGGCCCATGGTGGCGGTGGAGTTATGGTATGGGCAGGCGTATGTTATGGACAGCGAACGCAGGTGCATTTTATTGATGGCATTTTGAATGCACAGAGATACTGTGACGAGATCCTGAGGCCCATTGTTGTGCCATTCATCCACGATCATCACCTCATGTTGCAGCATGATAATGCACAGCCCCATGTTGCAAGGATCTGTACACAATTCCTGGAAGCTGAAAACATCCCAGTTCTTGCATGGCCAGCATACTCACCGGACATGTCACCCATTGAGCATGTTTGGGACGCTCTGGATCAGCGAATACGACAGTGCGTTTCAGTTCTTAACAATATCCAGCAACTTGGCACAGCCATTGAAGAGGAGTGGACCAACATTCCACAGGCCACAATCAACAACCTGATCAACTCTATGTGAAGGAGATGTGTTGCACAGCGTGAGGCAAATGGTGGTCACACCAGATACTGACTGGTTTTCTGACCCCCACAGAACCCCCCAATAAAGCAAAACTGCACATTTCAGAGTGGCCTTTTATTGTAGCCAGCCTAAGGCACACTTGTGCAATATTCATGCTGTCTAATCAGCATCTTGATCTGAGGTGGGATGGATTATCTCGGCAAAGGAGAAGTGCTCACTAACACAGATTTAGACAGATTTGTGAACAATATTTCTGAGAAATGGTCTTTTGTGTATATAGAAAATGTTTTAGATCTTTGAGTTCAGCTCATGAAAACTGGGAGCAAAAACAACAGTGTTGCATTTATATTTTTGTTCAGTGTATTTTACCAGCAGCGCTGCTAGAACGAATTCAGCTATTTTGCAGTTCTGGCAGCTTTTCGTGTGAATGCACAGTTAATAAGCACTTCTCTTCCAAGATAACAAACACTAACAGATTTGAACAAATTTAATGACCAAGAGAGGAAAGTATTTATTGATCATATAAAAACTTGTCGATCTTTAACTAAAACTTGTGAAAAATGGGAGCAAGTCTTGCATATAATGCTTTAATGTATTCAGCGGTGACCAAGCATACATGGTAATTTGACACATACTTTGTAAGAAAGCAAGCATTCATCATATCCCATACCACAATTTTATTATTGACACAGAGTGTAATAATTATAATTTTCTTGATGGCCCCTGATGTCCTTCAGGCAGCCATCCAGTCCCAGCTTGATGGCGTTCGCACTGGACTGACCCAGCTGCATAGTGCCCTGCTGGATGTCAAAGACATCCAGGGCTCACTGGCTGATGTGAGTAAAGACTGGAGGCAGAGCATCAACACCATAGAGAACCTGAAAGATGTCAAGGATGCTGTAGTCCAACACAGTCAGCTGGCCTCAGCTGTGGAAAACCTTAAAAACATTTTCTCTGGTAAGTTTAGTTCAACCCCACTCTCAGATGTCAACCATTGTGCATCCCATCACAGGCAATTTAGTGTCACTGTAGAAACATCTCAGGCTTTAAGCAGGTTTGACCCAACAAGCAGTCTTTAAAGTTTAACTGGACTCACAGAAAGCTTCTCTCCTGTATTCTTTGCTGTGTGTACAGTTCCAGAGATTGTGACAGAGACGCAGCAGCTGATAGAGCAGGCCGAGCTGCTGCAGGCCCACAGGAAGCTGATGGAACTGGAGTGTTCACGTGATGACCTCATGTATGAACAGTACCGTATGGACAGCAAGAACACCAGTGACATGAACCTCATCTCCATTTACTTCGAAGATGTAAGTTTAAGTGATAGAGGTTCAGAGTGTCATAGCATATTTGTGAAAGAGATGAACCTCATACACATCATCAACACCATTACCGTCACACCAAGGGATTCTTTTCTCTCACCAGTCACTCACCCTGATACTTTAACTCTGTTCATTGTCCAAGAGTGAAAAGGATCTTGTATTGTAAACTGCAGTTAACAGTGTCATTTTGCTGCAGGAAACATACTAAATCAGTTTAAACTAAATTTGCAAACAATGAGCCTTATTGTCTCACAGTTGTAAGCATACATGTGTATATGTTTTTGAGCTGAGTTTGTGGTGAGCTAACGCTGGTTTACCTTTCTGATAGTATTCTATCTAAGACATTTTTAGTTCTTATATAACCACAAAGGCCGAAGCTTTTAGGCAGCCATTTTTTCAATCTCTGTTCCCTTCCAGGTTCAAGGATTGTCAGATGAGCTGGCCAAGCAGTTATGGATGGTACTGCAGAGGTCCATGGTTACAGTCCGTCGTGACCCTACCATGCTGGTGTCAGTGGTTCGCATCATTGAGCGCGAAGAGAAAATTGATCGACGTATGGTCGACCGTAAGAAGCAGACTGGGTTTATCCCACCTGGGCGGCCCAAACGGTGGAAGGACAAGATGTTTGAGGTGAGAGAAGGGATGAAGGATCAGATTAATACTCTTAAATACTAAAAAAAAGATATTACTTGGTCAAGTAGAATAAAGTTTATTATCTCTTTGTACTCTTGTAAGGGTTGCCCCAAGGTTGTACATGATTGAGCACCTAGTTTGAGGACTGTTGTTTTTCGTCATCTGACTCATCCTCGTCTTCTTTGATTCTTCTTCCTTATCCAACTTTTTTTCTCTTTTCATTTTCCTAACCCTCTTCTTTTTCTTCTTCCTTTTTCTTTTCTCCAGGCAGCTCTTCTTCCACTTTGCCTTCTAACTCCTCTTGCTCTTCTTCTTTTCATCCAACTCTTCTTCCAATATTCCTGAGACTATATGGAGGTTGCTTTAAGGCTGATTCAAAGTAATGTTTACCATCATGAATGACAGGTCTTGGTCTAACTATCACATTCCCAGTGTTGAACATGACTGTGTTTGTGGAGTATGTTATCACCACTTAGTTTCCTTGAAGATTGCATTTAAATGTCAATACTTAGATGCTGACTGTATGGAACATTATAGAATTCATGGTGAAATACGATTGATTAGCTGCGGAATAGAAAAGGCATTGAAGTTTAGTTGCCTTTACCTCTGTAAGAGGTGGTTTTCTGGCCAGGGTTGAAATAGTGCATATATATGCACAGTAGTGCACAAAAAAATTGAGCTGTGCACAGAATTGTAACATTCACCAGTGTTTATGTTTGGTACGTAAATCATGTTGTGCAGGGCTGCCAGCTCTCACAAATTGACTGTAAGACTCATGTAATTGATGCTGTTCACACATTTTCACAACACGTCCTTTCCTAAAATTAAACTGGGACACTGACACTGCAAAGACAGAGCATTACAGCGTAATGTGGAAAACCTGGTCAAGCCACCCACCGCCATTTTTGTATGGAGCTGGAACTGTCTCAAAATGAATAAATGCACACTGAAATTAATAAATGCACAAAAAAGGATTCACAAATTCATTTTTATTAACAAGGGATTGTCTGCAGCCAATTAGATATCTCTCTCTCTCATAAGTGCCTCCTCACCAGGGGTGTTATATGACGTCATTAAAGCGCGCACAGGTGGCCAGAGACTGGAGGAGGTTTGTAGCCCACCAGTATTCAAAGAAAAAGAAGGCTGGACTGCAGCAACATGGCGTCTGGTAACGGTAACCATGGCAATTTAAGCGTAAGCAGCGTTTACCCCATATTTTGTGCTGTTACGGAGGAGGGGCCAAAAAGGATGAACAAAGACTTGTGTGATAGCAGTAATTTATTATACATCATATATTGAATAAGTCTTGTTGAATATATGGCATCAAGTCCTAAAATGTCAAAAAAACGTTTCCATACAAGGTTTGCTGAGAAGTGCAATATTTTTGCTCAGACTGATCCTATAATTATATACAATTTGAAGCAGTTTCACTGCATGTTACTGTACAGGGGAAGTCGGCTCAAATAACAATGGAACACATTAAAAATATCCTCATTTTCAAAGTCTCATACATGAAATAAATAAATGTGTTCCTTCAGAGTTTGTTGGAACCTTCAGTGTTGCCCTGGTCAGGATGACTATTACTATGACCATGTAAATGTTGAAATTATTTTGAACATTTTTGGAGAAAATTTAAGGGGAAGTCAGCTCAAATGACATTCTAACACATTTGGGCGTTTTTCAGTGTCACTTTTGGCTGCGTTGAATCAAGCCATGCCGTGCCAATTTACATTTCCATCAACAGTTAAGGCACGCTGTGCCATGCCATGCTGCACCACAGACAGATCTTCTCTGGTGTTGGTCCAAATGCTGGGCCACCCACCCTTAAGCAGGTAGCGGCAACGTCTTGCTGACCGTAGCCAACTCCCAACGACCCCGATTCTCCCCCTCAAACAAGCCCATGTGTGTTGCAAGACTCAACTCACCTCTGTCTGCAGGAGACCAGAGAAAGGTGTTTTTGAGAGTCTCTGTGTGTTCAGCTCTCAGTATGTCTGTAGCTTCTAACTGAATCTCTGTGGTTTGGAGTTTAGTTTCTCTCCTGTGTCCTGTTTTTACTTTACATATCTGCTTTATTTTACTGTTTCATGTTCAATATCAGCCGTATTAGAAGTTGTGTGAAGTTGCTGCTTGAAAACTTAACATTTCCTTATTTTGCTTCTTCACAATAAAAGTTTTTACATAACAAAATAATGGGGGATTTTTATTGTAAAGAATCTATAGGAAATTAAATGTGTTTATCACTGAAGTAGCAGAACTTTGTTCGTGGATTTTTTTTCAATAAAGGCAAGTATAATAATTCGGCAGGGAGGAAAGTAAAAGCAGAAACAGTCACAGTGAGATGTTAGATGAAGAGCTGTAGGCAACAGGCACTTACTTCACAAACCGCTCACCTCCAATGGGTAAACTTCTTTTGCCTGCCCTGCTGTGGAAAAACACATGCATCAAAAATTACAGAGGACTGTAGCTGTGGATCAGGCTGTTGCTTTTAAACGTCATCACTCAAGACAAGCCATCATCAGTGACAGACACACTATCAAGTGGATAGCCCTGTTGTAGTGGAAATGCAAATCCCTGCCGGGCTGGGCTGACGGCCCAAACCAAACCAAACCAAGCCAAGCCAAGCCAGCCCATGACTGTCAAAAAGGGGTAATTGATTTACTCATATTTGAACCATTGTATAAACAAATACATCAAATTGTTCAGTTAAAAAAGATGCATATAAATAAAAATAGTGCATATAATTACAAAGTTACATGCACTAATAAATGTACACAGAAAAACATCTTTTTAGCCCTGCTGGCTAACTGTGCAGACTCAACCCCTGAACTAGCTGTTTTTTAACTTTCTGATCTGGTTCTGTTGCAGGTGTTGGAGGGTACAGTCAGCACCCGCATTGAGAGCACCCAGGCAGTGACGAGAGAGGTTGATAAAATGTGGCTGGTTCGTCTTCTAGAAATAACCAGGAAATATGTTCTGGATGACCTCATTGTTGTCAAGAACCTCATGGTGCAGTGCTTCCCCCCACACTACAACACTTTCAACAGGTAACACGTACAAAATTAATCAGTCTGCTTTTCTAAGGATTATAGAACATATCACATTCAGACAAGATATACTTTTTTTGCCTGGTCACTTTAATGTCCTTCCATCCCTGGGCACCTCTGAGGTACATTTGTATAGCTAACATTGGAAAAGGAAGCCACATTCTCATGCACCCCTGGCAAAGGATCAAATAGTGTCACAGGAACAATGCAATAGGTTGAATACATTTTGAGACCTGCTTAACTATCAGCTGATTAAAAGCTGCAAAAAGTCAAAGTATACAGGTTTCCGTTAATTCCACTATCATTGAACACATCCAGGTAAGTGTTTGCTGACATGTATGTCTGTGTGTGTTTTAGGTTTTTCAGTCTCTACCACAATGCTGTTTCCACTCGTGTCAAAGAACTGGCCTCTGAGGACTTGGAGGCTAACGAGATTGTTTCCCTGCTAACCTGGGTCCTCAACACATACAAGAGGTGAACACACAGAAATGCACACTTTCACCAGCTCTGTCTGTGAACAAGGTGTTCACTGTGGGACATTAATCAGTTCAAAGACAGAATTTTATTTGTTAGTAGCACACAGGCTGAACTTGTTAGGCTCAGTTGTGCTACTAGGGATCATTTTGGCTTGCCTTGACCAGTGGGCTTTGCATTCCTAGTTTGTTTCGGGGCAGCCACAACAAGCCTGTAGAAGCAGACAGTCACACAGTTTGTTCCTGTCAAAGGGGAGCTTTCTTCATCGCCATCACCCTGCTTGCTCATGAGGGAATGTTGGGTCTCTGTAAAGCAAAGCGTGACTTTTGACTTGACCTATATGAAAGCGTTTCATCATTCTGTTGTTAATTGGGGCTATATAAACAAACTAAATTGACCTGGCTTAATGGTTAAAATTCATTTGGTGAATTTCAGTTCAACAACTATATCTCCTCCTCAATCATTTTTAAGGATGAGACTGTAGAGACCTGGATACATTAATGGAGGCGGTACCCGTTCATTCCCATAAAAGTTACTCAGTGGTACATAAAGCCAAAAAAGCTTTTTGCTGTATGAAATTACCCGGATCTTCTGCATTGCTGGGCCTAAAGAGCATGTACACTATAGACTTAGGGCTGCTGAGCAGGGCCAAGCACAGCCGAGTGGCTGATGTCTGCCGGCTGAGCAGCGGGTTGTATAAGCATTCTGTTAAATTGTATGGGGATAAAATGATTTAATCTTGCAGCTCATTTAGACTTTCCAAGTGTTATCAGACCGAATGGATCAAATGTTGATATTAAAGTTATTTCGCAAGAGGTGTGATGCTCAATAAAAAGTATCCACTGATTTACAGACGTCTCTTTCCAAATGCAAGTCAATAAAAAAAAGTCTTTTTGGGATGCAGCGGACCCCGGAAATCGCAATACTACTGTTTGGTTACTTTGGTTACGTCCTGAAGGCTTGATTTCTTACACCTGGTTAAACTGACAGCTGACATTGTATTTGCCATCTTCAGCAACAGTCCACCTGGCTTTACCACAGAAATAGTAGTACTAATAGTTTGATTTACCTCATGCATCCAGTGTCTAAACCATGGTCTGTTGTTTATGCTCTTGCAGACCTTATTCAAATGCAACACTTGTCCACTTGCACAAACATGTTATCACAAGCTCATAGAATTCATGTGAATCCTGCAGATGGAACAGATTTTTAGTCAGAGAATCTGTGTGTGTGTGTGTGTATGTTAAAGTGCAGAGATGATGGGCCATCCAGAGCTCTATTCAGAGTGTGACATCAACCAGCTGGAGCCTCTGCTACCTCAAGATGTGGTGGACGACCTGCTCAGCAAATATGTCAAGACTTTCACAGTAAGCACCACACACAGCAACTAAATACTATAGACGTCCCTATGGGCTGAAATATGTGCCACCAGAAACTGAATTTGAATCATTTATATTTAAATTTGAATTTATAAACTTGAATAATTGCATTGAAAAACTGAATTTCAATCACATAATTTGAAATTTTATTGTTCATTTTAATCATTGGATTGAAAAACTGAATCTGAATAGTATAATTTGAAATTAAATGTATTTCTATATATCTTCACATTCAGTTCTCACAGTTCAAATTCAGTTCTCAAAATTCAGTTTCAATTTACTGTGACAGACATCCGGGTAGTTTAAGGATGGAGGAAGAGCAATCGAGTGCAGATACACAGGACTCCTCTTTGGCCAATCAGCACCTACATTTTTGAGCACGTAGGAAGAAGCGCTCACCTTGATCAGAGATATTGGATAAAGGAGATACCTCACCGTAGGCTTATCCAATGTTAAAAAAACGGTTACTCTTCCTGTCTCCTAAGTGGGCGTGGGCCATAGACAATAGGCTCATTTGAGATGAACTGCGCCTCGCCTGAAAAGTAGACAAGAGCAGGCGGCCGCAGCGGGGGGTGGTGACAAAAAGCTGCGGTGAAGTCGGACAGTTTCCAGACAGTTTCCAGCAGCCTTCAATCCGTACAGGAAGTCACAGACACACTAACATCCTGTCTGGAATGACGTCAGTTAGTTAAAAAGTGATCAGACCCATATATCAGTTTGTTTCAGTCTCCAGTTGTTTTAATTATGATAGATTAATTTATTAAAATGCTTTACAGGTGATCTGTAGTTTATGTTCATGGTTTATCCTCCATTTGATATGAATTCTCCTGTAAATCAGCATCATATCAGTTTGACTTGTCCCCTCAGCTACACAGGCTGAATAAATTGTGTTTGACTTTAAGGTTAACATTTTCAGAGGAATAAAATACAAGACAACAGCTTTCATTAAGGCTCAGTCAGATACAGTCAGGACTTCACATCTGATGTTACTTTAAGCATCCTCACATCCCAATGACCACAAGTCTCTGTGTTGCTAAATACTTCAATAATTCAACCGTCTAATATTAATATAGTACAGACTCTGTATAGTTTATGATGAATGTATTCAGTCTCTGACAACTACACTTCACCATCAGTCACACAACATGTTTTCTGTTCACAGAATAAACCTTCAGATCAGACAAATACAGTCTTAATCTCTAAAATTCAACAAAAATGAGTAGTATCTCTAAAACGTCATCTTGTTCAGTCGACATCTTAACCAATCAGCTGTTAGATCAGGTGAGAGCCAGGCAGTGCAGTTGGTGGAGAGCAACTGCACTGCCTGGCTCTAAAGGGCCGTCCACACCAAGAACTATAACTATAAATATAACTATAAATATACAGTTTTAAAAATCGTTCTAAACTCAAGTGTTTGGCAGCGTCCACACTACAACTATAACGACAACGATAGTGGTGGACGATATCGTTTGGATCACTTTCAGAGCGATTTGATGAACGATAGAAACACTGACAGCCAATCAAAATCCATCTGAAATGACAGGTCGAGACGTTCATCACGTCACGTATACCCACTAAGAAAGCTCCAGGATTTCCATACACCCACTTAAAAATGCACAAAGATCCGTAACAATATAGTTTTGTGACAGAACCTTAACTTCAGTGATTTTGTTTCGCAAATACCGGGTAAATAACTGCAATAAAATACATTTTGCAGGGGAATGCGTCTCCTCTTTTCCCCTCCATTCATAAAATTCAGGAGCCAGGATGAAGTCACTGAGGGGGGCAAATCTTTATTATGCAACATAGGTTCACACAGTGAGTTATAAAGAGCGCGCAGCCGTGCGTAATTGTCGTGCGTAATGACAGCTCGTCGCCGGTGAAACACAATAAACTGTACGTCTTCATTCATGTTTGTCTCATGACAGATGAAGCTTACAGACAGACAGGTGGAGCAAGCGGCAAATCGGTTTTCTTTTTCTTTCTCGCAACACAACAGGTCATCAATATCCATTTTATCCATCACTATGCTCCCCTGCCGACCGCACCGATCAGTGTGTGTTTGGCGTAACCTAGCAACACAACGATATCGTTCATTGGTGTGGATGCTGCCATTGTTATTGTTATAGTTAACGTTACAGTTATCTTCCTTGGTGTGGACGGCCCTTAAAAACTGCAGCCGCCTCGCTCTCGCAGTTTTATTGTTGTCCACTTTTGTAATACGTCAGAGCAAGTCGGGATGAAGTCGTGCACAAAACTAACTTTCATGCATTGTGCACCGATCGCCGATGATCAAATCTGCGCGTGTTGTTTTTCGGAACTACCTTGTTCTCTGTAGCTGATGTAACGTGAATTAGGCTACTCCTGTGTGGGATCAATCGATCTGAGAAGATCAAATACATTGTTTTTGGTGCTTAACTTTTTCCCGAGTATATTAGTGCATGTGTGAATGAATAAACGAGAGGCATTTAACATAATTTCTTTGTAGAAAGGCGCTTTATGAAATTAAGTCCATTTACTTGTATTAGTTTACAGTGCAGCCTTGCCACATCCAATATGGCGGTGACGTTGATGTATCGCAGCAGCAAGCAAACCCACTCAATGTGGCATCTACGTGTATGTATATATGTATAGGTTTGTTCGAGATGAGCCAGGCCTGCACAGATTCGATCACCGGCGATGGGCGCACAATGCATGCCGGTTAGTTCTGTGTCCGACTTCATCCCGACTTGCTCTGACGTATTAATCAATCAATCAATCAATTTTATTTATAAAGCCCAGTATCACAAATCACAATTTGCCTCACAGGGCTTTACAGCATACGACATCCCTCTGTCCTTAGGACCCTCACAGCGGATAAGGAAAAACTCCAAAAAAAAACCCTTTTAACAGGGAAGAAAAACGGTAGTAACCTCAGGAAGAGCAACTGAGGAGGGATCCCTCTTCCGGGATGGACAGACGTGCAATAGATGTCGTACAGAATAGATCAACACAATAATTAACAGTAATCCATATGACACAATGAGACAGAAAGAGAGAGAGACCGAGACAGAGAGAGATGCAGGACAGATAGTAATGACAGTAGCTTACAACAACATTAATAAAAGTAATAATATTATAATTAATAATAATATATTAATATCTGATAGTATACATGTGTGACAATAATCATATGTGTATAATAATAGTAGAAGTATGACTAATGATGCAGCAGCAGCAGCAGCAGGAGGCATCTGGCAGGACCACTGCAGCAGCACAACCACACACGTCACACTATCCAGGCACCGCTGCAATACGAGTTAACCTGAGAGACAGTGGAGCACAAAGGCTCCGGAGAAGAAGCCAAGTTAGTGACATCCAGAATGACCGAGCTAGCAAGATGCAGTAATAGGACACAAGAGGTGGACGGCGTTTTTAGAGCCAGGTGCTGCAGTTGCTCTCCATTGACTGCACCGCCTGGCTCTCACCTGATCTAACAGCTGATTGGTTAAGATGTCGACTCAACAAGGTGACGTTTTAGGTAAACTACTAATTTTTGAGTTTAAACTACAATTTTTTTAGAGATTAATATTGTATTTGTCTGATCTGAAGGTTTATTCTGTGAACAGAAACATATTGTGTGACTGATGGTGAAGTGTAGTTGTCAGAGACTGAATACATTCATCATAAACTATACAGAGTCTGTACTATATTAATATTAGACGGTTGAATTATTGAAGTATTTAGCAACACAGAGACTTGTGGTCATTGGGATGTGAGGATTCTTAAAATAACATCAGATGTGAAGTCCTGACTGTATCTGACTGTATCTGTATGTTTTTTCCTCCGAAAATGTTAACCTTAAAGTCAAACACAATTTATTCAGCCTGTGTAGCTGAGGGGACAAGTCAAACTGATATGATGCTGATTTACAGGAGAATTCATATCAAATGGAGGATAAACCATGAACATAAACTACAGATCACCTGTAAAGCATTTTAATAAATTAATCTATCATAATTAAAACAACTGGAGACTGAAACAAACTGATATATGGGTCTGATCACTTTTTAACTAATTGACGTCATTCCAGACAGGATGTTAGTATGTATGTTAGGAGACAGGAAGAGTAACCGTTTTCTTTTCATTGGATAAGCCTACGGTGGGGTATCTCCTGTATCCAATATCTCTGATCAAGGCAAGCGCTTCTTTCTACGTGCTCAAAAACGTAGGTGCTGATTGGCCGAAGAGGAGTCCTGTGTATCTGCGCTCGATTGCTCTTCCTTCATCCTTAAACTACCCGGATGTCTGTCACAGTAAATTGAAACTGAATTTTAAGAACTGAATTTGAATTGTGAGAACTGAATGTGAAGATATATAGAAATAAATTCAATTTCAAATTATATTAATCAGATTCAGTTTTTCAATCCAGTGATTCTAGTTTAGAAATTCAAATATAAATGATTCAAATTCAGTTTCTGGTGGCACATATTTCAGCCCATTCATGTACGTCCCATTCAAGTTATTTAGCCTGTAGTCTCTATTAGGGGGTGTGGGGAAAAAAATCTATTTGTAGATGCATGCAAGTTTTCTCCAGAAGATTATATCTCAACGCAGAATAGTCAGTAATTAAAAAAGTTAAAACTTAGTTCTTGACATCATAATCACCTGTAATAATTTTGTAAGACAGCGCTGAACATTCCTTACAGCTGAACCAATTGGATATTGGAATGTGATGGACGTAAACATGTTCATGTTTTAAGCTAAGCTACTTCTTAAGTTTTGTTGAGGGTGGCTGAGAGAAGGGCAGCTTTTTTATGTTACCAGAAGATTCAGGACATGCTGAAATTATGTTAATTTACCGCAAGCATACTATTACAGGTACACTTTTGTTTCTTTTCTGGTTGGTTCTTTGCAGTTCTGGGAAATACATCTCTTCCTTTTGTTGCTACTGTTGTATTAGTAAAGATAGTGGAAGTAAATGTATCTGTTTATTTAATCAAGGATCATTTCAAATGTGCTGTTTATAAAAGTAGCACATAGAAACACAGTGAGAAATAGTAAAGAATGAAATGAAACAATTTGGATGCATCAAAATGCATGGATAATTGTTTTATAATGGTACCATACCCCTTTGAATCGAATGGAATCAAAAGTTGCCTATAAATTCCCACCAGTAGTCTTTATACATATTATGCCTATCTTTATTTCATTTGAACCCACCTCTGGAATCGCTACGTAACCAAAATGTGAGTTTTGCACTGATAATTGACCTGCTCTTGGGCGTCCTGGTGCAGTAACTTCATTACAATCAATTACCAACACCCTGTCTTGTGCTGCCTCCCTGGGTGTCATCCTTGAACCTTACCTTGCACAGACTAAGTATTTGACTAAGTGTCAAATATACACTCACTTTATAAAACTGCCAGTGTAATTAATAAAAGTTAAGATGTCACAGTGGTGCACAAACAATGTTAAAAACCATCTCTTTGTTAAGTGTGGATCCAGACTCTCAGTTTAACTGTCATATTCATATCTTCAGTCTAATATAACAGGCTGGCTGCGGAAGGCCCTGGAAACAGACAAGAAGGACTGGCAGAAAGAGACAGAGCCTGAGGCTGACCAAGATGGATACTACCAGACCACACTGCCGGCCATTGTCTTTCAGGTAACACGCACATGCAGCATTAATACACACACACACACACACACACACACACACACACACACACAGAGCCACCTAAGACCTTTGATAGTTTGAATCAAAGGATGTAGACTGTGGCTATAAACCTGCCATTGGGGCACTGATTTTGGCTGGCATTCTCCTTTCCTTTCACTATCTGCATGTCACTGTTCTCAAAATACAGTTTTATACTAGGGATCAACCAATAATCGGCACTGCTGATAATATCGGCCGATATTCAGCATTTTTATGATAATCGGCATCGGCCGTTTTTTCCACCGATAGCCAATAAAATATGTTTATTTTAATTAAAATATATTTATTTTAATTAAAACACGCTCCTTTGGCTCTCATGCAGCCATCTCGCTCTGCCTGCCTGAAGTCTCCACTCTGTGGACAAATGTCCCGCCTACAGCCCCCACTGATTGGCTACACGGCACACGTGAGTGACAGCCAATCAACACTGAAGTTAGATGCAGTTCCGCAGCGGCACAGAGAGAGAGGAGGGCAGAGAAGACTGCTCCGTGAAGCAGCAGTGTGATGTTTGAAGGCAAGGCAACAGAAAATGTCGAAGATGCAATAAGACACCACTGTTGATGCTTGATAAACGCCCAATCCTCATACTGTATCTCAGTGTCTGTTCCCCCCCTCACGCGGTTGCTCGCGAGTCGCAACGGGAAACAATAATGTCGTCTAAAACTACTTCACATCGGCTGCTAAAGCTAACGGACATGTAGAAGTTTACTTTGGTGCATTTCAGCTGTGTATGGTCGGTGTGTGTGTGTGTGTGTGTGTGTGTGTGTGTGTGTGTGTGTGTCAAGCTGAGAAGAAACGGTTGTCTATGTGCAGCTATGTTGACATGGCCTGTGTGTTTCTGTGTACATGCACGCTAGCTTCAGAAACTGATGTGAAGTTGTTTTGCAGGCTTCATCAGTTCATTTAGACATGCATTTAAAAAGTATGCAAGAATATCAATTAAATTTACTTGGCATTAAAGTAAAAGTACTCATTTTATTTTCAGTGAACTTTAAGAGATCACTGCACTTTTTGTTTTTTACAACAACCAGCCATTTCAACCAAGATTTGCGTCAGAGTTTGTGTTATTCTACAAAAGTTTAAGGTCTTTTTATCACAGATTTTCAGTATACAAAAACAAAGAATGTGTTGTATTCAGTCTAATCCCAGGTGTGTTATTCTAAATTTTGACACCAAAATTTTAATTTTTACTGCAAATGAATATCGGTTCTAAATATCGGTTTCCTTGACTACTAATAATCTGTATCGGTATTGGCCCTAAAATACCCATATCAGTCGATCCCTATTTTATACTCATACTCATACTCATACTTTGTTCTTTCGGTGAATTGTTGTAAAGATCTAGAACAAATAAAACAACTTGTTAATGCTCCTTGGAAAACCCTAGCCTAAATCTTGCAGATGTTGATCTGTTTTCTGAAATTATCAGCTTGAGCTGATTTTTCACATCTTTAAACTCTGGCAGCAGCACGGATCAGAGACAGTGACTTCACCAATATATCGGTCTATGCCACTTCAAATGAGCTACTGTTGTAATAATGTTCTGCTGGAGCTTCATACAGCCAGCAAATCACTAGGGGTTTTAACAGTCCAATGAGCTCCTCCAGAGCTAAAGTATAGTCAGGCTTCACCACTAGGTCACCTCTTTGTCTTTTTTTAATCACTTAAAGGTGAATCACACAGTGACATATGATGTCTTTGTGGTGTTTTCATTAGGGATGCACCGAATATTCGGTAACCGAATATATTCGGCCGAATATTGCAAAAAACCACACATTTGGTATTCGGTGGAATAAGTGAAAAGCAAGGCTGAATAATAGCAGTGTGTTTTAATAACGCAATCAAAGAGCGTGCCGTGACGGGCGGAGTAAAATGTCGGCAGTGTGGTGATCTGTCCATCACCACACTCGCATTTGCGACTAAAAATAGTTTTGAGCGAGCAAAATAGGCTAACATCATTCAGCACGCTGTGTGAGCAGCCTACGGATTTCAACCACCAGCAGAAACGATAGGCGAATCCCACCGGTTGTGGGTTGAATGGGAGTCACAGACACAGGCAGTAATGTATTCCTGTCAAATACGGTGGCCATCGACTTACTGGTGGCGACGGAGAAGTTGGCTCCAGTAATATCCTCTTCTTGGCATCATGACTGCCCAGTAGTACCTGAACAGCCGAGCCAGCCGAACACAGGTATGTGGCGTGTCAGAGGAGAAACGAGCTGTTCACATTTTTCTCTTGTGGCAGGTAACGGCCCACAAACCTCACCGCACTTTAGGGACTGTTCTTTACTTGTCAGGGGAGGAGGGTGGCTGGTTGATTCTTATTTTATTTATGTATTTTATTTTGATCCCCCCTATGTTACTCACTCATTGATGCTGTTTTTGAAGTATGAATAAGTCAATAAGTAATTTATTCCATTGAAATATCATTGATGTATTATAGAAAAGTGATTTTTCTTACTACTCAGAACTATGATATTTTCATTGGTATCGTACAGTGGGTCCCAATTTTGGTGCCGTGACAACACTAATCTGGAGGTGATTCATCTGCAAAAACTAATGAAAAACTAAGCAACGATATTCAGTATTCGGTACTCGGTATTCGGCCAAGCCTTTAATATTATTCGGCTTCGACTTCAGCCCAAAATTTTCATTTCGGTGCATCCCTAGTTTTCATTTGCACGGTCATTTTGATGACAGTGCTTGCCTCCCCTTGTGCAAATGTTCCACCAAAACAACTTCAGCCCAGACACTATTTTTTTGAGAGCACCATCACTACATCTTGGACTTCGTGCCACCCAAGACGATTGTGATTGGTTTAACGCAGGCCTATTCAATGGCCCAGACGCAACCTCTGAATGGCCTGGCTAGGGAGTGGTACCAAGACCTGGTATTAAACAGCCTGGGGCAAAATTAGTCAAGACCGTAGTATTAATAAGTTCCATTGTTATTGGCTCTTTCACGGCTCTCTTTTAAGTTCTGGTTTCATGTATCATCATGCTGCAGATTCTCTCCTGCATTCTGCTAGCTCACCTCCTCCACACACACACGCAGACACACACAAACATTACAGAGTGATGTCAGCCAACAGCAGACAGGCGGTACAGATAAAGGGAGTATAATTTCAAGATTACTCTAGTTGATGACAAGTACATTAAAACCTTCGCCAGTCAAAAGTCAGTGCTTTTTCAGTACACGTGTTCAGCAAGTAGAAAGCGATATTTCAGTCTGCTCTGTCCACAGTCTCTTACATGCCGCCATTATGGTTTATAGTTGCAGTTTACACAAGCACATCACGCTATCAGGACCAATAGCAAATTGCTATAAACAAACTAAAATGAAAGCTGTCTGCCACTTATCTTAAAATGATCAATCAATCAATCAATTTTATTTATAAAGCCCAATATCACAAATCACAATTTGCCTCACAGTTGGTAGAGTGTGTATTATTAGATACTGTTAATGCCACTTGTTATGCTTCTGTGTGTTGATAGCTCTTTTTTTTTTTTATGTGATGTTCCTTGGTCCGATATGTGACTAAAGATTTTTTTCAAATGTTACATGATAAACATTGCTACTTTTACTACAATAATTTGCTCTAAAAATGTGTCATTACCAATAGCTGAGAAAAGTTTTCATTAGGTTGCCTGCTGCTAAAAATGTCTGGCCCTTCAAGATTTTCTGGTTTTAAAATCTTGCCCAGTTGAATTTGTAATTAAATAGCACTAGTTTAAGGAAAGGAAAACAAAATCAGAGTGTTTATTACCCCTATAGCAGAAAAATAATGGGTGATTCCAGAGGAGTGGGTGTATATGGCCGCCAAGAGAAAAGGCACCGCGCCCAGCATGTTTTTTTCAGAGCACTCCGCTTTTTTGTTCGGAAGCTCTGACACTTTAAGTTGAAAATCTTTGAACTGTTCAGAAAAGCACCGGTGTCGTCACTGTCTTTAGAACGGCTACTGTCTAATGTCACAACAAAGACAGAAAAGCAATTTTTGGGGGGAGTAGATTGGACAGTGGACACTGGACACTGGATTTTGCTTGTGAATGTTGTGCTTTTATCACCATTAGCTTTGTAAACTTCAAGTCAACTGTGTCAGCCCTCTGTTAATGTTGCATTATATTAGCTCTCTGGCTAATGTTAGTGTCAAGTTAAGTCGTCATAGGAACAACATGCGAAGCACTTCATTTAAAAAAGTGCTGAGATGACGCGTTCCCCAGCGTCCTGCCACGACTTTTCTGCTAAAAATAACCACTATGTGAACACAGGCCCAAAGCTTGTGGCTACTTAGAGGCTGTTTTTCATGTCCCTTCGAAGACAAGCAGCCCTATTAAATGTGTGTGCTATAAATGTTTCGTCATAGCAGTGTTCCCAACCGGATGATGAACTGTACAGGCTTTTTTCATTCAACACTTAGATATAATGCCAGATTCATCTCATCAGACCAGTCAGTGTTTTCCTTGTTCTCTCTGACTACTCTGTGTTTTATTTGACCAACTAATATTTCCCCTGAGGAGTTGGTGGAGACCAAATCAGAGCTAAAAGGAAAGCAAATTTACTAACACTAACACTGCACCAATGAATGCTAATGTCTGCTGGATGTGTAATAGGCAGATGTTTGCTTGCATATTAACCACATCAACTTAAAAGGTAATAAAATATATCAGTGTTGTGTTTACAGCTAGTTTCTACTGCCCACCAGCGGCCTTAAATTATTCGACAAGGACTTCTGACTGAATGGAGTCAGATAGAACTGATATGCCAAGGGCGATGAAAGAAAACTCAATCTGAGTTTTAGTTTGAATCTCACAGCATATATTCCAGACTGTAAATGAGGTATAGTATTCATGTATCTCAGTTGAATACATTTGTGATACTCCAGCCTTTGATTGATTGATTGATTGATTGATTGATTGTGATTTTCTAATATTGAAAAAAGGAAGGGTTGTGTACACTTCCTGAAGCCACTGCATTTGTGATTCCTGTTAATTGTACTGAAAACAGCTCATCTCACCCTTTCTCTCTCATCCTGATTTTAATGTATCTTCACTCTTCTTTAGATGTTTGAGCAGAACTTGCAAGTTGCTGCACAGATTGATGGAGATTTTAAAGAGCAAGTTCTAAAGCTCTGTCTGAAACAGATGAACACTTTTCTTATCAGGTAACTTTTTTCATACTTTGATGTTTCTGATGTGATAAACCTCACCTTTAGATTGATGGGATTTATTTCACCACATACACCACAAGCTCAATGAAGAAAGCTGTCAGAATCTTTCAAGGGTAAATAAATTATATCTCAAAGTATTAGAACCTGGGTAATTTTTCCACTGCCCATGGTTGTGTGCTCTTTGAAATTTGGATTGTGTCTAGATTGTGTCTCTAAAAAGTTACCCTTTAAATATTGCTTCCATGCAAACAGTGATCAAGAAAACAAACTACTGCAATAATTATTAGGATCACTGTGTAAAGCTAACAGATGTGTGTGTTGTTGTGTGCAGGTACAGAGAGGAGGCGGTGAATTACAAAGAAGAGCACCTGAGAGACAGACAGCTGCCTCAGTGTTATGTACAGTACATGATTGCCATCATCAACAACTGCCAGACATTCAAGTAAGATCTGATTTTATACATGAATAGAGTAAATTAATTCAGTAAATGATAACTTTGGTCATAATGTGATAATGTCAAGTTGGTTGGCAGACAGGAGGGACAGCTAGTGTATCATATAGAATGCAGTGGTGAGTGTTGTACTATAATTTTCACCTGTTGAGGACAGAATGATAAGGGGAGTCAAGCAGCCTCAAAGTGATGCAGCTGTATGACCATCAGAATTAACACTTTGTAGGTTAGTAGGAGTTTGGATGCCGGTTGCAGTTGCTCAATGATATGTCTAAATAATATGTTATAAGAGAGTGGGATGGAAATTTTAAAACAGTCAATTTGACTAGCTAGCTTTTTTTATGCCATGTACTGTATACCTAGTTTTCTTTAGATTTCAAGAGATGGGTTAAGAGAATCAAGAGAGGCTTGAAGGTAAACTGGATTTTAATGCCTGTAAATGGTAATTAATGTGTTTTGTTTATTTTTGCAACTCCAAAATACAGTCAAAAAAAGAGGCATCATCTCTATTGACCAAAATATGAGAGCTAAAAGTCAGAGCTGGAGTAACCTGTCTGCAGCAGTAATCAATTAATGTATTTTGCATTTGATTCTCAGAGTTTTTGCTAAAAAAAAAAAAAAAAGCATTAAGAGAACCCTTGATTAACTGGGGCCATGGTTAAAAATTATTTATCCCCACCATTCTCTTATCCATTCAGTTTCAGTAGGCTAGCATGAGTCATGTAAACAAAGTAGATTGAATATATGTTTTATCTTAAAACCAGTTAAAAACCTAATTTCTTTTGACATCACTGTGGTGAGCCTTTTGCGCGCCTAAAATGGTAGGTTGAGATCTCATACAAACAAAATTATGTGCATTATGGGTTAGGGTTAGGGTTATGTGCACAAACCAAGCAGTTCTAAGTTATAATAATAAGTATCACACAGAGATAGAAAACCTTAAAGTCAACATAGTACAAATATCTACCTATGAAATAAAACCAATGATTGTAATACTACAACCATAAAGAATTATGAAAATTAGCTATTTTGAAAAAAAAAAATGAATAAATGATGGAATAATAACACATCCATAAATTTTTATTTTATCTGCAATGAATATTGGTATTTTGCCATAAAGAAGTAAGGAAACTATAATAGTCCTGAGGAACATAGACAGTCAAAATATCCTAAAAGGTCACAAAATTTTTTATGCAAGCCAAAAAAAAATTCTTGAGGTAGTAGAACAATTTTAGCACAACTCAGACTCAAAATGTGGCAGCAAGATAGTGACAACTAATATAGATAATAATTTTTGAAAATCAATGATTCCTTGTTCATTAAATATTATATTCTTTATATTTGATAACTGTAAAACATTCAGCAACAATTCTTCACACAAAACAAGTTGCAAATTATCCTTTGGGTTTCTTGGATGTTCAGTACAAATTTAAATGTAATCCAGTGAAAAATAAGCAATTTTTAAGGCTAACAGTACGTATTGTAAACTTGTATTGTGGCCAGTTTCTTAAACAAATTAGACAAAAGAAAAAACAGAATACCTTCATGTGGAGAAACAACTACAGAAAAAGAAAAATAGTATTAAAACAAATGAGAAATAAATCAAAGGAAATTCCATTATACAGCTCCCCTTAAAGGACCTCAGTGCACGTGGCAGAACCAGCATTTAATCTTTCTCATGATTAGATTATAGGTAGACTGTGAGTTGTGTCCTGACCAGCAGCCAGTAGAGGAGCAGATGGAGGAGAGCTTAAACTGTCATTGACGATTTCACCAGCAGATATGCCACTGTCCACATGCAAGTACTGAGTTAAACTAGCTAATGGCATGCCATGGATATGACTATTTTCACTAGCTATATGCCAATGAGCAGCTGTCAGCTTTTATTTACTTTTATCAACTTTACTGTGACATCATATTATTTCTGCAAAACCCATTTCTGGCCATTTCTCAACATCAGGAACTCAGGATCAGATGGGGAAATATGACACTAATTTTGGGTGTCCACATTGAAACTACGCCGATTGTTTAGATCTTCTGTACTGCCGGGGGAAGATGTGTGTGAAGCATCCATGTTTTCACAACGTGGATGTAAACTGCGAAAAAATTGACAAGTGTGTGCATACAACCACAAAGCACTAATTCTAGTTTCTTTTCTTTGGTATTGAACACTGGGGTTCCATATTGTAATGCATGGCCATTGTCTCATGTGTTCTTCAGAGAGTCTATTAACAGTCTGAAGAGGAAGTACTCCCAGTCCTCAGAGCCCACTGATAGTGATGCTGCCATAGAGCGGACACTCAATGAGGTGGCCAAGGAGGGATGTCAGTTCCTATTGGATGAAGTCTTTCTAGACCTTGAAGTAAGAAAGGGTTGTATTTGTTGCAAAGAATTGGTTCTTTTGTGCAAAGTCATTTGTATTTTGTGTAAAATATTTGCTTGTGTATTTATTAATGTGAAATCTAGTTTGTTACAAATGGATTCAATAGAAAATCATTTTGGTGTTTACACCGAATAAATTATCTTCCAAGTTTCTTTTTTATTTTGCTTATTGCAAACATTTGTAACAGTAAGTAAAAACACACAAAAACTAAGAATACTATCTCACAGCTTCTCACTGCTCTGTAGCTCATCTGTTTACAAAGACAGTATGTTAGTGTGTAAGGACTTGGTAACTGATAAATAAATGGACTTAGGAGTTATCCAGTGCCTTTTGTTTTTATGCCTCAGCATGATAGCCGTGGTCAGAGTCATTATGCTTTCGAGTTATCCATCCATCCGCCCATTCTCGTGAACGCAATAGCTCAAGACCACCTTGAGGGAATTTCTTTAAATTTGGCACCAATGTCCCCCAGGACTCAATGATGAACTAGTTGGATTTTGGTGGTCAAAGATCAAGGTCACTCTGACCTTGAATCCATCTCTTTCTCGTGAACACGATATCTCAAGAACACCATGAGGAAATTTCTTCAAATTTGACACAAACATCCACTTTGACTGAAGAATAAACTGATTAGAAATTGGTGGTTAAAGGTCAACATCAGTGTGACCTCACAAAACAAGTTTTTGACCATAACTTAAGAACTCATTACGCTCATAACAAAACCTATTATAATTTATTAAACCTATTAATATTTCAGGAACAGAAGGGGAGACATTTTGTCAGATACTGAATTGGTGACACTAATCTTGGGTGCCGACCTTAAAACTGTGCTGATTGTATAGATCTTCTGTGTGTGAAGCATCCACATTTTCACAGACATGGATGTGAACTTTAGGAGAAACTTGACTGGTTCACGGAAGCATACAACCACGGGGCAGTAGCTGTAGTTTATTTTTAATTGACAGTAAAAAGGACAAGAACAAAAACAAATTCAGGAAATTCTACTGATTTAACAAAATGTTACATTCCATGTAATTGCTTTGATTTTGACGTGTCACTGACCAGCATCACCTGAATGAGCTGCTGACCAGGAAATGGCTGACAGGCTCTCATGCTGTGGACACCATCTGTGTGACAGTGGAGGACTACTTTAATGACTTCAACAAGATCAAGAAGCCCTTCAATCAGGTAGGACTTTGTGCATGGTATATCCAAAAAATTGTGAATCAGTTCTACTGAAAATTCATGGAAATATGTGTTATATTCTCAGAGCCATAGCTATGAGCCCTGTGTGGCTATGTTGTATTTAAAATACAGAGATTATTAACATGATGTTATGACACGTATAGGAGATGACGAGCGAGGCCCTGCGCAGGGTGGTGGTGGAGTACATTAAAGCAGTGATGCAGAAGAGGATCACCTTTAAAAACGCTGATGAGAGGAGGGAGGGAGCTGAGAGGATGATCAAAGAGGCTGATCAGTTTAAGTTTCTCTTCAGGAAACTGGCTGCTGTGAGTTCACACTCAGGGTCCCTACAGGTCCCTAAAAGTTTTTAAAATTTCAATAATATAGTTTTTGATGGTCATGGTTTAAATGTCGTAAGATTCTGGAATTTTTCAGTTTCAATGTTTTATTTCACTGGTATTTTATATGCCAAAACAATGACCATTATGCTATGTCCAATACATATTTGTTTGTTTGCTAAATAGGTAGCATATACTTTGCTTCAAAGGTGGCAGTATGCCTTGTATTGCTGTGATCCACCTTTTAACCTAGAAGAAGAATGTTTTGGGGTAGAACAAGTATGACCCAAAGTGTAACCAGATGTTAAAATGTGGACTTGTTGACTTATCTGAAAGTAAGAAAACACCTAGAAAACAGTTAAAATTCAGAACAAGTCAATCTATAAGGTTCAACATTGTCCATAAAAATACTGCGTACATTATAAGAGCCATTTGAAATCATTAATCACATTTTTCAGCAACCAAATCATATAATGAATGATGAAATGTGTGGCACTTTGCACCGTGTATTAGAAACATTGCACATTATCCTAGTAAAACATGATGGCAACTCACAACAATTATTTACTGTGTACTGTCTAAAATGTCTGGCTTCATATCCATTCAAACACACACACACACACACACACACACACACACACACACACACACACACTCAAACTGGCACACACTTGTCCAGGCTTCTTTAGCCCAAAAGCACCTCTCTTGCTAAGCCCAGTGAGAAGACAGCCATGCAGCGCCAGTGTGTGTGGGGCTTGGATGTACTATGCTCACAGACAGCTGCAGACTTGTACTGGTTGCATGAACACAGTTCCGTCCATTGAGTCTGAGAGCCACAAATGTGTCTGTGCGTGTGTGTAAAGAAATTTTGGTAATAAGCTGAATAGCGAAGTGACGCGAGGGTGAGCAGGGTCTACAATTCACTGATAGAAGTTTTTCAAAGTCAGGTATCAGGCTTTACTTTGGAAAATCACAAATGAGGGTCAGCTGAAAAAGTGAAAATGGGTCAGTTGGTTCCGTAGCTGGGTTACTGTGGCAGTTAGTATATTTAAGATCTAGTGTGTTGGATTTAGTGGCATCTAGCAGTGAGGTTGCAGATTGCAAACAACTGAAACTTCCCACGTGCACCACTTAGCACTTAGACATAAACAGCTTGTTTCAGGTGATTATACAATATTGAAAACATAGGTATGAATACTAGATTCCATTTCTGCCAATAGATGACCCTAAATCATTTTATTTTTATTCAAGTATCATGCACCAAAAAGTGCCCAGCCTGCATGGGCTTACAAAACTCTACAAACATAACAAACAGGAGAAGTAACATAATAAGAGCAAAAGAACATATAATACATCTCCATGCATGTCAAAGTCAAACCGTATCAAAAAGCATGTCTGAACATCCCACTATCAGACACAACACAGCATTCAGCACAGATGCATTTGTTGACATTTTAATGACTTGCAACAAGATTGGAGGGGCATGCCTAACTTTGGTTGATTTTTTGGGGGTAGGGTGAAGACACAGACCCGCTTTGTGGTGCCATCGCTGCCATTGCTGAAGTCTTCAAGCTGACTGACCCCACGCTGCTGTTCCTGGAGGTCACCACTCTGGTGTCCAAATATCCTGACATCAGGTACACATGGTCACACTCAACTTAACAAACCTACAATGCATGCACTAGTTTTTTTTTTATTGTTTTACATTTAGCATTACAATTTTACTGTGATTAGGTGATTATCAAAAAGCTAAGGTTTTTTGGCCCTCCCTCTCTCTGTAGGGAGGAACATATCCAGGCGTTGCTGGCAGTGCGTGGTGATGCCAGCAGGGAAATGCGCCAGATGATCATTGGGACTCTCAGCGAAAACAAAGTATCCTACGCTGGTGTCACACAGCCCATCTTCAAAGACATCAGTGTGCCCACCATAACCATGACCACCATGACTACCATGACCTCCATGGCCACTGCAAAGCTTCTCAAATAAAGCCAATAATCACAACACTATTTCCACCTTTAGCACCTTCAGACATGATAACATAAGAAAAATTCTTTTTCCAGACATTTAATTACTTAGATTTTTTTTAATGCAGTGTGCTATGTTTCTGTCCTCAACCTTTCTGTGCTCTCCTGTTGTCATTCTGATCACCTCTGCTTCAAGAAAATAATAAAATTATAGTTGTAATACTGTGTGGTATAACTACTAATTGGAGGTTAAAGCATCACTCAATGCTTTTTTCTTGTCCTTCTCCACTTTTTCTTCTCCAGCTGCTCCACCACCACTACTGTAGTTTTAATTTGTGCATAGATTAGTGTTGTGTCGTTCGTGAACAAATAGTTCAAAAGAACAAATCTGTTGAGCGAACGTACTGAAATGAATCACTTCCGGAACTGATTCATTCATTTTTCCTTTCAGTTGAGCTCAGCTTAGTGTGCGGGCCGATGGTGGAACTGCCGATTCGGTCCTTGCGAACGATGAATCCACTGGCGAGTCATGAGGCAGCCAGGGTGCAGGGAGGGACTGCCTGTAGCGTGACTAATCACCTGTTGAACGAATCACTTGGTGAACGACATAACCCCGATCCCTGAGTGATTCAAATCATTTACTTCTCAGCGATACACTTTCATAGGGGCTGTTTTCTCCAAGCCAGCGGCTACTGTAGCCAGGAGTCAAGCCACATGAACACAATCACACACCTCCCCATTGTTTTAAAAGGTTAGGCTGGCCAGTAATGAGACACACCAGTGCAGGGCAGATGCAGCAGCAGCAACGGACAGAGACTGAGTCGGTTGGACTACGTAGTACACAGTCAGGGCTCCTCCGCCAAGCACTGAATGATTTGGTGAACGAGAACGAATCTTTTGAACAAATCTTTTTAATGAACTGATTCTAGTGATTCAGTAACATCTAAAGAACTTCTCTGCCCATCACTAGCATAGGTGAGCATGATTAACTTCCAGACAGGTTCCTCGTTATTTGTCAGGTAAGAGTGTTAGTCAGTAAACAAGAAGGCAATGGAAGCCAGGAGGATACATCACAAAATAATTCAAACCGGTCCTAATATAGGGTCCTGATGTCATAGAAGACGATACCAAATATACCACATCATTGTTGGGTACAACAGGAAGTGTGTTACCAGAAATGGAATGCAAATGGATCATAAAGATAATGACAAAAAAATAAATGATAAAGTTGTGCTGTCATGTTGAATTGAAGGTCTTAATTTGATTAATGAAATTGAAGTGAAAACTTAACTTAGCCAAAATAAGTAAAGCTAAGATGAAGGTTCAACAGTCTGTTGCTCCCACTATCTTGTTCAGCTCACATAGATCATCTACAGTGTTTTATAGTTTTGTTTTCATTTTCACTCCAATTTTCACAAAAACACAGTTCTGTACTTTGAATTTTGCCCTTACAAATCTCATACAGCACACAAAATAACCATCTGTATTGATGTAAGTTATACATAATGCATCAAGTTTATCACAGCAGTACAGTGTACTCAGTATTTATCACAATTCATAGTTAATGTGGGGGAGAGAAAATTTTTGGGGGTAAATAAGATGCCAGAGTGCATAAAAAACATCGAAATAGAGCTTGTTCCATGAAAAAAAAAAACCCAGGGTCCGGGCTAAGCTCCCAATGTTCTCAAATCCGAGGAACGCCCCTGGTGACGAAATTTGTGACAGTGAATCAAATAGCCTATGTCACGGTTGCTGTCCAAGGTGCTGAGCCTGGGACGGCCCCGGAGGTGGGAGCGACCTCCAGAAGATGGCAGTAATGCGAGCAGACAGCTGTTAAACATTTTAGGAGGCGAAGAAGAAGATGGTGGAGTCAGAAACAGGACGTTGCGTCTAATCTGAAAATCTGCAGATTGCTGAACATGAATAAACCTGTTTAGGTTCTGAAACAACCTAAGTAACAGGCTGTCTGTCTGACCTCCATATCTGCTGAGAGCACGGACAGCTGGACTTGAATTGGGTAAGAGCGTTTGACAACACAGCTACTGTGGCTACTGATGTTGACTGCTGAGCAGAGCTAAGCTAACGCTCTAACCAGTTTACGGTAGGTTCGTTAAGATCAGCAGCTACAGCCAAAAACAAAACCAGCTCAGTGAGATAATGATCTTCATTGGAAACTGTTAGACATCTACTATCTTTAAGCTGTGTTGTAAGTATTTACTGTCATTGCTAACGCTACCGTTCAAGGCGCTTTGTGTTTATTAATGTTTGCTAGCTAGCAGGGTCACAGAGTCAGTCATAAAGCTGAAACGGGATGTGTCGCCGTTAGGTTAAAACGGTTGGTGTTTAAGTCATTCAGTTAGCTAAATCTTAGTTACATCTCTTAAAATTAACGATGTATTTTACCTTTTAAGTTTTATCTTGTAATGAATCAGTAAACAGACACAGTTCAGTTGTTATTCCATGCCCAGCATCTCTAACGTTACTGTGGTTATTGTCAGTTGTTGGTACAACAATCAATATGGAGCATCCATACTACAGAAAGCTCCAGGGCTGAGATGAGCTGTTGTGCTTAGTTGTAAACAAGACGAGGATTATTAACGTTACAGAAAAGCTCCTAAGAAAGTGCATGTGATTGATGTTAGCATTGTGGCATGACTTTGCTGCAACATTTGACTTGATTCGCATTGTGTAAAAGCATTTAAAAACTGTCTCCCTGTAATTAAGGGCTGCAGAAATCTTTAACCTGTATTAATATTGCACACACACACACACACATACGTGCGTATATATATGTGTATGTATAATAAATCCAGTTTCAATGTGCAGTAGGGTTGCAAGGTATAAGGTGATAGAAAAGTTGACAGTTATCATACCATGTACATTTACCTATTGTATTGTAAAACAATGCAACTGGAAGGAGAATCTCCCCTTTATTTTAGTTTTTTTACACATGCTTCCATTAAAGAAATGTTCACAAGTTTCATTTATAATAATTAAACATTTGCTCAACCAAAAATAAGCCTTCCATTTTCATTCCTTAAAGGGTCATTCTGACTGATACCATACATTTAATACCATGATATGATAAAGCTGTGATATTTTCTGGGACAGTTATCGTACCATTAAAATCCCATACTGTTGCACCCCTAATGTACAGTCATGGCAACATTGTAAGTATTGGCTCTAAAATACCTAAAATCTCAACTCATTAGTGCACCAAACTTCCCACGCACCACAGTGAGCCTTATGTTAAGTTGATCAGTGTACAGTACTGAGCATTTTGATAAGAATAGTGTTGATGCTACATACAGGGATGACATAACACTGTACATTAGTACATTACATTACAATAACATTATAAACTGTATATGTTATCACAGAAATATGCAAACTTTAACTAGTGTGCAGTTGTGAGCTTTCTGAAATTAAATAGCATTTACACTGTATACAATGATTGACACATTAGTACAATATGGTAAACAACAAGACAAATCACAATCTAAGAATCCTGTTGAGTTTAAGGACATTGACAAAGTCATCAAAATTTGGTTCTTGAGTGTCCGCATTGTCCTCTTCGAATGAGTTCCACCTTTTTCTTTTTAGTTGCTGCTTTAGACCAGTTCAGACTGACTCCGTGTACCAGAGGCTCCATTATATCCCAGTAGCTACAAAGGAGTCTTTGTTAAACACATGCACATTAAAATGAAACAATGTAAGAAGAGAACATCTCTCTCTTTGGTGGAGCTGCACATGGCACAGTTGGGAGAAGTTTACCTAGAGGGCCTTCTACCAGAAATTGATTTCTTGGCTAAGGTTAGGAGAAAAAAAGTGGCGGTTTTGGTTAAAATGAATACATAGATTGCTGTCGGAAAGGGCTCTCTGGGCCAAAATGTTGCTTTACTTCACACACCTCATCATGTCTTATCCTACATTTTCTATTGATGCTGTGATGATATTGTAGAATTGACTGTTGGACTTTCACAAAATACTTGAACATGATGAGATTATTGATAAATAATCATCAGTAATGTGGATATAATACATAAGTGAGTAAAAACAAGTAATAGAACAGGTCAAACAGTCTGGTAAGTTCACACAATTAGGCTCCATCATTTTAATGTAATGCAGCCTTTAAAACAGGACAACATTTAGCATATTACCATATCCAAAATCTAAGAAGATATCTTGTCTCATTTCACATTATCTATTATGTTCTATTATGTTTGAAACCACTATCACAATATTAACAGAATAGTTTTCCAAAATACAATGTATTACACAATGGTAAATGTATGCACAAAGTCACATGTGCAGTAATACAAATGATGTTCAGCCAAATGAACTTTGTTGCACTGTTACCAAACACTTGTAATGTGTAAAACACAAATTGCACTAACTCCCTATATTATTTTTTAATCACATTATATTGTCAATTATAATATTCTTTTGGATCTAACTTTAGCTCTTCTTAGTAAAATCAATACATTGATATTGTTGAATATATAGATTATGTAAAATGAATGTAATACTCCACTAACATATTTGTACCCAGTATTAATTTTGACAACTATTCTAGATTTAGTCTTAGTCTTGAGACAAAAATGCTTATTAGTTTTAGTCACATTTTAGTCACTTTTATCTTTCATAGTTTTAGTCGATGAAAATTCAAAACATTTTTGTAAACTTTTAGTCATTATGTTTTCTATATTTTTTTCAATCTTTAAATCTATCCAGTTAGGCTGATTCAGGTATCAGAAATTAGAAACAAAGTAACAGGTTGTATAACATTTTCATTTAGACAATTTTTCCTACAACTACAAATAATTTCTACACACTTACAAACTGTCATTTCTCCAGCAGTATTTGACAGGTTTGAGGGGTGATTTACGAGCACACACTTACTGATCATCATTTGAAAAGTTCAACATCTCTCTGTTTATGCCCTCAAAAACTGACACCACAGATAATTCTGAGACAACTAGGATTTGTACCCAGGTTCATTATAAACTCATCTGACTTATCCATCTCACTGTTAAGAAGCAAAAACGTACTTAATTAAAGCCTGAATTCTTTCTTAATCTGCAACATGTTAGTCTGGAGGTTTAAACTTGTGTCCTGTCACAGAGTTAGCGATTAAAACTAACCTCTCATCTCTGTCAGAGAAAACTGATCTGAGTTCAGACTGTTTACTTACAACACAGCTACATTGACAGATAACTGAGCCTCATACCTGCCTGACAAATAGCATCAAACCATAAACCTTTTCAAGACAGTCCGGATCTGAGTGGAGTCCTAGAGGGATCAGCTGTGAAGTTCGGCCGGTGGCTGCTTGCTCCACTGCCATTAAGCGGCTAACAATCAGAGCTGCTAACAGCCACCGCTGCAACTAACAAACCCCACAAGTCCAGTCCATTGAACAGCTCCATCATCCATGGTCAGACACACATGTCTGATTATTTGCCGCTGAATTACAGCTCACAACTCACACCAATGGCTAATGCTGCAATGTGACTGTGTTTTTGCTGGCTAGTGAAATATGATGCAGACTATTTACTGGATTTTACAAGCCTGTGGTGTTATAAGATAATTGTAAGCACTGCCATTCTTGGCTTTCAGTGTCTGATAGTCCACCAGTAACATTTTCGTCATGTATCGTCAACAAAAATGAGACATAGATTCCTTCTTAGTTTTTATTATCAAGATCTATTTGTAGCTCATCATCATCTCATTTTCATCATGGAAAAAAAAGTCTTTGACAAAAATTAACACTGGTTGTGCCATCACAGAGATGCTGTAAAATAGTTAAGGACAACAGTCCAGTCTGATTTGACACAGGTGATGTTATGCAGCTCATATAGTTCATGGTACTGACAGTCACACCAGTGCTGTGTTGGTATTTGGCTGGCAGGTATATTAGTTTAAAGCTGCTGTCTGTAATACTAGCATTGTGCATGTATATATACTGTACTGTATATATACTGTACAGAAGCAAAGCTTCTGTCTGTTCATGTCAACCATCTATATAAACAGTCTATGCACTAGCAGGGTTGGAAATTAGCAGCAGATTTGCTTTACTCACCAGCCAATAAAAACAATGGTAATCTATTGAATTGCTGGGGTAGTTTGGAATCCACCAGCCACAGTTGCAGGTGGACAAAAAAAGTTAATTCCCAACCCAGAACACTAGTTAGCAGCTCTTTTTGTTATTTCAGGTCCATCAGGCTCACTGAAGTTCTGCCCTGTATCCACTCATCATGGTGGACTACTACCAGGTTTTAGGAGTTCGGAGAGATTCGTCTGCAGAGGACATAAAGAAAGCGTGAGTTGCTAAATGTTTTTTAAATTTTATGTCTTAGCTGTGATGTTCTGAAACACTTCAGCAGATATCTACACAGCCATTCTATCATCTTTTGTCCTCCAAAGGCCCCAGCTGGCAGCTATACCAGTAATGAATGAATATCTGTAGGCTGATCCTTTGGAGCTTCAACGACAAAACTACTGTGTTTGCTCAAACTAACAGAGTAATCAATCTGCAGCTCACAATTAAAGAGTCTCAAAGGACACATTTGTAAAGTCAGAACAGTAAACAGAGCATGCACCAGTAGAGCAGTGAGTGTATCTGAGATTTACGGATTCCTGTGCTCAGCGTCTTCAAGCTGCTCATTTTCAGCTTCATCTGATTGTGGGAAACTGCAAACTGCATTGTATTTGAGTTGGGACTAAGTAGAGTAAATCTTTAATGTCACCTGGGGGCAATGTGGCTGGAGAGGTGACATCTGTTATTACTCCAAGTAACGTCAGGCTACTTCCCAGTGTGCTTCATTAGCTTTAAGCTGCCAGAAATAGCTGAGTCTAACAGACAGATACAGGCACATCCTGCTGAAAAGTGTCAACCAAAAAAGTAAAGTTTTAAATCCCTTCCGGAGGGCTCACAGATCATGATTTGCAGAAGGATTAAAGTTTATTTTGTGCTAATTCATAAATATGATCATCTAACTTCCCAACTTATTGTGGATAATACACATGACCTCCTTCAACTCTCTTTTCATGTTCAGCTTTCTTGTTTTATTCAGTGGTGTTCCTCATCAATTACTGACTTTTATTTCTGAGCATTTTCTTTCACACATTTTTTTATCTCTTGTGACATAGGTAATGTGAATTAACTAACATTGTTCATTTTTATTTAAATGAACTTTACACTAGCAGCAGAGTTTCTAAATACACTAAAATGAAAGGACCAGATGTAATGAATTGTTCATGTATAACATCTTTAACATCTAAAGGTTTTTATATACCGTAAATGCTTTTTTAACCACCAGGGAAAAGTTTCATTGAGATTAAACATCTCCTTTTTACGAATGACCTAGGCAAGAGGGCAGCAACAAGTACAGCTGTCACACACTACAAAAACAAAACAAAACAGTACAAAAAACAGTTATAATGCATAAACAGGTACAATTTCAGGTAAATGAGGCTCAAGGTTCAAGATTTCTTTATTTGTACCTGATGGTAAAGATGTTGGTGCAGATGTGAAATTCAGTATTCCAAAACAGGATATCACAGCAATACAGATTTAGAGGACAATAATCTGAAATACATTAAAACAAGTATTGTTAACTATCAGAATAAAAGTATAAAAGTATTAGAACTCTCATGAATGTCATGACAAAGTGCTTCTACATACATACATGCACACACACTCACTCAGCTTAAAGTGAACATTTTGGAGCAGTCACATTGACCAAGCATACTACTTTGATGCCTTGAAATTGGCTTAAAATCCTCTGTAGTGAATCAGCTCAGCTTTTTGCACAGTTCTGTTCTAACCTTGGGATCTGTACAACATTCTAAGAACACAGGCTCATGTTGATTAGGATTTTAACATATGTAAAAGAAGGAACCAACCCAAAGAGAGTTTGGATGTCCAAATCCTGCTATTCCTGGTTAATTTTGGTGATTTAAGTGGTTACTGATGATAACAGCAAGTGTGTTTAAATTACACAAGTGTCAGAGTTTTTTACTCAAACCCTAACCCTCTTTAGCAGCACCTTGTGATTGATTATTTGTAATATTTAAAACTTTTTTTTTTTTACTGTGTTTCCTCTGGCAACTTTACATTGAAAGCCATCCTGTGGTTTACCAGTTAAACTGTGCTAAAAGGAAACTTTGGTATTCCTGAACCTGGGCCCTGTTTTCCTATGTTTTTGTGCCAAAGTGACTAATGGAGACAACATTTTTTGGTCTAGTATTTAGAGAGAGCACTGCAGCCGCAGCAGTTAAAAGGTACCAAAACGGTTTTTAGTCAACTAAAAGTTTGTTTTTGTCATGGACAGGCCCATATTGTTATCTAAAGTGTCTGACAACAGTTTGGAAAAGACCATACAGAGAAATGAAACTTTTTTCCTTACCTGTCGCTGCTCCGGTTTGTTAGTGTGACCAAGTCTTGCTCAAGGAGAAGTCACATTCTGAAATCTTGCGGACTCTGACACATTGTTGCCGAATATTCAAACAGCTAATTATACAGTCATGACATTATAAATCTTTTAGATAACGCTAAGGCCGACAATATACTTGCTTTTTAACCATAGGTTTGCATAGACAACTGGATGCGTCATGAATGGCATTTTTAACATACTTGCCAATGTACCACGCATGTTACTGCAGGATTCCACTAGAGGGCACACCAGAGAATTTAAACCGTATAGAACTTCAAGATTTGCACGATGTAAACAATAAACACGGCTGTTCTTGAGAAGAAGCCATGAACAACTTTTGAAATTCCATGCATGTAAATGTGTGGGAACCCTGGTATTACATCTTGTTGGCACATCACGTTTATTTCTGAGGACATGCACAACTAATACTCCAAAGGTATGCAGGTGATGCGAGGCAGCCATCATGTGCATGTGAACATGTACTTAAAAGCATGTATATCTCCAACCTAAGCTACTTTTTTTGTACTCCCAGCACAGCAAACTCAACCTGGCATTTCTCTCCGACTTTCACCAGCATTTCCATCATTGTTTTTCCTCACACAAGTTACCTCTAGCAAGATTTTAGAACAAGACTTCTCATTGAGCAACATGTGGTTACACACAGTGACAGGCCAGATCAGCACAAAGTAATAAAAAACATTACATTTCTTTGTAGGATCCTTTCCATATTGTTATCAGACACAATCTGAGTCTCTCAGTGGCAAAAACAAACACTTTTAGTGGACATAACTTGACAGCGAACATCTGCCCCTAGGGATTACTTACATCTTTTGCGTCGCTGCTGGACCAATTTCAAAACTTGTTGTACAAAATCATAGTACATTGGATCCAGGTTGAAAAACAGCTAAGCTTCCTTTTAATGTGAAGCAGCAGCAAGAAATATTGGGTCTGTGAAGAGTGATCAGTGAACACAGAGGCTTTTAGCAATGAGATAATGTTACTCTGTAACTTCATCTCATTGTAGTACGTGCTGCATCGTTTCCTGTAAATCCCAGCATTCTTTTTGCAACAGCTGAAGTGTAAATAATATCTACAATGTTTTTTGATATGATTGTAATCGTAAGGATTAGAACTTTTTAAACAGTTTAATTTCATAGTTGACTGACACCATAAATTTAACAGTAATGAGATATTAAGACAATAAAATGGTACAAATACTACAGTCAGTGAGATAGAAAATTGTAGTTTAGGATAAAGAAACAAAATCACCCATTTTGGTAGAGAACACTGTTGATTGCTCTTATCAGTAATTAGCAAAATTGTGGCAGCTAGATAAAAGTTTATGAGCACGGTTTTTTCATTGAAGTCTTACTCTTCTTCCTTCTGTCCTCATGCAGCTACAGAAAGCTGGCATTGAGGTGGCACCCTGATAAAAACCCAGAGAACAAGGAGGAGGCTGAGAAGAAGTTTAAGGAGCTGTCAGAGGCGTATGAAGTTCTGTCTGATGGTTTGTACCACAACTCTCTGTACAAGTCTGCAAATAAACACTGTACAGCAGTTAATGGAGTAAAGCTGATACCAACAAAGTTTCTCTTCCTTCTCTGGCTCCTCCTGTTACTGACTTTCTGTTGTGGTTCTACTTTGAGATTTTTCTCTTTCCTCTTCCAGCCAACAAGAGGAGCATATATGATCGCTATGGCAAAGAGGGACTGACGGGGAACAATGGAGGAAGAGGTAAGTGCTCCTTTTCAGGAAAGCTTAAAACTGAAATCATTTATTTTTGTAGTCTGTGTGGACAAATGGTTTTAGTTTGAAAGAAAATATTTTTATCAAACATGACATGATTTCCAGGTCACTTTCACGGGATGTTTCACTGTTTTTATTGCATTTTCACTTTTGTATAAAAAACCTTTAGTGGAAAAATTATAAAGAGAAATTTCGAAATATTGCAAATAAGTTTTTATGCTTGGGGGAGGTGGAAAAATTGGTGTATTGATAAAAGATAGATGCGACTACGTGCAATGGTTTCGAGAGGCGTCGGTCTGCAGAGCTGGAGAGCCACAGTTTTAGACCTGTACATGTACACAGTTTTATGTTGTGTGGACAGAGATTCTTAAATATATTTTAAAGGTTGTTACTGTAAATATAACATCAGCCTTGTGATTGCAATTGCCTGTTAAACAAGGTCATCTTACAGAAATACGTGAAATGACCACGACCTCTTAACACCACATTCCGTGGTGGCAGCACATAATGGGTTGAAATTACGTGCCAGTACTACGGAAACAATGCCAATGTAAAGTCAATTAGGATCCTTTCCTGTGGTGGACACATGGATTCCCTGATTCAACAACGTCCTGTGTACACACAAAAACACAAAAGTGTTCTTGATATTAAAATGGCAAATATATTCCTCTGTTATAATTTCTGACCAATAATAATAAGAACAATAACATGATAGTTCGGCTGTACTAGATATTTGATATAGGCAGTACTAACTAAATTATCTGAAATTAACCATCATCTTTACTTTTTCTTAACATAGTTCATCTAGATGCAGTGTCATTACTAGTTTGGCTTTGCTCCAGGTTGAAACCTTTCTAGTGATGTATTTGGTTTAGCTCTATGACAAAGGTTTGATTTTTTTTTGTTTTTAATTTTTTGGACACAAGCCATGACAGGTGTAGTTTCAGAGAACACTTTGAAGGCCCAGTGTATAAAATGATTTTTGTTTGTTTCTTTGCTTGTTTTTTTCTTTTTTACTGTAGAGAGTTATGAGTCATCCTCAGAGAATACAATACGGCGCCTCCCTCTATGTGATGGTGTTTCCTCTCCGGTTCTTCCGTGCTCAGCCTTATTTTTTTCTTCTTATTTATTTATTAGTGGCGTTTGGATTCGGTTACGGCAGACGGACAGCAATCTGAAATGGAATGAAGCCCACACACGGCAGACAGTAGCTACAAAACAGTCGTGGAATGTGCCCCCAGCACAATGCTCTTAAAGGATAACTTCTGTATTTTGTCAACCTGGGCCCTATTTCCCCATGTGTATGTGTACAAAAGTTGGTTCAGTATTGAGGGAGGCGGATGCAGCCGGGAGCCGCAAAACAAGATAAAACGGCAACGGGGCCGTATAAGTTTGCGCATTAAAAGTGCTTTTTTCGCCACTGACCTGTTCAGATCACCAGTGCTATTTCTGTAAATAGCATACCAAGCGTTTCGAACATTGTGTCCGTAGCTCTGTCTACTCGTGGGACAGCCGTTTTCTTGAGGAAGGGGTGTTTCGAGATTGCACGTCTTCTCTTCGGCTGGCAGTAGTCGTCTTGGGAGCACCATTTTAATATCAAGAACACTACAGACCTGAAGGTCTGCAGGCGCAGTGTCTGGACAGGAGTGTTAGCATCCATATGTAGCACAACTAGCCACAACTTCAGCATCTCGCCGTCCAACAAAGGAAGCCTATGAAAGCTGTATGGGGTGTTGCACGACGTCCTGTTCTTACAATTCGGATAAGCACAAACACGAACCATTGTTTTCAATTGATGCAGTAAAACTCTCAACTGTACTCCGGGACAACCAGCGCCACTCTGAGCCGCGCTCAGCATGGCTCCTCTGTTTTCTTCCGGCAACAAGCAAAGCTCTCGCGAGATCACTGCCCAGAGGAAGTGATATTTACAGAGATAGCACTGGCGATCTGAACCGGTCAGTGGCCAAAAAAAAGCACTTTTAATGCGCAAACTTGTACGGGACGCATTTGCCCCCGTGACCGTTTTAGCTCATTTCGCGGCTCCCGGCTGCATCCGCCTCCCTCAATTGTACCTATGAATCATACACACACATACACATGGGGAAATCGGGCCCAGGTTGAAAAATACTGAAGTTATCCTTTAAAGCCCTACGCTATCAAAAGCTGGCAAAACACATTTATTTTATTGTCTGGCCTTGATGTTAAACTGTCATGTTGTTGAGTTATCAAGGACACTTTCGTGTTTTTGTGTGTGTACAGGAATGTTAAAGATATCATTGAGGAAAACGAGGTTGACGTGACGTTATTGAATCAGGGATTCCGTGTGGACACCACGTAAATGGATCCTAATCGACTTCATATTGGCATTGTTTCCGTGGTACCGGCACGTAATTTCAACCCATTGCGTGCTGCCACCACGGAATGCAGTGTTAAGAGGTTGTTGTCATTTCACATATTTCTGTGAGATCAGGTTGCTGTTAAAAGTGGAAGTGGAAAACTTTTCCACGGGCTGGTACACTAGCTTGCTAGCTACCGCTGTCTGCTTATCAGCTCTTTGATAATGGATTTTTACAGAATACAGCAACTTTTGTCACTGCTCATTTTAGAAGGATGACCGCAAAGAAATGAATTCTATGTTTAGATAATCAAACGGAAAATGGATCATAGATATCTGTTGGCTTTGGCTGCCGGCTTTTGCTAGTGTAGCTAGTTACTTTAAAAGTTGCCTTTTTCCTCTTCAAAATGTTCATTTAAAACATTGCTGTCTGCCGATACTTTGACTAGGGTTCATGCTAGACTGTCTTCTGGTCTGGAGGAACAAGTCTGCTTGACCCGAGGGCAGAGGCATGAAACCCTTGGGGACAAAAATGACAAGTGGCCTGGCTCTAAGCCCCTAAGCAGCCTGGCAGTGTTAGCTTGCGTAAAAAATTACTGACAGTTCCTCCACTCTCTTGAACTTGCACATGGGCATGTCTGAAACTAGGCCTGGACCTCACGCATGTGTATGTCTAAAACTGTGGGTCTGTTGGGGCTCTACAAGTCTGCAGGTTGATCATTTGGACAGTTTGAGCAAATAAATGATGTAAAATCATGACATACTATGGTTGTATAGGCCACTAGCTCTCCGTGTTCTTTCTCTGGAGTAAGGTTGCAAATTGTAAGCACTTTCCTTAATCGAGCATTGGTAATATTAACGATCAATTCCTCGATTTATCCTGATTTAAAAACAACATAAAAACTTAATTCATACACAACAATGTTAGATATGTTTTTTTTCTTCAATCAAAGCTTTATTTCTACAAAAACATCATGTATATTTTCTGACAGTATTGCATAGCCTATTATACATGAAGATGTACAGGCCTGAACTTAACATGAAGCATATTGAATAACCGATTACATGCAAAGCACGCTCATAAAAATCGCTCAGGCTAATAAAGCCTTACAAAAAAACCCCACTCAAACATGTAATGCTGCAACATTAGAAAAGAACGTAAAAAAAGCATCCAGATTTCTGTCTACTTGTTCTTGTTGAGGAAAATTAGCAAATTAAAACTCTTAAAAACTCATCTTGCAAACAGTTGTGCTACTTGTCAGTGTTTGTAGCAGTTACTGTTCAAAAAGAGTTCTGTGCCTTATTCCAGAAAGAAGAGCTGCACACTCGTGGTTGTAGTCTGAACCTTCTGCAAAACATCTCTGTCAAACAGACTTCTGTCTGACTGCTCTGATAAGATTAGACAATTTTTTTCTTATTGCAAGAGAATTGTAGTACAGCCTCTGCAGCACTAAGTATTATAATGGTGGGAAATAAAAGCTGACCCAGCAGTTTTGAATAGACTTTGTTATTATTTGTTTCTGCTCTGTGTTTATCACTTGCAAATGACATGCTGTTTCAGGGGGCCATTTCCACAACGGAGATCATTTCCATGAACCATTCACATTCCGCAACCCAGACGACGTCTTCAGGGAATTCTTTGGAGGCAGTGACCCATTTGCAGACTTTTTTGGTAATCAGTCAGTTTATTTGTCACATGAAATCATGTCAGGTACAATTCCAGTGAAATGTAATCCTGCCAGTTTCTTAATTTTGTGCATTAAAATGGTGTAATAATCAATCAAAGTCTATGGTTTGTGAGGTAAGAGGGTTGCAGTCTCAGGCATCTGCACCAGTGTTGATTTACTTTACTCCTCACACTCCTTTTGTTTCCTGTCCTGCTCTCTCAGGTGCAGATCCATTTAGTGATGATCCATTTTTTGGCAGTGGCCGGCGGCACCAAAGTCGGGCAAACCGTAGCCACCGGACAGGTGGCTCATTTTTTGGGGGCTTTGTTGGTTTTCCTCCCTTTGGTGCTGGCTTTACACCTTTTGACCCAGGTGAGATGTGCACCAGTGAATATATAAAAAAAATATGGAACACACAAGCAGAAAAATCACACACTGTTTGCAAACCACCTGTCTAAATGAGACTCTCTTTCTGTGTCCTGTTTATCTCAGGCTTTGGTTCTTTTGGCTCTATGAGCACCATGGGTCATATGGGTCACATGGGTCACATGACAACCATGGGCAGTCTGGGAGGTGGAGGCTTCACTTCTTTTTCCTCCACTTCCTTTGGAGGAGGAGGAGGTGGAGGAGGAATGGGCAACTTCCGCTCTGTGTCCACCTCCACCAAGATCATCAATGGCAGGAAGATCACTACTAAAAGGTAGATACTAGCCAACACTGGGGTACCACAGTGATTCGAACCTGTGTTTGTAAACTTTTTTACATTCTCTACACAGCAGTACAGTATGCACGGTATGACTATATTTATTCTTTGCTGTCTAGTAAAGATTAAACGATGTACAATAGTAAACAGACATTAGACATGTAGAAAACCTAAAATTCATCCAGTATTACTGAAATATTTATCAAACTCCAAAGAAGCAAAAAACATTGCTTGACGGGATAGTTCAGATATTTTAAAATATGGTTGTCTGAGGTAATTTTCCATAGTCAAGGTATCACATACAATAGATGTCAGTCAGTCAAAGGCTAACACTGTGTGGCTAATATCTAGTAATATCAGAATTATGCAGTCCTTTAAACAAATATCTGTAGCTAATGTTCTCTAACTGAGGAGAGGTCGACTTCAGCAAATCACACCTCTGTAAGGAGCTGTACACATGCCACATTTTTTGCACCCTCAAATCCATTGTTTTCAATGTAGATGCAAAAGCAATCACATGCCAGAGCGATGCTGTTGGGCACACACCTGATCCTAAGCGGCTGTTCTTCAGGGCGCAACGGCTGTGCCCTGAGATAACCTGGGTTTAACTTATTGAACACAGCAGTGCACACTGTATGTCATGGGACGAGGACCAAACAATCACAGCCGACAATAGGCCTACACACAAACAGTGCCTAGAAGAAGATCAATCCTACACTCAGGATTTCAGGTAAATGGGCTATGATACGGTGCTTGTTAAGGTTGCTTAGCAACCTCAGACACAACCTGCCATCACACTCTTGAAAGCTGTCACAGAAAAGGCACTAGAGTGGCACCCAGTGCCTGACCTCGCATTTTCCAGGTGGTTAAAGACACGGCATGTGTACGGCACCTAACACCGTCTGTCTTTAAAGTCTGATGGAAACTTCAGACTTTAAAGACTATCTTTCCTCAATGCCAACTGCTTACAGTCTGAATATCCAACATAATGGTTAAAGGTTAGTAGGTGGTCATATTTGTGAGGAAATGTATTTGGGGTCTGGGTTGCTTAGACTAGTGAGAATTGGAGGCATGTGTCCAGCTGCTCTCCAGCAGTGACTGCCCCCCCCCCTGTGGACCAGATGACAGATATCACATAAGCATTGTAGCTCTTTCTGTAACTGTGCTGACATGTTTAAATAAAGCCATTACACAACATTTGCTCAATAGAGACCTTTGTCTGAATGACAAATAAACATCTGTTTAACGGATGAATGAAGCCAACGATGTTCAAGTTTCCATGTCCTAATCATCAGCTGACAACATGCTTTTTTTCTTCTGATTAGGAGGATTTGTGCCAGTAAAGACTGGTTTAAACTCACATGTACATTCTCTCCTCTTCCTCACCCTCTCTTCCTCCAGAATTGTGGAGAATGGTCAGGAGCGGGTGGAGGTGGAGGAGGATGGGCAGCTTCGGTCATTAACCATTAACGGTAAGGAGCAGCTGCTGCGACTGGAACACAAGTAAAGACAGAAGCATCATCTGCTGGAGAAGTGTTACCTCAGCACAAACATACCAACAAACTTGAGCTCCAAACAGAAGGAGAAAAAAAGCAACAAAACAATGTAATAATAGTGCTCTACTGTTGTTTGGATGTACATACTTCGGTTGTGTTTATTTCCCCTCATGTCCTCTCCCTGCTGACTCTCATTTGTTAACCAATGATTCAAATCAGACGATTTGGATGCTGACTTTTCTATGCATTTTGTTAATGTATTTCTGAATTGGAGCTGTCCTTATATTTTGGCTCAGGGTGGTGTTATTGTTTCAGTGTTTGGGACCACAGTATTGTTCTAATGTATATGACCAGAACCCTCCCTTCCTCCCCTCCTTATTCTTTCTGTATGCGCTCCACTGTGTGTCGGTCAGTGTGAAGACAGCACACACACTGTGTTCAGAAAACAAAGCATGACTTTGCTTTTTCATCTGAATAGTGAAAAAACAAAAAGTGTTGAATTTGATTTTAAAAAGTGGGTAGGAATAACTGAAGCATCTTCCCCCTCTCTATTTACTGCTTGTCTAACCTCTTCTTAGTAATAATTCTTTTTTATTAAAAAAATGCTGGTAGGATGAGTTATGCAATTTTATATGTTCTAATACCAATGTGGGTTTTTTTTGTTTATTTAATTATGCATGTACACCTTATGATGTTGAGTCTTAATGTTAAAGCTGCATTATGATGCACAATTAATGGAAGGCATTCTATAAATGATATATGGATATAGAAGGAATTTTGTGTACTTTGTAAACCAATAAATCTGAGCTTAATCCTGTTTTCAGGGTGCTAAAAATATGTCTGGTCTCTGCTCTGTGAGTCTGCAGCGAGTCACTTCAACAATCTGTAATCCAACTCTCAGGTGTCAAGAGTGTCATCATAGTATTGAGAAGTATTGATTTTGTATTCTAGAAATTATTGTTTTCTAAATACAACTAAACTTTTGGTAGCCCAGTAGCATTATAAAATCAGTTACTACAAATAAAAATGACTGAAGTGAGATAAACAGACTGTAATAACTCACACTATATTTTATTGCCATACTCAGAATATTGCAAAACATTTAAGATTGCAATAATATTGTACCGTGGGGCCTCTGATGATTCCCACCCTGAGTAGTAGCCAAAGTGTCAGTACTCACAGTTACATTAGATCTCATCATCAGGACCCAGTTGTACAAAAAGTTTAATCTGGATCAGAATGATTTTGATTTTGAAATCCCATGTTTTGCTATTGCAGATCAGATGATCCATTTTACTTTTGTATCAGTTTTTCAGCCCTCTGGGACTGAGGGGGTCTCAGGGTGCTGTGACAGGACTCCCTGAATTTTTTTGCAAATTTGAACAAATGTAAGCAGCATTTTGTAGTCAGCACTAGTTCAGCTACAATAATATCTATCTGTAGTATTTATTTCATGATTATACTTTTTAGGAGGAAACCGGGTAAATTAAACTTTTGTAAAAAGAAGTTTATGTATGAAGCAAAAACACTTTCATCTGCTCCATTGATTTGGACAATTAAAGGGCTATCTAAAGATATATCCTGTTGTTTTGAGATGAAGAGTTGCCAGCTGGAGGGGTAATCTGTCTTTTCACTGAATATGCAAAAGGTGCTGTTCAGAGGTCAGGCCAGGTAAAGTGTCCCCACCCCCTCCCCCCAACACTCACGAAGACATTCACATTCACTCACACCCTAATCCATTTTAAGAGTGAAGAAAAGACAAAAGCTGAGAAAAGTCCTTTTGGGGCACTGATTTGAAGCAACAGTGAATTAGATCACCCTGATCCAAATACAAACTTTTCAAGATCACCAAATCTGGATAACCAGTAAATGGGATTATATGTCACAGTCTAGGCTACCAGTTTTGTAAAGACCAACAGGCAGAATAGCTGGTGTGGGGTCACTTAAAGTAGTAAGTTATTTGGAAGTCAGATAAAATGAGGGACGCAATTGTTGTAAATGATTTTGACTGTTGTTGTAGGTGATATAGAGTTCTAAATGAAAGTTAAAATTTAAAGTAATAATCTTTAAGATTTTAATTTACATAAATGTTGTACCACTTTCTAATTGAATGAGGTAAGAGTTTTGATTGACCCTATGGCACTCTGATGAAAGCCCCTGCATTTGCAGGACTACATATTGGGTGTCTGTGGCAACACTCCAAGGAAAAATCAAAAGCAACACACAGTTATTAATAATCCACTCTAACACTCACTAAAACACACACACACACACACCATCTATGCTGTGGTAACCCTTTCATCTGGCCAGCTGCAGGACTCTTAAAACTAGGTGACATGAATAAGTTCACCAGCCTGATTTCAAGCTTGTCTGACGACAAACACACTGCAATTACAGCTTGTCACCATAGGAGCCGCCAAAGAGAACAAAACAGAGATCTTTAAGATTGTAACTTCGAATTATTTTTGTTGATACTGAGGCTTAACGTGTAGCCTAATGTCTTCTCTTTCTACTTTATCACGATAACAGTTAAACAAATCAAATGCCAAATATGAATAAATGCATTGACCATTTTAAAGGTTTTACTGCAGAGTGCTCCTTGTTGAATCCTCTCTCCTGCTGGGATCAGGAAAATCCTGATTTATTTTTTTTTTGATAAAACATATCCTGATCCTACTGAAGAGTTTTGACCAACATATACCAAAGGTTTGATCCACATCAAAACCAAGAGGGGATTATGTTATTTAATCTGAAATCAGAATCTTTTTTTTTCTTTTGAACAATCTATTTTCAAGATTTGATCCAATCTAATCCAAACTCTGATCAGACTGCAGCATAACAACTGGGCTCAGATTTCTTTGGAATGTCTATTGAACCTCTGTTTCACAAACATAGCAAAACAATATCACAAACATTTGTATTGCGATGAAATCCCAAAAAGGTGTAGCTGCAGTGTAGGCAGTACAAATGCTTTCGTCCACATTTAGTGCTTCATCTGCACAGGTACACAGGGGCCTGTATTCCATTACACCGTCTGTGAATCATTAGCCCAGGCCTACAGAGAGCTCAGACTCTGATCTGACAGACTGAGAAACAATAATGGTCTATAAACTCCAGTCTTACCTGAGGGAGCTGATATTTGCCAAGTAGAATTTGGAAGGTCTGTTGTAGTGCTGCCAGCCAGACACAACATTAGTGCATGCAGTTTGAAAACTTGGTCCAAGTATTTAAGCATAATCCTGGCAGATGCCATCACACTGTATATATACTATTGTAAAGATAATGACAGAATCTGTGTGTTTGTGCCAACTGACCTCAATTTCCCAATTAAATAAGTGTTGTACCTTACTGCAGATATCATCTGTTTGCACACTCCAAGATAAGGCAGCATCAACAGATCTTAAAATATTTACAGGTTAAACCTTGTTCAACCTCTGTGTTATGAATAATAAGGAGGTTCAAACTCTACTGGAGGACTAACAAATCTTTCTTTTGTTTTCTTAAGATAAATTAGGTAATTCCTCTCCTACAAATCTATCTGATGAATATCTGATCATCTTAAGCACCAAGGACAAAAGTTTAGTATTTTCCTAAAACTTCAGTATAAATATTTGAAAGATCAGTTCAACAAATGTTATTATAAAGTGCAATAAGAGGTGAGCTCACACAACCCTTAGGTTTCCTGAAATCGTGAATATGTCTGAATAAGCATGTTCCCCCATGGGTGTCTGGAGCTTGGAGTCAAACTGCCACCCCTACATTACAAGAAAAGAGGTCGATGTCTACGGGGCAGCAATAACCTTACACACATCCAAGCAAACAGCAACCCTGCCTACAGCAATCAGACTGTATAATACAAAACTGATAAAGCACAAGATAGATAGCTGAATTTTTGGGGGGTTCTTCTGTTGTATACCGTCTGCAGTGTCGTATATTGTTGTTGTACATAAAAACAGTGGCATGCAAAAGTTTGGGCACCCCTGGTAAAAATTTCATTAACAGTGAATCAGGGTTTAAAATTGGCACCCGCCACTCGCCAAATGCGGGTAAAAATATGTTTTGGCGAGTAAAATAAATAGGTCACACGCCATTGGCAGGCTGCTGAAATATGCCGACTTTGCTATATAACAGGGGTGGCCAACCCGCGGCTCGCGAGCCGCATGCGGCTCTTTGCCTATCAATGTGCGGCTCTTCGATCCATTAATGAAAACCATGGACGTGTGGCTCTTCCATTATCAAAAAATCAATTTATTGTTATGAGTGCATATGGCCCTTTAAGAAATGTAACAGGCTTAAGTGGAGCGAATGAGAGAGAGAGGAGTGCGCACGAGAGAGAGAGGAGTGCGCACAGGCAGGTGAGAGGGTGTGGAGTTCAGGAGGAATGCAGGGTTGCAGAGCAGTGGCAATAGCGTACAACAAAAAATGTCAGGGAAGAAATGCTTGTCTTTGTGTGTGTGTGTGTGTGTGCATGTGTGGAGAGATTACGAGAGAAGGAGAGACTGTGTGTGTGAGGAGTAGTGCTGCACGGTATACTGGTATCAACGGTAGACCACAGTAGGCTGCTACTTAAACACCACAGTACATGACATGGTGCAACTTTGTGGAAGGTAACAGCCACAAACCTCACTGCACTTTAGGGACTGTTCTTTACTTGTCAGGGGAGGAGGGTGGCTGGTTGATTCTTATTTCATTTATTTATTTTATTTTGATCCCCCCCCCATGTTAATCACTTATTGATGCTGTTTTTGAAGTATGAATAAGTCAATAAGTATTTATTCTATTGAAATATCAGTGATGTGTTATAGAAAAGTGATTTATCTTTTTATAAATGACAAAAGGCACATCTGCCTCACTTTTGCTGTGGTATCCTGATACTACTCACAACCGTGATACTTTCACTGGTATCGTACCGTGGGTCCCAATTTTGGTACTGTGACAACACTAATCTGGAGAGAGTATGAGAGGGAGAGACTGTGTGGATGTGTGTGTGGAGAGAGTGGGAGAGGGAGAGACTGTGGGTGTGGAGGGGGGATGGAGAAAGACAGTATGAGAGGGAGAGACTGTGTTTCTGTGTATCTCTATTCATAGTTATTCATTTATGTGTGAGGTAAATAAATCTGGCTTTGAAAATTGGAAATGCATGGATTTTGATGTTATGTCATTTCGTGTTTGTGTGAGAGAGGGAGTGCGTTTGTAAGCACACGTGATGTGGCTCTTTGTACTACCACGGTGATTTTTGTGGCTCTTGGTCTCTGACTGGTTGGCCACCCCTGCTGTATAACTTTCAACATAAATGCCAAACAGTAAGACAGACACAATTTACAGCTACAGCAGATCTACTGATTGCGTTTCGAATTTCAAATTTGTCCCTCGCTGTCCACCGTCATTCAACATTTAAAAATGTATCATGTTGTCTTGGATACCTACGCTCAGTCAAGAGAAGAAGAAAAAAGGAGACGAAGAAGAAGACGACGACGAAGAAGAATTAGTTAAAAAAAAACGAAGAAATTAAAGATGTGGCAACACATTGCGGGTGTGAAACCACAAAAACGGACAATTAACAATTGACAATTATCTTCATGCTTTATTCTGTTCAGTGGAAATCTGTTATAGTTAAGGTCGTGATTGGGAACAGCTCAGTGGCCGGTAAAAACACATTTTGGCCGGTAAAATTTCAAACCCTACCTGCCATTGGCAGGTAGATCAAAAATCTAATTTTATACCCTGCAGTGAATAGTTTAGTAAATAGAAGATCTATTGATCTCCTAAAGGCACGAAGTTAAAGATGACATATTTCTTCAATATTTTAAGCAAGATAACCTTTTTAATTTCAATCTTTTACAACTTCAAAATAACAATAGAAGAAAAAGGGCCTAGAGCAAAAGATTGGGCACCTTGCATTGTCAGTTTTTGTTTGGGGGATTTTCACCCATTCTTTCTGCAAAAGGCTTATAGTTCTGTGAGATTCTTGGGCTGTCTTGCATGCTGCTCTTTTGAGGTCCATCCACAGATTTTTAATGATGTTAAGGTCGGGGGACTGTGAGGGCCATGGCAAAACCTTCAGCTTCAGCCTCTTGAGGTAGTTCACTGTGACTTTCAAGGTGTGTTTGTTGTAGAAGCCATCCTCTCTTCATCTTCAGCTGTTTTACAGATGGTGTGATACATGTATTTGCTTCCAGAATTAGCTGGAACTGAATCCATTCTTCCTTCTACCTGTGAAATGTTCACTGTGCCACTGGCTGCAACACAAGCCCAAAGCATAATCGAACCACCTCCATGTTTAACAGTTGGACAGGTGTTCTTTTTGAGCAATTCTGCACCCTTTGTTCTCCAAACATACCTTTGCTCATTGCATCAAAAAAGCTCTGTTTCAGTCAGTCCACAGGACTTGTTTCCATTGGAAATCATATATAGATATTGTTTTAGTTTTTAAAAAAAATTCTGCATTCTTTCAGTTGTTTACTGTGAGCACGAATGTTTATAAACATTTGTTTATAAACATTTATAAACTCAACTCAATTAAACTCAACTCAACTCAAAGAAGACAGTTGATGTGGGTGACAATCTGATCAGGATGTCTCATCTACCCCTGAATGTGAAGGTAATCCAGACTGAGAGGAGACACAGGGACAGACATACTGTTCCATCTGACCTGGGGACAGTTTGAGATCCTCTGGGAGGAGTCAGTGAACTTCACGAGGGAGTGGGTCCTCTTCCTGTAAGCCAGACCCTGATAATTGTTGAAAAGTAGTTGGATGGACTGGTAGGAGGCAGCTTGTTGAGTTTCCATATTGCCTTCAATGAGAATACAATATGTATAAAGTATTACTTTTCTCAGTTGTTGACAGGCCCAAATGGAATCTGCAGATATTAATTCTTTCCAGCCACAATCCAAAATGAAAGTCTGCGAGATTTATTTATTTTTCCTCATAATGTGATAGACAGTTTTATTTCATGATGACAATTGCTTTTAAACAAAAATAGCCTCACACAAAACATTAAAACCTAAAATGACCTCAAGCAGGGTAAAATAACTACTTAACAGATATTAGTAGAAACTTTAAATCAGAAATTTGGTTTAATCATGAATACTTAAGAAAACATGTAAACATTTGTTGGAAAAGTCAATCAACAAAATGTGGGACACATGGCCATTAAAATGGATGGTTCACCATGGAGCAGAGAGAACAACAATAAATTTGTTCTATTAACAATAAATCATATTTTTGACATTTCTTCTCACTACACCACTAACTCTGATTTTAATGCTAACTGAATACAATACACGCTTGTCACACACATCCACAAGGAGGTGGAGGAGACAGTAACAACATTCTGAGTTTTACAAGCAGAAGTTCTCCTAAAAATCTGCAGAAAATCTGATTATCAGGGAAAAGTTGAGTTCATGGAGCATCATTATGCTGCTTGACCCCAAAAAAAACAAAGAACTCTTCTCTCACATTCTCACATTTACCACATCATTAGTTCTTCCACTGAACAACCATCAAAGAACCCCGAAGACTCATGGGAGCAGGAATTGGGAACCATATCAGTGGGTACCCAGTGGCAGCATATTTTATGACTAATCCACACTCTCTCCATCTGTGCTTGGCAGGGCCAACTACAGTGTTGTAGTGATTGTGCACAAATCTTCAACACACTTAATACAACGTATAATACTGCTATTATCGGTGGCATTCTGCTGGCCTTGTTCGGAGTCCCTCTACAGCCCGATATGTCTAAAGGCATGCAACCTGTTCTCACTTTTACTACCTTATTGGCAAGGCAACTTGTTCTTCTTAAATAAAAGCATGTTGAACCTCCAACTCACAAAAGGTGGGTGAGAGGCATTTTACTGTCCATTTGACTGGAGAAACTTAGATTTTTACCTTGAGGGTTCTTCTGAAAGGACTTGGAGACCTCTCCTAAACCAGATTTCACCTTAGTCGTCAGTTCAAGGTCCACACAGTTTAACTTATTGAGCATCGTACTTGTGTTTGCCCATGTCATTGTGCTAGTTTGCTGTCTCTGTTGTGTAGCTGTCTGTTGGTTATATTTTATTTTCTATGTTTTGACAAACTTGACACATTTGCGAGACACTTGCAGTCCAATCAGAATGGACCACAAACCCACCAGTTGGAAACTACTGTCCTAAAACATATTGCATTAATGACCTCCTTGCCTGGTTGTGGAAACTAAACCTCCTCTTTTGTTTGTTTGTTTTGTTGTTTGTGTTTTTTATTTTTTAATGATTTAATTTATTCATTATTTCCTTTCTTTATGTTGGTAGTGTATTGCTAAATTCACTGATTGCTGAGCATAACATTCCTACACATGTTCAGGTTCCAGTGCATGTGTTGCCAACACCAACGCAAACAGGCCTGACGGTGAAGGGCATATATATATAAATATATACATATATATATATTTTATTTTATTTTATTTTATTTATTTATTTATTTTTTCTTCGCAAGTGCAGAGAATGTGTTCTGTGTTGGTTCGGAAATAAGTTGGAAAAGATGTGTATAAAGAGGTGTGTATCTTCCATGTCCTTTATTTTGTATTGAGTTGATCCTTGATTCAATAAATATAACTTTAAAAAAAATATTATTTGGGGGGGCTTTTTGTCTTCAATGACAGGGCAGTTTGAAGTGTAAAGGGGGGAGAAAGAAAGACGGGAAGACATGCAGCAAAGGGCCAGGGGCTGGAATCAAACCTATGGCTGGTACATGGGTCGCCTGCTCTGTTCACTGAGCAACTGGGCACCTCTCCTACAATCCTCTCTTAATCAATGTCTCTCCATGCACCTTTTGAAAATTTCTTTTACAAAGTCAGTTTGCTTTCTTTCCCTATCCTTTCCTTTTCCTTTTTATTCTTTTCAGCCTTGATTTCCCTTTCTTGATGAATGACATTACAGTGTACGTTAGTGCTCCAGCAGCATGATCACTTACACTCTCCAGCAGCCTCTAGCTGCATTTACTGTATAGGCAAATCCTAGTGCAGGGGCGGACTGACCCATTTTGCACCTTTCAGGGGGGTGAAAGACATTCCACTATTTTTTATGCAAACTTAAGTCTTTCAACTGATTTATGCAGCCAAGCTGAAATTATGGTACTGTAATGATGAACATCATAACTATATCCAATTTGATTAGCAAGATCTATAGGGTACTGGCTGTAGATAATTCATTCATTCATTCATCTTCTAACCGCTTCATCCTCGTGAGGGTTGCAGGGGGGCTGGAGCCTGTCCCAGCTGACATCAGGCGAGAGGCAGGGTACACCCTGGACAGGTCGCCAGACTATCGCAGGGCTGACACATAGAGACAGACAACCATTCACACTCACATTCACACCTATGGACAATTTAGAGTAATCAATTAACCTAATCCCCAATCTGCATGTCTTTGGACTGTGGGAGGAAGCCGGAGTGCCCGGAGAGAACCCACGCTGACACGGGGAGAACATGCAAACTCCGCACAGAGGGGCTCCCACACCCGAGATCGAACCGGCAACCCTCTTGCTGTGAGGCGATGGTGCTAACAACCACACCACTGTGCTGCCCCGCTGTAGATAATATTTCTAATAAATAACAATAAACTGATAGAAAACCTATTGATAACTTTAGGCCATTTGAGGTGAGAATGCATTTGGTCAAATCATTAATGTTATTGAATACATCTGTGCTTTTCCTACTATGACATGTCAGAATGTCTGCCTTAAAAGAGGTCTATCCCCCCACCTGGACTTTTATCTCTGATGGCTGCAGGCATACAAAACCAAAGCATTTCAGTAAGGGAATGTCAATTCGTTAAATGGTGGGCATTTTTTACAGTGGCATTTTATGTAATCACCAGATTTATTTGTATTATATTTAGTTATAATTTCACATGTACATAGTCAGTTTGATCAGTTTCTTACAAAGTAATCTGAACTTCTTCCAGATAGCTTTAGTTAACCAAACTAGATTTACCCTTGGTAGCTTTGCTGTATCACCTCTAATGTGAAATGACTGGAAGCTTGTAGAGTTATACTTTTAAAAGTAACTTCCCCAGCACTGTCTCTTTGTGGAAAGCCACGAATGTACCATCGTAGTCATCCCTCAGTTTTAAAGGCACTTTTGGAGTCTGGAATTTAGAGGAGAGGGGGGAGAGCCTGAGACGAAGTTGTAACTGCTATGGAATTGGAAAGCTGTGGGGCTGTGGCTTTTTTTCAATATCTAATGATACTGTGAGCATCTTGCTTCTACTACCTTTCTATATGTGATACATGCTCTAATCAAGTTCAAACAAAGAAAACATCATTTAGGCCATAAAGGGTAACTTCTGACTTTTTCATCATGGACCCTGTTTTTGCACGTTTGTGTCCAAGTAACCACTGGGAACGAACAATTTTTGAAACTGGTTCAGTACTGAGCGAGACAGCAGCAGATAAACAGGCTGCAATGTAATCACTTGGGGCAATTGTGCATCCTCAATGTATGTCCAGTTGTTTTTGCCACTGACAGGCTCAGATTGTTATTTGAAGTGTCTCACAACATTATGAAAAGGATCCTTACAGAAAAAGACATTTGTGTTAGGCAGTTGGATCCTTTTGTTTGACCTGAAACACCCCCAAAATCACCATTTCCAAAACCACTAGACTCCATTTAAGTAAACTGTAATTTTAGTGTGTATAGAGCCAGCATATTTTCACATCTACGTATCTGGGTGAATTAAGATTTTATTTCAGCCAAACCAGAGTTGGTGGTTGATGGAAGGGTGGAAAATGAACCAAGATGGCTGTTATGAGTTTTATTTTGTTTTTGTGGACTTTGAATGATATCAGTTTTATAATGATAAAATTATTTAAATAGAGTCTAGTAGGTTTGACGATGACCATTTCTGGGCTGTTTCTGGTTAAACAAAAAGGATCTCACTCTTTAACAAAAATGGTCTATCTCTGCAGGGATCCTTTCCATAATGTTGTCAGATGCTTTGAATAACAATCTGAGTCTGTCAGGGGCAAAACCAACCACCTTTAGTGGACATAAATTGACAAAGCACAATTGCCCCAAGTGGTTACATTGCAGTCCGTTTTGCTGCTGCCAGTTGCAGCAGTCTCACTCAATACTGGACTAATTTGCCATTAGCCACTTAGACACAAGGACATGAGAAAAGGTTTAAGGTTAGGGTTAAATGGGTCCAGATTGAAAAATACCAAAGTTACCCTTTACCATATATTTCCTGGTTATAGAGACATACAAACAAACAAACTTCGAAAACACTTGAAAACAGTTGAAAACTATGGCTGGGAACTATATAAAATGGCATAGATACAGTAGATGGCACTAAGGGGCGAAGTCAAAAGTTTCACACAACAACAAACAAAGCAGCAGTGGAGGAGGTCATAATATTGTACCTTTTAATGGAGGCAGCATTGAAGACAGTGGTAGTCTGTGCAGCCATTATACACATCCCAACATGTGGATGGACAATTCTTTTCACTGTTTTACCGATTCATTCCATTCCGCCATCATTTAAATTTCTTCACCATCTCCATCTTCCATAATCATATCTGTTCTGAACTACGTTACACTGCCTCAGTTTCGTTCGTATTCGTAAACTCTCTGAGAACATGCAGAAATATGGATAATATGAATGAGTCGTACGACATCGTCTGTCTCGGTCTTCATGTCTAACGTCGAGCATAAATGAACCCTTAGGCAGAATTTATACTTCTGCATTGAATTGACACCATACCTATGGCATAGACTCTGCATCGACGTAGAGTCTACCCAATAACCTACTCTGTAGCTACCCTAACATGTACCTCCCTGGAAATGGAACTACATGTTTATTTGTTTATTTTTGTAGACTGAAACCATTTCCCTCAGTGGAAATGAAGCTTTTATTTACTTTAATTTCACAGATAAGAAACAATGAATTTTGTAGATAATAAAGCATCCACAAAAATAGCATTTCATGTCTTGTGTGTGATTTATCCTTCAGGGACTTATACTTTGGGATTTATCCTGGCTTCATATGAGTAGAGGAAATCTCTGCTCATCACTAGGCTAATTTATACAATGTAAAATTCCATAGGCTGGTGCTAATAAGCATGCAGTTAGCATGTTATATTTGTTTGGAAAACGTGTTTAGTATAAGACAGTTGATTTGTCGGTGATCCTTTGTTAAATGTTGCTGTTGTCGCTGGTTTCATAGCCTATGAGAAGAGGAAAAGTTCGCTAGCTACCAGGCTAATTTATACAATGTAAAATACCATAGGCTTGTGCTAATAACTTTAACATATTGTATTTGTGGGGAAAATGTGTTCAGATAAAGACAAGTGTTTGTCTGTGAATGTTGCGAGTTGTAGTGAAGCCACTTTGTGTACTTAAGTTTGAAATTGTCTCTTTAAAGCCTGTGTGTTTTGGGTGTGTTTTGAATCAACTAAACTTAACAACACTTCACAGAAACTGTGACTAGTGTTTTGGAAAAAGACACACCACAGCACAAGTATAAATGCTCACAACAGCGTAGGCGATGTGTGTAGGCTATGGCATAGAGTCTGCTGCAAGAGTGTGATTCCTGTTAAACAGTTAAACTGTTTTTGTGTCCTGGATTTTTTGGGCGGGGCTAAAAGACTGCTCGATGGTGCAATGGCGCAAGCTTGGGATAAGCCCCGCCCATACACAATATAACACCTAGAACCACTAAGTTTTTCTGTTGTTTGAAATAATAATAATAATAATAATAATAATAATAATAATAATAATAATAATAATGATAAGACTGAGAAGAACAATGCTGATTTTCAGGCAGGTCACTGTCCTCTGTCTCCGAATCTGATTCTGGCTCTGGAAGTTAATGTCTGGCTGCACAAGTCCAGTACAGCTGCTAGATGGAGCATCCATTGTAGTGTTACAATTAAAAGAGGCTGCAGCTTTCCTGAAAGTGGGCGTGGTTACAGCGCATTCAGCGGACACGCCCCAGCATCTCAGAGCAGAGAATACTGCTCATTTTAAATTATTTTGAACTTGGCGACTTTTTTTTTTTTTTTCATTAAAATTTGGCTTGGTGCATAGTAACATATTTTTCTGTGGTGTGACAAATTTATTACACATATTTATTTTTGCTTTACACAGACTTAAAAACAGATGTATTATTAATGTGTTGAAATGAATAGAGCTTGGCTGTAAGCAGGAGTTCAGGTGGAAAGAAGCTGTTGATATAGAGCTGTCCTTGGTGCTGAACGCCTCAATCCAATTAGCGCTCTCTCTCTCTCTCTCTCTCTCTCTCTCTCTCTCTCTCTCTCTCTCTCTCTCTTGCCCAGCTGCTTCACACTCCTCTTTCTCTATCTGCTGTGTGTTTCCCCATGGCTCTCCGCGCTGCGTTTCCCGGGACATTTCCTCTCCTGCGCTGATAGATTTATTAATTCATTTCTTCTTTTTTTTTTTCTTTTTGCCAAAATGTGGATCTCCAGCGGTCTCTGTGCTCTTGCAGGCTTCAGGAATCAGCGGCCGGAGGGGAGACGGAGCAGCTGGGATAACTAACTGGGTGCTATGGTGGGACCTCCTGGAAGGGGCAAGAGTTCGGCTTTTCCGAAATATCAGCACTTTCCACAAAGGTGGGTCACATGGACATTGTTTTACTTTACGCCTTTAATGTATTATTATTATTATTATTATTATTATTTTTAATATATGTATATGAATAACAGTGACAGGCTGCTATTGGTGACGTTAATTGGATGACATGGAATAGAACCGAGGCGACTTGGATTTGTGCTGGTTCACATATACTTTGTATCCACTTTCAGTGGAGCTGTACTTTTTAAACTTGCTGTGGGCTCAGGTGCATAATCACGGGTTATTAAGTCTCCTTAATCTCGTGACAACGAATTGGACGCTCTCACTTTAGACTTTTATTCTATGTTGTGCAGGAATCAACTGTCTCTGCATTTGGTCTGCTTTGATAAAGAAAGTGGGAAAAATGACCCCCCCCCCCTCCCAAAAAAAAACCCCAACAAAAAAAACAAAAACAGACAGCCATGCAATCTATAATACACATAGTTTTAATACACATAGACATAAACTGTAGAGTCAGTTTATTAATGTAGATGTTTGTGTTGCAGAAATCAACTGTCTTTTATTCTGGAGGAGGAGGACTGGATAAGACCCATTTTTAGTGGTGATGTAGCAGCTTGGTTCCTGACGTAGCCGTGTGTCCTATGAGTGTCCCAGGAGAAGATAGACAGTCTATAATTAACTAAGGCAGACTTGAGCCAGGGGAGACGAAGCCTAATGCCACTACTGGGATTTGTGGAACTCCATTACACAATCAGATAAAGGTCCCGCAGTCAGAGGACTTCTAATGGCAACATAAGCCTTTATAGTCCAACAGCAGAAAGGCTTCCGAGTGAAAAAAAAAAAAAATGCAGTTTAGATTCCATCCATTATCTGAGAGTGGATTCCTATTGGTATTCATTGCATAAGAACACCTGTTTGAGGATACACAGTTTCAGTATTCAGCGATTTAACTAGATGATTCTTTCTAATTAAAAATGTCAAAGTTTCCTGTTTTTTTTATGAGTCTCCAGGGTTTAATAACAGGGCTAACACATCACAATGTAATATTTCCCAGTGGAGATACTTAGATTTGCCATTTTGATTTGGTGTTGTGTGTCTGCTACTCACTGGATCAAAAATAATTTACTGTCTGACAGCCTGTCAGTTACAGTTAATTCCAACAGCAGTCTCTATCTAATAAGGAAAACAAGCCATTTATAGATAGATAGATAGATAGATAGATAGATAGATAGAAAGATAGATAGATAGATAGATAGATAGATAATGAGCTGTAATTTACAGTATGTGCCAGCCAAGTACAATTTGGCAGGAAAGTTCTTGCATATGCAGACAAACAGTGTATGATATGACTCTAAAGTGCAATATAAAGATGTGGCATCCATAGCTGCTGCAGTTCCAATCTCTGAACATGCAGGCTGTGCACTTATATTTGACTGATCCAGTCCACCCACTCCCTCGCTCTGCCCTTTGTAAGCATTCAGTGGGTATGGCCTGATTAACCCGAAAGGGGGCCCAAGGGCAAAAATGAGCTGCTTGGTCCCCATGACCCCTTCTTCCTCCATCTTCTTCTCTACATTGTCCACTGCGTTATAACTATGGTAGCTGACATGATTAAGGCCTTAAAGCTATGGTTGAGGGTCATCAGTGGCTTATTGGTAGAGCAGGCGCCCCATGCACAAGGCTGTTGCCGCAGCGGCCCGGGTTTGATTCCAGCCTGTGGCCCTTTGCTGCATGTTATGAAAATAACTTCTTGTTATATTTCCTCAAACTGTCATGATATTCACACAGAGGTAGATAGTCAGTAAAAAAACAAAATCATGTTCCTCCTCCTACTCCGTGTGCTTTTAATGGCATTTGCAGCATTGAGCAAACCTTAATCAAGATTTTGTTAATGCGTTGCCTATTTCTCAGATGTTTTCAGAGACATATTTTAGTGTACAGTTTAGCTGTAAAATAAGAAAGTTGGTCTGGCTGATGAACATTGCTTAGTTTTGGGGTTGCAGTGATATACTGGTTTTACGGTATGCTGTGATAACAAAGTTGATCTATGATGCGACTGGATAAATAATCTCCCTTTTATTTTAGCAATTTTCAAAGCAGAGACTATTTTACTCATGCTTTCATTAACAAAATGGTTTTAAATTTCAGTAATAGTAATAAAACGTTTGTTTTAGCGACAATAACCCCTCTGTTATTCTGACTGATAATAATATAAATTGTGTAATATCATGATACTATTAAACTTCTGCAACTGCACGAGATTTTCTGAGACCATTATCGTACCATGAAACTCATACAGTTGCAGCCCTCCTTAGTTTTCAGCTTGACTGTATTCAACATGGTGGCTGAGTCAGAGACTTTCTCATTTTACAGCTGAACAGTAAACTAAAATATGTTTCTGAAAACATTTCAGGTGAGAAGTAGGCGATGCAGTAACAGACTCTGGATTCACATTTGATCAGCACTTCCTACACTGTAAAATATTTGTATATTTACAGTAAATCACTGGCTACTAGTCGTATCACTTTCACAGGAAATTACTGTATTATTTTTACAGCAAATTATTGTGAACGGAGAGCTGTATACTGTCATTCACAGTAGTTATGCCTGCATATTACTGTGATGTAGCAGTATGCTTCTGTAAAAATGTTACATTCAGTAGTAACCTCACAGTTAAAGCCTATTACATTACTGTGATAAAACACTATGTTCCTGTAAAATTACTGTATCTAACTATAAATTCATAGTTTATGTTACAGTTATGTACACTGGATTACTTGGATTACTGTGATACTGTGATTACTGTGTACTTTTGTAAAATTACTAGCCTATATTTACCTGCATGAATAATGTTATTACCATGGTTCTGATTGGTTGTTTTTGTTCACATGTGGTAATGGCATTAGAAGCAATACCAGGAAGCAGAGGACTATCTGTCTCATTTTATACTGTGTGGAAGTAGTGACTGTTTCAGCAAATATGACAATGAGTTATTTTGTTATAAAAGCAGCTTTAAGGTGGGTCCTGCTTTAATATGTGATCTTGACACCCTGTCCTGTAGAGATGCACTGTGTTGCAATCAAGACATTTGTTAATTCAATTTTGTGGTTCTGTTTCATGTTCCTAGTAAATGTACATCAGCACATTGCATTGAAAAGATTTATTGTAGGGTTTGTATTGTGATTTCCAGCTTCTCGTGTCCAGGTGTCCCTGAACAAGACATAGAACCATAAATTGCTCAGATTTAGTTGTTTTTCGCTTTAGGCAAGATGAGTCTATGGCTGAGGATTAGCAAGGGCCAGGATCTCATTTGGTCCTTGGGGCCCCTGAAGGTAATCCTGCAACAGTGACACTGTGATTGTGTAACTCATTATCTTTACAGTTGTTTAATAGCTGCACATCTTGTGGTCATCAAAGAGGCTCCAGAGGTAATTTAGAAGAATGGTATAATTTACTTACGCTCAGACTTGCATAATATATTATGTCTTGTTTTTGCAGCCATGGATCTAACCAGGAGTCTAGTGGTGTGAACACAGCCAGGTGAGCGTGGTGGGCCTGGGAAAATTTCCCCCAACCGACCACCATCATCATCTCTTTGAGCCTCACAGGCTCCAGACACTCACACATACCACTGCAACCTGTTTGAGGAAACCCACTCCGACAGTAAGAGAGCAGCACACGCAGCGCAACCATGACAGACAGAGTAACCTTCAGCACACCCAAAGTCACCCCGCGGCCCGCTGCAGGTCCAGTGCTCCCCCCTGAGCCCATTGACATCATCCGCATTAAGGCCCGCTCTCGGCGGGTCAGGCTTAATGTTGGAGGTCTCACACATGAAGTCCTGTGGAGAACATTGGACCGGCTGCCCAGAACCCGTCTGGGACGGCTAAGAGACTGCAACACCCACGAGTCACTGTTGGAGATCTGTGATGACTACAGCCTCAGTGAGAATGAGTACTTCTTTGACCGGCACCCAGTGGCCTTCTCCTCCATCCTCAACTTCTACAGAACTGGGAAGCTGCACATGATGGAGGAGATGTGCGCCCTCTCTTTTGGCCAGGAGCTGGACTACTGGGGAATCGATGAGATCTACCTGGAGTCGTGCTGCCAGGCACGGTACCACCAGAAGAAGGAGCAGATGAATGAGGAGCTGAGGAGGGAGGCAGAGACGCTGAGGGAGAAGGATGGCGATGAGGCCGAGCACGGCTGCTGTCCTGACAAGAGACAGAAGCTGTGGGATCTGCTGGAGAAACCCAGCTCATCTGTGGCTGCAAAGGTAACAACAGCTGCACACACACTACACTGACATATGGGTAAAGGAAAATTACACTCTAAAAATGAACCCTCGTGTATCATCCTTTGGCATTAAAGTGTCCGGGCTAAAATAAAAGCATTTTCTAGTTCACAGTTCTTCACCGTGGAATGATAAACAGTACAGTAGTGACAGTCTAAAGATGAGGTGGTCATGGTCCAGTATGTGAAAAAAGTTGTATGATGTCTTCTGTGTCTCTGGAGGAGCTTGGGTCAAGCCTGAGAAAATAAAATGTGTTGTCATCAGGGTTATCTGACCTCAGGCTTGGAGACAACTGTATGTTAGTTGTATTATGGGAATTTGGAATCCATGTTAATAGTTTTTGAAGCTTGATCTATACCACAAACTAAAAGTCAGAATATCTTCCTTTGCTGCACAGATTCCACCCCTTTTTTAAAGAACTTTTTTCTTCTTTTATTCTGATGAAAGACACAAAAAGGCAAGATGCAGAACAAAGTGCGACTTCTTATCTTGACTCGAACCAGCTACTGTAAAATTGCTGTTACATCTTGTTACCAAGACGACTATTGTTCTTTTTTACTCTGTCTCTTGTGAGTGCCTTAGGTTTATGAAGTGAAAAACGTAATTACTGGAGTGCCCAGTTAAAGAGATGTATTCACCTACTGACTGAAGTGAGATTATATGAACACCCAGTAACTGTGGTACATTTTTCCCTTTTTTTTTTTTTTTTTTTTTACTTTGGAAGTGACTTCTGTTTCTGACTACATTCAGCGAAGCTACACACCTTTCCTAACATTTATGGAATCAAATAGGAGACATAAGTATCTGAATTTTAACAACCACTGACTAGTTCATTTTTAAATTTAGACACCACTGAATTCATAACATTGAAACATTTTACTTTAAAAACCACATATCTGGTTCTATTTGTTCAAAATTCACCACTTTGAAATTGAAATATGAAATTTCTTGATTTGTAGCATCAAAATTTGAATTTGATATGCTTTTTTTTAAATGCTCACAAATTCAGACCAAAAAAAACAAAGTTTGAGAATCAAGAATATGTATATATATATATATATATATATATATATATATATATATATATATATGTATATGTAGAAAGATAGATAGATAGATAGATAGATAGATAGATAGATAGATATATGTTAATGTTATGAATTCAGTGGTGTTTAAATTTCAATAATTAAGTATTCAGTGGCTGATTTAAATGCTTTTGGCTCTCATTTGCTTCCATATGCCACTTTTTCCCACTGTCATTTTTATAACAAATAACAGCAGGAGCACTTGGATGGAATTAATTGCATAAATAAGTTCCAACACAACACAGACACAGTACATTCCCCACTAATAAGCAGGATTTAGTTGTTTTTGCGTGTTGGACCCACAGTGTAGAACTGTAAACTGTAAAAGGTAGTAGTGTTAAGTCCCAATCACTCCTGGATTGTGACCTCAGATCTGTTTCCTGGTGCTCTGCTCTGCCTGCCTTTATACTTAGCCTCGTGCAGCTCCATGAAGAGGCATCAGAGGCCATTAGGGAGCTATCAGGACCATAATCCTCCTTCACCTGCAAAGTACAGACACTGAGGGGAGGAGGATGAGGGATTATCGTGGCATTTTCTCCTGTGCTCTGTCCCGGTGCTTACTAGTGGATAGGTGGTGGGGATTTTATATTTAAAGGGTCAATTCACCCAAATTGCAACACAAACGAATACAACATTTAAAAAAAAGAAAGAAATAATTCCCACTAACTGTGTTGAAGCCCCTAATATTTTTCTCTTTGGAGATCAAAACCCAAAGTTGGGTTCCACTGAGGAAGTACCAACAGCTGTCTTGCCAGTTATACTCAGTTATGATAAGAGAGTCCGATGCATCAGTAACAAGCTCTTACACAAATCTATTCTTTATTACACCACAGTTTATACATAGAGTTTAACAGAAGATAAGAGGTTGAGTGTTGCTGATAATCCCACCCACTTAAGGCTTTATGACATGCCAGCTTTCAATTGTGTGTTTAGACGTAGGTGTGTGTGCTCATAGAAAATACAAAACTTTTGTATCAAATCCTGCAGAAAAGAAGGAACTGGATTTTGTTACTTATACATTATTCTATTCAAAATTACTGTAAAATCTTTAGTTTCCATTGTTTGGGGTAGGTTAATGTGTTTTATGAGGGTAAAGACTTGCTCAGGTTTCTGCTGGGCATGGCAGAGTCTGTGTGGTCCAATTCCATTTTTTTTTATCTAATGAAAAACTAACATAATACATTTCTGTATATATGAGCATGTTTACTACAAGCTGCTGCACTTTGTCTGTCAAATGAAGAAGCTTTGTGTAGCAGTACACATTAAGCTTAAACACAATCATTTGACAGTTTGTTTCCCCCAGTGAGCTGACTGAGCTGGTTTCATTGTCTGCAGCAGAGCAGACAGACAGCAGAGAATTAGTCCAGTACTAATGATGTGACAGCAGTGGGCATTTGTAATAATAATTTTCATACACTACTGATGGTATATCTTTATCAGAACCAGCTTTAATGGCCATGTCAGTGTGTACACACACATGGAATTTGACTCTGGTGTTTTGGTAGATGGATGTGCAGCCTACTTATATCTATATTGAGAGTGGTGATATTTACATGTTAAAAATAGTGTGTATAAACTACAAAAGATATGGCATTCACAGGCATGCTGAAGTCCACTGGATATTTGGTGTTACAGGGTTTTTGACAGTAAGTGAAGGGCGTTAACTGTTCGTTAGACTGATGCCCCGTAGAAAGAAATTGCTCTTGTGCCTGGTAATTTGGGCCTACCAGAGGGAGTAGTTGAAACAGGTTGTGTCTAGGTGGAGAAGGGTCTGCAGTAAGATTACCTGCCCGTTTCCTTACTCTGGAAATGCACGAGTCTTGGATGGAGGGCAGGCTGGCACCAATTATTATTCCTAGAGTTCTGACTGTCCACTGTAGTCTGCTTGTCTTCTGTTTGGTAGCAGATCCAAACCACACTGTGATGTATGTGCAGAAAACAGACAGGATTATTGCTGGGGATACCCCATTCAGAATACCCTAAAGCACAACTAGTGCGATGGAAACTGACACTTATTCTACCCAAAATTGCTCATTATTATTCAAGGAAAACAGCCATGATAGACATGTCTGTGCATCAAACTTTATGTTTCGCATTTTTAAAAATCACGTTATTCCTATGCTCTAACACAGTCCAGAAATATTTGTAATAATGAACAACCCTCTCCTGAATCCAAAAACTAGAGCGCTAAAACTCAAATCTGTGATGTCATAGAGAATAAATTCAAGAGCTGCTCCACAGAATATGAATGGTGAATGGCAGTGAAGTTCTAGATGACACTGAGAGCACCAACACTGTAAAAAGAAGGTATTTGTTTTAACTTAAAATCATTAGTGTCTTGGTTGCCTTAAAATTTTCAAGTTGACTGAACTTGAGAAGACAAAGTGAGATAGTTTTGAAATGATTCAATTTTCCTTCTCAAATTCAGTCACCTTAAAAAATTAAGACAGCCTGCATGCTTACTTTTTAAGTTAAAACAAATAGTTTCTTTTTACAGTGTGAGGGAATGTTCTGAGTATATGGGATGTTTATGTTCCAGACCTGAGTACACTACAATAGATTTAAGCTCAATTGTATTAAAAGTTTTGGGGGACGGTTTCCTGCAGCTGGGGATGTCTTGCAGGTTCCTTCACAATGATGGTCGTTGGCTGAAACCAGTGTTTGGGCTTTTCAGAGTAACTCCTCTTCGTTACTCTGATCTCTTTTGTCAATGTGTTTTTGGCCTGGTTGTAAAGTAGTCTGTCCCCAGTTCTGCAGGCCTCCTGCTTAGCTTGACAGAGCTGTCTGAAGGTTTTTGCCAACACACGTCCTCACAAAAACGGATGTAGGATGTAACAGTGTCAGAGAGTTCATCCTGTCCTGTAGCTGCACTATAATACTTGAGTCAGTGCAGTGAAAGCAGGCCTGTAACTCCAGCTTTGCCTTGTTGGTCCATTTCCTCGCAGTCTTTACCACAGGCTTAACAGATTTTAGTTTCTGCCTGTAAGTCAGAAGAAGATGAACCAGACAGTGATCAGAGAGTCCTAAGGCTGCATGGAGAACAGAGCAATAGGCATCCTTTATTATAGTGCAGCAGTGGTCCAGTGTGTTATGGTCCCAGTTGGGACATTTGATATGTTGTCTGTATTTTTGGCAGTTTGAGGCTGAGTCTGGACATTTTTGCTCCACGCTAGTCATATGGTCAGCCAGAATACAATAAGAGGAGAGGAGAGGAGAGGAGAGTTACCTGTAGTAAGATGACACTTAATCAGTTTGAGCTGAGCAAAACCAGCCCAGACTTCCATTCATATACAATTATGACTCGTCAGTGTCAAAGTGTGTCCATTATGTTTGGAGGGGGAAACAATGAATGGAGGTCAGCAAGGTTGACATATCTCTGAGCGTGATGTCATAGACCAACAATTTGTTACTTTTCTTGGCAGTACCTCATGTAAAGAAAAGCATTCAGCAGTGTAAATTAGCTGGGGCAAAGGGACATATACACAGAAGCAAGTGGAGGGCGGCTGATATTGTTAATTGATTCCCTGTTTCCAGCTGACTGACTGGAGAACAGTCCAGGCCAACTGCACTGTCAGCAGCAGGAGGAGAGACTGTTCAGAGCTTTGGGTTTAATCAGCTAGATTCACACAGGACCTGATTATCTTTAGAGCTCAGAGACGGCCCTTTAACGGCTGATTCAACATAAGAAAAACCAGCATGGAAGTTTGAATTCTGTGTGACACTGATGTAAGCTTCCGGGCTGTCAGAGATCTGATTTCTTTGTGGCTACTTTTAAATCATTTAAGTCCAAACTAAAGAACTGATACTTTGTATCTGATAGTTATACAGTTACATTAGTTAAATCAATTATATTAATTACTGCACGTAAGAAGGCTGCAGATTTACCCATTTACTAAAGTTGACTTAATTTTACTATGAATATGAACTTGCAGAGAAATCTGTGTGGTAATACTATAGACTTTACACACTAATGTATGTAGCTGCCAAGATGTCATTCATTGGTTGATGGACCCCTGTTTTGAAGCATCAAGATGGCATTTTGGGTGTTCCAATCTCACATTTTTGGAGCCGAGATGGGGAGAAAACCATAATGCTAACTGCTTTCTTGGTTAGTATGGTGCATTTACAGCTATAGTTACTGTAACCATGATAATGCTAATGTTTATTTCTACTAGCCAAAGAGAGTTTCTGAAAACCATCTGAAGAAAATCTGCTCACTGGAAGAAAATGACTATGTGACTCCTTAAGCCCCGATCACACAGAAATTAGTAGCTAGTTCCTAAAATGGACAGACAGAGGGTACTTGCTGTAGCTCTGGTTGAGGGTGAGAGGTTGTCAGCAAATAGTTTGTTGGGCACAGGGAAATGGAGATCTGTGTGGGTACATGCGACCCAAAATAAAAAGGGTGGATCCCAGGGAGTACCAACATTTGGTCCAGGATCTTCATCTCCATGATGGCCCTTTTAAGTACTGCACTTACATGCTTCCAAGCCTGCTGTTTTCTGTTGAGATGGTGGTAACTGTAAAGTTTGTAAAGTCATGTAGCTTTGGGTATCCAGCTACCACTACCACCAGTTTCTCTTCAATTGTTAACCAACAGTAAACTTGTTGTGACCACCACAGAACATCCGATCGGACAATGGAAAAACAGCGAAGACGACGTGGGGAGCTTTTCAGCTCTGAGTTGAAGTTTTCTCAACACAAGGAGTTCAATGAGCAAATGCTCCATTCTTATTAAAAACAATTACAAAAAAACATCCCAGCTGATAAAACACTTTCTGTGATCGGGGCCTTATATGGTCTTTAGTACAACCAAATGCCGAACAAGACTTTTTAGACAATTAAAACTGTAGTTAACTTTAATAAACTGAAAACACTGATATGACAACAGCTCCTGCTACAGCTAATCTGGTGTTAAGCCATGGTTACAGCACCTAACCAAAGTTTAGTAGTAATAGCTTAGTAGCTGTGGTGGTGACTTCTCAGTGGCCAGCACCCACCTGTCACTAAACGGGTGAGTTATAGAAAAATTCACCCCCTGTACGGTTGTCACGAAGGGAGAAATTTGCTATTGAGACCAAGGCTGTTATCAAGCTGCAAACATGTTTATTTCTGCTGTAGAGTTGGGCATTTTAACATGGTGGTCCACAAACTAAAAGGAGATGTCACAGTGGCTACATCCATTATTTATACAGTCTGTGGGATTGACTGACTCTTGGAGCCAGCCTCAAGTGACCATTGGAAGAACTGCAGTTTTTGGCACTTCTGTGTTAAATTTATTTTTCAGCCATGCAGGTTGAGTGAAACAACTGCCAGACAGGCACATTTTCAAAAGTCATCAGTGGTGCTAAACTGTGTAATTCAAACTTTTATAATTAAACTTTTAAAAAAAAAATTAGAGCTTGTGTGCTTCTGCTGAGCATGGGAGTCTTGTGAATCTTGTTGTCTTGTGAATCATAGAAAACCCCCATATCTAACAATATGGATAACAATAGCAGCAAACAGAGTCATGTAGAATTTAACAAGACATATGGCATGCATATGGAGTATATCTTTGACAATAAAAGTGCAGTTTCCAGGTTGATCGCTCTATAAATACAACAGTGCTGGCCTTCATAGGTCCATGTGACCGTGTTGGAACCGTAGCGTCAGCAGTAGGGAAGCTGCTTAGGCCTCTGTGAACTGACACTAGCCGTGTGTCACTCTGTCGCAGCAGTGATGCAGCTCAGCTCTCAGCCAATAGGAGGGCCTCTTCCTGGTGACATATACAGCTCAGTGCTACCTCTGATTAGAATAGAAGCATGACCTGGCCATTTAGAAAACCTGGTGCAGCATTTGTTATGGAGCAAACACACACACACAACACACACACACACACACACACACACACCAGTTCAGAGTCCAGATGGACAACTATCTATGATAGTTTTGAGTTTTATTGGATGAGTTTTAAATGTTCCAATAATAGAGATTAGTTTCCCACACTTTACATAATCTGTGTAATCTTCTTATTTTTGGCTCTGATTATATTTTTTGACATGTTCGCGATCCTTTGTAGTGAGTCCCACGTACACAAATAGGATTGTTTCATTTCCGTTTTGCTTCTCCTCTCAAACAGTCGGTCAAATGTGTTGAATGCTGCTGGCTAGACATGTTAGTAATTTTACAGCTGCTCAAAAAGTATGATAGAGCATAACAACATCATGCATGTATATTATCTCATCCTGTACACAGTTTGAAATTTACACACCCACCCACACACACACACACACACACACACACACACACACACACACACACACACACACACACACACACACACACACACACACTCACAGAGTTTGACTTAGGAGTATAGCTTAATCTCCTTTGGGGCTTTTACCAGTACTGCTGCTTCTGCAAATAGACTAACTGTTGGCAGGTTGGATAGTCTGTCCTGTCCACTGTCTGACCTGCAGAAGGGAGGAAGGGGAGAATTAAGAACACAGTGCAATAAAATCTTTTATCCAATGACAATATCACTTTTTTTCATCCAGTGTGAAAAAGGGTCCAAACTATGCAATTACTGTAAGTCACAGACTGCACCTGCCCACAGAGAGGGTAGTCTTCAGTCATCAGCTGAACATTTTTAACCCTGTAATTCAAAAATTGAACAAAGTAGAAAAAAGTGAACTATCTGAACATAAAAAAACTGTACAGAATAACAAGTCATCTAGAATTTCCCCGCAGTCTAAAAACATGGCATTATTGTGTCTGTTCTCCACATGAGATAAGCTTGATATCCTTAGTTTTTAGCATTTCTTAGCATTGGGCCTCATGCAGCAACATTCTCCTAAATTTCTCACATTTCACCTCTAAGTTTGTGTTAAGAGAAAAATAAAAGGAGTCAACTCCAGATGCACCAAACATTCTTAACAGTCCAAATCTGCTCTGACCCTGGTGTGCTGAATGATGAGCCCCACTAGACAAAACGTCATCTATTAGCATTAGTAACGCCCCCTAAACACTATTTAAGGGCAGGTGTTGACTTTGGCAAATGCCCAAGATTGGGTAGATGCCACCAAAAAAGGCTGTAAGAAGAAGCACTACAGCAGTAGCGAAACTGATGTACTGTTAAATAAACTTAAAGTAAGTAAGTGCTGGTGTTACAGGAAGCATTCAGATTTTTTACTGAAGTAAAAGTACTAATACTACACTGTAAAATACTTTGTAACTAGTAAAAGGTCTGCATTGAAAATGTTACTTTAGTAAAATTATCTAAGCACAATCTGGGAAACATATTGAAGTATTAAAAGTACAGAAAAGTTTCATAAATGTCATAAATCAAAATAATTTAAATGATTTAAAGGAAAAGCAACAAGTCATACATTTATATGAAAAGCTGGAACCATGAAATGTTTTTTTGCAAAATGATTTTACTGGCAACTATTTTGATATTGATAACTGGAAAAATTGCCAATACATTTCTTAATTAATCGTCTGATTGTTTCAGCTGCACTTGTGTATTTTCATATGGTTCGTTTGCAAAAATCTTCATTTGTAAGGTAACTAGTAGCTAAAGTTAACAAATAATAGTAGTGGAGTACAAGGTACAATATTTCCCTCCAAAGTGTAGTAGAGTAGTTAAAAGTGGATGAGATCAAATGATGAGATAAATACAATCAACTAAAGTGGAAAGTTTCCCAAATCTGTACTTAAGTACAGTACTTGAGTAAATGTACTTAATCGCATTCAACCTCTGCTCAGCAGAGGGACACCCAGTAAATGAAATTTCAGTAACTGGGATCAATGGACCAAGTATAGTAGGATTCTTTAGCCCTGAATTTCTTTAAAACATAACATAAATTTGATTATATGATATTTTTGCATTTTTTAAATGTTTCTTTTAACTTATTTTTCTTTACACTGGACAACAATATGTGGACCATGAAAATGAGATGTGTGTCTGTTATCTTGGCAAGAATGCACTCGACCGCTCATAAAATGTTCTCTTACCAAAGAGAAGAGCAATAGTAAGAAAACACTGGTGAATCCCAGAAGTCATTGAGTCCTAACAAAATAACAAATTGTAGACACAAACAAAAAGTAAGAGAAAATGTATTTGTATATATTTCTCGCATGAGGCCATGGCATATCTGTATATGTCAAAAAATACCAAAGGAAATAAGAATTTATTAATTTAGTTTGACAATTTTAATAGTTTATAAGAGTTTATTTGGAATAAGCATATCATTTTGTTGTAGATACTATTGATTCTTTTACGAAAAAAAGAAAAGAAAAAAGATGGGTTTGCTTTTTTTTGAGGGCATAGATAGCAAATGGCAGTGTAATTAATTTAATTAGAGTTCTTCTTTGAACACAGGCATATTTCCAAGTTGGCAATCACTCTTAAGCGCCCATTCTCCATCCAACACATTGTTGGAGGGCCCATGGATGGAAATAATTAATTACATGCTTTTATAGTGACTTAAGCTACCACTACGTAACCACTGCTAGGTTTATGAGGTTGATTGAATTTAAAAAAGGCATTTAATCATTGATAATTGACTGACAGCTACCAGAATGACAGACATCACCTGGGCTTTAGGGGAAGGATCTTGTGTCTGGTGCAGCACTGCAGGAAGTACTTATTCACCCAGAGCACACACTGTGATGTCTGTCTGTGTGATGAACCACTGGCCCATAGCTGACAGACAGGTCTCACGCTGCCCTCCACTTATCGCTCCAGTCTTTCTAAATGATTTCCTTTTGGTGAAAAATATTTCCTGCAGCTCATAAAGGGGATGTTTGTGACCATAAGTGGTTGTTGGGTTTTTTTTTCCTTCATGTTCAAACTAGTTCTTAACTACACAATTCTGAGAAGCAGTTTTGCTTTCTTGTGGAAAGAAAATGATCAAAATACATACTTAGATGTTTATCTTAGCTCAAATTTCTGAATTTGGTCATTTTTTGATTATTCACTGCTACATTTGCAAAACCTGTAATACATAAAGGGGAATTTTCAAGTTTTACTTTGGCTCAAAAATGTATCGAATTTTACAATCTGCATCTTTTAAGGCTGTTTGCTCAATATGAAATTTGTCTCACACTCTGAGCCAAAAAACTCCCACCTCATAGCACACATACCCTATACCTTGTATTTTATCCCCATCTATATTCTGAAGGTTTTTACAGAGGGATTTGTTCATATATCATTCACAGCTTGATTTATAGAACATTTTATTCCTAAAGACATGGTGAAAATGATTTTTTTGAATGGCTGTTGACAGTGTTTTCTGATTAATGATGTCATAAAAAGAGATATTCAAAATTCTCTCTGTAAAACCTCAGACTCTATTATGTCAACAAAGTGATGCAAGAATTTTACCTGGCTCTATTCAGTGTTCACATTTCTGTTCTAATTTGGATATTTAAGCAAATTAGTGCAGATGTAACTAGAAAATGTGTCATTTGCATATTTAAACATCAAACTTCTAAAAATGTGTGATTCAAAAAATAGTTGTCTTGATCTTAGTAATCAGCGGGGGAAGTTTTATGGTGATTAGGGCCATCTATGAGTTAGACGTTTTACAGTATTCACCTGTAGTGTCTCTTAAGTGCAATAGATTAAACACTTAGAATTATAGATGTTACACTGTTTATGAATGTCAGAACTATATTTGAGGTACATTCATGTGGATTCTGCTTTGATTCAATTTTTCCACGACCAGTGTAATCACATAAAAATTACACTTTGTCAGAGGCTTGAGGAGATGAATCCTGATAAAGCTCAGGTTTTAGTGGAGCAACAGCATTTAGTATACTTTTTTTAATTGATTTTTCAAAGATCCTGGGCCTTATATTTATAGTTTCAGCCATTGTTATTGTTATTGATTCAGTATAGCCAAGGGTGCAGCACTAAATTCTGGGCCCTATGCCTAAGCAATCTCTGTGGGCCCCCAGCCTTTTTTTTTTTTTTTTTTTAACAGAGTCAGCTTTCCTTCTTTCCCTTCCTTTTTTCAGTTATGATTTGGAACTCCAAATTCCCTTTGAGGGGAAAAACATGACAGTGTTCGTTGGTGCTCCAGCGGCATAAAAAGTCATTCACTATAGCAGCCTCTAGCTGACAACATTCCCACGCTGACCTCGTCACACATCAACATTTAGTCATGGACTTTCCACGTTGAGATATGACGTACAAGGTACCCTGGGTACATTGGTTGCTGACGTTCTGGGAGGCCGTGTCAAATTCAGTCTGTTACGTGCATTGTCTATTTTCAAAATACACTGTTGTTTTCACAGGAAATGTACAGTTTTTGTATAGTCTCTTTCAAAATAAACACCTTATGTCAGTACAACTCCATGAATTGACGTGGTTATGTTTAGCCAGCACACGCACGTAGTTCAGTTTAGGCAACAAAAGCACATGCTTGGGAAAAAATAACAGTGTTTGGCTTTACAATCACACAGTAAGCAAAGTCAGTGGTTGTTGAACCCATCCACCACTTCACCCGCCCGCCCTACTCAGAATTTTGCTGCCTTAATTTTCACTGTTGTCCCGCTGTGTTTCCTGCTGATGCTGGCAGGCGTCATTAAACAATGGTGTGTCATGCCGAAGTTTTTTTTCTGTCTGTGTTTGATGCCAGAAGTCACTAATCAAGCCTTTTTGACAACTTCAGAGTTAGACTGGGTTCTCTAGCTGTATTTAGAGAAAAATCCTAGCGCAAAGGTGGACTAAACCATTTTGCACCTTTAAGCGTGAATGGGGCTTCAGAGAGCATCCACTATTTTTTAAAATAGAAATTTAAATCAATATACCATTTTCAGCCAATTTTAATTTAGTAATGACACACACACACACACACACACACACACACCCTTGAGTACAGCCATCAGCTTCATTACTGAGCAAAGAGAGACTCTGCTGAACATAGCTTCACCTCTGGCTTTATACTGTAATTTTGCACTAATATTTTTGTATGCACAATGAGCAGTTATTACTGGTGTGTTTGCTTACATTTTCATCTCCACATAAGCAGTTTACATAATATGGTTAAATTAGGGGATCAGTGTGACTGTCTTACTTGCTTGCCCTATTAAACTGTGACAATGTTGCAATGAGGCTGTAAATCTGCCATTAGATTACGTGGAACAAAGTTGCTGTTCAAATTTACTACTGTAGTTTTCTGCAGACGCGTTATCAAATATATGTTGGCCAGTGTTGCTGCTGTGCAGTTGTTAGCATTGTATTGTTGCACTGTACTACATGCAAGGAATGATCCTTGCATGTAGTACATGCTCGCACGTGAGCACATGCCAGCAGTCCAAATATAAGCACTGCTGAATTCTGTCTTTCTTGATTTTCTAATCAACAATCAGTTCTACACTTGAATGAGTTTTAAAATTCATTGTGAATCCCAAGTGAAATTTGGGGACATCATAAAAGTCAACAATTTCTCAGTGGTTGTGTGTGTCAAGTGTCTCTTTCAGCATGGTGCAGGAGGCATGTTTTTACAGACAGCAGAGAGTAGCTATCAGAGTTCTATCTGGCCCTGTGCTTTAGGAGGAGCAGCAGCACTAATGTACTGTAGCTTTCCAGAATTGAATGCTCTCATTCAAATGAAAATGATGTATCACTCCAGCAGGAGAAAGGCTAATCCAAAATGGTTTGCCGTCTATGGCAAAGTTCATCCTGTTGACTGTAAATCTTTTGTTGGCAAATGTCTCCATGTCAGACTGCTCAGTGGTTATGAGTGTGCCTTAGCTCACAAGCTGCCAGGCTGTCTTTCGTTTGTTGACTGCTTTATTAGTCAGTTTATTCAGTTCAGGAGAGACATCAGGGATGTTTTCTGCTGCTGATTAATGTTAATACTGCATTATTACTGAGTGGCTGTGCAGAAACATAATGGTGCATTACAAGTACTTATACATCTAACTACCTACATGTCCAGTCATCATCCAGGTTAGGAGCTGACATGGAGTTGGGAGGTTATTATTCTGCGGTGGAAGAGATCTTCCTGCCCTGAACCCAAATATAATACTGCACAAGTAATACAACATTAATAAACATAATTCTTCAATTCCAGAAATGTTTCTATAACTGTCTCCCTTAGCAATCTCTCTGCTTATTCTACACATCTTTTCAACAGTATCCCATCCCTCCACCTGGAGCAGCTTCACCCCATATATTCTATACCCTACATGTTATTCTGTTAACATATATCCTGATTTGGGACTTGTCTTGCAAAATCTTTCAGCCATGTCATCTAGCCTTCATCATAGGATGGATTTGCTCAATAATAATAATAATAATAATAATAATAATAATACATTTTATTTATAAAGCGCTTTTCAAAGTTCTCAAAGACACTTTACAGAGACGGTTCAAACACATCAAACAAATAAATAGATAAATGAGTAAAAGTAGCTAAACATTAAAAGCAGAACAGAACAGGTGAGTTTTGAGTAGTGATTTGAATGATGGGAGGTTGGTGCAGTCACGGATGTGTTTTGGGAGGGAGCTCCAGAGGGTGGGGGCAGCAACAGAGAAGGCTCTGTCCCCCCAGGTTCTGTGCTTGGTCTTGGGGACGGTGAGAGAAGGTTGGCATTGGAAGAGCGGAAGCTGCAAGAAGGGGTGTACGGGTGGAGCATGTCTGTGAGGTAAGAGGGGGCCTGGTTGTGGAGGGCTTTATGGGTGAGTAGGAGGAGTCTGAAATGGATGCGTTGTGGAACAGGGAGCCAGTGGAGGTTCTGAAGGACAGGGGTGATGTGGTCGCGGGAGCAGGTGTGAGTGAGGAGGCAGGCGGCAGAGTTTTGGATAAAGGATGCTATTGCAGTAGTCAAGGCGGGATGTAATGAAGGCGTGGATCAGGGTTTAGGCAGCATTGCGAGAGAGTGAGGGGCGGAGGCGAGAAATGTTTTTAAGGTGAAAGAAGGCTGTTTTAGTGACTTGTTTGATGTGTTGATCGAAGGAGAGGTTGCTGTCGAAGATGATACCAAGGTTGCGGCAGTGAGGGGAGGGGGACAGGGTGGAGTTGTCAGTGGTGAGGTGGAAGTCTTTGGCTGTTTGGGTGAGGGAAATTGGACCAATTACGATCATGTCTGATTTGTCACAGTTGAGTTTAAGAAAGTTTTCTTGCATCCAGGATTTAATTTCAGAGAGACAGTTTGACAGGGTGGAGTGGGTTAAATGGGTGATGGATTTAGTGGAGATGTATAGTTGGATATCGTCAGCGTAGCACTGAAAACAGAGACCATGACGACGGATGATTTGACCAAGGGGGAGGAGGTAGAGGATGAAGAGGAGAGGACCAAGCACCGAACCCTGGGGGACGCCTTGGGACAGGGGGGCAGTTGAGGAGGAGCAGTTGTTGATGAAGATGAAGATGTTTTCTGTCAGTCAGATAGGAATGTAGCCAGGTGAGGACATTGTCAGTGATGTTGAGGAGGGTTTGCAGGCGGGAGAGTAGGATGGAGTGGTTGATGGTGTCAAAAGCGGTGGTGAGATCAAGGAGGATGAGGATTAAAAGTAGGCCGTGAATGGGTTTGAAATATTGTCACTGGGATTAAGGATTTTGTTTACGGTGGAAAAAAGAGCCTTCTGGTTATTGGAGCCGGTGTGAATGAGGTTGGAGTAGTAATCATAATAATGATGATAATAATAATAATAATAATAATAACAATAATAATAATAATAATAATGATAATAATAAAGACCAAACACTGTCTGCTGATGAAGGCTTCGAGATGTAGCTGAAAGGTCCACAAAAAACAAGTAAGGGCTCATTTATGTTCAACAATAGCCTTTAAATGGAGCCTTCTGTTTGTACTTGTAGAAAGAATTGGTAATCTAGTGAGAACAATGCCCTGTTCTTATGCTGGGATGTATATAATGGCTGCACAGACCATCGCCATCTACAACACTACCTCTGTTTAAAGGTACAATATTATGACCTCCTGCACCGTTGCCTCATTTGTTATTCTGGGAAACTTTTGACTCAACCTTCTAGTGCCAGATTCTTTTTTTATTTGCAGTATTTCTTTTCAAGGCCAGCTGGTGTAGCAGCCTGGAAAACATGCAGTGTTTTTAGTTTTGGGGCCAAAAATGGAAATTGATCAGAACCATTGTTTGGTCCCTCACTCTTGGTTATTCAAACTACTTTGGAGTGTTTAGATGTGAGGAGCAGCACAGCCTTCATTACGCTGGATTTCCACTGGATGCGGTACGGCAGCGCTGGTTATCCGCTGCGTGCTCCGCCATCTGTCAACACCCACCGGCTGCGTTTGCTGTGCGGAGCGGTGCAGCTCCACCGGAAGACATCTCAGTGCACTGCCATGATTAATATCTCCTCGTCCACGGTGTCAACGGGGTGAAATGATGTCTGAAAACCTCTGACCTGTTGACTTCAGGCCTGCCTCTGCCCATTATGTAGTTTTCAAGGTGTAGTGCAGTGAAATATGATCCGCCGTGAACACTGTGTATCTTATTTTGAAAATTAACCGGATGTTTTATTTTGTTTCTCCGCACGATTTCCTGCCCCGCACGATCTGCTCTGTGCTGAATTGCTGCGTTGTGCTCTGGCATCTGGCAAAAATAGAAGTGCTGCGTATCTGTTGCGGAGGCCTCCGGACTGCCTGAGCTGAGACGGAGCCGGAACGCAGCACGGCCAGAACCGGTGGAAACACACACATTGACTAGAATTGAATCTAATCAGCTCTGCTGCCGTGCCGGACCGCAGACGCAACCAACATGCATCTGGTGGAAATTGGGGTTCAGTCTTTCTGTCAGTCAGTACGGCCTAGTGAACTTTTTCAATGAAGTGTAAGTTTAGGTTGCAGTCACCATAGAATCATCATCATGAGCTGCTCCATCAGGGTCAGCTTCTGTGGTGCCAACAGATGTAGAGATGTCTTAACCCAAGCAACCTTTTCTGCTCAGTTTTCACTGTGTGACTCATAAACAGACAATATTTAGTTTTGAGATTGGTCTGAAATGCACCACTGTAAAAAAAAAAAAAAAAAAAAAAAGAGAAAAAAAAAAGTTCAGTATTTGTGTTGCAGTCTAATTTGTTGATGGCTCATTTTAGATTTTTTCATGTCACTGATGTATTGTGTAGTATTATCTGGTGCTTAATTTTTAAAATGAAATTTCAAAGTGAATATATCAGTACAGGGTAGGGTCTTGTGTGATTTTTTTTTTTAGCATAGGGGAGGGGCACACACACATGCGGAAGGCATGTTTTCTTTAAAAATCACAGAAATTACACAATTACACAACAAAGTCACACCCCACCCACCCCCTCCTCTGATAAAGAACACTCCATAATACTACTTTTTTCGTGGTTGGCTGGAGAATTAATTGACACCATGCTCCATCTTTCAGAACATAGAAATCTCAGGAAGTGTAGGGGGTTGGGGAATTATCTTAAAAGCCTGTGTAAGCATTTTTGGATACATATGTATTTTGGTACAGTAAAAATATTGACCATTGCTCTGTAAAACATTTTGATCTACCTTTGGAATTAAACATTATTACAAGGATCACAAAAATATTGTCTCTGTGACACAGCAACAAAGAGTTATCAAATGACCCTTATAGAACAGCTTCTATTGTGGTTCAGTGTAGGTGTGGTCGTGATCATCACCCTGCCTGGATGGCTAATAACATACCATGTTTGGCTAATTACAGCCCAGAATGTCACGCACACCAGCCAGAAGCTTCTCTTTAGACTAATTACTGCAATTCTGACTTTGTCTCTGTCTTTATTCTGCTCCTCTTCCTTCTCTGTCTCTATTGTGTGTATGTCTGTGTGTGTCCTAATAATACACAGTTTGTTTTGTTAAACACTGACTCAGATTTCTTTTTCTCATGTAGTCTCCATTTCTCTCTGTAGTAGTTAAACCAGTAATATCAAATGCACTGAGGACAGCTCACACTTGCTGTCTATAGTTTCTTGAGTTTGGGACTGTGTGCACCTACAGACAAGTCACCACACAGTGAATATACTGCAAGGCCTACAGTGACTCAGAGCTTAGAATAACACTTAAACATTACAGTAGAGCTGAAGGTTATGTGAAAATAGTGTATTTAAGAGAATACAACAAGGGTAGCTCATGGTTTTGTCACATTTAGGTCAGATTTTCCATATTTTGTTTGCTCTCTATCATCACCAGCCAAGAACACAGTTTATATCTGAATGAAGACTAGCTGAATTTTTTTCTATGTTTTGAAACACATCCATATAAAATTTTTTGGGGAAAAAAAGTACAATTCATTACAAGGTCGTCAAATTACATAATCTCTATCAGAAGATGGAATTTGCGGGGCGTAGGTGGCTTAGTGGTAGAGCAGGCACCCCATGTACAAGGCTGTTGCCGCAGCAGCCTCATTGAACTCCAGTCTGTGGCCCTTTGCTGCATGTCACTCCCTCTCTCTGTCCCCCTTTCACACTTGTCAGTCCTATCAAATAAAGTTAAAAATGCCCCCCAAAATATCTTTAAAAAAAAGAAGAAGGAGATGGAATTTGCTTAGTTTCCATGGATCTTCTCTAAACAGCAGACGGCTGTAGCTCAGAGGTAGAGCAGGTCGTCCGGCTGTTCAATCCCCAGCTCCTTCAGTCCATATGTCGAATTATCCTTTGACAAGTTACTAAGGAGCCGGTTGCACCCTGAATGAAAGCTGTAGCCACCAGTGTGGGACTGTGTGTGTGAATGAGTGAATGTGACCTGTAGTGTAAGAAGCGCTTTGAGTGGTCAGCAGACTAGAAAAGCGCAATACAAGTACAGTCCATTTACCATTCAACTCCTCTTTTCAAGGTCAACAATGAAGCCAAGAGAAGTGTGTGAGAAGAAGTCCATAGTTTTTTTTAGACCTGCCTGTAATGGACCCATTTTTGACAGTAGTGTTTTTGGTGCTAGTATCCCTGAACATGAAATGAAGGAGGTGATTCTAAAACTAAAAACAGAAAATAGAAATAGACCAAGTCTTGAACGAGTATATTAAAGGCACTGTGTGCATGTTTATGCCCCTATATGTCTCTTTGTTTTACAAGACTCTGTTGTTATCCCTGAAGACTGAGGGCCTGGTTTAACTGTGTCAGCTGATAAAAGGAGAGGTGACACTAGAGATGTAACAATCACAGAGGCATCACACTTTTTAGTTGTCTTGGTCAACTGCCCACAGATGTATTAAATGCAAGGTTCTGTGAGAATAATTCTATCTTGAGGGACACTCAGGCAGAATTGAGAGGGCCATATCTTTTAACTCGAGCTCACAGTTGGTTTGTATTGTTCTACAAAGAAAAGGCTGCTCTGTTCTTTAATCGATTATAGCAAGGCATTTGATACAGTGGGGATGGAGGGATGCACTCTGATACAAAGTGCACTCTGATATTAAATGCAGGTATTAATGGTACTGGGATGTAGTAATGAACATGTACAGAGGCATCAAATAATGTGTTTTTCTGACTGGTATTAAATCATTTTTTTTTGCTAGCCTTGCAGGAGTTGGATAGGGTAAAGTTTTATCTTCATTGCTTCTTGCATTATCTTTTTAATGACCAAAGGGCTATATACCACAGAATGGTTGTGAGCCTATTAACTGTGTTGACAACGTAATAGATAGTTATATCCAGCCTATGGTACTGATGTAAGCAGATGAAACAATTATTATGTCTACCACAAAAGAAGGTTTACAGAAAGCAGTAGACAATATGTGTGATTTCTGTGAGTAATAGAATTTAAAGGCTAACAGTGATTAAACTGAAGTCACAGTTTTAGGTAGTAGAAAAGCTGATATTAGCAAACTAAAGTTTGTATGCAGTGGAGAATCTAGAGATTATTAATTGCTTTAAATATCCCTAGGTGATTATGAATAATAACAATGATTCATTTGAGATTCAACTGAGGAGCTGCATGAGCCAGCTTCCTGTGTAATGTTTGCCATTGTCTGTCAATCTAGAAAATCTGATATACTTTTAGATCTCACGCAAAACCTCTTTGACACATTGGACACACGAGTGACGTTGTGCACTTCAGCACACTTTAAAGGTAAAATGACAACTTGCAATAATAGTATGTATGGACAGCTGGTAAGCACTCTGTCTTGCAGTTGTCAAAGAAAACACTGATAGAAGGTAAAGACACAAAACACAGTCAATTAACATACAACTATTTGCTTAGCCTGCATAAAACAGGTATATATGTGTATATGGGTCTTGCAGGTTAAACGGATAAGAAAATCAGTTCATGCAAAAGTGTCAAAGTGACACCAGAAGTACGATATCATGTGATATTTATGTAGAAATTAAACAAGAGCTTAAACTGAAAAGGTATTGTATGAAAACCAAAAGTACAGACAGGCTATTTGTAATTTTAGAGTACACCAAACCAGAATTCCTGAACGCACTGGAGGATATAAAGGGCTGGATAGAAATCAGAGAATCTGCAGCCTCTGTGATGATAAGTGTGTGGCAGACGTTTGTCATATTTTGTTTAAATGTAAAAATGTCAAGTTTAATGAATTACAGAGAACGGTAAAACCACTCATTTATATTTGTAGTATTTTAGACATTACAATCAAATAAGCCAAAAGGTATTTGTAAACTTGATGCTTGTCCTTCCTTTGTTAAAACAGCATTTGATGTACTTCAATCATGCTGTGTACCATCACTTTCTAATTGTGCTCCATACCATCTGAGTGTGGTCTTAAATCTCATCAAATAAATGAATCGACATATCATGAAGTCCTCATCACAAGTGAAATCTAAAATTTCATGACTGGGCATGCTCTATCTGCTGACTAGCATCATGTGAGATAATCAAGAGCTCCACAACAGCTGCTTAAGAAACTACACTGTTTCCTCAACCACCATAGTCAGTAATGAACACTGAAGCTCATTCACACAAACTGTACAACTCATAATCACATTTCAAATCTGTTAGTCAGGACTGATAATTACAAATATAAATGTTGATGTGTTCTTTCAACTCAATTGCCAGAAAAAAGGTTGACATATGTTTCTGCAAACCACGGGTATGTTACATTTGCATGTTGTTAAGTAGAGGATATGCTGAAACTTAACACTTAAACAACACAGCAGTTAATGTGTGGTTTGATTAAGCCACAAAAAACACTTGGTTATGGTTAGGTAAGAGATAATATTTTAGCTTAAAAACCCAACTGCTTTTTGTGGCACTATCCCTGCTGTATAATCAGCGACAGGTTGCTGAAAGACACACGTTTGGTGGCTTAAAACACGTTGGAAACACAGCAATGACTCGCTTAAAAAAACAACCAGTGGTGTTGTTTGTTGGTCTAGTACAGCGGTCTGCAGCTTGGCAGGTGTCTTACCCACTGTTGACAGTGATGCTATCCATGGTGCTGAAACAACCTGTGCCTCAACATGTGCTGTGGTGCACACAGCATCATCAGTGAGCTGGGTGGAGACGTGGGGGAAATGGTGATGATGTTAAGTGCTGAAAAGTCAGTGACATACACAGTTGTATAGTGGTAATTACAGTTAATGGATCAAAGAACGGATGAATGAGTGAATATCAGCACCACCTCAGTGTAACAATGGATAAAAACAATGTGGCTGGTGAAAGCAGTAGTTGTATAGTATGTTGCAGAAACAGCAGCTGTCCAACAGATCCTGTCTCTGTTGTTCCAGAAATACCTCCACATATTGATCAGGGCTTGGGTTTCTCTGCCCAGTCACTTACTTCCTCCATTCTTTCATCCCATCTTGTGTTTTCTGTGAAACAGCTTTTATAGCTTGCAGTTAAGTCATTTGATTAACAGCAGTCTGTGGTTCAGATTTAGATTGTATGATAACAACGTGCTGTTCATATTTATAATCCCCAGAGGATGAATTGTATTTTTTTTTGTTGTTCACCCTGTCAAATTTCCCGTGCACAGACATCCTCCCAAGACTATTTCCATTTTTAACACACCATGACCTTGAAGTTGGGGTATGATTACATGTTCTTTAGTCTATGTATTGACAATGACACGCAATCATAGCCATGACAGGAAGTTATGAACATGTACATATATATAAAGAGACTGGATATTGGATTGATGGTTTATTTGAGGTTTCCATGCAATTAGATCAGGTAGCTTTATTGTACTGAAGGTATAAATCATATGGAAGGTGTGTGTTTGTGCCTGTATGTAAATTGTAGCAATGGGGACAGGAGCGCTGTAATGATTAGGTGCATACAGCATGCAGGTGAGCAATCTATGTGTCTGTTAGCACTTTATGATAGTAGTAACAAGAGAAGCAATATACAGAGAGTGAGGAAGGCACACTGCGTCATTAACACTGACTTTCCTCAGTTAATATTTCTATTTAATGCTTTGCTATAACTAAAATTGTTTCAGCTGAGTCAAGTTTATCTCTTGGTAAGTGACTCACTGTTATACAAACAAATAGTTATTGAGCAGTAGAATCTTAAATGTGGAGCCTCTATTAATTCTTCCTTCACTGCACAGCTTCTAAAGCAGCTTGTGTGTTCCCGGTACTGCTTTAAATCTGCCCTGGGTGCCAAGGTCACAGCATTTGGTAGCCATTAAGCCATTAAGACGCTGTAGGGTGGAGACACTTTGATACACCTGGCCTGCACTTCCCTGCGTCCTGTCTCTCTGTGCCTTTCTATCTATCTATCTTCTCTCTTGTTTTTCTCTGTCTGTTTTCTTTTTCTTGTTTGTGCTACAGCTTTTCAGGAGTGTTTAGTCTGAAATAAAAAATAGAGTCACTCAGGCTGAATGAGGATTATGAAGCAGCAGAAATGCTGTACACTGTGTAATGCTGTAATGCGCAGTGTCCTTAGACATGACTCTGATAGGCCAGACAGTCCATCATCCGGAAGCAGCTGAGACAATCCTTCCATCACATGATTTCAAAGGAACTCCCTCTGAAGCATCACGGACAGTTGTCATGGCAGAATTAAAAAGGTGTAGATATAAAGAATGATTTAAAAAATGATTTATTTTTTTTTTTGATTTTTTTTTTAACTCATGGTTAACTGCAACACACAGTATTTGCCATCACTGCTGCTCAATCTTATCTTACTCCAAAATGAAAGGAGGACAGATTAGTTGAATAGCACAAAAATAACCTACAGTTCTTTTAATATTAAATTAAAATAATAAAGTTTGGCAATTCCATTTTAAATTTCAATCGTTTATTTTCTATTAAACTGCTATGTTATATCCTAATAATTATTACAATATATCATCTAAAGACAGGCTGACAAAGCACAATAATCAATCATCACATATAATTACATTTTTTCTCTAACTTCATGTCATACTGAGAAAGTCCTTAATTACACATAATATAATACAATATAATATAATATAATATAATATAATTGCAGTCATCAAGTTTTTACAGCCCAAGGTACTGAACTGTGAGCAGTGATGTCACATAATTTCACTTTGTTACTAAGATTTCTGTTGTTACAGCTAAACTAGGAAAACATAATATTTGTTCCTGACTTGAAAACACAGGCATTTGCCTTCCCTCCACTCTAAATACAAACACAAAAACACACACAAAAAAGGTTTTGTCAGTTTTACATATTTTCATTACAAATAATATCTTAATCCAATTGAGTCAAGTAATTCTAACATAAAGCAAAAAAATAAATATTTCTTACATTAAAAAATTATTAACTATACATACTGCTTACTATACATAAACTTGAAGTTAATTTAACATATTTGAAATACATAGAATTTATGAACAGAAATTACCTAAATATAATTAAAGTAAAGTAGGTAAGTTCTATAAGATATAGTTACATAAATTCTCACAGTCTATTCATCTGAGGTTTTTCTTTTTTTAATTAAGTAAATGGTTCCTTTTTGGGTTGTGTCGGAATTACTAGACTCAGTTGGATGGATTTTTAAAATGTAATTATAATACATAAATGTAAAGATTGATTAAATAATTTTTGTGTAAAGTGGCTGCTGTGTGCTGCATACATACATGGAAAAAGTGGATTTTGATTACCACAGATACAAAAAAGTGTTTTTTTGTTTTGTTCTGTTTTTTACAAATAGTTGTATATTATTATTATTTTTACTCATCTATATGTATCTTACTTGTTACTTCACTGTAATAGAGAAACTATTCGTTTTAACTTCAAAACGTTAGTGTCTGGGTTGCCTTTAAATTTTACGTTGACTAAATTTGAGAATACAAGTTGATATAGTTTTCTTTTGACACTTACATTTTTTTATGACCCTTTTTTTGGTTTTATTTTATTTTATTTGGTATATGCTTTTCTTGGGGGTGTCCAACTATTGCTTGATTCTTCCTGTTGGGGGAGGAAAGAATGAGTAAACACTTCTAACCTCTCTCTATCCTTTCTATAGATAGCAACACAATCCTATTACAATTATCTTGAAATGTCCTAGCAAGGGCTGCAGAGAGAAGACTCAGACCGCACATGCTTCAACTACCGCACTCAGCTAGGACATTCAAGTTTTTTGAAAAGAAGCACCGGGGAGTGGTGTTGAATCACCTTTCTAGGTGAGACATGCTGTGAGAAGGAAGGCTACTGTAACATTAAATCAGTCAGGAGCAGGAATGAACCAGGACTGAGGGCAGAAACTGTCTCAAAGGTTCAGAAATCACTGGTGAAGTTAAACATGTAGGGGCAAAAACCATAACTTATCCTTTTCATATTTTACTCAGCGATTTGTAAAATATTCATGCTTGAATGTCTGCTGGCCCTGTTGACCAATTCTTCTATTGCACTGTAGGAAAGAATGGACCAATCAGTAACAGAGGCTGTTTAAGCTGCTGACACGCAAGAGGCAGCAAGAGAAGGAAATACTGAAGTCTGTGGTAGACTTGAATGACCACCTGTGGTAGATTTGATTTTATTAAGATATTCCTGTAGTGATGAAGCCAACAGAACAGGTTCTTTTGGCTTCATCACATCATGACCTCCAGCATGCATGCCGGGAGCCAGTGTATTGACCCCTGTGGGTTGGGGGAGAGTTACTGCCTTAAGCCAGGGAGTTCAAGTATCTTGTTCACGAGTGAGGTTAGAATGATGGATCGGCAGATTGGTGTGGCTTCTGCAGTGATGCTTGTTCACACTTCCCATAATGCAACTTCTTTCATTAGACCTTCACTGCCTGGTCACTTCAAACTCCACACCTCCAGTTTGTAACAGAGGCTTGTACATTTGTAGTCTCCAAGCCCAAGGTGAGATATCCCTGATGACACCACCATGACGTCATCAGAGTTATTTTCTCAGCCTTGACAGAGCTCCACTACAGACACAGAAAATATTATTATTATAATTATGTTTTATTCAGTTGACGACTTTGTATCCGGGTTGTTTTTATTGATTGAGTTGATCATTAAGCCATAGTGATACGGGGATCGGCTCTGATAGCACCCGAATCAGCAGTACGCATCAACCATCCAGCCGTTACAACATGATTGAGCTAGCAAAGCAGTTTTGTGTTGCTATGTGTGGTAGTTATTCAGTTTTGGGAAATCACGATGTCTAGAGAGCATCAGTGGCTGCAGCTGACAGGAACAGCTAGCTAGCAGCAAAGCTAACATCAGGACGTCATCTATTAAAAGCCTTGTCGTATACAACATGAAACTACTCTAGTTAGCTCAATCATGTTGAAACTAAGACATCCGCTGGAAGAAAATATTCTTTTCACGGACCATGTATTGAGTTATTGAGTTACAGACACCGCTAACGGCTAACGGCTAACAGCTAACGGTTAGCCCAGCTAATCTACGATAACCATGTTATTAATTACAAACAAAACGTGCACACAGAAATAGTAACGTTTGTTCAATTATTGTGTTTATAGACTTTACAAACACCAGATTAGTCTAAATGGTGATATAGTGACGTGAAAAATGTGATATATATATAGTGAAACTCAACAAGATAAACAACAAGGCGATTCCCATTTACACAGTGGTCAAGAGTGCTGGACCGGAAGTGTCGCACAAAAAAACGGAAGCTGGCTGCGTTCTGTTGTGCCTCCGTGTTTCCGTGAAAAATAAGGTGGACAAGAAGCTGGTCACAATCAACAAACATTTCTGACAGTTTTTAACAGGACTGAATGAAATAAATAAGTTAGAATATCTTAAAGAAAATAATATGACCACACCACACCACAATTATTGGATAAATTATGTTGGCTCAACTTAATTAAACTTTTTGAGATCAAAGCAAATCACGGCAGTTGTACAAAGGTAATTGGGTTTGTCAGATTTTAAAATACTAGTAGGATTTACTCAATAAGGCCAGAGTTGAAATTTCTTGAAAAGATGAAATCGTACACAAATAACAAACAATGCACCAATGCCTCCTTGTACTTTTTGCGTTGACAAATTTGACAAACTGACTAAAACTAAAGACATTCTCTGTTTGTTTTCATTCCAGTTTTGTAAGTACACAATATCATTTCAGTGAGTTTTTTTCTAAAGTCTAGCATTTTATTTTTATTTTAGTTGACTTAAATGGTTTTTTTTTACACCTATTTTTAGCTTTCAATTATGTTTTAGAACATTATTTTAGATAATAACCTCTTTCCATATTCATAAAGGATCCTCTCTTATCACTAGGAGTGAAATGTCCCTTAAAAGCTGTATGTATCTATTGCAGTTGGCAGTTATTCAATGTGTACTTACTGTCAAACAAATTGGGGACTTTTGGTTTGATGAATTCTGTCAGATGGCTCCAGCTGAGGCAATGGGAATTACTCTTAGACCAAAAACTTTAAGAGTCTTGAAGGTAGGGCAAACACTGTCTATAGTCCCATGGTTTTGTTCAGATCACTTCCACGTGCAATGCAGGTGCAGTTCACACCAGAGAGAAAGTCATTTTAACAGTCATTATTATACAAAGATGTGCAGCACCAACTGTGACCTTTTTAGTCTTGTTTTATCACACTCTAAATGAAACACTTGCTCCTAAGAACACGTTAGAGCTTGTACAGCTTTAACAAATAAAAATAGTTTTCATGAAAATCTTGCCGATGGAGTGTGAGGTTTGGAGCCAGCAGGCTCTTCATTAGACTCCGTTTATTCTGTTTTGCAATCAGAGGTCATGAGTAGAAGATAGTTAGGGGGCGACTGTCACTACGCATAACGTGACACAGCTTTCAGAGCTAAATCTTCTTAAGAGCACTGGACAAAAAGTGACCTTTGCTTACCTTTCCTCTAGTGCTACCCTCTGGACAAACTGTTTTTTGCCACACTATTAAGACTCTAAGAACAGCTAAATCATTGTTGAATATATTTGTACAGCAGAGTTTAATTACCATTGCAGCTACCCTGAGCCACTTGCGTGGCCTTGGAGTTTTTGTTTTATTTATGTGGGCAAGTTTGTCATGGCAGTTTTGAAGAATGTCTTAAGCTAATCAATGTGACCTGAAAGTAGCCACAGAGGTTGGGGGTGGGGTACAGCTTCAATTAATCCCTGTCTGAACGATGCACATCATAGGCCCAGGAGACAATGCGACAGAATTAGCATCATACTGTAGCACCTCACCTCTTGTGGCTTTGCAGGCTTGCAGAACAAAACTTTCTTATTTAAAATGTATGTCACTACTGTAACATACTATATGATGCAGCTGACTGCATCATACAGTATTACTGACTATTGCCAACGATGTAGGACAGACCACAAAAACTATGGCAACAGACATTAACTGACAATCAACTGTCTACTTGGTGTGTCAGGGCTATTAGGTGTCACTTTATATCTGGCAACATTTGTTGAGAGGCTAGTGGGTTGGGGATAAATGCAAGTGTTAGCAAGCTAACATGCTCACAATGACCAAGTGCAACAACTCCTCATAGAGCACTTTGCATGGTATCTGATGAAAATGCACATTCAACCCTTCATGTGATATCCTATGAATTAGCACCCCACAAATGACGTTAAATATATAGTTATGTAATTAATTAATTAGTCACAGAGGTTGGGTTGAGGCAAACAAAGTTACTGATGTTAGGCTTAGGAAAATAAACATGGTCAGGACGTACCTTAAAATCTTTTTTTTCATGTACACCTAGCATGTTAGCATGTCAATAATCTCTAATTAGCACTGTACACAAAGCAGCCTGCAGCTGAGGCCAACACAGCATTTGACAAATTGATATTTTGACTCAATTATGCACTAGATGACAAGTTATGGGATTTCACTGACTTGATCTGTTATTTCTCCTGTGGAGAACAGGAATGTCTGTACCGAATTTCATAATAACACAAGAAGTAACGATGAAAAATGCTCAGCTAATACAATAACCCCAATCTTGTTTTTGTCTTGCAGATCCTGGCTATGATCTCCATCCTGTTTATTATCATTTCCACCATCTCGTTGTCGCTAAACACCCTCCCGGAGCTCCAGGTGGTGGATGAATTTGGTCAGTTCAATGACAACCCAAGCCTAGCTCATGTGGAAGCTGTCTGCATCGCCTGGTTCACCATGGAGTATATATTGCGCCTGCTCTCAGCACCCAACAAGTGGAGTTTCATCAAAGCCCCACTGAACATCATTGATTTGCTGGCTATCCTGCCTTACTATGTGACCCTCTGCCTAACAGAGTCTAACAAGAATGTGATGCAGTTCCAGAATGTGCGCCGTGTGGTCCAGATCTTCAGAATTATGAGGATCCTGAGGATCCTAAAGCTGGCCAGGCACTCAACAGGACTCCAGTCTTTGGGCTTCACTTTGCGAAGGAGCTATAATGAGTTGGGTCTACTGATCCTCTTCTTAGCTATGGGCATTATGATCTTCTCTAGCTTGGTGTTCTTTGCAGAGAAGGATGAGGATGCCACCAAATTCACCAGTATCCCTGCCTCCTTCTGGTGGGCTACGATTACTATGACCACTGTTGGTTACGGAGACATCTACCCACAAACCCTGTTGGGCAAGATTGTTGGAGGGCTTTGCTGTATAGCAGGTGTGTTAGTCATTGCCCTTCCCATCCCAATCATTGTGAACAACTTCTCTGAGTTCTACCGAGAGCAGAAAAGGCAGGAGAAGGCCATCAAGAGGAGGGAAGCTCTTGAAAGAGCAAAACGCAGTGGAAGCATTATTTCTATTAACTTAAAAGATGCTTTTGCACGCAGTATGGAACTTACAGATGTGTTGGTGGAAAAGAGAGAGGACAGCAAGTGTCCTGTGGACAATCACCTGTCACCCAGTCGCTGGAGCTACCACAAACACTATTCCAATACAGAGGCGGGTAGCCCAAGCAAGTCCCAACATTCTCATTATCAGGAAGTGGCTCAGCAGGGCTCCCCTGAACGAGGCAAGCCTTTGTCTAATAAAACTACGCTTCAAAACCTCAACCCAAAGCGGCTGGAGGATGCTTACAACAAGACTGCAGCCATTCAGGAGAAGCAGGAGAAAATTATAGAAGAACAGATGGAGATGAAAGCATTGACTTCCCCTCAAGCCCGACAAACTTCTCCTGAAGTCAGCATTGCTAGAAATTACTCCAATGTGGCTGATGATTTTTCAGTGGAAGGAGGAGAAAGAAGCTCTCTGCTCCCCAATGCTGAAGTGATTCAAACTGGTGCTAGACACCAGCGCATCCCTCCTCCCTTGGATCTAAGTCAGATCAGCACCATGGAGGCTAACAGGGGCCCTGACAGCATCCAGCCAATGACCATCATTAAAGAGGGTTTGTATGAGTTTGTGTCCAGCCCCAGAGGAAGTGGGACTGGAGATTCGGGTTTGGTGCCACAAAGTGTGGAAAGCTTTGGGGTTACCTATGACAGCATCTCCAGCTCCTTGCAAGATTATGGCACCCCTCAAAAGAAAAGAGGCCTCAAGGTTGACCTCATTGGATCCCAAGATGAGGTGCTTATGGCAGTGATGACACCTGTAGCAACCCCAGCCTCTGCTGGCTCAGCCAAGCTTGCTCAGCTACTCTCTGACGACATTGTTTCCAGGTTCTCTCCCTCTCCTAGCTCTATAACCCAGGAAGCTAAGTCTCCGTTGGCGATCCTGCAATCTCCGATGCTGGCCCAGCAATCTGTCAGTCCAAGCATCTCCCAGGGGGGAGGTGAGGGCTCAGCAGCCAGGAGCTTAGAAGGTGAAGGGCAGCTCACAGGCTTAAGCCACCAGGGGAGGAATCACATGGAAAGATCTGCTGTCGGCTCAGGCAGCAGTGCTAGCCCACTGTCGTCTAAAGCCAGCCCTCTCAACTGTACCCAGGAGCTGGTAACTATGGAAGGAGGGGAGGAAGGAGAAGAGAGGGAGGGAGCAGACCAGAGTGGAGAGAAACGAGAAAATCACATTGCTCTGGACAGAAGTGCAACACCACCCTGTGAAACGAGCATGTGAGCCCTAAAAGAATGGAAACGTTCCTGGACAGGGATGCCAAATAAACGGGCTAAGGATAAGGTCGACGGGATGGATGACAGCAACTACCCAGAGCAAACTGGAACCATTGCGGGACCTGGTGTGAGCTCTGCACCTGCACGGAAACACACTTAAGTGTTAGCAAACCTATCATAACAGTTTTTGCAATTTCTCTGGAGCAATGCACTTGTCACATCCCACAAGTCTTTTGGACTCTTGTCTTTTTATTTGACAAGCACTGCTATTAAGGCACAGACATCTCTGTAGTGTTGTCACACGGCTTTGTTACATGAGGGAAGTCAGAAGCACATGCCTACTGTCTGGGTACTATCTGAAAGACACTGTCTCATGTCAGTGTTATTGACTTATTCTTTGTAGACCAGACTGATATGCTGCAGAGCAAAACAGTAACAACTACTAAGTCTTTTAGAGCTCAAATATGAGCATAAACAAAGCCTTGTGTGAATGAGAATATTTATGACTCTCCTGGAAGAGTTTCTGTGTACAGCTCAACGGGTGTAACTTTCAGTTTCCTATTGCTTGCTATTTAGGCCTGTTTCTTATGATGGACTAATATCACTAAGGAAACACGGAAAGCAGAAGCAAGAAATATTTTTTTTTACAACTAAACAACATTCATATTTTACAAGACTCAAAAAACCCCAATGATGAGTCTTGTGCTTACTCATCATTCTCTAAGTCTAGGTATTATGTTGTTGTAATGATACCCAGATCAAACACAAGCACATGACACGGGACAAAAAGTCCCATTCGCATCACTTCATTGGACACAAATGGCATTGTATTGTCCAAGAGGACATATGCATTTGCTGTGTACTAGACACTGATATGTGTCTCAGTGCTTCAACAATGTATTTTCCATTTATGTTTCTGGGTTTTCTTTTTTTGGTTTAAATTTTGTCTCTCCTTTTTCTACAATACCTGAAACAGGTTCTTGAAGATGAAAAGGGAATAGATGCAATAGGGATAGGGATGCAAAGCTACTGTATTCACAGCTAAACCACTGTTCGCACACACTTCTCACATAAAAAAATCCTTAAAAAAATGAAACAGCTTAGTAAACAGCACTATATCCTCATAAGAAGACAGGTGAAATGAGTACGTATATAAAGACAGAAAGGAAAGCGCACAAGAATAGTGGACAAGTTTACTGATCGCTCATGTGTGGGTCATCTCATGCTGCCTGCATCCCAGCTTAGGGGCTTCTCTTTCATTTCTATAGTGAATGTGTCATAACAGGCCAATGTGGCGTGACCCATTCCAATTGAACATCAAAATTAGGGTGAGAAATGTGACCCTATTTTCCCATCCTTTACAACAAGATTGGCCAGCTGCTTGTTTAATAGTGTTTAGGCATCCCTCCTGAATTCAGGAAGCTGACGACAAGCACCCAAACACACAATCTGTTTTAGTCTCTGTGAGACTAGTGTCTTATTAAAGGATTATTCTGGTTTATTACAACTTGGGGCTTGTTTTGTAGTTTTTACTTTCATTTCTATCCATAATAATAAAACTACGCTCACCAAGTTAATGGGTGAGATCTGGGAACATGGAGACATCAGTTAAAAGAAGACCTATGGGGTAAAGAAAAATGACCAGTCAAACTATCAGACAGGTAAACCAACATGAGTTTTACTTATTTGTAAACAAAAACAATGACAAACTGTAAAAATGTACACAAAAATTGGTTGTAGACCTACCATACTTTGGTTGCATATCCTACGAAAATGCAGACACAGCAGTTTATATGATATCCTATGATTTAGCAGCTTAAGAATGACATTATGCGCTTAACATAAAGTTAGGTTATTAACGTAAAGTTATGGAGGTTAGGGTTTGGGCAACAAAAGTTACTGTGGTTAGGTTTAGCAAAAGAAACATGGGGAGGACGTACATTAAAATGACTCAAAGTTCACACAGTCCTAGACATGAGTCTCCTGGGGAAAATCCCAAGTGAATGTTAGCATTTTTGTGTTCCATTCACCCCAACCTGCCTCCTTACGAGACCACTCGTGACTGATTCCTTGTTTGCTCCCTATCAGCACACTGGTCATGTGATTGCAGCCTTCCAAAAGCAAGAATTACTGGCCTATGATTATATGGGATATGTATAAATTTGGGTGCATTACTCTTCATAGAAAGACATATTAACAGTTTATACGAACAGCCTGAGTCAGGCCCTCAGTGTGCTTCAAGCACAGTACCTGTTTGATTTAAATGGGGCTGGAGGCTGCATCCAACACTCTTTGTAATGTTTCCAAACTGCCAACCCAGCAGTCACTTTCACAGTGACTGGCCAGGTGTGTGGAGATGTGAGACCAGACCAGGTTTAAACTTATCTCTCAGGCTCTCCTTTTTCATTCTTCATACTTCTTTGCCCATGACCAACTGATCTTGACACCGTGAATGCTTTTGAGAAGAGTCTGTCTCAAAGTGTGTGTTTGCACAAGTGATTTCATCAAGACTATAAAAACTTGAAAATTACACATTGTTGAAGAGAGATCACAGAGGCAGGCAGACTCTACCCCCTGCCTTCTAGCATAAAAAAAAATTTAGTTGTAAAAAATGAGTTCATTCACAGCATACCGAAGCCTTTACTGCAGCTGTGTGCATACAGCTCTCCTGTTAGGAGTGGGTGGATTGTTACCAAAATATTGATACACTAAATACTATGTTTTCATTTTGAATATCGATCCTAGCAACAATGGAATCAATACCAAAAAAGGGATTATTTTCTCTGTTCTACGTTGTACCTATTTGTATTTTACAAGTCAAACGGTCTGTGCAAACAATGTTCGGTTGTTGTGAAAAAATCTAATGCATGTACAGTTTGCTTCTTCACTGTTTTTGTGCTGTCTGCACTTAAACAACATATGCGTCGCACACACACTGCGCACCTGCATGCACCCTGGCTAGTTCATTCTGACACATGATAGCAGTGATGACTTAATCAAAGATGCTGCATTGTGTCAACCATTGTCTATACCAAAGAGTAGCGTGAAATACAAGAGTGCTCAATCGGCAGCAAAATCTGGGCACCAAAACGTCCCCAGAAGTACACTGCACAGCACACTGTCTAGCAAAATAAAAAAATAAACAACAAAAAAAATCTGCTCAACTGTACATTTAAGTACACAAGCTAATTTTGATGATAAAAAGTATCATATGGGCTTCAGTATTGGTGATTCTGACACTGTATTACTTGGTATCATATCGAAACAACATTTTGTGGAATCACGCACCCCTATCTTCTGTACAAGAAAGAATTATTAGCAAAATTTCAGATACATTTGCTTTTAGTTTTACCTCCAAATAAATGAGTTTTGATAATCTGGATTAACTGTCAGTCTGCGTCTAACCTGTCTGATCACCTGACTGCGTTTTTCAAGACTTGTTAGACTTTGTTGTAGCCATCACCATGTTCCCAGACCTCAGCAGTCCACTTGGTGAGTGTGCCGTCACGAAGGAGGTAGTCCCTGAATTCATGTGACTTCATACACAGCTTGTACTGCTCTTACTAGAGTATTTTCAAATATGATGACTTGGGGGAGATTAAAAAAAAAAGAGTGTGTCTGTGAGGCTTGTTTTGCATGGCTGCTGACTGCGTTGTAAACTTAGTATAAGAGCGCCCTCTACAGGCATTTGTAAGGCACTTGAAAGGATCTGATGCCTCTTTAGTACTCTGTATATTTTTATTTGATGGATATGTTTTTATTAGATCAGATGTGCATTAATTTCAATGCATGCTGACACATTCAAACGCACATTTAATTGTGTGCACAATGGATTTACTCTCACACAGTGCAGAGTGAGTGTGTAGTGATGGGACCAGTCACAATGTGAAACATGAATATGAACTGTGTTCCCGAGTATACTTACTCTTTCTAGATGACAATATCATGTTTTTGTTTGCAGTTAAAACTAATTCATTGCATTTTTATAAGAGGAACTTGGAGCTGTGTGTTGTTAACATCTGAATATATTTAAAAAATGGGTGCCTTTTCATAAATAGACAATTTATGAGAAGGTGAAAAAAAAAACCTGTATAATATATGGCCAGACTTTTTTGTTGTTATTTTCTTTCATTTATCTCTGTTTAGTGGAGATGTTGATATGCAAATCCTCAGGTTCTCTTTACAGCTGTGTGTTCTTTAATCAACTCCAGTCAGTCGCCTAGATTTCATGCAACATAGCATACAGTTTGAACCTCACTGTGCCACAATGTCGTTTTTCTTTTTCAGGAAATGAAACTTTTTGTGGAAAGCAGTGGCTTCAGTTATATTGAGTAGGGAGTTCAGCTTGGATCAATTTGGTGCTGCAGCAATACTGCATACTATATATTTCAACTGCAGGACTCCACTAAATGAACAGTGACATTTAATAGATGTTGGTTAACTACAACACAGAAAAGTTGCCACCCCAGCATGGGGGAAATGATCACAATATGGACACATGACAACCAGTTAACATCACCTTCTGTACAGTAGTTTTAGAGATGCAGTGTGTTAGAAAAACATCAATCCTCTTCATATATTGTGTAAGTGTAAGTGATGGGGAGCAATAATTTCTAATTACATTTACACTGTTTCTGGGAGCCGGTACCTCAAGTCAAAGCTGCTGAAATATCCCCACTTTGTCAGTGGACTTTAAAATCTCCATGTGATGCGCTAGGTGGGTCTGTTGAGGACGTTCCGGGATGCCATGTCAATAGAGTGCCCCAGGAATGAGTCCTAAAACCCACAAATGAGTTAACATTAAACCACTCAAGGTCCCCTCAATTCAAAGTCAATAGGTTTGAATGGGTTCTTGGTTAGATGCCTGACAAAAGGTCTGTAGTTAACACAAACTGAAGAGACGTTCAAGTTTTGTTCTCCAACATAAATTACGTCAGTAATACCCCCTTCTATGTGTCTTAAAAAAGGCGGCTGCAAACAAGTGGCTAAATGAGACTACAGAACATCATCATGCCGAACACGGCTTTACAAAATGGTTGTGGTAGTGTTGTGTAGTATGTTTATGGCTGTTTATGTTTTGATGAACAAAACGTGTATGTAGTATAATAAACATTTATTTGCTACTGAGCTTATTTTTTTGCAAGAAACCAAAATGATCCAATGGAAAAATCCCACAGGCTTTTTGACAAGGGAACCAGGACAAAGCTTAGTTTTGCATCAGCCTACAGAAAAACTTCATCCCTGGAGCACTCTATTTATACTTGTTACATGCATGGTGTATTTTCAATATGCACCTCTGTTTTCTGTCTTTTTCAAATTAAACTTACATCAGTAAAACACCTAATATATTTATTTCCTGGTGCAACAAAAGCATGCAGTTAGACTTAGGGAATAAAAGCACATGCTCATGTTTAGAAAAAAAACCAGACAGATGGTTTGGCTCAACATTCACATGGGAAGCAAACACTGGACTTAAAGGTGAAAGTCTGGGGTTTGTTGGACCCATCAACCACCCTTCCCGCCTACCCTATAGAGACTTGAGAGCCATTATATTATGTTGGTACTGGTGGTCTTTCATGTGACGCTGTCTGGTCGTGTTATAAACTGACGCACCTTTTGCAGTAGTATGAGACACCGTCCAGTGGAATTTTAAACTTATGCCACCAGGCGTCATATCATACTGCCATGAAAGGTGCCTTTTTGCTGACAAAGTGGCGGTATTTGATGAGTTGAGAATGAGAACGGGCTGAGTGCTTTTCTGATCACAATGTGATGAATATATATAAATATGCTTCTAAAATTATTCCATCATGACATACTTCATACTACAGAGTCACCCAGATGTGCTCTGCTCAGATGAGAATGATTTAAAAGTGGAGTACATACTGTACATCCCTGGTTCACCTCTGTCCCCTGTAGAAGGAATGCTCTCCTCCCACAGTTCTGCCTGCTTTGCTTGGATCAGAGGTGGCTTGGTGGTACAGAAAGTGTTGGTTTGTCACTGCTGCAGATCAGGGACCATATGAACACTGCTTTGTTTCTCCTATGCACAACCTTGTATCATCATGATCCTCTGAAAAATGTCACACAATCTCCACTTGTATTTGTGGTTTTTATCACTTGGTTTTTGTACAGTTAGATTAATTTACAACCACCCAAACCAGACTGTTAAAACCTGCTTCTTCATCTCTCCTGCCTGCTCTTCTTCTTTATTGTTTCTCTAATGTTCCACTCTTCCATCCTCACCTACTTTGTTTGTTTAACAGTAGCCTGTGTGATTATTAGTCAGTTTCATTATTTGTAAGTCATCATAATGATAGAGAATGATAGGGACTTTTGATTCAGTTACCAATATTCAAGACAAATAAATGTGTTCATGTGACCTACGTTTTTCTGAGTGTTTTGTATTTGGTTTTATGCATGAGTTGATGTGTGCAGATGCAGGCAACTGGCAAGGTGAGCCCCAGAAAGTGCAGTGTCACTGCATGTCAGATGATATTTCTAATATGACTATTGCTAATCTGTTAAATTTGCACCACTCAACTAAATGCACAAACATGGCTAGACTCTATTTTATACTTCATACTTCACTGCATTTATTTAACAACTATATTCACTTTTCAGATGAAGATTTTATAAAGACAACCTATGATGAGTTTATAATATAATACATTGTTAAAGAATGAACCACTGACACAGCAGTATATAAATAAGTTTATGTTAGGGCCACCATGACTTGTTGCATCATTACAAGGTTGCTTATGTTATATTAATAAAAATATGATTATATGTGATACTGCAGTGTTGCACTGAATGAGAATGCTTACCTTTGATACTTTTAGAGGTACTGTATGTGACATTCAGATTTTTAAGACAGATGAAAACCACTTAGCTATCTAAAGATATATTCGAGTAATGGCGACCTGAGCGGAGAATGAAGTTACGCTGCCTCTATGTGTGTTGTAATCCAAGCATTTCTGTGTTTTTTGAGAATTGCTGATAGCTGATCACCGCTGCTTTGCACTGCGTTCATGCAGTAGTTACAGCTGATATTGGTATGGCGGCATCTCAGAAGCGTAGCGCCCACCCTCCAGTTCCCTTTGTTTAACACTATTAGTTATGTCAGCACTGTTGCTGTTGTTTAGTGCTGTTTATGGAGTTAGCACCATTAGCTGCTAGCAGTGTTGGGTGTAATGCGTTACAAAAGTAATGTGTTACAGTAATATAATACATTTTATCAGAAACAAAATGATATAACTAGGGCTGTCAAACAATCAAAAAAAATTATCTAATTAATTACAGGATCTGTGATTAATTAATCTAATTAATCACAAATTAATCTTATACCCATTTTTTTGCTGGGAAAAGTCCCAAATGAAGATATTTCAATTCAAACACATTACATTATTATGGCTTATTGAGTAAATCATTGAATACATAAGAAAAGGTGGCTTTAGAAGTCAATATTATATTAATTAAATATTTTAGGCTATCAGACTATCATGTCCAACATAAATAACATGCCTCTCTACTAGGCTACAAAATAAATAAGGCCATCGCTTAGGCTAAAAAAGATAAATAGGCTAAATAAGCCTATACCTGAGGCTATGAAATAAATAAGCCTACCACTTAGGCTAAAAAAATCAGCCTCTCACGTGGGCCCTAAACTGTACATCTGACACAGCAAAAGTCTCAGTGAACCATGAGGTAGCCAAATGGAAGACAGAACAGACTACCATGTTGCAAATGCCCCTAACAGACAATTTACAGTAAACAAGAATATCCCTGAGAGTGTGCACAACAATGGTGATATAGGCAAGGCAAGGCAAGGCAAGTTTATTTGTAGAGCACAATTCGTACACAAAGTAATTCAAAGTGCTTTACAGAAGAAGAAAATGCATTAAAATCACAATACAAAATAAAAACATAAATAATCATTATAAAATGAACTTTAAAAGAGAAGAGTGCAGATAAGATCCTTTCAGTCATATGCACAGTGAAATAGAGCTGTTTTGAGCCTAGATTTGAACATTGTCAGAGTAGAGGCCTGTCTCACATCTTCAGAAAGACTGTTCCAGATTTTAGCTGCATAAAACTGGCCCTGATTCCCCATGTTTAGTCCTGACTCTGGGCACCAGCAGGAGGCCGGTCCCTGAGGTCCTCAGAGTCCGAGATGGTTCATATGGCACTAACATGTCAGAGATGTACTTTGGTGCTAGGCCGTGGAGAGACTTGTACACAAGCAGAGCTGCTTTAAAGTCTATTCTCTGAGCCACAGGAAGCCAGTGTAGAGACCTGAGCACAGGACTAATGTGCTCGTACTTCCTGGTTCTGGTCAGGACCCGAGCAGCAGCATTCTGGATGTACTGCAGCTGTCTTATAGCACTCGCCTCCTTGTAAAGTCAGAGAACTCAACATGTCAACTGCCAGCATAACCAGATCCCTACTCACCATTAGGCCCTTGTCTTCTACGGTAGAAATCGGCCTGCAGTTGACAGCAATTTACAATGGCGTTTGTCAGCTTTTCAGAGGCATTCTTGCTCAGGCGCTTTCTCTCAGTAAGCGTGGTTTGGCGAAGCACACGAGTACCAGTACTACTGGGGCCGACAGCTGTGGAGCTCTTAACATTTTTTGCATTGAGAAGTGCTCCCATGGTATGAAAATTCTTTCTTGCAGACATTGCATATGATCACGACCTTATTTACTGTCCCGTCTCTGAGTTTTTTAAATGTAAACTGTCCGTTTAGAGGGCCCAGCAAGGTCATCGGCCTAGCGAGTTCCATCTTGCAACAAGTCGGGCAGAGCGAGTGACAGTGACGTACAGTAGCCTACGGGGTCATTCATAGGTCAAAGACAATGACGTTCCTGCCGCTTCGGTTAAATTAAATCAGGCAGTGATGAGGCATTTGTGCCTCCAAGTGGGTGAAATCGGTCAGTGTGATTAATTTGCGTTAATTTTTTTGGGAACTGCCCATTGGTTCGACAGCCCGTTGGTTCGACATCCCATTGTTCCGACCGTATTAAACTCAAGTCCGTTCCGAAATCACCATGATGCCCTGTGGTTTAAAGTCTGGTTAGGTTTAGGCAAAAAAAACACTTGGTTAGGGTTAGGAAAAGATCATGGTGTGGGTTAAAATTAAAAAGAAAGTGACAAACAAGCCGTGAGCCTGCTCCGCCTCAAGCCGGTCGCGGCGCACCATATGCCCGCAGCGAGCCGTTCAGCACCACGGACAGTCGGACTAATGGGATGTCGAATCAATGGGCTGTCGAACCAATGACATGGACCCATTTTTTTAACGCGTTAATTTTTTGCATGATTGAATAATCTAATTCACACGTTAAATTGACAGCCCTAGATATAACGCATTACCAACAGGATTTTGGGTAATATCTAAAATGTATCCTGTTCTGCTTTTGCATCCTAAGGCTGCCTGACAGCAAGGATAAGCAGCTGGCCTCCAGTTTTTTCCTCGTCCCGGTGATCGGCACATCTGGGTGATGTTGGTATACTGTATGTTGGATGTGTTTCCATTCACATCATCTACAACTGCATAACTCTTTCTCCAGTGCTGTTGTAGCTGACCAGCAAACTGTGAACCTGCAGGTGGGTCTTCCAGCTCTAGTGTGTTAATTTGTGCTCACACGCCATTCTGTTTGTTGTGCCAACCTAGACATTTGTTAATGGTGTATCTCATAATTATCAGACTTTGATCTGCTTGACCCTCCCTGTGTCTAGGGCTAGTCATTTACTATTTTTTAAAAGATCTAGGCTATTTGTTTGTTGTTGTTGTTAGAATTCTGCATTTCTACTTTTGAATGCATCACTCTTCAGCTTCGCCCTTGAAATGCTCAGCTTTCACGTTAGCATCATGGTTAGCATCAATGTGACGCTGGGTGTGAATGAAATCAGTGTGCCTAAAGAGGAACATGAGGAGCAGCACTGGGATTTCAGTGTTGTGCTCCTGTAGACCAGAGGCAATCATCCATACCACTCAGACAGCATTGGTCCTTCAAAGAAAAGAAACATAACAGCTGCTTGACATCACTATTTGTTTTTCTGAATCTGCTTTGAGAACAGGAATTAAATCTGTGTGTGTGGTGGCTGTGGGTGAATAGGAGTTTAAAACATGACACCCATTCTGCTGGCAGTGTCTTTGGGTCAGCTGGTGGAAACTGAAGGGGTTAAAGGGGCCCACCAACAAATATTTGTCCCAAGGCCCCAAAAATGGATAATCTGGCCATGCGTGCAGGTGACTCACAACCATTTAATGTAATTTTTCATGTTTTTTTAATCGATCAGCTAAATGTCCTGTGAGCCATCAAAAGGACAGTGCACGATTAATATTATTGGCCATCATTATCTAACCTGTAATATGTTATGTTATATGTAGAACAGGACGCCTCAAGGTGACTGGAGAAATTTAACTCTAATTGGCAAGTGGGTGGCTCTATAACAACAGAAAAATGCTTAAAAATGGCTAACATGCGACCAATAGCTGTGGCTCCCCTGTGGCCGGATGTTTTTTTTCCCTAATTTTTGGTATGACTAAGTCATGGTATGGTATGCTGTACATAATCACAGAAACTGTCAGTGTCATTCTGTCAGTCAGTCAGTCAGTCAGTCAGTCAGTCATTCTACCAGTGCGCCCCACTTTTAAGTCAATACAACATATAAACACTTTAACTATCTGTCTTTCAACATGCTACCTCAACTACTAATGTACAGTTTTAGCCCACTAACTATCCCACTACTGGCAATGGTACTACTGTACGTTCAACAAAGCAATCGTATTATCAAATTCACAAAAACTCTGTCTGAAGACATTGCTCTTCTTAATGGGTTCAGTTGACTATTTAATCTGCAATTTCCTATGACCTGTATCCCAAACACACACCATGTGAAACTGTACGTGGGGAACTCTGCACTCAATGGGTATGGACTAGTATACATGTAATGGCTATGGTTTATTAACGTAAATATCCGAATACAGGCTGCACATTTCTATGTATAGGTCGATAAGATATACCTTTTCAAATGGCCAACTATAAGATAACTATTTCATAAAATTGAGTTGACTACTGATTTGTGGGTGACATGAAAAAGTCATTAAACATGCTGAGGGACTTCTCTTTATTTTTTAGTGGAGGGGGGCGTTACTTTTTTTTGGCCCTCCAAAAACGACAAATATTTTCCCTTGAGCCTCCCTGAGTGACCTTCCTCCACCATAAATTAGTTGTTAGATTTTTGAAACTTAGCCACTGATGTTTGAAAGATAAAACTTAAAAACTGAAGATGAAATCCTGGAGTTGAAAAAGCCTAGGATTTCCACTCTTGTCATACATGCTGGTTAGTTGCGCAAATTGTTTTGGTAGGCTATAGAAATTAATAGAATATCAGAATATCACACGCTCAGATTGTTTTTTTTGTGTGTGTGTGTGACAGAAGTGTTTGGTGCAGATGATGTGTCCAAGGATAGTCAGAAATCCAACAATAATTTCTGTTTTTACAGTTTCTCACTATGATAAATGGTGTAAATTTGGCACTTGTGGTTTGGAAGGCATGTTTTCTTTTAACTATCGGTAAAATTAATAAAAAACACAAGTCTCTCCTTATTGCTTAAAAAATATTTAACATGCCTCCCCCTTTTTGCGCGGCCCCTCCCCCCTCATAAATAAGGAACAGTCCCTAAAACTCATGATTAAATGCCATAATCATGAAACTGCCGCTCTACAGCAATGAATGACGTCAGCTACGCTGCGTCCATGTTTTGCTCCAGCTTGAGGGGAGAGCCCGGTGTGTTTTCAGAGTGACTATACAGTGAACACCATTCACCACCGTTTTTATGGTCATATTTAGCTTTACACCAGTGGCAGACATATCTGTTACTGCTGTGACAGTGACCATCCTACTTCGTCGTTACGCTATTTGGAGATCGCGCGCAGCTGGGTGTGAATAAAATCAGCGAGCGGAGAGAGGAACGTGAAGAGCTGCACCGGGATTTCATTGCTGTGTTCCTACAGGGAGGTAAGCAACGACACCAGCATCTACCGACCACTGTCACCACCGCAGACACTACCGATACCCAGCGAGCATGGCTGTGTGACTCTGGCTGACCGATGTGTTGGTGTGTAGGCTTTGCATTTGGCAAACATGTTTAACTCATGGCTGTACGAAGAGAACAGGTAACATGTTCACCTTGTTTTAGAAGCGCTGCACTTTTGATCAACGTGTCACTGGTCATTTCACCTGCGCACAGTGACAATGACATTCAGATAGCGATGGAGGCAGTGACTTCTTTAAGAAGTCCAGCATTACACATTTGACTCAGCTAAAATTCAGTTGAAATAGGTGAAGTCTAGTAACATGGGGCACTTATTGGTAGATTACCAAGAAAAACACCTAAAATTCCAAGTGTTAGGCTACTTTTGTAATTTCTAATTATTCTCAGCTATATTCCCATAAAGAAAATATGTTGCCAATTACAATATTTTAGATACTTTGGACTCTAGATGCACTATGATATTGGCACGTCATCATTATGGGTCGATATTGGCTTTAAAATTAACGATCAGAACCGGCCAACATGCTTTTTCTTATTTTGCACAATGAATATTAAATACATTGAAAAGCATTCTTTTGTATTTCTCCATCTGCTAGTGGGCCATTATGATAAGAGTATGCATGGGCATTATGATGTTAAAGGGATAGTGCACCCAAAAATGAAAATTCAGCCATTATCTACTCACCCATATGCCGATGGAGGCTCAGGTGAAATTTTAGAGTCCTCACAACACTTGCAGAGATCCAAGGGGAGAGTGGGTAGCAACACAATTCCACCTAATGGAGGCTTACGGTGCCCCAGATTCAAACGTCCAAAAACACATAATTGAAACCACAAAATATCTCCATACTGCTCGTCTGTAGTGATCTAAGTGTGCTGAAGCCCCAACATAAAAAGTTGTTTGAAAAAATGTCATTTGAACTCTGTTTTTAGTCAGACTAATCCTCCGCCAAGCAGGGGCCGTGGCCAGTCCTGAATCCGTTTACCTGATAAAATGAGGGTCGGCTTTGAGTGGGGGGTTTTTGTGCAGCTGAGACTCTAAGATTTCCTGTCAAAGTGGGTGAGATTTAGTGCTGCTAAACTATCCCTTCATGTTTTGCACCAAGCTATACTTAACAATTCAATGGCATGGTTTGCAATCTCAAGGTCCCCTGATATTCTTTAGGCTCGTAGGAGGGCGGCACTTTCTCCATTAAGGTATGGGACATAGAGGTGGCAGTAGCCATGTGGGACTGTTGTATGATAGTTTTTAAGCACGCAATGAATGCCATTAGTGTCACAGTAAAAAAAAAATGCACACTGGAGTTGGTGCCATTGGCAATAGAAGATGGCATTGACCATCAGCCTAAGCCTCGCCAAATCTCAACTCGTTGGTTTATGACCAAATACTTGCAAATAACAGCATTCCCATCAGCCTACAACATCAGTTGTAATGTGTGTTTAGTGCTTATTTAGAAATGTTGGCATGTTAACACACTAAACTAAGACTTCTCAATTTTATACTTGCTAAACATCAGCATTCTGGCAACATTATTGTGAGCGCATTACTATGCTGATGTTACAGTTCAGCTCAAAGCACAGTTTTGCCTAAGTGTAGCCCCAAAGAGCTGCTGTCTATAGGCATTTTTTGGACCAAGCAGTTCTGGAGACTTTCTGAAAGGAACTGCCTATACCTTCAGGGGCATTTTTTTCTGTCTTCTCGCACCACCATTATGAACACTGAAATGATGTTAGATAATGGATTTTTAAAGATTTTGGTTGCCCTTGTCACATTGGCTCATGTGTTCAACCAATCATTATTCGCCTACATCACTTATGGTTCCTCTTGTGCTGGGAGATTACCTACTCTGGAACAGCGTTTTCAGAACTACAGTCATTCCTAGTTCTTGCGGTGTGGAAACAATAAAAAGAGGGGTTAAGAAGAACTATGGGCCTAATTCACCAACTGTTGTAAAGATGAAAGTTAAAATACACATACACAGTTTTCACAAAGACCCTGACTTTCACCATAGTTTTGTTGTTTAAGATTCGGTCTTAGGTAAAAACAGAATCTACACACAGTCAAGAGCACACTTGCACACATTTTGTGCTGACATCTTAATACAGAATAATTGGTAATTGCATTTTCTTCAATTCTGCTGTTGCATAATAATATACGATTTAAATATCAGAAATATTTGTATAACTGATAATTTTTTTAATCATTATTTTGATATAGTTTTACTAAAAGTATTAGAGTCTTTTAAACTAAATAAAACACTAACACTTTCACATCAGTTATGTTAAAGGGACCCATGCTAGTTTATGACTGATCATGCTAGAAAATATTTTGGGCAATTCAGTCAGGCGGGACATGAAGTGATAAAACAGCCTTCTGGGTAAATTATTAATAACTTACATACATATTGCATGAAATAGTCCACCTTCTCTCCCCTTTACTCTTCAAACACACACAGCTTGGAGAGCACCTAAATGCTTATCTCTGTTCTCATTCCTAGCAATTGAGCTACTATAATACATAAAGTTTGCGGGTTACGTGGTTGAAATAACACATATTTTTGCATCTCATGCTTTTTGTTTGTGTTATTTTATTCCCACTCGTGGTGCTACTAAATATGACAATTTGTTAGGCATTCACTCTCTGCAGAAATACTTGCAATTTAGAGTTAGTGACGTGTCGGGTTTTTTTTCAATGTCTGGAGTAGTAGTTGTATTTTCTTCCTCTTCTTAATATTCAATTTCTGTTTTCAGAATACCCTGCTATCTCAATCCCTTTTATGGACATTTGCAGGGCGTTTACCCACTAGCACAAGCTTTCAGCTTTCACAATGGGATTCATCTTTATAAGACCACAGATGCAGACAATTCTGTGATTTAAGAACACATCAAGAATCTGATGTAGAGGGGGTTATTGGACCATTTTAAATAACAATTGTAAGAAAAAACTTGGGAAGTTATTGGTGAATGAGGCCCAAAGTGGTTATAACTATAAAAAATCCTTTAAAAACACTTTATCCATAATATCAAATGACAAGAAAGAAGACCAGCCTCTGAAAGAATTCTGAATTCTCTGATATGTATATATATATGAATCTTTTATAAGTCAATGCGGCCCTGTTGTTTTTTTATCTCAAGTAACTGCATGTCAGTGTCAATCACTGACTGTGTGTGTGTGTGTGTGTGTGTGTGTGTGTGTGTGTGTGTATAGAATGCCATCTCTGTCAGAGCAGCTGCAGGAGGTGCGGAGTCGAGCCGAAGTGTGTCTGTACTCTGGTGGCAGGGTGGTGGAGGTGCGGGTTGGGGTGATGGCTATGGCTAATCTGCCCTTACCACCATGCTCCAAATACTGCCACATCGCTGCAGAGACCATGGTCATAGAAAACAGCTTCGGCAGCAACAGGAAGGAGGTGAGACAGAACAAGTGCAACACACATTATATGCATGAATTATATACTTTGGGGTTCTTATTGTTATATTTATTATTTGATAAGAATAGACACAATAACAGCAACAATGAGAATAAGAAGAATACTCAGTATTATTATTTGAGGCAACATAACTGTACTGAGCTGCATTCAGCTTCATTAGCTCTCTGGTACTGAGCTACATTCAGAGACCCAACACACATAGGCACACATTTGAGAAAGCCACATCAGGGGGGATTCAAATGCCAATGAACAAAAGTAGGTTTTGAGTCTGGACTTAAACAAGTCAATGGAGGTGGCAGATCTGGTTAGGAGGGGGGGGGGGGTACTGTTCCACAGTTTGGGGGCAGACACAGCAAAGGCACGATCACCCCTGACCTGGAATCTGGAGCATGGGACAGTCAGGAGCTCTAGGTCAGCTGCGTTTGTCTACTTTTTTCAAGATTTACATTTGCCTCAGCTCTAAGTTAAAAGACTCAGATTTTCTAGATTCCCGGATAACCGAGAAGAGAATTACAGAATTAGATGCGACACTTTTGGAGATGAATAAGGGCAAAAAAAAGTAGTTTGCAGGTTCAACACTACATTCCACACCTTGGGCCAACACTAAGATAGAGCCCCCATTATCCAGTTGAAGGCAATGCATACAGTGAGTGCTGATTTGGCATTACAGAGACATCTCAACAGGTAGTTCTTTTCCAACCCAGTCACCAATCTGCTTTTCATGGCACTATCTTTTCTGGGAGTGAGTGATGGGTCACAACAAAACACCCACATTTGGTGTCTAAAAAGCCACTTGAAATACAATGATGACTCACTAAATCTACCTATGGGTTTTGTTCTTTGTTGGTGTCAAACAGTTGTCTGCTGCTTGTCAGGAGTCTCGCCTAGGTGACACGCCAGCTACCATCCCTCTACCTCCTAGTGACAAAGTTAGCTCATACATCACTTTAGAAACATTTATATGATACGTATGAAACGTACAAATGTAACAAATTGGTGGTTTGCAGGAATGTACAATGCCAACATTTTCCTCTGGCAGCAGGGCTGTCTTTTTCATATTTTAAGATAAACTGGTTCTGATAAAAGATAAGAAACACATACACCATATTTAACATATTATCACATTTAAAGGAATAGTTTGTTTTCTCAGCTAATGCTTAGCAAGAAAATAAACACATTCACAGAATGTCAGAGGATGAATACATTGAAGAAAATAGAAGTTTTCAAATGTTCAATTTCAGTGTGGACAATGTTGTGATACATCTGCTTTCTGTTCAGACATATACAAAATTCAAATTCAGAGCAACTAAATGACTCTACAGAGCCAGAACAACTGTGGGTGCAGGTGAATTTGAGATTAATTGCATGTTTCTATTTCAGATTGAACTTTCTCTGCTCTGTGTTTCTGCTTCAGACCCTTGCATCTCTCCAGCGCCTGTCTACAGCACTGAACATTCTAGAAAAGTATGGCTGTAATTTGACAAATCCCAACAGGCCAAAGTACTGGAGGACTGTGAAACACAACAACCCAGTGGTGCCATTCAGGATATACAAGCTCTATCATGCTAGGGATCAGAATATTCAGGTAACAAAAAACTATTATACAGTGTAGTGGAGTATTACAAGTGCTCTATAAAAAACATGCTAGGGATCAGAAAAACTTCCAACAAAAGAAAGTAATACAAAGGCCTGAAGACTAAGTTACAAATTATGACATATTGATTATATTATGACATATTATGGCATGTGTAGTCTTTAGTTTAGTTTACTTATTGCCTGCACTTGCAATTCTATATTGCCTTACTGATGGTGAAGTAAATAAAAAAAAGTTAGCAGAGATATGAGCATCTTTATTGTTCTCACACAGCAGTCATTGTTCCGCAGCCATGACCATTTTAAATTGTACCCGCCCTGGGGTCTCATTTATAACTGCTGCATAAGCACAAGATGAGGCCTGAACGACACTATTTTCCATGCAAAATTTGTAATCTGTGAAAACAAATTTGATGGGATGATGTGCGCACCTGTAGGGAAACTCTAAATTAAGTTTGCAAACATGATCTCTTATATCGCTACTTTATCATAAACATTCAAATCAGTAGTGTTATTTATGCTGGTGCTACTGAGCCATACCTTTTTCATTTGCACCTTTCATAAAAGGAAATTGCGCACAATTTTATAAATCAGAATATGCGTGTATGTGCACGCCACACATACACTTTTAGTAGGGATCCTACACACTGTTTTATAGATGAGACCCCTGGTCCTTCCCTGAAACTGCCCTGAACCAGTCCTATCCTGAATCTTTCCCAGACCTGTTCCGACCTGTGTCCTGACTCCTGATCTTGTCCCAAATGTGCCTTAATGTGTCTTGTGGTAGCCCAACACTACTACAATATTCTCTCAGTTCTGTCCTTTTTATTTGTAATCCCAGGAAATGATTTCTGATGCTGACTGACAGAACTTTTACATATTTGAACTTGGGCAAGTTTAACTTCATAGTCAGACTGTTTGGGAAAGTTAAGAAAAAAGCTGACTTCACATTACATTCTGTTTTTTCTTTCTGCTCCCAGGGAGGACGAGCAGTGCTCTGTCTCTATGGTTATTCCAATCAGCAGCCAGATGGGCTCAGCTTCCCTGATGATGTCACAGATCCTGATGTTGGCCGAGTTGCTGCAGTAACACTAGAAGTGATGAGTCTTAGGATGGAACTAGAAATGCTTATTAAGGTTTGTGTGTGTGTGTGTGTGTGTGTGTGTGTGTGTGTGTGTGTGTGTACAATTCCCACATGTCTATTTGCTTGAGTTTGTATGAGGTATCAGTATTTATTTCAGCAGGATTGCTGCTGTATAATAGTTGTAGGTATTAAATCAACTGACAAGAAATTACAGTATCAATCCTTAAAAAAGCTGTCGATGACATTATTAAAGATTGACTGATTATAAGCAAAGACTTAACGAGCTGGAACAGACTGAACTCAAAATACATAAAAGAACTTAGGTGATCTGAGAGAAGTGGGTTTGTGTGCACCTGCAAGCTAAAATCCTGTAAATTGCTCAGTTTAAAGTTTTTATTTGATTGCGTAGGTACAATCTTTGACACTTTAGGCTATTTTTGCAAAACTTCACACACTAATCACTAACTTTACACTGTACGCGCAAACATTATATGTCTGTTGCAAAAGCAAAATGTTCTTGCAAAACTCATCGAACTCTTAAAAAATTGTGTGTTTGTGTCAATGCAGTGTGCACATACCATCATTTGAGTAAGCTCACAATGCATTTACTGCACATTCATCGTAGGAATTATTGTGGCTTGTGCTTTTTCTGTGTGCAGGCAGAGCAGCTCACAATTAACTTGTCAAACAGGGAGTAAACACCCAGACACGAAGGTATCCAAATGTGTGGATGTATATTCTGAACATAACACACTATCAGTACAAATAGTGTGCAAAGTTTTTTTTTATCAAATATTCTGACACTCCTCAAGCAACAAAAGCACAGTAGAAAAAAATGGTTATTTCAGAAAAAAAAAAAACAAACAAAAGAAAAAAATGAGACTAAATCCCCTGGTTATTGTGAGTCTGGCTATAAGACGTCATCCACATCATATGCGATGTTGTCATGAGCTGAGCAGCACATGTGCCAATTTTGGGGCAACTGGCAAAATAATGTAGCACTGTAGAGATCGACGTTAACAGTTTTGCAGGGAGAGTGTTACAAACTAATTGTAAGCAGTGAGTTGTGTTTACAGTTTTGATATTACCAAATAGGATATAAAAGCACAAATTGAGTGTAAAGCAGAGAATGTGCATCCAGTTCGACACACTTGGTAAATACATTGGCTACAAGTTCTGGTACACCTGCATAAGCAGCACTGTAAACCTCAATTCATCCATGACACAAAACTTTAATGTAAAGTCTACGCAAATGCCCTGGATTGTCAAAATTACATAAAAACTTTATGTTCACCTGACAAAAAACTTTTCTTTTTTTTAAAAAATGTACTTCCTGTTTCAGAATTCATCTCTTTGCCTTATCCTAGCAATCAATACACTGAAGCTTGCCACAATATATTTTCATAATTCAGTGAATTTTAAAAAAAGCTGTTGTAAAATGTATACTCTGTTTTTAAGTTCATTTGACATAGAATTAAATGCTCAAACAACAATGAAAAAAGTTTTGTTAAACTGACTGACTTATGTTAAAATTCCTGTTAGACAAGCTACGTGTGATAACTAACAACAATGTTTATGTTATTGTATTGTACTATACTGTACTAAAAGTTTTGAGTGCAAGCTATTTCCAGGAAAAAAAAAGTTAAGTGAGTGAATTGGGGTTTACAGTGATTGCTTTGCACCTTTTGTTTTATTTTAAATAAAAAAGCATTAATAATATTTTTGGTTTGATTTCAGGAGGCTCATCCCCACCCTGAGTTCTATGAGAGAATCATTCCTACACTAAGACACAAGGTAGAGTCCATCATACCACCTTCGTATCTGTCATCGCTTCACTTACATGTTTAATACACTGGCAAAGACTGTATTATGGGGTAAATCAATATTGAATCCCATGCTGCACAGAAACGAGGAATGGTTTATTTACAGGGGACATCTTAACTAAGTTTATTTTCACATTTTCTAATAAAAGTTGCTGACAAGCTGCATATGCCAAAAAGGTTTTTCAGGCTTGCCCATTACAGTCAGCCTATCAGTCCCCCCTCTCCAGCCACATGTCTGATTTCCCAAACCAATCCTTTCCTCTTCTCTTTTTCATCCACCAGATGCCCTCAGACTCCCCCCCCCCTTCCCAATACCTGACTGCTCCACACATCCACTCACCTGTTCCCACTTTTCTCCTCAGCCCTGTATTTCTCTGACATTCCCTACCCACCTGTTCACCTGTCCCCACCTTCATCAGTCCTCCTGATATTCAGTCAGCCCATTTTTGTTCAATCCTTTCATTCCTCCTAGTTTTCTTGTTTTGTGCTGATGTTTTGAGCATTTGATATTTAATTGTTACTTGTACCTTTAGCCACCTACCTACCTGCCTGTTACCAATGTAATCATATTGTGAGGTGGAGAATCAGTGAGGGGATGGGACTGCTATTTCAAACACCCCCTGGCATTCAGCACCTCAGTCTCTGCTCCTCTCCAAATATGACTGAGAGTGGCACGTTACTGAGTTCAATATGCTCAACAGACATAGACTTGAAACCAATGGCCGACAAAACTGCATGTCATTTCAGTTGGGTTGCAAAGTCAGCTCTGTGATTAAAGAAATAAAATGAAATGAAATAAGATTAAATAAAAGTTGTAGAAGTTTATAAACGTCGTTGTTGGTGATGACTTTTTATGGTAAATATAATGTTACCCATAGTACTTGGTGGAGATAACTTTTTAGTGTTGTAAGTGGGTCAAAGACGAATAAGGATTTAAAAAATGAAAAAAAATCAAATTGGCTAAAAATGCCTATTAAGTTACTTTCTATCTTTATTAGAGTGTTCTGTATACCACTCAACAACAGGAATTTGTTGTAAGAATGCAATTAACATTTTTCAGTGAATCATGTGATTTCTCCCATGAAAAATGTCCTTCCTGGGTAACGTAAATGGATTTGAAAATAAATTAAAATGTCTATCATTGTTGGCATTTAAAAGTTTATAGATAACAACAGTTAGAGCCCAACAAATAATTACTGCTCAGAAAACAACATTTTCATCAGAATTCATGTAATGCATTTGGACATTTATAGTGAAATTGCTGCATTCGTTCCTGTTTGTCACACTATAGTTAATGCCAAAAAGAGAAAAATGATAGAAAATGTCTTAAATTTTTTTTACATTATAAATAAAAGGGTTGTTATTGTATCCTCAACTCAAAAAACATGATACTGTAGTATAATATGAAATTTGGGTTAAATTATTTGACTGTGTCATTGTAATCTTATCATATCTAAGCCTTTTGCAAACAAGTGTAAACCTATTTTTTAAATCCTTTTTAACTGATCCGTATAATCACTTTATTACTAAATCACAATACCTTGCTCTCTTTTTCTCAAGATACTCCGCCCACTCATTTTTGGGCAATAACTTCACAATATCTATGATAATGTCCTGTGTTGCTATCATTGAAAACGATAACGAAAGTTCAAAAATACATAATACTGCTTCTTTTACTTAATTAATCAATTGCTGTTATTAATAATAATAAAAGTTTGACAATACAACATCAAATCAATGCCTAAAAAGCTACAGATACCGATACAAATCTGAATTGATTAACAAGTGCATTCTGGATAACAGAGGACATGTCCTGGATAACAGAATATCTTTGTTATCCAGGGAGGACATATCATTATCTAGGAAGGACATATCGTTATCCAGGAAGGACAAAATAACTATTTTTCCTTTATTATCAGGCACTAACTGGGTCTACTGTGTAAAATATTAGCTTAATCTTCAACACATTAATGTCATATTTCACATGAAATAGGTCATTTTAAAATGTAAAAAAATTATAAATGTTTTTTTAGCGTTATCCAGAAAGACACATCATGGTGGTACATCATGTACCACTGAGCGAAAAGGTCAAATTATCAACATTTTAAGAGACTTACTGATCTTGTGGTATATTTTGGGGGTCCTTCAGAATCTGTTGGCTGATGCAACACCCTGACTATCCAAATCCAAATATGGTCATGTATAGCCACTTTATGTCTGTTACCCAGGAAGGACATTTGAGAATCCAAAAATGGGGACAAAAGTATTTCTTTAATAAAAATGTAAATGACCTTAGTGTTATTACTATATTTGTAGGTGTCATGACAAACATCAACACAATTATGCCCCAGTACATCATTTATGCTTTTATTGAGATTTTTGACATTTTTAGCATATTTTTGTGCTTAGATTTTTAGCCTGGACGTTATCCAGGAAGGACAGTTTTGTACTTTTGAGCTAAATAGCTCCTTAAATTTTCATTTCTTATAGTAAATACTCATATGAGTAAGTAAAGTGACCAGAGTTGAATAACAAAATGTAGTGTTTTAAATTTTCTATATATTTTTAACATTATAAACATGCCTCGGACACCAGAATTGACACGCCACGTCTTTGACCCATGTATTGTTTTATTTCATTCTTCCTGACCACCAGATTGAGTATTTGATATCAAGAAACAGCTTTGTTAATATTAAATACTCGATCTGTGTACGCATGTGATGGATAACCAGTGTCCCTCTTTTGCTTAATTACACAATGAAAAGCTGCGTCTTTGAACTATATGCTTTAAGGAATGAATGATCTGAACTTCTTGTTTGGGGCAGAAAGGTTCAGAACTAAAGAACCAAGAGAGAGAAACAAACCCCTCCCAAGTAAGATAAGATAAGATAAACTTTATTGTCCCAAATGGGAAATTCGTTATGAGCACATAGTGTGACATAGCTGCATAGCAGAGGATCAAAGTCTGGTAATTATGAGATATGAATAAATATTTGTAGGCCTGTGATATGAAACACAATAAACAAATGTTAAGATCATTGTTTGCTGTGTCCGGTTTTGAAGGATAGCTGTACAGTTTTTCAAGTCTGTCTGAAAATAATTGACAAATGTCCATGTGGAAATTACAATAGGTTTTGCTTGTTGTTTTCTGTTTTGATCATACTGGCGATTAAGATATCCATTCATTATGTGAATACAATGTAAGTGACCGGGGACAAAATTCTCATTTTGTGCAAAAGTAAGCTGTAAAGTTTATCTAAAGATAATATATCTGAGACAAATCAAATGGATATATACCAAAATAACATTAATTTTAACAAAAACATACCTCTTTGTGTTTTCCTGGACAAAGTAAAAAGGCTGTCACTTGGAAAGATACTCGCACAGTAAGTCCGTAGTGAGTAAGTCCATAGTAGGGTGGTAAGGAGAGCTCGGTCTGATGAAGCCACTGTGTCTGGTGAAATGTTGGTATTACATCACATGGAGTGGAACCATCTCTTTTTTGGAGTTTATGATGGCCTGTAGTTCCAGTTCTTACCCACTCTTCTCTCCTCTTAGGATGTGGGTCTCAACACTGATGCTGTGGTCTGCCACTTCTCCTCCTCTTCATGCCGCTCAGGCGGTCAGACCAAGTCTCTAGCCTTCCCCCTCCACCATCATTCCTCCAGGGACGGCAGTCATGGCCAGTCTCTGTCCTCTAACCACCACAGTCTCAGGTCCCTTCAGGTCTTTTCCATCTCCTCAAACAAACATCCAGGTAAGGAGAGTGTGAGCTACTGCATTGACTAATTGGTTAGTGGCTTACACCAGTGTACAGTGGTATATCCTGATGGGTCAAGGCACATAGTACTCTGGACTGAAAAATAATATAGCTGGGTGTTTTGATATAGTTTTTTTTAATTCCAGTGTGTTGCTTTTTGGAATGCCAGTAACAGAGTATCCTCCTGACAGACGGATGGATGACCCTCCCTCCACCATAAATTACTTTGATTTTTAAAACTTACTCTTTGATGATTGAAATTCAAAAGTTAAAGATAAAAACCTGGAGTTGAAAAAAGCCTTGGTTTTTGCCTTGGTAGTTCATGCAGACGGTTTATTTTTGACCAAAGTTTATATGAGATCAGAATAAAGTGATTTTGATTGAATTTCACTGTTTTAAGCTTAGATTGGTCTATGTGATTTTTCTGGTGGAAGAGTTGCACATGATTGGTATCTTTCATTAAACGTGAGCAGAACGAATTTGTGTATAATCTGTTCGCAGAAGGAAATTATTTCAGCATTCATCAATATCAGTGCTCGTAGAGCCTGTGTAAATAATGATTTCACACTAGTATTGCTTGTTATTATTTGAAATACACAATACAAAATACATCAATTTCTCCCTTGTAGGAGCAATACCTTTAGAAAATGTTTGTACGTGTAATAAATTTAGGGGCAGCACCCTGGACTAAGCGAATAATCAAATTGATAACTCCGAAAACCAATTATTAATTCGTCAGTACACTTATCAATAATGACTCAATCTCAATACCTGGGTTATGAATTCTCTATAAAGTGATCTTAGTTCCTGCTCAAAAGAAACCCTAACCCTAACAGACAATGACTTGGCAATAAATTAAGATTTATTTAGGGCTAAATATTTTAACAACTGAGTAAATGAATAGTAAATGAGGATGATATGAAATAACACAAAATCAACAGTATGTATAAATGGATTAAGACAAGAGGTAACACTTTTGTCAGTTATTCAGTTTGGCAATAGTGAGAGAGAGTATGTGACTATAGATAAACTGGGGACGCAGGGATGCGCAAAACCATTTACCTAACGAAACCTAAATTAAGATCAGAATAACTAAGTCTCCTATTCAACATCAACTCTTATCACTACAAAGTGGCTGTTACTTTGCGGCTCACGGGCTTCCCAGCAGAATGAAATTGGCTGGAACACAGTGGTGGAGGGGCCGTTGAGCCTGACTGTAACGTCCCTCAGGTGGCCCTCAAAACATCGGTTCTCTTAGGCTGCAGAAAGTCTCTTGATTTGGCAAAGAAACCACTGCTTTGTGGACACTTTGATAGGTGTCTGGCAGCACTGGATCCGATGAATCTTTGATGGAGTTGCAGGTCAAATAGTAGCTCATCTGTTTAGCTGTGGCTACTCGCTTATAATAAGGTTGAAAACAATCTCGTCGGCCGTTCTATATTATTAGCAAATTTATTATTAATGTGTATAAAAAATGTTGCAATCAGCTGGCTTCATTGCTTCAGGTATAATGTTACTGAAGGCACAGACAAAAAGAAAGAAAACTCAGGACAGACGACAATCCTGGACATGCCGAGCAAAACTTAAAAGTTTTAAATAATTTTGATCGCAAGAAAAGAAAGGGCTATGCAAGAACCAAGTTTAAGAGTGTAACGGGTTAAGACACAAAGAGTATAACTAGATGGAGGGACGGCAAAAGAAAGAAAAAAAAAATAATAAAGTAAAGGAACCAAATAAAGAGGGAAGAAAGAAGTAACAGGAAAGGATAGAAAAGAAAAGGAGATGCAGTGAGCTCAATAGTTTTATCTGACCAGGTTGAGTGGGCTTGTGTGAGGCAAGGCGGGTCTCTTAGTTTAGACATTAATTCATTTCAGAGGAACTTTAGTTTGTAAGATTATATACTTTAACATGTTACACGCGATAGGCACATACTCTTCCCATTATGGTCAAAATTGGCTCATAACATCAAATTAGGTTTAATATGATTATTATATCAGCAGAACACAAGTATAAATGTTTCATGCACAAACAAACCTAGTCTGCAGTTACTTGAACATTCTAAATGAGAAAGCACATATTGATAAAGACAAGTTGATTAATCAATCCAACTATATTTTAACTCGAAATATAATATGGAATTCCTTACGGGAACCCTTCTTAACTGTCATCACAAGATGGCAGTATGACTCCATGTTAAATGAGGGATTAAACAAATGAAATTATAACTCACTCATACTATGACCTACAAGAGTGGGGAAAAAAAATCATTCAACTAACAAACAAGGATTATGCACAGTTACAATTTTAACACATGGATAAAATGTATAGTTTTACTTTCAAGAGACATTTCAAGTTGGTTACAAAAGTCTCTGCTCAGGAATGCATACTGAATTTACAACTCACACATCTGTTTTTCTTATGATTTGTAGTATTGGGCTTTATAAATAAAATTGATTGAATTGATTGATTATCTCATTTTCACCCGGGTGCGAACAAGATGGGGTAGCACCCATAGATGTGACAAAAAGGGGAGAGGATGTGGTGAATTTAAAAGCACAGTTAATGACCCTGGTCTGGCAGTTAATCTGGTTGAGTTGTCAAACACTGGATTTTCCCAGGATGTTAATTAGAAACTTGGGATCTCGAGGGTTTCCAATCGACACCTTTACCACCCAGCCAAAGCAATAAACATTTGACCCTCAGAGTGGCCCATCTTATTCTGTTCATTTACTTACAATCTAGGTTCAGGAGGAGTTTAGAAGGCTGTTTTTTTGACATGCCTCCCCCTTTTTGCCCTACCTCCTCATAGGTAAAGACCAGTCCCTAAGTTAGTGATACATCTAGGCATACTGTAGAAAGACTGTTTTGGGACACTGAATTGGTACATTGTATTTATACACAGTATTCTGTAGCTTTATTTGCAGTGTTCTAGTAAAGTAACTTGTTTTGTGATAATGTGACGTGTGATGTGACAGATTATAGCAGAAAATAATGTGACAGTGTTTAAGACAGTAGCCTGTTTTCTCTTTTTCAGAGAACTGCGCTATCTGTGGAATATTCCGCATCTCTGCCCACTGCCTCACCTGCCTCCAGGGACTCTGCTCAGAATGTGACAAACTGTACCACTCCTACCCTGAGAGGGCCAACCACCGTCGAACAGCTGTATCATCGTCAACATATTCATCATCATCATCGTCATCCCAAAACAGGAACAGTCACAGGTCAGGCAATATAGAATGGGAATACTCTGATCCACACGGAGTGCTGGATCATACTACTTGTCAGTCAACATCAATAACAGTTCACTCCAGGATGCGTTGAGCAATGTAACTTGTAAATGTGGAGTCAGCCATTCTGGAGAAAGATTTTTGATGTATGAACACCTCTCTCTCACCCCCACTGCCTTTCTATTTATAAGTCCATGGTCTTTCCCCTGTCCTGTGCATGAGCACAATGTAATAGTGTTATGTGACTCAGTCCGAGCCACGTTGTTGGTGTCTCATTTACAGAGCCAGGGCTGTGTATGAACAATAGCAGACTATGAGGAGATGTCCAATGAATTTCACAAAAATTGTATTGGATTAGAATCTCTGACTGCTCCTTTCACTAGCAGGTGTCAGCAGGTGTCAGCAGGTGAATATGTCAGCACTGCTCACATTTTTTTCCGAATAATGATTGGCTTCCATTTAGGGTTTTCATTGCCCTAAACAAGCTCAACCAATCAAATTCTGTAGGTTACAGACAGTAAGGGCTATGTTCAAAGTTAAAACAGAGTTAATCTCTTAACAGGTGTGAATGTAGAATCAAGAATGTTGTCGGCAACGGGCGAAGATTTTGGTATCTGAAGTGTTCTGGTGTCTGTTAGTAAGGCAAGGCAAGGCAAGTTTATTTGTAGAGCACAATTCGTACACAAAGTAATTCAAAGTGCTTTACAGAAGAAGAAAATGCATTAAAATCACAATACAAAATAAAAACATAAATAATCATTATAAAATGAACTTTAAAAGAGAAGAGTGCAGATAAGATCCTTTCAGTCATATGCACAGTGAAATAGAGCTGTTTTGAGCCTAGATTTGAACATTGTCAGAGTAGAGGCCTGTCTCACATCTTCAGAAAGACTGTTCCAGATTTTAGCTGCATAAAACTGGAACCCTGATTCCCCATGTTTAGTCCTGACTCTGGGTACCAGCAGGAGGCCGGTCCCTGAGGTCCTCAGAGTCCGCGATGGTTCATATGGCACTAACATGTCAGAGATGTACTTTGGTGCTAGGCTGTGGAGAGACTTGTACACAAGCAGAGCTGCTTTAAAGTCTATTCTCTGAGCCACAGGAAGCCAGTGTAGAGACCTGAGCACAGGACTAATGTGCTCGTACTTCCTGGTTCTGGTCAGGACCCGAGCAGCAGCATTCTGGATGTACTGCAGCTGTCTTACGGCCCGTTTGGAGAGTCCAGTGAGCAGGCCGTTACAGTAGTCTAACCTACTAGAGACAAATGCATGGATAAGTCTCTCCAAGTCAGGTTTAGACACTATACCTTTGATTTTGGCAATGTTTTTTAGATGGTAAAAGACTGCTGATGTTATTGATTTGATGTGGCTGTTAAAGTTCAAGTCTGAGTCCATTATTACCCCGAGATTTCTAACCTGATTTGTAGGTTTTAGAGAGAGAGACTGCAGGTGACTGCTGACACTTTCTCTTTGTTTCTGTGGACCAAATACGATGACTTCAGTCTTGTCTGAATTTAGCTGGAGAAAGTTATTTTGCATCCACACACTGACCTGTTGGATGCAGTGACAGAGTGAATCTACTGGTCCATATTCACCTGCTGTCAGTGAGACATAGATCTGAGTGTCGTCTGCATAATTGTGGTAGGACACATTATTACTTTGTATTAACTGGCCTAAAGGCAGCATGTATAGATTGAACAGAAGGGGTCCCAGGATTGACCCTTGGGCACCCCACAGGTCAAGGCCATGTGGTCTGAGGCACAGTTACCAATTTCAACAAAGTACCTCCTGTCTTCTAGATAGGACTTCAGCCAATTTAGGGCAGTGCCAGAGATGCCCACCCAGTCCTCTAATCTCTGTAACAGGATCTCATGATCGACAGTGTCAAAAGCAGCACTCAGATCTAGCAGGACTAAAACTGAGACTTTGCCTACGTCAGTGTTCAGGCGGATGTCATTTGTCACCTTAATAAGAGCAGTCTCAGTGCTGTGATGGGGTCTAAAACCTGACTGGAAAACATCAAAGGAGTTGTTCATTAGGAGAAAGTCAGTCAGCTGTTGGTAAACAACTTTCTCAAGGACTTTGCCTACAAACGGCAGATTTGAAATGGGCCGGTAGTTTTTCAGTACTGTGGCATCAAGACTGCTCTTCTTTAGGAGAGGCTTAATGACCGCCGTTTTCAAGGCCTTTGGGAATGTTCCAGACTGTAGTGACATGTTAACTATGTGAGTGAGTGGTGGTAACAAACTACTCAGCACAGACTTTAGAAATCTAGTGGGTAACACATCAAGGCAGCATGTAGATGAACTCAGACTGGTGATGATCTCTTGGACAGTTTTGTCAGTTACAGGTGCAAAATGAGTCAGCTCTAAGTGTCTAGGTGGCTGCAGGGTTGTTATTGGTGTTGTGGAAATGATGGCATTTTTAATGGTCTGAACCTTGTCGCAAAAGAATACTGCAAACTCATTACACTTAGATGTGGAGATCAGTTCCAACGGCAGTTGAGCTGGAGGGTTTGTTAATCTGTTCACTGTTGCAAATAAGACACGCGAGTTGTTACCGCAGTTTCCAATAATTTCAGAAAAGTACCTCTCCCTTGTTCTACGTAAGATCTGGTTGAACACGTACAGCTTTTCTTTGTAAATTTCATAATAAACATGAAGCTTTGACTTGCGCCATTTCCGCTCGGCCCTCCGGCACTCCCTTTTCTGTACCCTGACCGAGTCGTCATTCCTCCATGGCGCCTTCTGCTTATCTTTAACCATTTTAACCTTCACAGGGGCAATGGTGTCCAGAACAGTCAAAACACTCGAAGTAACAGAGTTCAACAAATCATCAACATTAGAATTAGAACATGAGGCATTTTCAAAGTTTATCATTTCCATGAACAGAGCGCCTGTGCTGTTATTTATGTGTCTCCTCCGAACAACTGCAGGACCAGCCGGTGGTTTGGGAGAAACAGACAGGTCAAAGAAGACACAGAAATGATCAGACAGAGCAACATCAACCACATTGACATTTGAAATATTAACCCCCTTTGTAATGAGCAGGTCCAGAGTGTGCTGCGCTCTGCTGTGTGTGGGCTCACACACATGCTGAGTCAGGCCAAAAGTTTCAAGGACAGCACTGAGCTCTTTAGCATTTCTGTCACAGACATTATCCACATGTACATTAAAATCACCTGTAATGACCAAACCATTAAAGTCTGTGCATACAATTGAAAGCATCCTGGTAAAAACGTCAATAAAACTTTGACAGTGCTGGGGAGGCTTGTATATAACTACATAGAGTATGGACGGAGATTGTTTTAGCTCCATTTTAAAGGATACATACTCAAATGATAAAAACACCCCAAATGACAACCTGTGCGTAACCATATGATCTCTAAATATTGCACAGACACCTCCACCCTTTTTGTTTTCTCGTGTTTCAGATTTAAATTTGTAGTTGGGTGGAGCTGATTCTGTTAGAAAAGCATTACCTGTGTTTTTGTCAAGCCATGTTTCAGTTAAAAACATAAAATCAAGATTATACGAAGAGATCAAATTATTAATTAAAAATGATTTGTTAGACAAGGATCTGACATTAAGCACAGCAAGTTTCAGATTAGTTTCAGTGGGGCTGGACATTATCTTCTTACAAGGGATATGGATTAAATTTCTCTTATTGGACAGTCTAACTGTCCTTCTGTAATCTGGTCTATGTGGTGTGGCTGTAGATATAGCACTAGGGGAGAATATTGTCTCACAGGGCCCCAGCTTGATATTACCTTTATCATGGCTGTAAGTCCTGGGACAGCAGAGGCCCTGTGCATCCTAGCTCTTAGGGATACCAGCTCTGGGGGCAGGCAGGGGAGGACGAGCAGGGGGAAGTTTGGGTGATGGACATGAAAACTGAGGGGGAGGAGCTGGGGGAGCTTTAGTTTGTGAAGCAGGAGAGTTGAAGCTCCTGTGTGACTTGATATTAGGGGTGAGGGGAACCATCTTAATCCCTGATTTGATCAGGCTTTCAAGATGGTTGGGAAGGCCCATGGGGGAAGGTGGGGATGGAAAGGAGAGGGAGAGGGACAAGGCTCTAGGGGGTAGATGTGGCAGGGGGGGCCCAGGGCTGGTCTGTGGGTAGAGGAGGTGATGGGGGTACTGCCGGGTTTGAAACTTCTGCTGGGGCCGTCACAGGCGAGTCCAAGGCCTGTGATGAGGGCCCGGGGGGAGGTGGAACTGATGGCGGGCCTGAATCCTTCGCTGGGGGCGGTGGAGGCTGTAGTGGTGCTGGAGCTGAATCCTTCGCTGGGGGCGGTGGAGGCTGTTGTGGTGCTGGAGCTGAATCCTTCGCTGGGGGCGGTGGAGGCTGTTGTGGTGCAGCTGGTGCTGAAACACTGGCTCGGTCTCTGGCTTCTGCGACAGAGATGCTTCTCTCGTTCCTCTTTTCTCTCACTGGTCCTTCAGGACCCTGTCCCGGCCCATTCTGATGCCTCAGAGCGTGGAGGAGGTGTTCTGTCAGCACTCTCCTCCCACCTCTGCACAGGTGTGGGCCCTTTCCCTTGAACAGGTCCTCTCGTTTCCAGAACAGATAAAAGTTCTCAATGTAGTGCAATCCTCTGTGCGCACACTCTTTGGACAGCCATGTGTTCAGCTGAAGCAGCCTGCTGAACTTATTTATCTTCCTGTCTATGTTTGGAAGAGGTCCACTAATGAATGCCTTGACCTCCAGTTTATCGAGCTCCTTGAAGAACTTAGTGAAATCCCTTTTCAAGACTTCAGTCTGTTCCTTTCTGATGTCCACTGCACCCACATGCACGATCAGCTGTTTGACTCCTCGGTGTGTAGACAAAACTTTTGAGAGGAGTGTTGTTATCTCAGAGACAGTGGCACTGGGACAGCAGCATGTTTGAATTCTTCCGTGGTTTATGCCACTGATAGCACCGTCTCCTAACAGCAGCGTATCTCTGACCTTGACGTTTGGTCCAGATTGTCTGTCTGCCTGCTGTCTTTTGCCGACTTTATGGCTCCAGTTACGTGAAGATAATCCATTTTCTCTTTGTTCGTTAGAAACATTAAATTCAGTCTCTGACAGTGGCAAAAATCTGTTTGTAAGCTGTATTTTGGGTGATGTTACGTAGGTATTAACATTGTCTCTCATCACTTTGTGCTGCTTTGGCTTAGCACCAAGTTCTCTCCAGGATGAGGCATTTTGGTCTTTACAGAGTTTTGGAAAAGACACAGTATCACTCAGGTTTAAGATGAAAGTAGCAGGTTTTTCACCCTTTTTACTGAAAGTAACTGTCGGCTTCTTACCACCGGATGTCACTGGGAGCGTCTTGTGAAGTCCTTTTTCAGATTCTAAAGCAAAAATCCGTGCTTGTAGCTCATTAATTTCTTGTTGATATCTCCGACAGTGTTCACAAAAAGAATTTGTTTGGTTTCTTTCCCCGGACATGCTGCTGGCTCGTCAGATCGGTTAAAAATATAAAAATGTTCTTCAAAGTCTTGATTTACTTAAAATAATTCATGAAATGATGGATATAGAGATTTTCCAGGATTTGTAGAAGGAGTAAAACGATTAAAAAGCAAAGAAAAGAAGGAAGCAGGCTGGAGCAAGCAGGAAAGCGTCTGCACTCTTCAGAAGCAGGAAGCAGCCTCCTAGTAGAATTGACCAATCACATTTGAGTGGGCCTTGATTGTCTGCAGGTAAACAGTCTGTGGGGAGCAAAATAGGTGGAACACAATTGCCAAAATGCAATCTCTTAGTCCATCTGCTGTTGTCTCATGACGATGCAGCTTTCCATTAGCTTTGTTTTAATTTATCTGCATTCATATGCAGATTGCTGTTTAGAGATTAGTTATCTTTCAACTCCAATTCCAGTCTTGTGTCTCAAGTTGCCTATAGGAGTGTAAACAATGACCAGTGCACAAAAGAGGCAGTATATACAGTCATGGAAAAAATTATTAGACCACCCTTGTTGTCTTCAATTTCTTGTTCATTCTAATATCTGGTACCACTAAACGTATAATACAATGAACACAACAAAAAATGCAGCTGGTCACATAATACTTTATGTCCTATTTGACATTCTTAAGCTTAATTGATTCCCAGGGTATATAAGAGGCCATTTCATGTCACAAGCAGCACTGCACATGCAAAGGCCTAGAGTGGTTTCCTGCTTACATTCAAGCCGTAGCACAACTCAGAAGTTGTCAGCTCTCACATAATGCCTAAAACAAAAGAATTATGTGAAGCCACAAAGGCAGCCATCTTGGCACTGCTGGAAATTGGCATGAGTGAGAGACAGGTAGCGAAAAAACTGAAGATCTCCAAGACAGCCGTTCATTACAACAAAAAAAAACAAGCTGAACATGGCACTACCAAATTGCTACCTGGCCGTGGCAGGAAACGTCTTTCTACCCCACGAGATGACCGTGCACTCATCTGTTCCTGTGTCAGGAATCGTCGTCAGACCTCCAGGGACCTTAAAAATGAGTGGGCACTGTCGAGAAATGTGACTTGTTCGGCAAGGACAGTTCGAAACCGACTTGTTGAAGCTGGTTTGAAGTCACACAGAGCACGCAAGAAGCCCTTCATCAATGAAAGGCAGAGGAAGGCCCGGTTACTCTTTGCTCGAGACCACAAGGATTGGACTGTTGATGATTGGGCTAAGGTTCTCTTCAGTGATGAATCCAATTTTGAATTGATGCCCACTCCAGCCAACTTACTGGTTAGGAGGAAGCCTGGAGAAGCTTACAACCCAGACTGTCTTGCCCCTACAGTAAAACATGGGGGTGGATCAGTCATGATCTGGGGTTGTTTCAGTCTGAGTGGAACAGGGCAAATGCAATTGTGTGAAGGCCGAATGAACCAGGTCATGTACAGGACTACCCTTGAAAACAGTCTTCTTTCATCAGCTGGAAAACTCTTTCCTGCCTCGAATGACTGGATTTTCCAACAAGACAATGCCCCTTGCCACACGGCAAGGTCAGTTAAAGCCTGGATGGAGAACCACAACATTCGCACCATGCCTTGGCCTGCTCAATCACCAGATCTTAATCCAATTGAAAACCTGTGGAAAATCATCAAACTCAAAATGGAGAACCACAAGCCCAAAAACAAAGAAAATTTGTTTGAATTTGTCCAACAGGAATGGGCTGCTGTGACAGCAGAACAATGTCAGAAGCTGGTGGAGAGCATGCCAAGACGCATGGCTGCAGTCATCAAAAACAATGGTTATGCAATCAAGTATTAACTCTTGTGTGTATCATGTGTTTAAAGCAAACAGAAAAGAAAACATGGAATGCTTAAAAGTAGTGTTTTTGGCGGTACAATGCCATAGCTATTGATGTAAGAATTTAAGTAATTTTGGTTATTATCAAGAAAACCATGGAAAATGAATAGTTCTTAGTTCTTAAATTAAACTCTCATGAGCTATTTTTGTTGTTATCATTATAATTGTCCAAACAAATGTACCTTTAGTTGAGCCAGGCATTAAAATTAACAAGAAATTGAAGAAAACAAGGGTGTCTAATAATTTTTTACATGACTGTAGATGTATATTCAGTCTACCAACTGCTCTAACAGAATAACAGTCCCTCTCCCCCTGTTTCAGCTCTTCCACGTGGTGTTGCCTCCACTGCACTAAAGTCAACTCAGTCCATGATGTCCTGTGTGAGGAGTGTGAGCGCCCTCGCTTGGAACTGATCAGCTCGAAAGCAGATGAATCTCAGCCTGCCACAATCACTGGTTTGTGTTGTCTCTTGGTACTGTACATCTCACAGCTCCATATCCTGGTCAGTCCACTATCCAATCCCACTTCCTGTATTCTACTACTTTCTAGTTTCCTCTGTGATTAAGAAACTGACTTAAAAGCAAATAAGTCCAAGACATATGCCCTTCACTTACTACTTCTGCTGTCACATTGGAGAAAGTTGTTAGGCTTGTTGAGTAGAAATAATTCATTATGTATTAATTAAATTAAGTATTACATTCAGTATATCATGACGGTTTCAGTCTTGTTTGTAATATAAATTTTGGCAGTAATTCTTGATTAGAACATTTTATGTGTATTGGTACTACTTTTATTTTAGGCTCAATTGCAGACTCACCCATCAGTATATGTGTGAAAATGGGCCCCTTGGAGCGCTTTTTTTTTGTTCAGACTCTAGGGGCTTCCTCCTATCACTCTCATGAAAGGCTATATCCACACTAATACATTTTCTTTTTAAAGTGAATGGTCATGGGATATACGTTTTCAGGCATGTTAGTATGGAAGGAGATCGTCTTTGTTTTATAATGAAAATGTGTCATTGTGGACGTAACTGCAGGCTTTTACTGTGAAACACCAGGAAATGTTGAGTTTTATTAACAGCAAATTGAAATCAAGAAGGAATGACAAAATGCCTGCTCTATGGGCCCAATGGTGCAAGCAATGCTGATCATCCGGGTTATTTCAGACTGCCGAAACAAAGTTTTTTTATGGTTTCATACACCACTGAGCAACTGTCATATGAATTAATAGGTCATACCCTCAATGCTGTATTTATTTAGGAGTGCAAGAAATGCCCCCCCACAGCCATGGTACTTTTAAATAAAGTTGAGGATCTGATTGTTGCTGATAATAATGTGAGTGGCATAAAGTGACATTTGTGTTTGTGTGTGTGTGTGTGTGTTAATGTCTTAGAGTGGCAGTGTAAGAGCTGCACCATGGTGAATGCAGCCAGCAGCATTTTGTGTGAAGTGTGTGAAAGACCTCGTTTGGCCACACGACCTCCGGTGACCCCGTCACACCCACCCATCACCCCCCCCAGACCACCAGCACCAGTACTGGGCATGCCCGGTGATCCTGACAGCCAGGTCAGTTAACTCTGTGTGTGTGTGTGTGTGTGTGTGTGTGTGTGTGTGTGTGTGTGTGTGTGTGTGTATGTATGTGTGTGTGTGTGTGTGTGTGTGTGTGTGTGTGTGCTTGTTTGTTGCCATGCTAAAGGTATGGCTTTTTCTGTAGCACAAGATTTCCGGTCATGGTTTAAACTGTTTCATCAGTAACTGGATAGCTTGTATTGCAAGCTCCATGACCTCTCAGTTTCTTTTCTGAAGTACACAGTAAACTCCATTTTTTTTTGAAAGAAAATAGTGTGGGTGTGCACAGGTGCAAAGATGCATTCTGGGTGGGGCATGAGCGACTGGAACGAAATTGGAGCGAGAGATAAGGCTCTGCTCCACCTCTTAAAAAAAAAAAATAGTCGCTCCTCACTCAAAACAAAATCCTTCCACTCCCCGCTCAGCTCCGCTCCACTCACATGCTCTGATGTCAACACATTCTCACTCCGACTTTCTCACATATCACCATTTGGTCATGGATTTCCAGGCTGACATATGACATGCAAGGTACCCAGGGTGCGTTGCATCGTTGATGTTCTGGGATGCCGTGTCAACTTCAGCCTGTTACATGTATTGTCTGTTTTCAAAATACACTTCTGTTGTCACAGGAACTGTGCAGTTTGCATATGGTCTCTTTCAAAATAAATGTACAACGTTGGTACAACATCACGAATTGCCGTTTTTTTATTTCAAAAACGATCACACATGGTCATGTTTAGCCAACGCACATGAGGTTGGGTTTAGGCAACAAAAGCACATGGTTGGGTTTAGGAAAAAAGAACAGGGTTTGGCTTTACTATCTCCCGGGAAGCAAACACCGGCCTCCCGGTCAGTGGCTGTTGGATCCATCCACCACCACTTCTGCCTGCCCTACTCAGACTTTTCACCCCTTAACTTATGATGTTGTTCAGCCACATTTCCCCCCTGACGTTACACAGTAACAGTGACGTGCTGTGTATCATGCTGATGTGAAAGGATGACTTTTCGTCAGTGTCTGACGATGGAAGGAGGAGGTTGGCATCGGCAGAGCCGAGTGTGATGATAGAGGAGCTCAGACAGGAAATCAAAAAACTCAGGCAGCGAAGGGGTTCCTTCCGTTTCGCCTGTCTCCCGCTGAGGCTCCAGGCCATGGTCTTGGGGCCTGGTGGGGGGGGTCTCTTGCTCCCTTCCCTGATGCCCTGGCCTAGCCTCACTCCTCCATGCAATATATATTATCAATTATTATTCTTATGAAGGTCATTATCATGATATATTGGTTTATATTATGTTATGTTATGCATATTATATCATATGATGTTATATTTTATTATATTCTGTTGTATTATATGATGTTATATTATAGCATAATGTGTTATTAGGTCGCATTATATTATTTTAGTTTACATTATTATGTTACATTATATTAGGTTAAATTATATTACACTATATTATACGAAGATATGCCGTATTGTATTGCATTTATGTGTGTGTGTGTGTTTGTGTGTGTATACGTGTGTGTGTGTATATATATATATATATATATATATATATATATATATAGATATAGATATAGATATATACACACACATATATATACACACACACGCACACACACATATATATATGTATATATATATATATATATATATATATATATATATATATATATATACCCAGCTGACCAATCACAATGGAGGAGGGGTGGGATAAATACCTCAAAGACCAATCCTTGGCCATATCCTAAATGTGAAAATGTTACAGTCTTCCCTTCATCCAGAGCAAGAACTGTGCCTAGTACCCACATTTTTACTTCCACGGATATTCTGTAGCCTACAACCAGATACAAGCTCCGGCACTCCCAGCTTGGCATTTTCAGAAGAGTTCCTGGCATTTACAGCTGGAAATTTTTTTTTTTTTGGTGAACACATGGCCAGTGGTGTAGTGGTATTTGATGAGACGGGTGTACTACTTGGTAGATGGGTATGAGGAGGAAGGGTATACTCTCCTATATATTACAATGCCTTTCTGGCTGATAGGCGGGTATACTGTTAATGGCAAGAAAAAGAGGTGAGTAAACTTTGTATACCTGTTTATACCCTCCACTACACCACTGTGATCAGCCTTATGAAAATAACAACAATGTTCAATCAACCAATCGATCAGAAAGTGTCAGCTTCACACACAAGACTGAATGCATGATCCCCTTTGGGCGTAGATAATAATGTTGTGAATTTTTATACTTAGTCTCTCTCTCTCTCTCTCTCTCTGTTTACTCCCTTTGTCTCTGACCAGTGGGTTTGCCAGTTCTGTACCTATCTGAACTACTCTCCTGCCACAGTGTGTGAGATGTGTGACCTAGCTCGTCCAGAACCTGCACCTCTGCCTGTGAAGCTCCGCCCCCCCTCCCCTGTCAGACGGGTCCCTGCCCTGCCAATCAAACCGAAAGAGCCTGCCCCCGAAGACCTGGACTCCTGGAGGCAGAGGCTGATGAAGGAGGAGGGACTGAAGCTGATTCAGCTGATCAGAGCAAGTTGCCTTCATCACCTACCACTGATCTTGGATCTAGACAATATTTTGTCCCTGTATTCTAGTGTATCTGTCCTTTGTGTCTATGACAGGATGGGGAGAAGAAAGGAGTGAGTCCAGAGGAGGTGTACACAAGTATGAGGGTAGCAGGAGACAGCAGCATCCTGCCATGCAAGTGGTTAAAGACTGAGCTTCCTCTGCTGTTAGACCAGATCAGGGTGCTGGTGGGAACATCTTCCCTTAAGTCTGTTTCTGACAGCACCACAACAGAGCGCAGAGTCAGTATGCTTCTGTCAGTACGATTAAAGTCCTGTAAATCCTGACAAAACATACCTTTATGTTTCACTGACTGTAACTGTCAGGAGTGTTTTCTGTTAATTAAAAGGTTATTGACTTTCCTCTAACACAGAGCAGGTCGTGTGAAGCTCCTGCTGAGGATGCTGGGAAAGAGATCAGCTCTGAAGAAACTGAAAGTGTTGTCCAGTTGTCCAGAGCAGAGGCCAAGCAGGCCTGGCTGACAGCAGGGGGTGACACTGAGAGAGCTGCCAGACAAGCGCTGAGAGACAGACTCGCCAAGGTGACATATACAGCATTTCTCCATAATGTTCAGACATGCACAATAAAATTCTGTTAGCCCTCCTTTTGTCTACACTCTCAGAAATCAAAGTACTAAGTAGAACCACTAAATGTAAATGGTAAATGGACTTGCACTTGTATACTTCCTGACTAGTCTTCAAACTACTCAAAGCGCTTTTTATACTACAAGTCACATTTTTTAACCGGTTCAGTAACCAGAGCAAGTCTGATGGAGAAGGGGTGAGAGAGGTTCTGCAAAGAACTGTTCTATGGTGTTGTGGTTCCATTCAAGACCATCACTGGGGATTCTCTCCAGAATCTTTCCTTAGGGCTCTAAGGGTGCTAACAAAAATCCACCAGGGGAGAACCTGAAAATAGTAATTGACTACACTACCTGTAGTTCTTTCTCACTTTTTGTGGTTATTGTTGACCAGGTTAGCCTAAGGGGCTAAGGGGACCACATCCAACTGCCTTCAGCTGCCTTCAGCTGAAGTTCTTAAAGGGCTGGGGCTCAAGTGTTCCAGTGCAACCAGCAACACTCATGGTTCACAATCAGGTTTTTGGGGTTGGATTTTTCATGAAATCACTGCTACTACAGACTTTATTATTTAAATGGTGCAGTAGGGTTGGGAGCTGAAACTTGGTTCCCAAATGGAGTCATCAAAATCAAAGTACCAGGTACCCTAAAAATGCAGCATTGTATAGCACCAAATGTTATACGAGTTAAATGAACTGATTAAGAGGATTCCAGATACATTGATATTTGATATTTTAGGGTGAGGCTCCTAAAATTCATGCTTACAACAAACGTCTTTTTGAAAGGGGTTCTTTGGGATGGAAGGGGTTCTTGATGAAGTCTTTAAGCTGAAAACACACCATCACACGGCACGTTTAGTGGCAGGCATCAAGTGCCGCCTCAAGCACACACTGGACGTGTCGTGCTACAGCTAATCAACAGACAACCCTGCAAAGATTTTACTACTTTTACTGAGAGATCTGTACCTCTTCCACCTCTGCATTAGCTTAAAAACGTGTGGACACACTAATTAGGGGCCGGGCAGCCTAAATTGCCAGGACCCTATTGTTATGCTGCATGTTCTTCTTCTTCTTCTTCTTCTTCTTCTTCTTCCGAGAAAATCCTACTTCCCATGCGCAAAAAATCTCCAAACTTTGCACAAAGGTCAAGTCCCATGCCAGATTGCCTCAGCTGCAAAAACAGGCCAATAGTCCTGATGGTGGCGCTACAGCAAGCCTCTAAAGTTCAAAATTTTGAAAATTCACAACAAATCAACCATATGTGCTATAGATTTGCAACTTTCACCAAAATGTAGCCCCAATACTGAAGAAACTTTTATACATTTAAACTTATGGCAAATTATTAAGTCCATCATTCTGTTTTTTTTTTTTTTTTTTTTTCAAAAACTGTAAAACTTATTAAACCTATCTCCTCCCACAGTTTTTGCTCAGTTGACACTTGCTACAGAGCATCTTCAGACTGTCCTACACAAACGATCCACGCAGATTTTTGATTTATCAAAAATTGAGCCTACAGTGCATCAAAATGTTTGACTGTAAACGGTATTGTAAACATATACTTACAAATGTTCATTAAAAAATGAGAAAATTTTGGAATCATGGTAGATGATGTTTGAAAAATATCAGATTTTTATCTCAAAAATTGAATTTTTTTACAGCATTTTGAATTTCGCTCTCATGCTAACAATTGGAGTCAATGCAAAAATGGCATTTTTAAACATCAGTTTATCACTTATGGAGCCAATAAATCATTGTTAAAAACAAATCTCCATGCTGTCTAGATGCAATTTGTGTATTTTCAGATTTTTGTCTTAATAACTGAATTTTTGACAGCCGTTTGAAATCTGCCTTTACACACTAATAGCTGCTGTCTTGCACACAGGTGACTGGCTTAGTCAATTTCTGAAGCTACATGTGACATTTCTGTTTGCCAGTTAGCTCAGTAAGATAGAGGATGGTTCTTGGTGTTGAAGATTGTTTGTTCAAGCCTCAGCTCATGCAACATTTCCATATGAGAAATCTACCCAAATCTTTCATAAAGGTCCAGTCCCATGCCAGGTGTCCTCAACTGGAAACACAAGACAATAGTCCTGATGGTGGCGCTACAGCAAGCCTCTAAATTTCAAAACTTTGAAAATTCATGACAAATCAACCATATGTGCTACAGCTTTGGAACTTTCAGTTTGAAATTTGCTTTTCCATGGCATGGATGGCTACTGTCTGGCACCCTGATGCTTGGCTTAGTCAATTTGTGAAGCCACACATGAACTGTCACTTGCCAATTAGGTCAGTGAGATAGAAGATGGACCTTAGTCTCAGAAGTTGTGAGTTCAAGCCTCTTCTAAGGCAGAACAGACATTCTAATGTGAAAGTCCTATGTTCAGGCATCATGCTATGTGGATTAGAGACTACTAAGATTAATATAATTGTGATCCAGGCAGTTTTGCAGAGAGACAAATACTCTTTATCAACACTTTTCCCTGTTATCCCTTGTCTCTTTTCCCTGTTTATTTGGCTTAGCTATCAGTCAATATGCAGAGTCTATCCAATAGCTACTTTTACATTTTGTCACCATGGATAATGTTTAGCTTTAAGCTAGATCAGGCCAGTTTGTTCATAATTGCTAGCAGTTAATGTTACTCTTACTTTCTTGTTCTTGAGTTTTTTCTTTCCTTTGAATATTATGAGTCTGATCACTTCAACCACTTATCCACAATTTGAAGGGCATGCCATAATTATATGATGTAACTTCTATGTTGTGATACAGTATGCTTTGTTTTAGTGTGTGTGTTGCTCAGAATTGCCTAATTTTGCCTAAAATTGCCCGGCCTCGACCATTGCTGCACAGCAGCTGTAATTAAACTTGATTTCTCACCTGAAGAGCCGATCTCCAGAGCTATGACTCGCCAAGCAATATCTTTTTGGCTATTATCTTTGTAATGACGGGAGTGTGGTTTGTGTAGCTCGAGATATTACTCAACCTTAACAATGAGTTTTTCCTTATCAATTCTTCATCACATGCAAGACAGCAACAGCAACAGGGTTCTTTTTATTCATCAGTGGGAAGGAGAGGAGTCAAGCTGCCATAGGAGCAGAGAAAAAGAGCTGCTGCTGAAGCTGGTATGCACAAGCAAAGTGTGTCAGGGAAAAATGTTTAAGAAATGTGAATTTTTTTTAATTCTGGGCAACAAGGCTGGAAATAGGGGAGGGCATGAGGTGCCATGCCGATGCGTCTTCAAAAAAAGGTTCTTGAGAAGCAAATGGGTCTCGGTAGAACCTCAGTCCTTCGTGATGAACCCATTTGGAAATCAGACTTCTATGAGTGTGCAGAGATGATAGATAATATCATTCTTTCCTCACCCCACCCTCTCAGGTAAAGGAGCTGTATTCACTGGGCTTCAGTGATGAGACTCGCTGTCATGAGTTTTTGAGGCAGAGTGGTGGTGAGGTGAGAGGGGCCCTAGCCCTACTGCAGCGGCCCCTCCTGGAGCCCTTCCACAAGCACATTTGGAGTGACAAGCCCGAGCCTCCTGTAGACATCCATCACCCTGACAAACAGGTGAGAGCAAGCAGATACATCAGGCCTGGATCAACTCACAGCTCACAATACTCAGTTAACTGCATTCTGTTATGAGTCTGCTGTTTTTGATATTTATGAACTCTCTTACTGGCTCGTCTCGCCCTTCATGTCATGGTAATGCAAAAGAGTGCTCCACGTAGAAAAGAATATAATACTTTACTGCTGTCAACACAGTTGATAGGAATTTGCCTCAGTGAAGCTCTTAAGAAGACAGAAAGACACTCATAAGTTTATAAAATATGTAAAATTAGACAAGCAAAGACAGTTATCAAAGTTTAGTTTTGAAACATACCTAACGTGATTGAGATCAAGTCAAGTCCTGAAGTGCTTTGTGCTACTACATTCATTTTAGAGTGCTTGTTGCTTTGTGCAGCTACCTACCTATTTTTAAAGTGCTTGTTGGCTACAAGTGTCTGTGCATCAGAGTTCAAGTATTGAACAGCCTCAGGATATGTGCTATTACTGAGGCGAGATGTCCTACATCTGAAACTCTGGATTCTCCTTCCAGAGATTAGGAATTCAGAAGGAGCTAGTAGGATGAGAGGAGTCAACCATCACTGCCGCCGTGTCTTACACCTGATACATGTAGCATATATGGAGGAGATGGAGTAAGGTCAGAGCCAATTGGTCTCATTCATGAAACATGAACAGAACAAATTTGTGTGTAAACTGTTTGCAGAAGGAAATTTACATGTATTTCAACATTAATCAATATGTTGGTAGCTCCAATCTTTTTGTAGGTACTAACAAAATCTACACCTGCTTCTGACTGCTCGTAGTGCTTGTGTAATTAAGGAATGCACATAAATATTTCTTGTACTTATTAGAAATAACAATTTTAATTTGTATTGTGTTCTGTTATGTTCACAATATACAGATGCCTTTGAAACACATTAAACATGACAAAACATTAGAAATATAACACATTTAGCTAAACTGTCAATTATCAGATTAAAGCTTCAGATTAGGTTTCTTAGGTTTCTTCTATGGTTTCTGGCATGCTAATTACTTTCTAGCAGGAGGGCACTGTCAATTTACAAATGATTGACATTCATGAACATTCACACGTGCTTTCGTTCATGAATCCGGTGTAGGTTTTTAGTACCAAGTTTTTTATGTGCAAGTCTATTCACAGATGAACATTTCATAATGAGACCCAGTGACCTTAGATGTATACAGCTCTTTGCAACTGTCCCATTTCAAGGGCGGTTGTGTTGCCATACAACTCAATGACTGACGAGGCGAGTACACTTTCCACAGTAGCTCTGCTGAAGTGCAGCATCGCCTCCTTAGTCACACCAAACTATTTAAGATGGCACAGATAGTAAAGCCTCTAGCTCTACACTACCTGGTTTTAAACACTGCTAAGACAAAGTACATGGTAATTGATTTCCAAAGGGGTGAGGTGCCCCCCCCCCAATTAAGGTCCCATTTTCAACTGAAAACGGTTAACTTTAGTTGCATTTTGTGTAATTGTTTACACAACAGCATTTTGGGTGCCTGAAAACACAACATTTTGAAAACGGGTTCCAGAGTGCAATTTTTTGGAAACCGCCCCGTCTCCGTTGTCATGTAAACTTGCAATATGCAGTCCCTCTGAAAACGGAGACTTTTTGCACATGCGCATTACGGTTCCAGTCACTAGGCATGCTCAAGAAAGTCGTCCATCACAACAACAATGCGGAGCTCTGTTTGTGCTGTTCACCCTGTTGATTTTATCAATGCTTCTCCAGCAAAGTGTAGATCTACTGTGGCAACTCCACCTTTTCGCGGTCCTCTCCACTCTTCTCACCCACACTTGAACACCTGTTCTGGGATACACAGTGTCGGCCCGCCCGGCCTGACCTCCACAGCCCTTCCTGAACGGATGCTCAAGTGTGGGTGAGAGGTGCGGAGAGGACCAGCAGTGGTAATGTATAGTTACCTGGGCTTCATCAATCAAATTACGCGTTACTGCCAAACACTGATTTTAACCATTTAATAAGAGAGTAGTATTTGGGTATAGCAAAAAAATAAAAATAAACTTCAGGTTGCAGCCTCCGCTCGGAAAACTAAACATGTGAATGGAGATCGTTTCAATAACGTCGTCATATAAACGTGTAAGTTTTCTAAAATGCAAATTCCAAATGATTTAGTGAATTCAGCTAAGTTGGCCAAAACACAAAGAAGTCTGAGGAACCATAAACAGGAAAACACAAAAATATGCTCAGATGTGATACAAAAAACATTTTATGTTTTAAGAATGTGTGTCAGTCTGAAACTTTTATGATTACAGAAACATGTTGATGAAATCAAAAAGGAGTGTTAAAGCTGTTTCCTAGAAAACCCAAAGTACAAGTCTGATTCAGAGGACGATGACTTCTCTATGTTTTACTGTTATAGATGCACTACTGTAAGTAGTCCAAATTCCATCACCCACTGCAGGCAGCATTCCTGTTGGGCACAGACAAAATAAGATAGAGGCTGTCACTGAGTGTACACAGAGGGTTATAGTGAAAGGGCCTCCCCATGTCCCAAAAGCTCACCCATATTATCAAGCCTCTGAAAATTAAGAAAACTTTGGCCCAAAACACATACAGTAACTACTTGAAGACAGAAGGAGATGGACTGCCTGCCATCTAGCTCCTGCTCATACAACTGTTTGTGCTTCTCACAGTCAAAGATCCTTCCTTGGTATAGGACGGGTCCTTCGAAGGAAGGATCATAGAAAGGCTAGACAAGACTCCTTCGTAGCATTTGGTGAACACACATTTGAGCAGGATAGTGAGTGCCCAGGTGTGCATCATTAACCCTCTGGGGTCTGAGGCGGTTTCATATTGCAGTGATAATTTTAGTACTCTAATGTTGTTGCACAATTTGAACAAGTAGTCCCTTTTACTAGCCCAGTGTGGCTACACATTTTGACAAATAAAGGCCTGTCTCAATTACACGCCTGGTGTGGTTGCCAAGCAGTTCATTTTTACAGAAGTTCTTTGGATGTATAAAACTAGGTTGTTGGCTACCCACCTGAGCTAATGTTAGTCAGTTGCTTTGATCACGCTTAAATGCTTAATCTTTTGTCAGTATGGAGATACTACACATCGTTAGCTCAGTTAGAGTCTCTATAATTCAGTCGTTCAGTTCATTTTACTGAGGCCATGAGCACTAAAGGCAAATGCACTCAGATTTACTGGCCTGGTAAACAAGAGACACAAAAATAGGTGGTGACTCCCAACTTTTCAAATTATGTGTCCATTCCTCAATTACCCTGTGAGTTATTCATATTCCTTTAGTCTGTAAGGGTCCTCAGATCAGAGAATCAAAGAGGTTTTTCATAAAAATATATCCAAGTTGAGAGTATTGTTTTAATTGGATAAAATGGTGTTGTGTCAGTATGCCAGGTGCCGTTATCGTAGGGTGCTGTAAAATGAGTGTCATAACTCTCTTTCTCTCTCTCTCTCTCTCTCTCTCTCTCTCTCTCTCTCTCTCTCTCTGATGTGCTGTCTCTTGGAGCTAGATCAGATTAATGATTCATAATTGATATGTTATCTAAAGCCTTATTTTTATTTAGTAATATTGATACTGGTTTAAATAAACAATTTGACTGCATTTCCCCATGTGTACTGAGCAAAGGTTTTGTGTGAAAGGAATTAAAGGCCTGTCCTATGTAGATCCCAAATATAGGCCTGTAGAGTTCAGTGATTTAAGCAAATAAATGGATAGCGCCCTTGAAATCCAGCCATTTAAGGATCCTTCCTTGACACTGAGAAACACTTAGTGAGTATTTCACAGGTCTCCTTCACCTGTCAGTCACAGAACTGGCTACGAATCAGAAGCAAGTCCACTACTTGGCTCCAGGACTATGTGACAAGCTGGAAAAAAAAAGACCAAAGGACTGTAGGTTTGAGATACCATAAATCAGACTGCTAACAGGCCAAATGTTGAAATACGCTAACTCTGTATCATCGTAAAACGTAACGAGCTAATTTTCAAGTTTCAAGCTAATTTTATATAAAATGTTTCTAAATGTATTTGTCACAAGTACAGAAATTTATGGTTGTACCAAAGGATAATGTATGCAAGATGTGGTGTGGTAGGCATAATGCTGTACACTAGGAGGCTTAGAAAAGACTTAAGTCTGACACCCTCTCACATCTAAAGACAGTGAGTTGTTAGTCACACGCTATGAGATTTGGAGAGGCTGGGGATCTTTCTGGATCACTGTTTACAAAAAAATAGTTTGCTAAAACTAGATTGCTTTTGAGATTATTTCCTGTCCTACTCCTGATGGAAAATATTACACCAAACTCTCTACGAAACATGACATATTAACAGTTCTTGTGTGTACGCAAAATCACATAACTCTAGTAACAGAAGATAAAAGGCGTCATATGTGGACAGTTTTCTTGTCAATTCAGCATCAATATAATCCATAAAGATAAACTGTATTTACGTACAAACTTTATATTCTGGACTCTGTTGCATCAACTTGCCACCAACCTCCAGTAGTTAACTGCACTATTTTAGTGGGAGAGACTGTGGACTGTGGGAATGAGAGGAGAACTGTTTCGAAAATGAAAATTCCTCACTAAAGTAAGTGCTGGTTGGTGGATTAGCTACATACTGAATTAAACACTGACTCTTATTCCACAGCTCCACCAATTTCTCCTCCTTTTCCACTGCCCCAAGTGGATGAAAAATCAATGGATGCAGTTCTAAAGAGCGGACTTGTGGATTCTCTTTCTAGTCTTCCGACGATCCAAAGCACTTTTACACTAGATGTCACATTCAACCATTCATGCACACGTTTACATACTGGTGGCCAAGGCTACCATACTGTACACGGTGCCACCTGCTACTTAGTAAGCATTAACAGGCACTCACACGACAATGGAACAGCCATCAGGAGCAATTTAGGGTTCAGTATCTTGCCCAAGGATACTCCGACATGCAGATCGGAGGAGCCGGGATTCGAACTGATGATCTTCTTATTAGTGTACGAACCACTCTACCTAAGCCCCACGGCCTCTATAGCCTGGGATAGCTGATAGAATGTGTCTGATCTGGTTATATTCTTCTACATAATAGTTTTCTTCTCTTTCAGCACATATGTCGGAGGTTACTAGCAGTGTACGATCTTCCCAGCTGGGGTCGCTGTGAGCTGGCACTCTCACTGCTTCAAGAACACAGTGCCCCCTACTCACTGGAGGATGTAGTGCAGGCTGTTCGAGAGTCCCACGACAGAGAGTTTATCAAGAGAGTGCTGGCTAAAGAGTGTCCCATCTGCCTCTCTGTCTTCCCCCACAGCAAGGTACTGACACAGGTGGTTTCTTGTGTCCACCCTGTTTTATGCACAATTCAGTTTGTGCATTTAAACATGTTAGAAGTTTGACTGGTGCTTTTTTTATACTGTCTTGTAACCTGATCTGCAGAATGGCACCTGACTGAAGAATTACCGCCACCTACTGTTTATCTCGAACCAAATCCCAATATATGCACAGCACTGACGGATTGCTTTTTTGTTTTTGCCTATTTTCCTGAAAATGTTGTTAAAATTTGCATTACATTTGGACGGAAACCCGACCAGTGATTGTTTATATAAGTTCTGCAGAGTTGAGGCTATCATAATTCAATGTCGCCCTCTCTCTCTTCACAGATGCAGTCTCTGACGTCATGTCAGTGTTCTGTGTGCTGTGGCTGTTTCCAGCAGCACTTCACTATTGCTGTAAGGGACAAACATATTAGAGACATGGTGTGTCCAGTCTGCTGGGAGCCTGACATCAACGACCCTGAACACCTCAACAGCTACTTCTCCACCCTGGACATCCAGGTAGGAAAAGAGATGGACCAAGGGAGAAATGATGAAAGATAGCATGTAGACTACTGCTGCCTGGTTACTTGTTGTAAATGTATTTGTACCTTCCACTATAGATAACTAACTGCAGGCTGCGTCTCTAGTGTGGGCAGGTAATTCTCCAGCGGAGTGAGGTTATATCCAACTGTATGGTGTATCACAGCTAATATGATAACTAGATAGACAGTTTGCTATTGGTCAGCATTCACTAAGTTTATCTAAGCTGAACTCTACAGGAAAAGTTAAGGCTTACTTTACCGCAAATCTGCTCTATTGGAATGAATTGATTTCAGTCTATAGTAAATGCTATTACAAATGCTAGTGTGACCAGGGGTTTTGCCAGTGTGAAATTTTTCAAACCAGTTTGATATTTTGCCAAACATCAGACCAGACCAGTATACCAAATTTTATCAGATGTCGCACTTGACTCAGCAGCCGCTCCTGAGTGGAACATAATAGGCCCGTTTCCACTGAAGAAGTTCCTGGTACTATTTGGGGGGCAGGAACTTTACAGGAACGTCCTCTCACTCGGCCCTCTCAACTGCCGTGTCACCACTGAGAGGGCGGAGTAGGAGGAAGGTTCCTGTAAAGTTACCGGGCTATGGATGTGACGTAATCGTTGCGCGACCATTTTGACCGGGGCAACACGCAAAGAAAGAAACAAACAAAGAAGAACAACAACAAAGAAGAAGAAGAAGTAGAAGTACGAAGCAGAAGTAAGAAGAAGAAAGCAGACATAAGAAAGATGATAATCAACATGGAAGGAGCTGAGGTGGTTGCTGGGTTTCTGGCGTGTCTCTTTGTTTACATGGCGGTGGAAGCTATGAACGAGCTAACCCTCGTCTGCTGAGTTTTAAAAATGCTGGCTATATATTTGCTTTCTGTTGACGTCACATCCCGCCTTGAATATATCCAGTCAGCACCAAGTAAACCCCAAGCTCCAGCCAGGAGTATTTCGGGGCCGTTCTGAGTACCTACTCAGAGGCAGGGACTTGTTTAGCCCCTGTAAAAGTTCTGGAACTCTGTCCTTCGGGGGTGGTTCCTGCGGGGAGACAGGCACCGACGGCCCCGGCCCCATAAAATTACCCTGAAGTTCCTGCGGTGGAAACAGGCCTAATGACACTGTGTCCCAACAGCAAAAAAGTGTCATCGGCTGACATCAGAGCTGTCTGTCCACACTAAACCCATTAAATATGCACTTCTCTCAAGTAAGCAAACCATGTCGCTAACTGTGTGCTGGAGATCAGACGTAACCACTTAAAATGTGGGTGATAATTTTTATTTTTTTTTTATTTTTTTATTTTTTTCCTACTTGTCTGCATTGGTCTTCATAGCTTAGTGCCACAAAAGGGTGCAAGCTTCTTGTGAAGATTGATGCACTGTTAATCTTGCAGTCAAGTATTTTATACCGTGGTTGTGACTGTCACCCACCCTCCCTGGAGACTAGCCATCAGCCTTTATTGGAAAAGCTTCCTAATATGAGCCAGAGAGGGCCGTGATACACCAAGGTGTGTTAAGGGGAAAGTAAGGAACAAGCAAGGGGGAGGGGGCAGGTGCTTAAGTCCTGAGTTATATAGTGACAGTGCATGCGGAGGAGAAGGAGGGAAAACAAACAAACAAATAAACAAACAAACAAAAAAAAAACGGTGATAATTTTTAAAGCAGATAACACACGTTTTATATTATGATATTTACCAGAAATGACATACAATACAGCCAGCAGCAAGTAGCCTAGGTTGTTAGTAGCAACGGTCATTTACCAGAAACTTTCAGTTCCCTGGTGACCAGACTAGTGTGATAAAACTCAAAATCAACCCCAATTTTAGTGTGACAAAGCTGTTTTCAGTACTATAAGTATTTCGCTGCTTAAAAGATTGTGTTTTCATAAATCTGCATTGTCTGTGCAGTAGAGAGATTGACAAAGCACGCTATCAGTCTTTTGTACTCTTCTGTAAAAATAATCTGAGTGAAGATGAAATTTCTCACTGTAAATCAATAGCGTGATGACTTCCACTTTGCCAAAAATACACTTAATATCTTTTGTTAAATTCCCTCAATGTCTTCACCACATGTATTGTGAGTTTAGTCAGACATGAATGGAAACTGCAATTTGACTTGATGGCTGAAGCATATAACTGGTGTTAATTCCAGCTGATCATGAAACTTCCACAATGCTTATTCCATGTGACAGAGACAAAAGGAGATTTGTGTGCAGCACACCTCTCAATCAGAGCTAAAGACAAAACAAAACAAAACAAATGGAGCTGTTTAGCTCAGAAGGCAGGTCCTGCCTGTGGTAAAAAAAAAAAATTTAAAGCTCAGCAGTGGGTGACACATACATTTGTTGCATATGTTGTACAGTTACACCAGGTGGAGCATATCAGTAATGTTTAACAGATTGTTGCATCAGTAATATCTCATCTACATACAGAGTATAATGCAGAGCTGGTTTTGGATCTGTGTGTAGATACTTAAGTTATTGGTACTCTTGTTGGGTGGAGCTTGAACTTGGTGAAACTGCTCAAAAGTGTTTCAGGTCTGGCTGTAGGGGATGTATCCAGGTCTAATATATGGTTTATGGCTAAAGGACTCCTTTTGTTTTCTTTATAATGTGTACCATGATTATGTATTATCATAGCAACCTACAGTACACTGTAACCCCAATTCGCTCACTCAACTTATTTATTTTTTTTTTTTTTTGGAAAACAGATTGTACTCAAAACTTTCTGCTAAGTACAATGCCGTAACATTTATTTTGTGTCTGGTGTACATTGGTGTCACATTACCCTTGTCTGATTTTATGTCAGTTTGTTTGAGCATTTAATTCTATATCATATGAACATGAAAACACTGAGTATGCATTTTTAACAATTTCTTATTTTAATTTTGTTTAACTATAACAAATATATTTTGCCAAGCTAGCTTAGGCTCCTTGATTGCTAAAATATGACAAAGAGATGAAATCTGAACCAGGAGGTGCTCTTTATTTCACCTCAGCACAACTTTTTAGCCCCTATTTAGCCCCATCAAGCCACAATTATGTTAAGTGCACAATGATAGTGTTGTTTATTGGCCTTAAACTGATAAGGCAAAATCAGCTTGATAAATTTTGGTCAAATTAACTCAAAACTCAAAAATTCTTGACCTAAATAAAATCAGTACATCAAGTTCACAAGGAATAAGTTTTTGTGTCAAGTGAACATAATGTTTTTGTCATTTGACAATCCGGGGCATTTACATTCAAACTTTGTGTCATTGATGCATTGGGGTTTACAGTGTACAGTCATCATAATTTCATTTGCACGTACAACCCATTCTATTATTACGTCTGGACTTCCAAGGAAATTCCTAAAATAAGACTGGTGAGTTGTTGTTTTGATGTTTTCGCTGCTGAAAACATCAAGTAAGGTCTTAAAGTCACCAGCAAATGCTTTGCACAGTACATTGTATTTATTCCGACATGGAGATATGGAAGGAACATGACATGACTCATGATTCATAAGTTACATTTAAAGAACCCAGAAAAGTTCAAAATAGGGCAGCAGATGCTGAGATATCATGACTTTCAGTCGCTTCAACAAGACAAACTGCCTAAACACCAGATCTTACACCACCCATAATGCATCTTGATAGGTCTTTCACTGAATCCTTGCCGTCTGCTAAATACCCACAACCTTCAAACTCCACACCAGTGTTTTGGCAGTTTTCAGATATAAATTTGAAATCTCAGAGCCTAGGCTGAGATAACCCTGATGACATTAATATGACATTATCGGGGTTATTTTCATCTGGCAAAGCTGCTCCAGAGACACAGAAAACAAAGACTAAGTAGTGCTAACCTTGTCGAGTATCTGAGCGTCATGTGTAAAATTGGTGTAGTGTCCCTTGTAAAGGATCACACCTGTGTTTATATGTCTCAAATACTACAAATAACATTAACATTTATGCTGCTTGGATTCTTGCTGCCTAGTGATATCTAAGTTGTCTTATTATATTTTGTGCTTCAGCTGAGAGAGTGTCTGGAGCCAGAAGTCTATGAGCTGTTCCATAAGAAGCTGACAGAGCAGGCTCTGATCAAGGACCCCAAGTTCCTCTGGTGCTGTCATGTGAGTACACTAGGAGGCAGTCTTGGTTTTGTCAACAAAAATGATGGAGAACAAATTTTGTAAAGTACAGTTTGGAGATTCATTACTATCAAAACTGTACTTGGCAACTTTTATAAAAATAACTTTTTGTTATATTTACTGAACATCTAATCCTACATCCACACACACCCTTTTTCCACCAACATGAAGCTGGTTTCAGTCCAGTTCCCGCACCTAATTTCTAAGCATTCAGAGCATTTCAACAAAAATAAATTGGTTCGAACGATCAATTGATTCTCAACTAGAACCAAAGAAATTGTAGGTTTTCCCTGACCTTAAGTATGAATCATGATTACCTCAGTGAGGGTGTCATTTTCTACAGGTCGGACAGTGTGGATGGAGTCTTGCTCATAACAGTCTTATACATTCTCTTATCGTTAATAGTTGGTCTACGCTTCTTTTTTGAATTAAAAATATCCGTAATAACAGAATAAAATATTACAGCAAATAAGTCTGATACACCATTTTGCTATTACTATTTATTTCTGTTATGCACTCCTTGAATTATACACCTTGATTACAATGGTTCCACTCAAAGCTGGTGAAAACACAGGCTGGTTCACTAGATAGTACCAGTGTTCCAAGTGTCCTGAAAGTTACCGGTTCTAGGACAGAGCCAACTTGGCGGAAAAGGGGTAACAGTATTACATGAGACAGATGATCTGTAAAAAAAAAAAAAAAAAAAAAAAAAAGATCTGTTCCTCCTCTTGCTTCTAATGGGTTTTGCTAGAATCCACTGTGGCTGTTGGAAAACCAATTAGAGCCAAGGAGTCTCTAACGCATGTTTAACTTGGTATTAAAAAGTATTGTTGGATGTAGAGAAAGCACCAACATTAGATCAGCCTTTAGTAATCAATACATTAAAATAGGTGGATTTTACAGTATCTGTTGTCGATAACTGATTTATACTATATGAGAAGTTCTGAGCCATCTGAAGGCAGGAGGACACATATGTGGATAAATCTGCAGCCTCTGAGCCACTGGAGCTGCACCACAGTACTGTTACATTACACATGACCATCCATTGTGTTTACCTTCATTGACTCACATCTAAATGACATCAGGCTGCTAGTAAATAACTACACACACTTCTACACACATCATACTAGTGGGCTGTGACTCAGTATTGTGACAGTTTAAGCAGGCGACGTTGGATTACTGGTGCTCACTAATCCTCTGTGTTACAGCCTCATTTCATGTTTTATTCTTCAGATGCACAACAGTGCAAACACTTTACCTTATGATGTGACGTCAGATAGGAACCTAAGTAATGACACTGCGCATATTTGTCACGCTTTTACTTTGCTTTGCAATTAGTTCAGTAAAACTGATATTTTACATTCTAATCATTTGCTTTCAATGTAAGAAAATCGTGTATCAAATATATCTCATCTTCATCATCTTCTAAATCAGCAATGAACTCAACTCTCTCCTCTTCTCTATATTCCTCCTTCTCCCCTCTTGTTTCCTCTCCTCTCCTCTCCTCTCGTTTCCCTTCCTCTCATCTCTTCTTTTTTCCTATCCAACTGTTTCATAATCTGTCTTTTGATTCCTCTCATCCTGTTTCCTGTCCTGTCTTTTTGAATCGTCCTGTTTTCTGTCTTCTCTTTTTTCCTCTCCTCTCTGCAGTGCTCATATGGGTTCATCTATGATGGAGATCAGCTTAAAGTCACCTGTTTCCAGTGTCGTAACAGTTTCTGTGCTCAGTGTAAAAAGCCTGTAAGTATTCAGAGTCTGTCTGTCTCTCTATTGTGTTGGTGTCTCTCTTCATGTTTTGTACCTGCTGTGTTTGGTCTGTCACAATTCAAATTGCTTTGGCCCTTGTTGTTGAATTTGGGAAGAAATTTTTTTTTTCTCTCCACTGAATGAAGAAACCAAAAATGGCAAACATTGTTGATAAATTGAAATAAACAGGGAATTTAACATCAGCAAAGCCAGATCAAAACATCTGTTTATAATCTCTCACATAACCCGTGCAGTGTAATTCAAATCTCATTTATCCAGTCATATGCTCAGTACTTCACAGACACATGCATTCCCCTCAGCCCTTTCTGTGAAACTTATCTATGATTTCAATTTTAATCCTGCTGAAAATAACCTGCTCTCAATATAGCATAAACTTCAACTGTTACAGATTTTTGGTAAACATTTCCCATTTGGCTTTATTCTGTAGATATTTATCAGTAGAGTATATGTGACAATTCATGACATATTCTCAAAAATTCATGACATTTTAGTCATATTTTCTATATGTTTTTAATCTTTAAACTTATCCAGTGAGGCTAATTCATGTATCAGAAATTAGAATCAGTGTGACAGGTTGTATAAAAATAAAATTTAGACATTTTTTTTCTACAACCAAAAAATAATTTCTGCACACTTACAAACTGTCATTTCTCCAGCCGTTTAAGAAGTGATTAACGAGCACACATTTACTGTCAATTATTTGATAAGCAACGTCACTATTTATGCTCTTAAAAACTCTGACGCCACAAATAACTATTCTGAGACAACTAGGATTTGTACCCAGGTTCATTATAAACTCATCTGACTTATCCATCTCACTGTTAAGAAGCAAAAACGTACTTAATTAAAGCCTGAATCTGCAACATGTTAGTCTGGAGGTTTAAACTTGTCAGGGAGCTGGTGATTGAAACTAAACTTTCATCTCTGTCAGAGAAAACTGATCTGAGTTCAGACTGATTACTTACAGCACAGCTGCACTGACAGATAACTGAGCCTCCTGCCTGACAAACAGCATCAACCCATAAACCTTTCAAGACAGTCCGGGTCTGGGTGGAGTCCTGTATTAATCAGCTGTGAGGTCCGGCGGCCAGTGGCTGCTTGCTCTACTGCGATTCAGCAGCTAACAAGCAGAGCTAACTGCTGACAGCCACAGCTGCAACTAACAAACTCCACAAATTCATTCAGCAGCTCTCCCATCGGCTGTCAGACAGACACAGCTGATTATTTACTGCTGAATAACAGCTCACAACTCGCACCAATTGCTAATGCTGTTCCACTGTGAGTGTTTTTGCTGGCTAGTGAAACATCCTGGTGCAGTGTATTTACTGGAGTTTGCCAGCCTGTCTGTCACTGATGTTGCATTTGCAGATAATTACAAGCACAGGTGTTCTCGGCGTTCAATGTCTGATCGCCCACCACTAACGTTTTTGTCACATCTCATCTCATCAATGAAAATGAAAACTCCTTAGTTTTTGTTATTAAGATCTATTTTTTCATTTTCATCAACAAAATTAGCACTGACCTATAGAATAATGAGCTGATAAGCTTTTTCATACTAAGTAGTTGCAAATGATCCATAAACTGTCTGTTAGTAAGTCGGTACTCCCACTGTTCCTCCTAACTGGGGGCATGCTGACTGACATCCACTGTATGTAATACACTGACTGTGGATGAGTACCTCATACAATCCTACTTCGAAAAATCAAAACTATCCCTTCAACGGACAAAGAGCTTTATACATTTGATTCTTATTCACACACACACACACACACACCAAACCAGCTTCTGAGTCACAGCTGCCCCCTGAAGCTAGGATTTATTGCTGGTCAGTTGTATTTTATTAGTTTTGGCTAGGTGTACCAAATAAAGTGGCAACTGTGTGATTGTCACCCAGAGGGTTCTGTTGTTCTCTTCCATCTGTTGGAGAAAAACATGTCCACTTAATTCACCTCCTCCATTTATCTTAAGAGTACCTGGGAGGAGATGTAGGAGAGGAGGATTCAGTATGTATCAGACATCAGCTGATGACGTATATCAATGTTTTGCTCTGTTAGATTTGTAGCAGCAGGATAGACAGTTAAGTTCAAACTTAGACACTTAATGATTCAAAGACCTTAATCCTTGGCTCATCTTTCAAAGAAAAGATCTCAAAATTACGAGATCTTTTCTCATAATTACGAGAAAAGATCTCATAATTACGAGATCGGGATCTCGTAATTACGAGATCAGGATCTCATAATTACGAGATAAGGATCTCGTAATTATGAGATCGGGAAAGGTGCCACATTAGCCACTGCTTCGCTCAGAACCACATACTGCACATCCACGGGGGGCGTCGGAACTACTGTAACCAGCTGCCACACGGGTGGTGCCATCTTGACTGTATCCCATATCTTTATTATAATGTGCATTTATTGTAAATTACAACGGAGTGCGCACTGTATATATTTTGATCTATTTTATACTTCAGATTTATATTGTTTGGTATTAATTGGTGACAGAAAAGAACGAATTTCATTCTGCAGGGAAACGCGTGTCCTTGCTGTTCATATTGAATCTTGAATCTATGTTTTATGAAGACCCTGTGTGCGCTCAGAGCTGTGGCACAAGTTACGCACTGAAATCTGGTGGAAGAAAAATAATAATAGACGAAAAATAAGTAGGCTGTGTGTGACTAAGGTAGCCTAATTACAGAACTAATTACTAATTTGAAAGCTATTTCTCAAGACAAGTTCTGTAATTAGGCTACCTTGTCCGCTTTCATTGCGTTTATATCTTAACAGGAGATGGCCACTACCATGGTGCTTAAACTAAATCAATCGATGTCAAGCACATTGCTCACCCCTTCATCAGTGTATGGGCTAAGTCACACACAGCCTACTTATTTTTCGTCTTATTATTATTTTTCTTCCACCAGATTTTGGTGCGTAACTTGTGCCACAGCTCCTCTTCTTCTACAAAAGTTTAAGGTCTTTTTATCACAGATTTTCAGTGTACAAAAACAAAGAAACAGTATAGTGTTGTATTCAGTCTAATCCCAGGTGTGTTATTCTAAATTTTGACACCAAAATTTTAATTTTAACTGCAAATGAATATCGGTTCTAAATATTGGTTATCGGTTTCCTTGACTACTAATAATCAGTATCGGCCCTAAAAAACCCATATCGGTCAGTCTCTAGTACTTGCAACTCCACTTTTACTCTGCTGTGAGACTCGACCTGAGTCTCTAAAGTAGTGGAGTGGATAAGTGACATAATCGTTCAGTTGGTGATACAAGCATGGAAATTGGCATGAAGAGTCTACATGGGTCACTTGACAAGAAAATTGCCGGAGCCAATTGAAATATCAAGATGGCGGCCATTTTTTCAAGATGGCTGCCACCTTAATGGAATAATTCAGTGATGTAATCATTCAGTTGGTGATACAAGCATGAAAATTGGCATGAGCGGTCTCCATTGGTCACTTGACAAGAAACTACTCACAGTCACTTGAAATTTCAAGATGGCGGCCATTTTTCAAGATGGCCACCACCTTAGTGGAACAGTTAAGTGGTGTAGTCGTTCAGTCGGTCATACACGCATGAAAATTGGCATGAGTAGTCTCCATTGGTCACTTGACAAGAAACCACTCACAGCCACTTGAAATTTCAAGATGGCAGCCATTCTTCAAGATGGCCACCTGGATCTTTACATTTTAAGGTCTTAGCCGCTCCACTAAAGCAGAAAGCTGAGACTTGACTTCAATTCGCATAAATATTGAAAAATGTGCTGTGTGAAATTTTACCTTGTGGAGCCCTGCCAAACTGTTGTGAAAAATTAATAACATAACCACCTTTAGTTGCAGGTGCTGGCACCAGAATAAAAGGAATTAGGTTTTCATTGTACACTTGATTAGCCTATACACATAAAGGAATAGCTTCATAGTTTCCCCTCCTCTCTGATGCACAAGTAATTTATTAATGTGCTGATACCTTCTTTTAAACACAACCTTTTTGTTTTTGTTAAATATTTAAGATTGTTATCAATCCATTTTCATTCATCCATTGTGCTAAGTATTCAAAATGCCTAGTTTCCATGCCAGCCTTTCTGTATTGAAAAAGACAGGAGAGCCTACTGTGCAAGGAATTTGTGATTAAAAAAAAAATCTCATACATTGTTTTTGTATAAATTCTCCGACAGCTTGATGAGAAATAATCTTAACTCCTGCAAAGACAGTTTTATGTTAAGTAGTCTATCTGTTTCCAGTGCATAGCAGTTTATGATTCTTGTAAACACACAATCAGGACAGTGAGCATCACATAATCCTCAGATTAGTTAAATTCACCACAACATGCCTGTGTGCACCTCACTACTAATTAACTCATTAGCTTTCAGAGCTTTGGATTTAGTCTTTCTTTCCATCATGCCTGATATAGATAAATAGATAGATAGATATGCTTTATTCCAGACTCAGGGTCCATACAAAAAAGAAAAGGAAAATCAAATCAAATCAAAGACAGACAATGCATAAAGGACTAAACAACACAGAATAAAAAACAACACAGAATTAAGAAAAAAAAAAAAAATTGTCTAATGACTCATTTTTAGAAGACACTTATACCAGTGCCCCCAGAAATGAGAAGTGCAGCGTGTATCACTGTACATAATGTTCACCAGTGTCACAACAATTTGGTTCTCAGAGTCATTTAGCCGGCAGATGAACCTGTGCATTCCATTTCTCAGAACCGCTTGCAGAGTGTTCACACCAGCACTCACAAACAACTCATTCGCACTAGTCCATCTGGGCCTTTTTAAAAGTATCCTCAGAGCGTCATTGTATGCCACTTGTAGTCTCTGAAGACTGACTTTTTTATAGTTCAGCCACAGATGTGCAGTGTACAGTGGTGAGCAATACGCTTTAAACAAGGTCAGCTTCACACCAACAGTGCAGCAGCCGAATTTACGTGACAATACATTTGCTCGTACATACAACATACGACACTGACGATAAATGTCCTCATCATCTGTTAATTGGTCTGTGATCATGTGACCAAGATATTTCACTTCACTGCAGATATTTAGAACATTACCTTAGAGAGTAAAGTCAGGAAAAGTCATATGTCTATCCTCTGTGGTTCTACAAATCATAATTACACTTTTTGAGTACTTTATATCATGTTGTTCCCCATAGACAGAGCACACATTAAGAAGCTGCTGCAGACCAGCTGAGCTCGACTGAAAATCACACAATCATCAGCATACATAAGATGATTCATCACTGTACTATCGGCCATACAGCCAGTTTTACATGAGCTTAATTTACTTGATAAATCATTCATGTAGAAATTAAATAAGATAGGAGATAAGATACTCCCCTGTCTTACTCCGTTACTGACTTGGAAGGCAGCAGACATGCAGTTGTCCCATTTAACCTGCATGGTCTGTTGGGCATACCAGTAGGACAGGATTCTAACTATATAATTAGGGACACCGGCTGCACCCAATTTTTTAAATAATTTCCCGTGATTCACCTTTGTGCTCATTGATGTCATCTAATCTTTGTTATGTCAGTAACAGATTACCAATGTCAGTCTTTTGTTACTTTTCATCCTTCTTTTTTTCTATCCTTCTAAAATGTAAAAATAAAGGGAATTGAGTTTATGTTCAAAATTCAAACATGTTTTTCCTGTGATCTAAAAGGTGATTTGTAGGTATGCATAGGCTGTACACAGAGCCTATGCCATTTCATGCGCAAGTGTCCTTTGCTGTTGTGAGCATTTATACCTGTGCAGTAGAGATGCGCGGTTGACCCGTGGACCCGCAGACACCGCGGATAAACCGCGGATCGGGCGGATGACGCCACGAAAAATAATATTTTAATAAAATTCGGGCGGGTTGCGGTTGAAGCACTCAAATAAAAAAAAAAAATCAACATTTCAACCGAGGCTCCAATTGTTTGCTCATCAGCTTACTGGCAAGATATAATGAACTGCACTGTTTGAAAAAGACGATAGGTCTACTAATAGCGAGGCATCTTCAATAGACCTAAAAACTAATCGGCGGATGGCGGGCGGGTTCGGTTTTGAAAATTGGTGAAAAAACGTTCATGCAAATGGATAGCGGGCAGATAGAGATTTTAAGAAGCGGTTGCGGATGAAAAAATACGTCATCCGCGCATCTCTACTGTGCAGTGGTGTGTTGGTGTCGCTGTGAGGTTACACCTCCAAAACACTAGTTGGTGATGGCGGTTCTGTACCACTGTGTTGAGTTTCTGTGAAGTGTGGTAAAGTTTGACCATAGACTTGAATAATACCTAGACACCTGGTCAAAGATAACACCTATTGATTCCAATGGATTTGCTTGGCAACACACCAAAAAATGTTTCTTGTTTTTGGGTTTACATCCGTGGTATGCAGCTCAGAATATGCATAGAAGTGTTTCTCCCGCTGGTCCTGCTCGCAAGTTCCCGCTCAGTTCATAGACTTTACATTGTGATGTCACAGATTTTCAAATCACTTTTCTTGGCTTGAGGAAAGTTTTACAAATATAAAACTGTTATGACTCAAACATGCAAAATAGCAAGAGTCATAATCTACCTTGTTTACAGGTTAAGGTGTCCTATCTACAGTTTTACAGACGTCTCTTTTACAGTGGTGGTCTATAGAGAAAATGCTTTCTAGGTGGCAGGGGATTTTTTATAGCTGCGGTACTGCGAGTGGCCACTGAGCGGCTTTCTTGGGGTCCTGAGATTGACTGATTCAACTATGACAATTTACATTGCATAAACTAGCCTAGCTACTCATGACTTATACTCAGAGAAATAAAAACCTTAATTGATACAGGCCTATGTTTTATCTACAAGTGCAAGTCGCACACTGAGTGAGCCATCTGTTCATTATGCTGTCAACAAAGCAGTAATGATTGTGCTAAGTGGCTAATGGGCATGTAGCTACGTTTCAGATGATATGTCATGTTTAGACGACAAATGTTTGCCTGCAGAGTTTACATATCACCTTTGGTTTGTCCTTCACGTTCTCATAATGGTCCCATACTTCAGATTTCCTGCCCGACATATTATTAACTAGCCTGCATTATAACCACAGATACCAGCCCTGTATATTAATGTGACTCCTGGCTGACCACTGAGCATGGCCCCTCCATGTGTTTTACCTTTGAAATTAAATTCCACATGGTCCAGTCATAAAGGTTTTGACAAGATTCTGACAAGGCACAGCTTCTAACAGAGTATCACGTTTGTTTGTTTGTTTGTTGTTTGTTTGTGTGTTTGTTTTTCTGCGACTAAGCTACCAATGAAGTCTTGCCAACTTATGACCTTTCTGGTCGACTAACATTTGGTCAACTACCAGGGGGCAGCCCTACAAAATTTGGCTCCATTATAATTTACAAGGCTCACTGTCAAAACAATTGCCTTATACTGGACACATTTTGCCCATGTATACCACATGCTAACTTCATTAGCATATGCCTATGACATTTCCTGTTGCATAACTTAGCGGCTAGCGGAGTTTACTCACAAAAATCCAGGATAAATCACACAAAAAACTGAAAAGGCATTTTTGTGGGGGCTTTCTTTTCGTCACAATTTATTGTTTCTTATCTATTACATTGAAGTAAATAAAAGATTTGTTTCCACTACGGAAAATGGATTTCATTTCACAAAAATTAACAGGAGTTCTGCATCGCTGCTATGTGTAATTACAGCACATGAGGTGCATATCAGGCTACGGCTTAGGGTACAGCATAGGGTACATGTCTGTGCAGAGCCTACTCTGTGGGTATGGTGCAATTCAACACAGAAGAATAAACCCTGCTTGAGACAGTCAAAAAAATAGTTGTAAAAATTATAAACTCTCCGCTAATTCCAAAAGTTACTATGCCAATGCTCAATTTTGTGTTGTCATACATAGGGTATAAAGTCTGGAGCTTCTCCATAAAAAAATTAATTGAGAAAGACGTTCTAGATGACACTGAGAGCACCCAGGGGAATGTTCTGTATATGGATATATTTTATGTTTCAAAGCTGAGAACACCACATTGGAATAAAGCTTATTTTTGTATAAAAAAGAAAAGAATCATTCTGTGGGTCCAAAAAATCAGTCTCCCAGTCACTGTCTGTGGAGCAACTATTGATGACATCGCATGTTTGAGACTCCCCTCTCTGGTTTCTGGCTTTGAAAGAGAGTAACTCAGGTTCAGAGATATTGATTGAACTTTCCTAGGCCATGGAAATAACATTGAAATTCTTAATTTAGGTGGTCATTCCCTTTTAAAGCCTTGTGTATGTGCACATTCATCACCACTGTCATCATGGATGGACAGCACTATTACACTTTAAAAATTCAAAGTTGTTTCATCATAACAATATGACCAAATTTTAAGTTAATGAACTAGTACTGAATAGTTTTGTTATAGTTATAATGTTAACCATAATGGGTCAACTCAACTGAAAATGTAGTTCCCTTTGAACTGCATATGTGTGTGTTGTGTCTGCAGTGGGAGTCTCAGCACGCAGGCCTGTCCTGTGAACAGTACCAGTCATGGAAGAGAGAGAATGATCCAGAGTATCAGAGACAGGGCCTGGCTGGATACCTCAGAGACAACGGCATCAGTAAGCGCTCACATGTACACACACACACACACACACACACACACACACACACACACACGCAGGCACGCACGTACGCACACACAGATTTCCACAGTATTATTTACCAACAGCATTTGTTGAGGGGAATAAGATATTTCATTTTAGCAAGGGCTGCACAAATAATAGATTTGTGATCTACGTAAATCAAAATAGCATGTAGCAGCTGGCTGGTAGACAACGCTATTTGTTCTAGCCCAAATCTTATATAATTAAGCATAATTGCAATGACTGGTAAACTCAAAAGGCAGCACACCACCACAAGTATACATTTTCCAACACCCAACTTCATTAGGGCCTGACAGCAGTGCCAAGGCCTGTTGTAATGCAAGGAATTATTGTGATTTTTATTTGTTTTTTAGTTGTGATATGGATCTCTTTCATGGGTGGGGCAAATTGGCTTGATAGTGCCCCTTAATAGTTTCCAGAGTTAAAGCCCCCTGCTTTTGAATTGAATGCAGATGTAACAAATTTGGTAAGTATATGTAACATCTCCACATGTACAAAAAGCCTCTTGGAGGCCACCCCTCAGGAAGTCAGTCTTGAATTTACTTTTAGTTTAGTTTTTTGTACATGAAATTTTAGTGTGTTTTTTGCCATTTCCAAATGCTTTACGTAAAGAACACCTCCTAGAGAATTGATCAGACTGACTTTAAATTTGTTCAGTACAATTGTAAAACTTTACAAAGTAGCTAAAATGTAAAGTTGCTCAAATTTTGAATTTTCGTGAAACAACCTTGCTGTGTCAGCCATTTTGTGCTTTTTGCCATTTGAGTATACATAGTCCAGTCTGCGCCACATTATGCTATATTATTATGCTTGATAAGACCCTGGCCTGAGGACATCAACATGTCAATATTGAGTCAAAGTTATTATGGCACCAATTGGGAACAGGTAGTAGGCCCTATGTGACAAACAATCCATTTGAATGACATGATGCACATGACATACAGCAACATAATGCATGTTTAGCATAATGCATGTTTAGCACATTTTCCACGTAGTGGGCATTTCCAGGGCCATGCACCCCATGCAGAAAGTAACATCTAACTCATGCATGCAGTGTCTGACAGTAGTGGAAATCCATCCATTCATTGCTGCTTGCAGCTTTACTCTTAAGCCCAGTTCAGACCAAAGATTCACAACGAGACAAGCTAGAACTTGCAGCTATGTTCTTGAACGTTCTAAAAACCTGCTGATTCACAGCAATGCAATTAGATGAGTCAGTGTATCATCTCTATGCAACAACTCTGTACTTCTGTTCTGATTTTAGGCTTAGGCTTATTAGCTTCTTAGAATATAATAGAGTCAGGATAGGTATAGTGAGATACTGGCTAAAGTTGCATTTGTAGTATTGATGCAATGGCAGAAAATAAACAAAATAAGTATCAGATGGACTGTATTCATAATAAATATGACAGAATTATAGAAATAACTAGCACCAATTAATCAGTCGGTAAGAATGTGTGTGTGTGTTGGGGGGTATAAGCACATACAGAGGAGCAGCAGCGACCCACCATGTGACACCAGCAGACTATAAGGACTGAAACAGAGGGCTTGGCGGGGATGGAGCACCTGCCACACCAAGCAAACATTGACTGTAGAAACAGGTGACATGCTGCTTTACATTCTAAAACCAGTTGCCAATGATTTGACCAGTTGAGTTGGTGACACCATCAGCCTGCTTGAGTCAAGCTCAGACTTGCCAATGCACACCCCTGAAATCTCTGCAACATTCTAAAATGGTTTTGTCTCACCGTAAATCTTTGGTCTGAACTGAGCTTTATTTTCAATTCTAAAATACTGTGAAATGAACAGTACTTCTGCCACTTTTTTACTGGTGTTCCTAAGCTGCAGATGTGGAGAACCACAATGTCAGCTGCTTCAGAATGCTTCAAACAGAAGGTTGTTGTACTGGGAGAGAGATTAAAGCAAACAAAAAGCCATGGAGTTTATTTCTGGATGGATTTTGGGCAGGTTCTGTATTCTGTGTTCAGGGGAAATGTAATGATGATTCCTCCTGCACTTCAGCAATTGACCCATTGCTAAGTCCCGCCCCCCACAATAACTGTTGTCAAGCCTGTCAAATTTTCACACCCAGTTTGTCAATATGGCGTTCTGAGTATCAATAAGAGATATTCCAAAGAAAATAATGTGAAACTTGTGGAAAAGCAGTTCTGAAATATCAGAGAAAAATAGACAGAAATGACTACAATATGCATTTAAGAGCTACATCCAGGATATAATTTTTCCGTTTCATCATGGACTGCTGGTGGGCACAGTTTAAAATAATGGTTTTTAACCATGGATATTTTAAAAGACATGGTTATAGCGTTGGAGTCATGGGCCTCATTCCTATGAAAGTTTCTCAGTGGCACATGAAGCCAAAAAAATTCTATTACCGCAGTTTGAAATTACCCGGATCTTCCACATTATGGGGCCTATAGAGAGCTGCTGAAAGAGAAAGATAATGCAATCACAGGCCAGCGCCGCTGTTTGCTGGGAAGCGGCTAATGGCTAACAGCTAACATCAACAATGGCTCAACCTCACACACCTCATTCCTCTCCTCGCATCACTGCGCCGCTGTTAGCCGCAGTGATGCAAGGAGAGGGATGAGGTGTGTGAGGGTGAGCTACCTACCTTTCTCCTTCAGCAGCTCTCTCCACCTGGGAAAGGCTACCCCGATGTTGACCCTCGTTTTTTTAATTCACCAGTCACATTGCCTTTTGATTCCCTTTTGCGCTTTCTTACTGACAAGGTCTCCATCTCCTGTGTATGCATTATCCTGCATTATGCTCTAAGAGTTGGACATTGTTATGCTGCAGTAGTGCCAGGGTAGTAGCAGTGCCGCTAACAGCAACTAACAACAGCTGTCAGCGGCGCAGTGATGTGAGGAGAGGGATGAGGTGTGTGAGGTTGAGCCACTTGTCAGTTGTCAAAAGACAAGACGTGATTGTTTTGTTTGGATTTACATCCGCCTCAACAGTCCTATGTTGTAAACACAGCCAGCATGGTGAGGAGGAGGAGGTTTGTCAACTTGCGTCACGTGTCTGTGTAGGAGCCTGAATGAATACTCCATGAAGTATCAGATGACATGGTTTCATCAATGTTATCATAGCTTTTTGGTACACAGCGGATGGGAGAACTTCCTACACACTGTGGCTTTAAAATTAATATTCAACCATCTTAGTTTGCTAGCATGCTAAGCTAGTTGATGTTAGTTAGAAACATACTAATTTTTAGCTCTGGAAAAGCGAAAAATACAACATCTCCTTTGGACTTGCCGGTTCTACAAGAGCACTGTTTTGGTATTTTCCCTTGAAAGCTTGAGAGCCCTAGCTAAAATAGTCAATGTGGGATTGGACAGTGTCTCTCTCTGGGAGGGGCTTAGCAAAAGGTCAATTTCCTGGCAAATTCCTAGCCCACAACAACACCTCGTTGAAGTGAGGCAGTTTTCCTTCAATTTGACCTTCCCACAGGAGTCACGGGTGTGAAACCCATTAATTCAGTGAAATAAATAATCTATGCACACTGTCTGTTTATTTGTTGACTAGATTTAAAAATGTTCCTCAATGTACTGACACTGCCTCTGTCCTCTCTGTTTTCCCTCTTCCTCTTTCTCACCATTCACATCCTGCCTGTCCTCTTCTTCTCCATCTAGCCTGTCCTAACTGTCGCTTTCAGTATGCACTGTCTAAAGGAGGCTGCATGCATTTCTGCTGCTCACAGTGTCGTTACCAGTTCTGCAGTGGCTGTAACAACCCGTTCCACACTGTAAGTCTGACACATACTGTAGTCCTGTGTCACGTTTTATGTTGTAATTATATAAATAGTCATGAAGACAATATTGTATTTTATTAGATGGATTGCTGATCTGCATATCACTGTTCATTACTACCAAGTACTTTATAAAATGTATGTTTCAGGTAATCATTCATTAGCATAAGCAAATGATCAAGTCTTCCAATATAGAGGCTGTAATTCCTGTTTCACTTTGTTTGACCACCACCTTGCAGATTACCATAAAATACCAAACAAAAGTCAGTCTTCAAGTAATGCTCAAATTTAAAACATATTGTTCATAAATGCCTAGTACAAAAAAATTGTAATGCTAGATGATGTGCTGACGGAATTAGCACTATGGAAATGTTAATTATACAGAATTGGCAACTTTTACAGGTAAATAACAGCCGTCTCCAATTTGGCATCTGAAGCAACACTTCTCCGAAGGTTGTGCTCCATTCAGAATCTCCTGACGCTCACTATGGAACACTGCGTGGCCCCTTCACACTGCAAAATGTCAATGATTTCTGCATGTGTCTTGCCACTCTCAAAAAGTTCACAGATCAGGTTTGCATAAGGCTGGAGTGTGACCATAACTAGGCTAAAAGTTGAGAATGGAGCACTCCTCCGCCAAGTTCAAAAGTTCCTCCGCAGATCTCTCAGCATTCCCCGAATTTATCCAAATATCACAATAACAAAAAAAAGAAATTAAAAACTTCATTTTCACGTTCTTCTGTTTTGATTTAAAAAAAAAAAAACATTACAAAACATGTGATTTCTGTTGTTCTGTTTTCCTGTTGTTCTGTTCTGGTTTTAAAACAGAAAAACAAAATTGTTTTTCTGTTTTGGTTTTGAAACGGAGAAAACAAAAGAACAAAGGGTACACGGATTCTCTACCTACTCTATTACCTTGTAGCATTTCAAATGGCCTCACTACATGTAAAAAAAAAACCAAAACAGTCAATCAGAGCTGAGGAGTCTCTAATGCAGCTGTCAGTCATGTCAACCACTGCTCATGAACTTTACTCAAACTGTTAAACTAGGTAGCACTGATCAAACATGAATCCAGACTCTGTTACTGCATTCCATACTGTATATTCACCTCAAATGTAAAAAAAAAAATAAATATAAAAAATATTGTAGTGACTGTGTTGTTGTAAAATGACAACATTTGTGACCTGGCTGCCATATTGGTGAAGATGGTTAAACAGGATTCATGTTTGATAAGTGCTGCCTTGTTTGACGGCAGGTTCGGCATGGTTCGAACCCTGGGGGTGGGGAGGCCCTTCATTGTGGAGTTTGCATGTCCCCTCTGTGTCAGCGTAGGTTTTCTCTGGGTACTTTGGCTTCCACTCACAGTCCAAAGACATGGGTTAATTGGTGACTCTAATGTGAGTGTGAGTGATTGTCCATCTCTATGCATCAGCCCTGTAATAGTCTGTTGACCTGTCCAGGGTGTACCCTGCCTCTCGGCCAGTGTTAGCTGGGATAGGCTCCAGCCCCCCGTGACCCCTAACAGGATAAGTGGTCACTAAATATCAGTGAATGAATGAATGAATGCCCAGTTTGACAGTTTGACTGCAGTTCAGCTGCGTTGGAGAGTCCTTGGCTCTAATTGGTTGTTTCTGCCACATAGTGGTCTGATTCTAGCGGATGCCATTAGAGGCAGTAGGAGGAGGGGCGTGATTTTTTTTCACAGACTCAGTCTCATGTACTTCTTTCAGAATATAGTGACCGTTTTAGCAAATTCGACACAAAGTTTCTTAAAAGTTACCAAATGTCGCATTAAGGTTACCATAGCCATGATTAACCTTTGACATTACCTGAACAAGTGACAGGTGTTTCCTCTCCTGTCTTCCTATCAGACTTGTGCAGTGAGTGCAGTGTTTCTGGATTACATGCCCATCATCCTAGAGACTGCCTCTTCTATCTGAGAGACTGGGAACCTTCCAGACTGCAGGGTTTACTGCAGGTACACACACACACACACACACACATCATGTGCATGCAAAAACATGCCGTGAGGTTTCTGCTTCCCCCCAGTATAATGGAGGGGATTGGAATTTAGTTTGTGGTGTTCAGAGCAAAACAATTTTTCACACAGTGTCTCTGTTAGCTGTATAATTTGCAGACCTTACTGTATGAGTTTTATATTAAAAACAATGTAGTTGAAAATTATTCAGTTAAATTTGATTTTTAAGACAGATTTTGCTGTGAAGCATAATTGAGCTTTTGTTGGTTGGGAAAACTCGACCCTGGGGTGCAAAGCACAATAACATTCGACAAAACAACATTTGTTTTAAATGTATTACCAAATATTTCATTAAAGCAGCTGTGCGGAACTTTTCGTTTTCGTTGATTATAGCGCCCCTTTGGTCAAAGCGGTATGACACCCACAGCCTGGTGTTGTAAAGCTGGCAATTACTGCATGCATTTGTTTTGGAGAGAAGATTAACTAATGTCAGGTCAGTCCAAGTAACTAGTGGAAACAGCAAAATTACTCCTGTCATGTTTCTGTTCTGATCTAATCTAATCTGTTGTGTATTTTGAGTTACTAAGGCTACGGTAGTAGTGTGAGCCTCAAGTTATTCTGGGTAATGTAGTAACCGCTGTTGTGCTACTGGAAACAATGAGAAGCAGCCATGTACATTCAGTGTAAGGAGGAACAAACAGTTAACAAGTCATCTGCTGAGTCTGCATTATTATGTGAAAAGAATACTCCGGCGATTTGGGAGTTATGTCCTTTCTCTATCATTTTCATATTGAGACAGCGGTTAGCATGGCACTGTCAGTACATCTTGCGCGCAGGGATACACCGGTGAGCAACAGCTGCAGCTGGCTCTGGGACAGGTCACCAGGTCACTCGGTAAATGGCAAACAAAGAGATGACACGGACGATATTACTCACCCGACTGAAAACTGTCCATCAGCTCCTGCAGGCCTGGAGCGTTTTTTCCAGTTCATCTTAGGAACATGAAAAAAAGTTTCAATCACGCCAGGATTAGTGATTGCTGCAAAGTTTTCATTCCTTGTGATGCACTCTCTGTGGCGGTTTTCCTCCTGATGATTATCTCCTCAACGATGGCAGCACTGAATCCCACTATGTGCAGGAAAATAGTAGCGGAGGATTCAGCCTCTCTCATTTCTGCTCAGCATTCAACACATGGAGTTCCTCATCTGTTTGCTCCGGCTCAAACAGGTACAGCTCTGGATCTGTGTCCTTTAAGAAACTCTTCAAAATCGGGTTCAAAGTCGTCCATTGCAGCTGCTAAAATTCGGAGATATCGCTGGGCTAAATAAACAGCTGAGTTTTGTTTACAAGCTACGTCTGCGCCTGTTCACCGGTGTCTCCCTCTGCGGATCACAGCGCAGGACGTACTGACCCTCTATAAGCGCAATGCTAAATGCTGAGACCCAGCCACTGGACATACAGACACAAAAAAGATATTGATCATGTTTTCTCAATATGAAAATGATAGAGAAAGGGCATAACTCCCAAATCATCGGGGTATTCTTTGATGTGAAGATACACAGTGAAGACATAACATAATCCTAACACAGCAAAGCTGTTACCTGCAGCCTTCGCTTGCAAAGCTAACGCTATTTACGTTAGGTCAGTCCAAGTAATTAGTGGAAACATGCTAACATGCTAACGTGACACACAAGTTAGTAGTAAAGTAAGGCCTGTTCATAAATGTTCTGGTGTAGCTCTGAATTTCTTATAAACTGAGGACAACTGCCTGCTGTATATTTGTGTTCATGGTCACAGTCACAGATAATTTTACATGATGCTCCTTGTCATGATGTTATCCACCATGACATCAAAAGTACAACCAAGTCCTCACAGATACATCTCTGGTAAAACTGTTAGGTGTTATGTGTTCAGCAATGCCTGTTGCGTACTGCTTCCGCAAAGAACTGTAAACACTTCTGTGGTTTAATCGCTGTGGGCTGCTGCTGGCGAGCAGAATCACTTCCGCCTCGGGTGCCGTATTCTGGTTTTCTGACTTTCTGTGTGTCCGACCCGAGCTAGGCTACGCTAAATAGCCATATAGAGAAAGACTTTTTTGTTGCTGTTGGGTTCAAATAAATATGTGGATGTTCAAGGGGGGGTGATTCGAACTAGGGACAGTTTTATTAATGATAGAAAGTTCCACACAGCTGCTTTAAACAGGAAATACAACATGTCACAAAACACTTCATAAAACAGAACACACAACATTTCACAAAACACAACAATGTAGAAAACACATTTTAGAAAACAGGACTAAGCAGAAAACAAAACATTTCAAAAATAAAACATATGTTAAAAAATATAAAACAAGAAAACTGAAAAAGATGCACAACAATCAGAAAATAAAATTTAGTAGAAAACACAACAAAATTTTAACAAAAAATTCAAAAGATATAAATTCACAAAACAGAAACAGAAGTTTTTAGCGCTGCCCCTTGAAAGTTGGAAATTTAATGCAACAGTCAGAGACCCCTTAGTTAACTGAATCTGCTTGAAGTCGAGCAGACGGGGTTTGTTTGTTTGATTTCCTCTTCTTTTTTTTTGCTAGTCAGTGTGCTGTGCATTGTATTTCTAGGGTGGTTTTGGTCCCCAGATTTTGCTGCAGAGTGAGTGCTCTTGACTTTCACTCTACTCTTTGGTATAGACAGCAGTGTGCAGCGAAACAGAGGAGGAAAAACTCTGCACCGTAAGGCTCTGAGATAACGTTATCTTCTTTATTCTGCTCCATTTAGAAGTGGTGGATTTACAGTTCACAGCAACGTAAAAGGACACAGTCTCTGGCTTTTGTTTGATATCTACTGTTGGCAAAATGTGTTGCTGCACATTCCGATCTGTCATTAGCACCATTAGCTTGTATAATATATTACATAAATACCACTTTCACACTGAACATCTCGCTGAACTCAAATTTTATGTGGAAAAAAAGAATCATTGAAAAATTTGTATTAAAGCTATAGTTGGTAATGTTGGAGAGCTAGCAAGATTTGAAAGTGGCACCTCCTCTAAGCTCGGCCCCCTCCTTCCCCTCCGTCCAAAGCCACGGCCCCACACAAGCTTGAATGCGCATCCTGCAGTCAGCACGGCAGAAGAGAGCGAAGTAAAGTAAAAAATCCCCCCGAAGCAAACAAATAATTACCTGTCCAACAGAAAGACAGCAATCTCTGCAACACTTTTCAGGACCTTCAGCTCCCTCAGTTTTCTCCACCGTTCAAAAGCTGGACTGCTGTTGATGTCTGGTGTGTCCTCTCGCTTTATCCAAAACCTTTTTCGTCGCAGCCTTTTCTGCCTCTGACTTTTCTTTCTCAGCCTGTGTAGTGGGGGGAGCTGTTCCAAATAACGCTGGAGGTGGTACTTTTGACTGCATTTTCTCTGCCATTGTTGAGCAAACTCCTGCTAACTCAGTATCTGCTGAGGAGTGTGCTGAATATTTCCGGCAACGGTGACACGTGATGAGTGCACGCAGGGAGGAGGGAGGGAGGGACTGAGGGGTGCTCGGGCAAGACGAGACATGAAGGCATCTGATTGGTTCTTTCCATTCACACCGAATGGCAGGGATTGGTCAGAGTTTTTACAGGCCTGCAGCTGCCACAGAGGTCGGATTTTTTTCATTCCTTTTTCTGAACACATTATGTATTGTTTACTCTCAGGATGGAGGGACCATTTCACCCAGTATAACAAAAAGTGTTTCTGAACAGCATTACCAGCTATAACTTTAAATAGCTGGATCTGATCCAACTGAGTTGGATACTGCAGAAGAAATTTTAAAAAACAATCAAAGCAGAAAACACATTTCTAAAATGTCGTATTTCCTGTTTTGTTGTTATGGTTTCAAAGATGTTATTCTGTTTTATGTTTTGTTGTGTATTTTAAAATCAGTTGTGTATTCAGTTTGTTGTTGTGTTTTCTGTAGTGTAGTTATATTTTGTGAATTGTTGATTTCAATGTTGTTTTTGTTTTCTGTCCAATGTTGTGTTTTGCATCTGAGGGCTACCATCAAAAACTGTGTAAAATAGTCTAATGTCAGTAACCAGTGTTCTCCATTTCTTTGTGACTCCCAGAATAATGGAGTGGCCTTCAACACTGAACCTCCTCCTGGAACACAGACAGGTAGGCTAGAGCGCTGAACCACTAAGTGACATTAAAGGCCGTGATATACTTGCCACAAACGATGCAAACACGACCGCGTCAAGGCTGCCACGCGTGATCTGCGTTCATTTGACGTGTCAAACGCACATCTCAACGCGAGGTAACACGACGCGTGCGCGAGATGCAATATTCGCATAACCGCTAGAGGCGCTGGTGAGAATGCACACAGTGACCCGTCCGGATGATCAGACCGCAACAGAAGTAAAATTACAATCTCCTCTTCCGCATCAAGGACATCCATGTTTGTTTAATTTACTATTCTTTTACTATTCTTCTTCAAGTCTTCTTCAATTCTTACACTTCTTCTTCTTCTTCTTCTTCTTCTTCTTCTTGTAACGTACTCTTCTCCTTCTCATGAGATTCTTCACGGTTTCCGGGTTTATATTTCTGTTTTCTGCCCCAAGTGGTGACTGCCAGTATTGTGCATTTTGGCAGCATGGTGCTACGTACACAACACGCCGTGTCTGAGCGAGACACGGCGCGTACGTGTATGTTCGATCAAGCGGCAAGTATATCACGGCCCTAATGGGTTAACGAGGTATGTTGAGCCTAAAGCCAGAGTTTTCACTGTTGTGACAAAAGCACTCTTTTAGCCTGGCTGGATCATTTGTGGGCCTAAACTGATCCTTTCAGAGTTTTAAAGTGAAATCAGACTTTCATTTAATAACTCCTTTGGAAATAGCATCACTGTTCTTGCAAAATCCCTTGAACCTAAGTGCCAGGACTGGAAGAGGTTCGTTCCTCTTTTTTGTCATGGGAATTTACATGCATTCAGATCAGTGGCGGCTTTCAAACAGGGGAAGCTCACTTTAAGTTTACATCATAAAATTTGTCACATTGTAGCGAGGCAGTAACTTATAAAAGGAACATTTAATTGAAACCGTTTTTTAACCACACTCCAGACCAGTGGCGGTTCTAGGTGAGCGCACAAGAGCGGCTCGTGCTGCATTTTCCTGACTGAACCTGACCCGAGTCCGACATAGTTTGTTACCTGACATAGTTATTGCTATGGACAGTGTAAGACGCTGCTCGCACGTCAGCGCAGAAAGCACTGTACACATAGTCAATTGGAGCAGAGCCGGTGTTGCGTTTAGGCGTTGTCACGTAAATAACAAATTCCAGCACTTGAATAGACCATAGTACAACACAGCAGCATGTCAAGTGGGCCGAACCCGATCGAAATTTTGATACTACTGCACTGATCAGAAGAACACTCTTGCAGCTAAAACCTCATCCTTCTGGCCTTCCTTGCTGCAAAGAGCTTGAAATGTGACGATGCCGGTATGTATTTCCACAGCACTGTCAATCACAAAGGGGTTCAGCCTTTTAGACAATTCCTCCAATTATCATACATACACTGAGCGTCCTCTACTGCTCCATTAGGTCCCAGGAAAGCTGAGCCTCCCTAGAAGTGACGATTTTGTTGCATTTATCCAATGACCGTCTCGCTTTGCTGCATGAAAAAAACCTGCTCAGCACTGTCTCATAGGAATGCTTGGAAGCTCCATGTCCACCGTGCTGACACAAGAATATATGACAGGGAGGTCACGTTTGAAAACTGGTGATAAACAGCTGCAGTTCGAACATCATAGTCATGATGTTAAACGCATCCTAGCGCACATTTAATGCAATGTAAATTTGTATTTTAATGTAAATTCAGTAGTGCATATTTGACCATTTCTTCTATGAAATTTTAGACTCCCTTGTTGTCTCAAAGCAGTCACCCCTGATACAGATGGTGATGCAGAAAATCTGAGCAAGTAAATTGTTTAATTTTATTCACAAGGTTGCATATGATATTGCATATGATATCCATGTCTGTTTTCACAGATTTAAACTGTAAGAGAAACTTCACTGTTACGCAGAGGCATACAACCATGGAGTGGTAATTCTAGTTTTAAATCTAAATCCTCTACCATGAAAGTTAGAGAACTTTTTGGTTTGGACGGGCACGTTCAGTAGCCTCCTGAGGTCATGGTGGTGTGTAGTGAACAGTACATACTAGCAGTGTGGCTCTAAAGGTGCCATTATCGGTCTGTTTGTTAGTTAGTCCACCTCTTTGGTGCAGAGTGACCAGCAGCTTAATGACAGAATGCAGAATAGCATTCAGTAAGTTTCAACCTGCCATTGCTTGGAGGAGTTAAAAAACATATGACCTGGGGAACAATAGAGTTCCTCAGTCTGTCTGTTGAGCAGGACTGAGATAGCAGTCTGCCACTGAACATACTCCTCTGCTCAGTGAATGTGCTGTGCAGAGGGTGGCAGGCATTGTCTATAATAGACAACAGTTTGTTTCAGGTTCTTCAATAGCTCCTGCTCCATGCAAACTATAGAGCCAGGTTTCCTCACCAGTGTTTGTCCTTCCATTGGATCCTGAGGATCTTTCATAAGTATCTCTGATGGTATTGTTCCAGGGCTCTCAGGTACCTGTTGTAGGTGGTCCGGGACTCAGCTCTATACAGCAGGGTGGGGAGGACAACAGATCTTTAGACCAGGAAATTTGTTTGGGCCTTCAGATCTCTGTCCTCAAACACTCTTTTTCTGAGCCTGGCAAAGGCTCCCCTGGCACAACTCAGGCGATGGTTGACGTCAAGGTTGATGTCAGCCTTCAGAATGCTGCAGAGGTAGGGGAAGTAGTCAACATTTTCAAGAGTGGTGTTTTCCACTCAAGGAGGGGTGGTTGGGTGGAGGTTAATGTAACACCTGGGTCTTCTTGATGTTCATGGTTAGGTAGAGGGCTCTCTATGCCTTTGCAAAGGCATTCAGGGTGCCCTGGAGGTCTTCTGCGGATGGCATTACAATGACGTTGTCATCCACATACTGAAGCTCTATGCTGACAGGGTTTTTTATTTTGCTCTTGGCCTTGAACCTGTTCAGGTTGAAGAGCTTGCCATCAGTTCTGTACTGGATTGGGATCCCCTGTGGCAGCTCTTCACCAATGAGGTGGAGTATAGCAGCGATGAAGATGGCAAACAGGACTGGTGCAATGGCAAATCCCTGTTTGACCCCCATTGCCACAGTGAATGGCTCAGACACTTAGTGCTATTGCTGAGCATTGTATCCCTAACCACACTTTCAATTTAGAATTGTACTTGCAACATAGTCCCCTGTGGTGTACCCTCAACCTGACATACTGTGGTCTTCATGTGAGGTAGACAGTGATCAAGGTCACCAAGTATGAGTCTGCCTTCCTTGCTGTCAGCTTGTCTCTCAGTAGGAGGGACTGGATAGGGTTAAAGGCGCTGGTCCTAGCAGCACCGCTCCACCTGTCCGGGTAAGAGTAAGCCCTGTGGAGCAGAAAGAAGGCAGCATCTTCCACACACAGCTTTTCCTGGTAAGCAAACTGTAGTGGGTTGTGTGCATGTTGGACCTTAGATCTAAGGAGATCATGCACTTGATCCACTGCAGTTTGTAAGTTGTTGTTTCTGTGGCCCAGTGTTGGACAGCTATTAAATTTGATTTATAATTGTACTCATTATCACTGTGGTGAAAACTATTCATATACAGTACAACAGTAAAACAATATTTCTGATCAGCCATGTATTATAGCCTTGACTGGCTGTCAAATCAGACTCCAGTCAGTTTTAATATTCACAGCAGAGTAAAATGAAATAGCAACTAGGGGTGTAATGATCCATCGATCTGGATCGATATACCGATTTCATGATTAAATGATCCAGTCACATCAATGCAAAGTGAAAACATCGATCCATATCTTTAGGATATGCTTTCATTTTGAAAATCTGTGTCACTGTCAAGCAGCGGCAGGTAGATGGCAAGCAGCCAAGAGAGAGATGATGAGGATAATATTATTTACTCAGAAATAAATCAGCAGAGTGGAAATATTTTGGATTTCAGAGAAAATAAGAACCAACAAACGGAGCACATGGCGTATGTGAACAATGCTGTTACAACATCAAACACGACGTAATGTTACTTGCCTGGACGAGTATCTCACTCTGCTGACTTCTTGGTTTAGTAACATTAGCTGCTCTGTTTTAACAATGTGCAGCTGAAAAACAGTGCATGCAGGCTGAAATTCAACTGAGCTGTTCTTTAGGTAGATTCAGTGAGTTAAACCACCGGTGAATAAGAAAAATAATAACGCTGCATGTAATTTGTTAAGTTATGAAAAAAGAAAAATGTCCGCTAGCCGTGAGCAAATTTATGCAATGTAAACATGCTTAAGCTGGGTGGGTAAGATGGGTGACTAGAAAAAATCAGTTGTTTTGTCCATGAGCCTTGACAGTTATTACTGAGCTGAATGTTATGCTTTTGTTAAATTATCTTGTTGTTAATCTGTGTTTAAGACAGGTATTCCTGAAGTTTTATGAAAAATATGATGGTTTGGGTTAAAATGGAAAGATTTCTTCCAGTGAGGACTTTATGACAGAAAGCCCTGAGGGTTAACTTATCCCATTTGCTGTTTTATTTGTGTTTGTTGAGTCAGTTTAAAGTTAACTTTACTGTGCTTATTTTTTCTGTGTTGTTTTTATCTTTTATGGCCATAAGTAAAAAAGATAGGGGTGGCAGCATCTTCTGTAATGTACTAGGTTAAATGGGCATTTAGTTATAGCCTAATATTGATCACAGACCCCTGAATAGTATCGAATCAAAATGTGATCGTGGCAGACTTTGTAATATCAGAAAATATCGTATCGTTGTCCAAAGAATCAATATAATCTCATATCCTGATGAAACTGGTGATTTACACCCCTAATAGCAACTGTTACTGATATTTGACAGTAATTTCTTATCATGATAGGTCCAATGACATAAAGGTGATGAGTTATTTACAAAAACAAAAAATAAACACACTAAAATGTATCATTTGCAATTTAAACAGTAATCCTGCACATTGACTACAACTTACCACTATAGCCATATCTTTGTCTAGGGAAAAATAATGTCCATATTTCCAGAAAAGCAAGCTTAAGTTGTCTTAACTTTCAGCCATTGTGTCCAGTGCCAGTCTGATTGATTGATTGATTGATTGATTGAGTCACATTATTTATTGTGTTAATGTACCTTACAGCGCTGATGCATGGGTCACCCCTCTAGAAAATGTCATGAGTTCCAGGTAAATTAGTAAAAACTTGCAGAAACATTGGGTCTCATTCATGAAAAGTGAGTAAATCTGTGTGTGGATTTGCACATAAAAGCCTACTCTACTAAAAACCTACTCCGGATTCAGGAACGCCGCGGGAAACTCAGATTTGATCGTAAACACGTGTGTATGATCATGAATGCCAATCCATCGTAAAGTGACAGCGCGCTCCCGGTAATCAGCAATTAGCATAAATCTCCGCCCATGAATAGCCAATGACCACCATATAAGGAGGTGTAGGTGCATCCTGTCGACCTGTCAGTCATGGCGCAGAGAAAGAAAAAAGATTTTTTTCCGAAGCGGAGATCAAAATCATTTTGGGTGAAGTGGACAACATGTGGAAAACATTTTATTTTCTTCAGTTAGTGGTGGTGTGACAGGGACAGGCAAAGCGAAGGCCTGGAGGGAGGTAACAGATGCTGTTAATGTTGTCTCCGTAGTACAAAGAACCATATCAGAGGTGAAGCGTAAATGGTTTGATATGAAACTGGAGGCAAAGAAACGCATAAGCACACACACAAAAATACAGCGGTCACCAAACAAACAGAAGATTCATTTGTGGGGTTCTGAATGAAGTGGGAACGGGAAACCAGAGATGTTTTGTGCATAATGGATAAACTCTAAATCAGTGATCGCTGTCGGAATGTAGAGCTATTTAACATTTATTTTAACAAATGATACGGATAACATATAGCCTACAGCAGTCTGTATGCATCGTCCTCAAATTATTTGAATCTTAATAGCCTAAAGCTCTGTTTGATACAATGTAAATTAATCATTTTCAAATCAGATTTATTCATTCAAACGATCGTCCTCCTTCCACCTGCTGCTCTTGCCGCCCCTGCTGAACCCAGGCACCGAGGCCGAAGAGGCTGTGACCTGGCTGTCCTTACGGATATTTTTATTATCATCATTCAACATGTAGAAAGAACGTGTAATCTATTGAGTCGATTTACGTAGATAATTCACAATCCTGAACCTAATCTGGATCTTAAACCTGCTAATTGCCAAATAATTTAACTAAATGTGTTATATTTTTAATATTTTGTCATGTTTAGATTACGTGTTTCAAAGGCATCTGTGTATTGTGTACATTACAGAGCGCAATACGAATTAAAATTGTCATTTCCAATAGTGAAAAGCAATATTTATGTGCTTTACTAAATTTACACAAGCATTACGAGTGGTCAGGAGCAGGAGTAGATTTTGTTAGTAGCTACGAAAAGATTGGAGCTACTAAAATATTGATGAATGCGGACACGCACGTAAATTTCCATCTGCGAACAGTTTACACACAAATTCCTTCTGCTCACGTTTCATGAATGAGACCCATTGTGTCCAACAGTCCATCTTCCACCTCCTTTTCCCATCACCCTTTATCTCATACAGACACACACAAGAAAGAGGGGCTCACAGCCGCTCACCTGAACAGGGCGTCACTATGAGTGACATTAGATCATACCTGGAAAAAATATGGGAATTTGCTGCATGTGTCTGCTATGATCAAGAATTAATGAGTAGCCTTGGACGGTATCTAATTTTTCATACATTCATACCTTCCTAAAATTTCACAGGGGTATACATTATATGATGCCATGTGTGTGCGGCACTACACCCCCTCATGCCAGCGTGTTTACTACTTTCCGCAAGTTTTCTTTGTTTGTTCAAACTAATTAGTACACAATAGAAACTCACAGAATGTTGAGAAAAGTAGTATTCTCACATCTGTTTTCTTTATTAGACTGAGAGACACAACTGTACACCTTTTGAATTATCCTTTATCTTGGTCATATAACTGAGACTGGCCTAATTGCCTCATTGACTCACACTTCATCCAAGCTCAAGCTGTTCATCCCATCACCAAAACTCTGGTTACTCTTGTTACTCATCCAGTTAGTCACCCCTCTGTTCCATTTCCGGTTTGGTCAAAATAAATGTAGAAAACATGCTGTTTTTTTGTTGGTCTCTCTCAGTCGTTGGGAGCTGGCTGTTTGCAGTCCTGTGCACCAATGTGTGCAGAAAAGAAAAATACAAGAGGTCCAGGGAGGTACACGCACTGCTCACACAGCCAGTGCTGACAAGTATTCCTCCACCATTTGGTGTTTCGGTGTTTTCCATCAGTCCGACAGTCAGACTGTCCTCTGGTGGCACGTACTGTGCACTGCATACAATGAGTTTAATAGAAAGAGTGCCTGCATTTTTGACAGTGTTGAAAATCATACTGTCGGGATTTCTAAATACCCTTGTACACCATAATACTGTGATACCGCCCAAGCCTAGTAACAAGCCCATTTAAATTTCAGTAATTTTAATTGCCTCATTTAATTAGAAATAAGTAATTTGTAACATTTCTAGTTACTTCCAAAAGTAGTGTAATTTCAGCACTAGCTGGAATTGGGAGCTCAAAGCACCTGTGTGTCTCAGCACATCCTCACTGAGCAGCTAGCATGGCTGTTGAGCTGATCTGACATATTGTAAACATTAAGCCTGAACCTACTGATTTTGACTTTAAACCCTAAAACAACTCTCAATTACCACTCCCATTATTCGTCATTCTTAATTAAACCTAATTAATTAACTGATCTTAACCTGGGCAATACATTCTACTAGTAGAAAGTCTATTGTAAAAATCAATAGGGACACAATGTCCTTTCCAGGGCATTTGATGATCTTTGTAAGAGTCTATTTTTTTGGCAATTCCCTTTTTCTCTCTACTCTTTGTATGTCTTTATTTATCTTCCTCATCCCTTTCTTTTTTCAGGTCTGTGTGGGGTGATAGAGCAGAAGGATGAGGGGGGGCAGCAGCCAGATTCAGCTTGTGGAGCTCAGACCCAACCTGGACACGCTGGACTCTGCGAGTATGATAGCTTTATTCAGTATTGTCTTCAACCAAGACAGCATGTGATGTGTGCCACATTACAAGGCTTAGGCTCCTGAGTCTCCCCAAAAGATGAGTGTGGATTGTTTGAGGTTTTTTTGTACTGTAATGGCTCACATGATGAATCCAGTATGATGTACATTTCCATAGCACTAATTCTATCAGTACAACAGAGTCATGTCATGCCCATTACCAGTGTTGGGGAGTAACTAGCTACATGTAACACAGGTAAGCAACTGAATTACATGATAAGTCTAACCATAATCTGTGACTGTGAAAAAATATGTAATTAAATTAAAGTTACTAATCAAAATGTTGGTGATTATGAAGGGGTTATATTTGAATATATTCTTGCAACACATTCTCACTTCAACTTCATCACGATTGTACGTGGACTTTCCTTGTTGAGACATGACATACAAGGTACCCTGGGTGCATTGGTTGTTGACGTTCTAGGACACTTTATCAACTTCAGCCTGTTACATGCATTGTCTGTTCTCAAAGTACACTTCTGTTTTCACAGGAAATGTGCAGTTTGCAAACAGCCCCTTTGAAATTAAACACACTATGTCAGTACAACTGCAAATAGATTTTTTTTCCCTCCAACAACAAATGCATTTGGTTACATTTAGCCAACATTGGGTTTGGCAACAAAAGCATGTGGTTGGGGTTAGGTAAAAAGAATCGGTATTGCCTTTACAATCTTACACGAAGCAAATACCAGCCACCCAGGTGAAAGTCAGTGGTTGTTGGATCCTTCCACCACCCCTCCTACTCGCCCTACTCGGACCTTTTCCCCCTTAACTTATATTCCTGTCCCGCTGCATTTCTCCCTGGCACCACCAGGCATATCATGCCAATATAAAAGGACAGCTTTTTTCATATGTGTATGATGCCAGAAGTCGCTGACCAAGTGCCGGTTTTCAGTGACTTTGGAGTGAGACCAAATTGATTGTTTTTTGTAAAAAGCTTCTATGTAGAATATAATGTTCATTCTGTTGCTTTGTGCGCTGTCTGTACAACAGCCTTCTTGTGGCATAGCCTATTACTGGATATTTTTCAGCTTTATTGCAAAAAAATAATCAAAAAGTAATCAAATGTAATGAGTTTTATTTATTTATTTATTTTTTTATATTTTATTTTGATGAATTTATTAAATCAATTACATTACTTATTACATGAAGAGGGTAACTAGTAATCTGTAACCTATAGAGTGCTGCAGGGATGATGTTTATTTGTAGGCTAACAGGGAAGTTAACATAATTCTGGTTCCCTCTTCAAAAAGCCTATGGGATTTTTCCACTGGATTTTGGATTATTACAGAAAATAAGGTCTTGGGCAAACAAAAGGTTATGAAACTTACATGTTTTGTTTATCGAGATAATCTTCACAAATGAAAACCACTTTTGTGATTTCTTAGGCCTAAATGCAAAAGCCAGAAGTAAATAGCTTTCAGTTTGCCATAACTACAATTGGGGTCACATGACACCCCATTGTCACCTCTCAGACTGGCCCTTGGCCCTTGGACGCCATTACTGCTCTCTCTAACCCGGGGTTTTAAATTGGCTTTTTTATCACTACTATATCGATATCTAAGCTGAACCCACAGGTGCTGTTGTTTTTTAACTATCCAGTTAAATTGGACATGTAATTCTAACCTTCGGATGGCACTGTAACAAGGATTTTTATGGTTCAACACGATCGGAACTACGTTTGACAGCGTGGGAAAAATCTCTGCAGCCTTCAGCCACGTAGCTTACCGGACACCCAGTCTCCTCATCGTGCCGGTAAGTTTTGATTCTTGGATCCTGCTTTTATCTGTACTACCGTCTTCAAAACGCCGTGGACTCCAACTGGAGTCCTCGTGTGTAAGTTTTTAACTGCATCGGTTACAAAGGCTACATCAGCTAACTAGCTAGCTCCTAACCATTAACTCACAACACACCTTTGCTGCCAGAGCCCTTTCTTTCGTTTTCCTCTGTTCCCCCAGTGTCCATGGCACCACTCACCTCTCCATCCGGATGCGATCGTTGTCTACACCTGAGCCGCACCATCGTCGAGCTCGAAGGACGTATATCCGATCTCTACTTTCTCCGTGATGAAGAAAAGTTTTTGGAGTCACTGGTCACAGTAGGGCCCGCTGCTGCAGCCCCTACTGAAGCCGATCTGTGCGCCACCATTCCGGCCGACCCTCCCCTGGTCTCAGCTCCACCTGCCACTGCTGAAACTGAACCCCAGCTCACCGCCCCGGCACCCCGTTTCGCTGCAAGGATCAACGAAGCCCGCTGGCTGCTGGAGGGAGCCAAGCCCAAGGAGCCCGTGAAGAGCAAGACGGCAGCTGTAGCCTGTTTTACTCCAAATCCATCTATCCGTAGTTCCACCCCTGGCCACGATCCCTGGCTTCCAGCAAACAAAAACAGCAGGCGAAAAATGAAGACATCTCCACGTTCCCCCGTTTCTCCTGGCGTTCCTCTTACTAATCGATTCAGCCTCCTGGATGATCATGATTACACTCAGTTACCACCACCGCAGGGTCCTCCACCACTGCAGCGGCGGGGCTCATCCCCATCGCCTCCCAGTCGGCAGCGCTCTTCACAGCCACAGAGGCAGCTCGACAGCCCCGGCAGCCCAGTACTTCTGTGGGAAGTATACCGGTGTGCACTGACCATCGCCGGGTGAGGCGCGCTGTCGGTGCCCATCCAGCGCGTGTTGAGACGGCTGCCGACGCAAATCGCGCTAACAGTTCCCCTGTGCTTCTGGTCGGGTCCTCTATGGTTCGCCATGTCCGTGCCAACAGGTGTTTTCACCTCATGTCATCCAGGTGCCTGCACAAATCACTTAAATGACGTCATCCCTCAGTTGCTCCAAAAACACCCCTCTGCCCGTACTGTTGTGGTTCATCTGGGAGGAATTAATGACCTTAAACTCCAACAGTCTATAAAACTCAGGAACGATAGCATTCGCCTTATTGATAATATTCTTCACTCAAACAAGCAGTGCATCATCTCCGGGCCTCTCCCCCCTCCTTCAGTTGGCGACGAAAAGTTTAGCTGACTCAGACAGCTTCAGGTGTGGCTTAAAGGCTACTGCAACAGCGCTGGCATTCCATATGTGGACAATTTCACCACCTTCCTTCATAGACCGGATCTCTTCAAACGAGACGGTCTTCATCTAAACCATACTGGATCCCGCCTTCTATCTCAGAACATTGACCTCACACTGCTAGCCGTCAAGTCCACAACCTTCACTGATTGACTGTTTACACAACACACCCCTTTACCAGCCACCTCTTTAGTGGTCACTGTGACAGTTCCTCCAATCACTCCCTCTCCCTCTAGCCCCCCCTGCAGGCCCACGACACCAATGCAACTTGTTCCAGCCAACTCTAGTGTGCGACTCTCATGTCTCAGGCCTGTTTTCCCAGAGTCCCAGTGTCAGTCAACACTTGTCTTCCCTTTAGCAAGACGCAGCCGGGCAGGGGCAGACCCACGGTACCTGCGACCACTAGCACCTGCACCCACTACTGCCTCAGCACAATCGAAGTCTATTAAACTGGCCCTGCTGAATGCCCGCTCTGTTGCCAACAAATCATTCATTTTGAATGATTTATTTATTTCCAGAGATCTGGATTTTATGTTTCTCACTGAGACCTGGCAAAAGAATGATGAATATGTGTTTATGAACGAGCTCTGCCCACCGGGATGTTCTTTTATCTGTGCCCCTCGGACCACAGGTCGTGGGGGGGGTCTGGCGGCGGTGCACAAGGACTGTTTCTCCTACCGGAGAGTGAGCTCTGGAACTTTTACCTCATTTGAACTCTTAGTGACTAAAGTTGGGCGTACTAACCCATTTTATTGTGTTTTAATTTATCGCCCTCCTGGTGTTAATGGCTCCTTTTTATCTGAATTCAGTGACTTCTTAGCTTCCATAATCAAATTTGAGAAAATCCTTCTTCTTGGGGATTTTAACGTGGCTGTAAATGACACCACAAACACCTTTGCAGTGAACTTCTTAAAAGTCACTGATTCTTTTAATTTTACCCAACATGTCAGCGGCCAACACACATTAAGGGCAACACTCTGGACCTGGTTTTCACGTTTGGATTAAAATTAGACATTATCGGCTCTGAGGAGCTGCTTGTGACTGATCACGAATGTATTCTCTTTAATGTGTCTTTTAACACTGATTGTACACTCAGAAAGCGTGTTATTTGTTCACGTATGTTAAATGACCTGTCTGCCGTGAAATTCTCCTCTGTTTTTAACAACAGCATAGGGCAGCTTTTTGGTGATGAGAGTGATGCCAATTCTCTAGTTCACACTTTTAATTCACATTGTTCCGTTATTTTAGACGAGATTGCTCCTCTGAAATCCCGTACAGTCGCTACCGTTAATCCTACCCCCTGGATTAATGATAATATTCGTTGTTTTAAACGCAAATGTCGCCGTATCGAGCGCCTGTGGAAGTCTACAAAGCTACAGGTCCATCGTACTTATTTGAAAGAACTCTTAACAGAATATAACTTAATGGTTAAAGCTGCTCGGGCCTCTTATTTGCTGACCTCATTTCCTCCAATAAGCGGAATCCCAAAGTTGTCTTCGACACTATTAATAATCTTGTTTGTTCCCAGCCCCCTGTGGTGCCCATTTTTTCTGTTAATGACTGTAACGATTTTCTAGCTTTTTTTGTCAACAAAGTTGCTAGTGTTAGAGCAAGTTATTACCCCTTCTTCTTCTGCTCGTCCCCCTGCTCCTCCTTTACAGCAGCCAATACTGGATCGTTTCTCACCCATTTCCCTACAAGATTTAACTAAGCTAGTGAGCAGTATGAAGACTTCTTCCAGCCCGTTAGACATCTTGCCCACATCTCTACTGAAAAAAGTTATTGGTTCCATCGGCTCTTCCCTGCTCTATATTATTAATTGCTCACTGGTTTCTGGCTGCTCCCCTCCTATTTTAAACATGCGTTGTCCAGCCGCTTCTTAAAAAGCAAAATCTGGACCCTTCATTATTTAGCAACTTCAGGCCCATTTCTAAATTGCCTTTCATTTCAAAGATCTTAGAAAAAGTCGTTGCTAACCAACTAGTCCCTGTCCTTAATAAGCACTGTATTTATGACAAATTTCAGTCTGGTTACCGTCAGCAGCATTCCACTGAGACAGCACTTCTTAGAGTGTCTAATGACATCATGATGGCCTCTGACACGGGTAAATGTACCATCCTAGTGCTGCTTGACCTTAGCGCAGCCTTCGATACTGTGGATCATCACATCCTGTTAGATAGGCTCAGTGACTGTGTTGGCATTTCAGGCAGTGCCCTTGACTGGTTTGCCTCCTACCTTTCTGGTAGAAGTTTCTCAGTAGCATCTGGTCCTTTCATGTCCGAGTCCGTACCCCTTTCTTGTGGGGTACCTCAGGGCTCAGTGTTGGGTCCAATTTTGTTTGCTCTGTATATGCTACCTCTTGGAATCATTATCAACAGGTTTGAGGGTGTATCTTATCATATGTACGCAGATGATATTCAGCTGTATTTTTCCTTTAATCCTGACAGGACTGACTGTCTGAATGTACTGCATGACTGTTTGTCTGCAATTAATGACTGGATGGTCAACAATTTCCTCCAGCTTAACACTGCTAAGACCGAGGTCCTTATTGTTACTCCAGACTGTACTGCTTCTAGGGTGGCGAGCTGTATTGGGTCCCTGAATTTAAATATCCGCTCTAACCTGAGAAATCTCGGAGTTATTTTTGACCAGGCCATGCACTTTGATAAACACATCCATGCGTTGACCCGTACATACTTTTTCCACCTTAAAAACATTGCAAAACTGAGATCTGTTGTATCACATGCTGAACTAGAAATGATCATTCACGCCTTTGTGTCATCACGTCTGGATTACTGCAATTCTCTCTTCATGTGTCTCAGCAAATCTCTTGTAGATCGCCTCCAATTGGTGCAGAATGCCGCTGCTAGGCTGTTTACCAAATCACCCAAAAACTGCCACATTACTCCTGTCCTGGCCTCCCTACACTGGCTTCCCGTCAGCTTCAGGATCCAGTTCAAAATCCTTGTTTTAACTTTCAGAGCCTTTCATGGTCAGGCAGCGGAATATCTGTCTGACTTGCTGCACGTATACGTTCCTGGTAGGACACTTAGGTCGGCCGACCACGGCCTGTTGGCAGTTCCTCGCACTAGGCTTAGAACTAGAGGTGACCGGGCCTTTGAGTCCATTGCGCCCAGATTGTGGAATGCCCTTCCACAGAATTTGAGAGCCGCAGCATCGGTTGATATTTTTGAGAAGCATCTTAAAACCTATCTATACAGGCAGGCATTCTCTAACTTGTCTTAAGTGATTTGTTTTGCAACAACTGTTTCATTTTTTGTGTCGCTGTATGTGACATGTATGTTTGTATGTATGTATTCTTGTTGGTATTTTAATCCTGTGAAGCACTTTGTGAGTCCTCTCTGTGAGAAGTGCTATACAAATAAATTTTACTTACTTACTTACTTACTTTAACGCCACCACAACAATGAGGCTTCCCAGCCGTCTTTGACGTCACGACATTCTGTAGTTCTATTTAGCCACTTGTTAGCAATTGCCTTTTTAAGACATGTAGAAGCTTCAAAATTTACAAATGAGGTATTTACTGATTTATTTCATGTCGTAGAACAAAACATAAAAGTCTCTTTAGCTTGTGTTAACCACAGACCTTATTTCAGCCATCTAACCAAAAGCCCATTCAAAAGATCAATTGAGTTGGGAGTGCTAAAATGCAAACTCCCTTCCGTGTTTTAGAGCTCAGTCCTGCAGCACTTAAGTACATTTCAAAAGTAACCTCCCCAACACTGCTCACTAATCTGCTGCTCTCACTTTACAACAAGTAATACTTGTGTTTCTGAATTTCCAAAACTGTACAATAACAAGCTTACCTCGATTCAAACCAGACAAAAAAAGATGTTTGTTTGGTGAAATATCAACATGCAGCTTCCAGGTTTGTTACTAAACACTGTTTGAGTCTCTGATATATATAGCAATCTGTTGCTAGCAAGATTAGCATTGTAGCTAAGGTGCTGGCATTTAGTTCAGCACCACTGGGAGTTCCAGAGTGGTAAATACATGGGACATGCAGCGCAGCACCCTTGTTTTTCCTGCTGAAATGTGATAGGCATTAAGGAGTTTAAAAGGAAAGTAAAGACAGCAGTTTGTTGTAGTGATGGAATTACTTTACATTACATTACAACAGGTAAACATTTAGCCTTCTTACTAATCTCTGATGAAATCTACATAAAACCAGGTAAAATTAACAATGAAGGTCTTCAAAGAATAAAATAAAACTTTCAGGTAAAATCACAAAATCTCCCAACTCAAGTACTTTTCATCTGTTATGCCATCAGCTCAGAGTTTTATCATCATGCTCTGCTGTGTGATCATGCTAACCTGGTGTTGTACTATTGTCCAGGAAGCATTACCGGGAGTACCTGGTCAGCCTGATCAACAGCCATTCCATCGACCCTGCCCTCATGTACAGCTCCAACGAGCTGCTGCTGGCTTGCAGGAGGTACAAGGTGGACGACAGCCGCAGGGACGGAGAGGACGGCTTCACCTACTACAGCAGACTGCTTGAAGTAAGTGAGGTTTTCCACCGGTATAGTGGCACGAAAAGCGGTTGAGACAGCGTGTTTCCAACCATGTTTTTCCAATTAAAACATTATCTTTTCCTCCGAGCGTTTTAAAGTATCTACCATGCAATAATTTACAAATGCAAACATATCAGTGGTTTACAGAAACAATACAGTGCCAACACTCTGGTGATTGTTTTGTGATAATAACTCATTTTGTGATGTCTTGTGTCTGTGGTAATATATTTTTCTTACCAGATGAAACAATACCCCCTGTGTGGATTTCAGAAACTTTATACTATTGCAATCAAAAGTATTTAACCCCCGTTGCAAATGAGGTTTATTAAGTAGTTCAACTCAACTAATATTTACAAGGGGTTTTTCAAAGTCAACACAAAATGCCACTTTAATGTCTACTGCTGTCTCAAAATTATTCAACCCCTACATGACAAATGTCCTTAGCACTTAGTAAAGCACACTTTTATGGTTAGGACTTGCAGACATACAGTACTGCACAGCCAGACACCAGTTTCTGGAAGTGATCCTTGAGGAATCTTAGCCAATTCCCCATGGGCAATGGCCTCCACTTCACTAATATTCATGGGTTCGTGTGCTGTAACTGCCCTCTTCAAATCCCACCACAGAATTTGTACAGGGTTTAAGTCAGAGGACTGTGATGAACACTCTAGTATCTTCCAGTACTTATTCTAAAAGAAAGCCCTGGTGGACTTGGTGGGATCATTTTCCTGTTGGAAGGTTCAATGACGCCCAAGCTTCAGCTTGCTCAAAGATGGTATGATGTTTTCTTCCAGGATTTCCTGATAACTTGATTGAGCTCCAGAGCATCACTGAGCCACTGCCATGCTTAACTGGAGGCAAGGTTTTTGTTTTGTTTTTTTCAGCATATTTTTCAGGATTTGGAGTCAGCGAGGTAAGCTCAGAGTATGAAATCACAGCCTGTCAACACTGTGAACTCTTGACCAATCAGATCTAGGGATAGGTACCGAACCCCAGTATTGAACGAGCCCCGGGGCTACATTCTTCAAGACCGCAGTATTGATAAGCTCTGACCTTAACAGTTCTGCTATCGGTACGGGAACAGTCACTTTTTTTTTTTTTTTTTCACAAGATAAACGTTATCTTGCACATTTATCTCACCAACTATCCGTCATTGTATCATGATTTTTGCTATTATCCCTGAAGATGAGAGATGTGTCTCGCTCACCCTGGCTGCTTGCTGTGTGTGAGTGGAGAGCAGGGGGGCAGGACTGTTGTTCCAGTGACACACACGCACACACACACACACTTGCTTGTAGCCTAGCTTGTAGCCTACCTTTAGATAGATAACGATGGCGGAGAGAGCCAAACGGTCAAAAGTTTGGCTTTACATCACAAGAGTTGATGGAGACACAGCGCACTGTCACAAGTGTGACAAATGTTTTGCGTGTAAGGGTGGCAACACTAGTAATTTGTCAAAACACCTTGCGAAAGTGCATCATATTCAGACAGAAAGATGCAGCCTACAGTGTTTGACTGCCCTAGTACAGCTACTTCATCTGTGTCCAGTCCAGGTTTGTAACATTATGCTAGCAGCCAACACATGGAGTTAATAACCATTAGCTATTTTGTGACCCTATTTACAAAATAGGGTTTCAGATTTGGGCTTTTATTTGTGTATTTTTCAGATACTTCTAAATACATGAATATAACAATAATTATAGCATGGGCTGGGTGCGTGGGACTTCTCTGGTCTCTGGTCTATATATCCTTGCCTCTATTATGTAAAAAAAATGTATAATACCAGATCGATACGCAGTATCGATAAGAGTATTAGTACCGTTATAATCTTAACGATACCCGTCCCTAGTCACAGCTAAAGCTTCTAGCATTAAAGTTACTTAGCAAGTTAGTTAGCAACAGTTTTATTAATGGTAAAAAGTTCCGCACAGCCGCTTTAATGCCTAATGAGGTCTATCTGACCGAAATGTGACATTTATAATAACTATAATAAACTTAGCGTAAACTAGAATCCTGTTAAAATCATTTGCTTAGTGTGTAAATGATCTCTCTGAGCTCTGTTTTACAACCAGTGGAAATAGCACCCTGTAACAATGAAATAATTCTGCTGACTTAAAACAAAATACATAGTTACTCTTTTCTACCTTAGACTTCGGACTTTTGTCCATGGATACCTTTTCTTCAGTGATCTGATTGGTCAGAGGTCGGGATGGTGACAGTCTGTGATCTGATACCCTGAAGTTAACCTGCGTCTTGTAGCTAACTTCAAATCCTGCTTCATAGTACAGGCCTCAGACCTCTGATGCAACTAGTGAAGCATTTGATTGGTTGCATCAGGTGTGTTTGAGCAACACCTGATTTGGAAAATGTGTGCTGTATGAGGGATACTATTCAGGGGTTGAATAATTTTGAGACTTCAGTAGTCATTAAAAGTGGCATTATGTGTTGAATATGGAGAAATCACTTGTAAATATTAGTCATGTTGAGCTATTTAAATGTTCTTGTTTAATTTGGTTTATTGCAAACAGCTGTAAGTTTGTAAATTTTACAAATAAACCTAATTTGCAATGGAGGTTGAATCATTTTGATTGCAACTGTATATATTCTGTATATCACACTCTATGAACCTATACATTTGATTCAATCTATGATATGTAATCTTTATGCAGTAACACTAAAATCCCTCTTTGTGGTCTCTGCAGAAACTGATGGAAGAAGTTCCACTTGGTGACAAGGTGCCACGCAAGAAATAATGTTGACCTATCAACTCAGCTACAAGAGATAAAATTATAACAGTTTGCTTTAGGTATTGGATCTGTAAATTTTTACTCATGCCAGTGATGCTGCAATTACGCAAGAGTGTCATCACTGAAGCTCTGTCTGAGTGATTTTAATGAGTTTAATTTCATCACTGAGATATTTCATGTAGACAGAGTCTCTATTCTAAAAGAAATCGCTGCTGACTAACAGATGACAGCAGCTGTGACAAAATATGTAATGGCATAATAGGTAAACTGATAAAGGAATATGAATTTGTCAAATATGTCACACTTTGCTCCTCTCCCATAGGAAGAGATGGTATTTTGGAATGTAACCTTTGAATATGGTTTTGGTAATTGAAAAAGGCCAGCATGTAGATGTCTTCTACAGGAAGTTTTTCAGTTTCTGTTATTCAATGTAAATCCACTTATAAAGCGTACACAAATCCCTTTAATAGGTTAAGATTGCACTGAATTGAACAGAAAATAAGGCACTAAGTTAAAGTAACAACAGCCTTTTCCTCTGAATGGTATTCTTGTGTGCCATGTTCTGGAATATTGAGAGCAGAAATGACAGTATGGTTTAAATACTGTTGGTTTCAGCTGATAGGTTTAATCTAAATTTAAACAAAGGGGGGAAAGGTGAGGCCTCTGTCTACAGAGCCTGGCTCTCTTTGAGTTGCCTGTCCTCACTGACTCTAACATCAGTAATCATGATAAGTGTACGGATCTAGCTCTCAGCACATTCACATTAATTAGGCAGCATACTTAATTAAAAGCAACGACTTAGTTGTCATCCTGCTGCATTTCCCTCTGTTGCTGCTGGATGCCATTGTTTAATGGCAACCAGCCGCATATTAGGCCAACATGAAAGGACACCTTTTTTCGTTTCTGAAGCCGGAAGTCACTGACCAAGTGCCAGTATTCAACGACTTCGGAGTGAGAATGGGTTGGTTAAACCCAAAGTGAACAGGTTGTTGCATAAAGAACACCCCACTATCATTCCACTGATGTTTAAAATTTTTCCTTTATTACTTGTCATTAAACTCAGCACTTTTGTCCCTCTCAGGACCCTGTAGATATGGACAGTGCTCTTAAGGGACATTAGTCGGGATCTTGGCAGGTTTTGATCAGATTCTCTGAGTTGAATCCTCACTGGAGCAGTCAGCCATGCAGCTTAGGTTATTATGGTCATCTTAAAAAATGAACCAGCTCTGTGATACCAGAAAATCTCTGGTAGGCCCAAAGATAGCTAGTTAATGCACTAATCTCACTCCTTGATGCAGGCCCCAGGTCTGGAATTACATTGTCGTACCATAAAATCCGGTGTTTACTGCACACTTTCTAATGGTGTGTTTTATCCATTGTGTGTAAATTAAATACTATATGTGCATGTTTAAAGTTGACATGTGATGATGTAATCATTTTAAAGAAATTAACAGTATACAGATGATTTCCTTGCATTCATTGTTGCTGATGGGGTGTTGCAGATAAATTCCCACTTTACAAGGCCGAGAAGCTAAATGAACCTAATTTGACTGGATGCTGTGAATGTGATTAGTATGTAGCAGTATGCCTGACTTGGTGAATGTAAACTCGTGTTGAACAAGTTTACAACTTGATGATGTAAAAAAAAAAAAAAAAAAAAAAAAAACAGCTTTTATTAACTGTGTTATTCTTTGGAATATTTTGTGTGGTAGAACTGACTGTGTCATATGTAGATTTCAGCCACAGTGCATGTTGTTGTCTGTACTTTTTTTAAATAAATAGTAATAATAGACAGGTGATGCTTCTTTGTGTCACATGTTTGATTTGAATCTAATATCATTGAAGTCATGATTTGTGGTGGTGTGTTGTATGACTGAAGATGACAGATGGCTGGCAGCTGCAGTGCAGGTGTGTTTTTAGTGGTCAGTAGCTGTGGTGCAGGGCAGGCAGGCGGCTGGGGGAAAGTCTGCAATGGCAGCCAGCTAAAAATTAGACAACCAAAATATGTAATGATAATAAAAAAAATGTACAAAGGTGGAAAGTGATTGCGCTTAACTTCAGAAATCAGAATAACTAAATTTTATATTAAATAACAGAATTTAACCTGCTTTAAATCTACCACAGATCTCAACCCTTCAAAAAGGGAGAATGATAGCCAATTCATTAGTCTCAATTCTGAAGGGTGCTACAGAGTGTTTGACAGTGTGTTGAGCATGTTTCTCTCTCTCACACGCACACGCACACACACACACACACACACACACACACACACACACCACATGATAAAGTTATTTATAAATGAAGGTCTATTGAACTTTTTACTGCACATGTAACTAATAACTACTAAACAGACAAGTAAATGCATAAATGCACTAAACATAATGACCCATGTAAGAATAAAGACAGGGAACTGTATAGAGCAGGTAAAATATGATTTCTTGGATGTTGACCAGTTAAGCCTAATTAATGTGCACTGCTTAGCAGCTGAGAGTTTGGGAAGCACAAGGAAGACTGTTAAAGCAATTCAATAATAATTAAATTTTATGAGAGATCCTACCTACTGGCTAATGCGTAGCAGAGGGAAACCATCAGACTAGGCCCTCAGAGAGGACCTGAGATATCCCACATATGGGATTTGTAAACAGAGTCAAATCAAAGTTGGAGTATTGATGAAGCAGAATTGATTCAAATGGTGATTAGGCTAATCTAGCATTTAGCATGTTTTTTTTTAATCTAGAAGTTCAGTTAGTAGCTTACAGTAATGTTACATCCATAACTCTCAGAGAGGACCTAAGATACTTTAAAAATATTATATAAAAATACATTGGTTCTAATTTTGTTTTATCTATTCACAATTTGACAAACATCTAAACAAAATGTTACAGAGTAAACCAAACCTTCAAACTTGCCTGTTCAGTTTGTGTTTGGAATGTGAATGGTTCAATTCATGCGTCTCATTATTTTGCAAGAAACATAATTTAGGAAGAAAATAGTTCTGACATAAAACTGCTCACAACAAGGTGTGACGATTATCTTGAGTAACCGGGTCATGATTTCTAAGAGACATTGCTTTTGAGTCTTTTGTTTTGTTTTGTTTGTTTTTTGTGTGTGCTTTGAGCACCGAAAGCCAAGTGTCATCTAGTTCTATTATACTGGAGGCAAGGCAGACATCTCTATGGCCAATATCTCCAACCCTCGGGTACTATCTAGATTGATAAATAGCACTATAGGTAACAGGAAAAACACTCGTTTTTGATTTGGGGGTGAACTGTCCCTTTAAGGCCACAATCAGACACATAGGTACAACCTTAGACCTTATAACTGCCCACATATGGGATTTGCAAATAGGGTCAAGTCAAGCTGGGAGTAGTGAGTGAGCAGGATTAATTCAAATGGTAACCAGGCTAATACAGAACTTAGCATGCTATTTCTATTTCTGTACAGTAACAGCACTACTCAAAGTTTGGTTAGTGGCTTATGTTAGCAGCTAACAGTAATGTTACATCCGTAGCCACAGGGGGAGCTCTGTGTCCTGTATGGCAGGAAGGAAACTGCTGGGAGCCAGCTGCTCAGGTTACAGCTCCAATCTCAAATGGCACCAAAGATCAATTATTCTTTTGCTTAGCCAAGCTCTGTAGAAATCTCCATGCTTAGCATACAGCTGGATTGTGACGAATGATACAGGTTCCTCAAGCTGCATACTTCTCAGCAGTACAGTGGCTGGCACAGTTAAAAAATATAACCATTATCACCTTTGATGGCAGTCGTGGAGATCTAAACTGTCTGCTGATTGTTTAGACTGTTTAATACAAAGTTATGTGACAACCTCACAACACAATGCCCAACTGAAATAAACAATCACCTGACTATTAAGCGTATTACTGTTTGAATTCTGGCAGCCCATCCGTGAGCCGTCCAAAAGTGTTTTTTGATGGTCACAATATTTAAAACTGCTGTATTTATTGTTTAAATGGTTTACTATCATTTGAAAGCTACACATTCAAGATATAACCACCACAGCAGGCTCAATCAGACAAAAACAAACAGTTTTAACTCACCTATGATGCATTATCATAATCCACAGATCCATATTTTCCAGACCAAATCACAGTTTACGCAGCTCCCATTTCATTTTTTACACTGACAAAGGTCTAGATGATCTAATCCAGCAAAATGTTTATTCCAAACACATTATTACATCCATAGATATCCACAAACTGCCATATTATCATTTCAAATGTTCATATTTCTCTATATATTATCAATATATATCATATATAATATATATCAATATATATTATCAATAATTCATCCATATCTGCATATAAACAAACTGACTTCAGGCTGCCACAATGGCAAACTCCTGGCCTTATAATTGACACCTCACTTGAGCCAGAAGGAGCCGTCCATTGGTGTTGCTATAGCCTCCATAGCCAACAAGGACCTGAATTGCAGGACCATGCATCATTGACATTTCTGGGGTTTAAAGCCATTTAATTGGGCCTCAATGCCACTTATTTATTTAAAACTTATCAAGGCTTATGGGTCTTGTAGTCAATGACACTCCTCACCTCCAGAGTAATGCTGAAGTCCTTACAGACCCCACAGACTGTTATACATGTACATAAATGGTAAACAAATGGCTCTTCTGATGTCTTAAGGGGAAAAAAGTCTTCATCAGTGTAGGTTTTCTAGCAGTGTTTTTATATACAGTGAGCTCCTAAATACATATTTCTGTGTATGTTGATTAGTTTTTCAGTCATAATCACACATTCAGTACATTGTTTTACCCTCTTTTTTTAAAGCACTGGGACAAAACCATGAGAAAACATGAGGAAAATGTATATTTTCTGTGATATTGTTATATACCTTGAGTTTGGGGAAAAAACTTCAGTTACCTTTTAAATGAGATCATGCATGTTCATGTACTATAAACAGAACGAACGCAGCTTTCAGTTTACTTTGGGCATATTTGGATAGGTGTTTTAGTTGTATTTAGGTGAATTTTACAGGACCACTACTAACAATGATTCAGTGTAGGGAAACACGGCCTTACACTGCATAGTTAAACAGTTTATCTCTTTAACAGTGACCACCCTCTGGATTTCATCCAGGCAGTAAGAATCACTTGCAGTGATTGCTCTAAATGAAATTTCAACACTTAACACAAGTGTGTTTCTGTTACAGCCTGCCATATATTTTTTAATGATTTCTGGCTCTAAGCAGGCTACAGGAGTCACTTTCGTGTAGCACTCATCAGTTCTACTACCCATTTGATTTTGAACTTGTGTCTATCAAATATGTGGTTTTTCCATGAGCCTCACATCAGGCACCAAAAAAAATGTAGTTTAAATGCAATAATTAATAGTAAAAATTTTAATGATAATTAATAAATTGGTACAAAGGTGAAGGACAGTGATGTCACTCGACTTGATATTAAATAACAGCATACCTGCTTGGTATTGCTGCCTGTCCCACCTTCGCTGGTGCCACTGGGCAAGCTGCAGGGTCATCAGCTGGTAGCCACCCTCCTTCACCTGGGTTCTGCACCTTTCATCTCAAAACATTTTTGTGGGAGGGAAAGTCTACCTAGTGCTCCCTGCAGCTGAGCTTAGGAACATGAATACAGGAATACTGGTAGTGTAGCCTGCCAACCCTTCTTCCTTAAGACAGTTTGCCTTATGGATAACCTCTGTGTGTGTGACAGGGTCCGACTGTGAAGAAAATTCAGCCCAGGCAGTTTTTGTCTAGACCAGCTCCACCCTAAACCTTAGTGCCTTTGTCTATCCGATTTGTATTTTCATTTCACTTAGTCTTTCTATGTTGATTTTATTTGTTTCCCACTTGACCTCTCCTGCTTGGCCTCTGACATTACATGATGGGCCACTTGAGGAGGTAGGGGGACATGACATTGGTCAGTACCATTTGTAAAGGTAGGCTACTAACAAGTTAAGGACATCAGGTGGGCTGTTCCAACATCAAATGGGCCGCAGCCAGCAGGTCTTTCTTTTTTTTCCTCATACTATTTTTTCCCAACATTGCTGATAGGCTGGCCTATCTGGCATTTGCCAAAATTACCCGATGGCAAGTCCGAGTGTGGTGTGTGATGTTAACCTAGTAGGTTTTGTTGTGGAATGTGATACTCTCCCCTTGTGTGCAAGAAGAGTATCCAGTGTAGCCACTGCCATAGTAAAGGACATGTTGTTAGGGCTGGCTAAATTAAATTATACAACAGAAAGTTCCGACTGAGCATTTTGATTGGGCAGGAGGCATTCCATGAGTGCTGATAAACAGTATAGAGCACTGAGACTGATCTGAGCTGTTAGCCGACATTAAGGGTCATCGCAACAAACTTTGCACCACAAAATGAAACATATTTCATATACATATATATATATATATATATATATATATATATATATATAATTTCCTGATTGCTCTGTATTGATTTGTCCCTAGCTTTTGTTATATGACGCATGTGCCGAGTTTTCTATCCATTCAAACTGCAATTGTGATCTGCATTTCCCATGAGTACTTCTATAAACAAAGCACAGATGTGCCCAATTTGATGTTGTTATAAGCTTTAACTTGTACTTAAACATTTACCCAAAAGAAGATTTCTGTCTATTTTGTCTTTGATTGTGAGCAGTGTAATGGTGTATTGGTATGAGGTAAGAGTAGATGATAATGGTGGGTTGGGAAAAAATGGTTCATCAAAAGGGCATAGCATAGGCTATAACCAAAGGCATAGGTTTTGTTTGAACATTGGGGGATGACGTGTAGTGGCTAGCATTGTCGCCTCACAGCAAGAGGGTTCCTGGTTCAATCCCAGGAGGGAGAACTTCTGCGCTGAGTTTGCATGTTCTCCCCGTGTCAGCGTGGGTTTTCTCTGGGTACTCTGACTTCCTCCGACAGTCCAAAGACATGCAGGTTGGGGATTAGGTTAACTGGTGACTTGTGAATGTGAGTGTGAATGGTTGTCTGTCTCTATGTGTCAGCCCTGCAATAGTCTGCTGACCTATCCAAGCTGTACCCTGCCTCTCGCCCAATGTCAGCTGGGATAGGCTCCAGCCCCCCCCCCCCGTGACCCTTGAGAGGATAACCCGCTGTTTTTTTTACAGAGACATCACTGTTTCCACTGGGAGTTGTGGCAACAATACTGGGTATTTCAAGCTAAAACATAATCTTTTCCTACCCAATGGTTTTCATGCCTAAACATTACCACACAATAACCAATTCATTGTTGAAACATGGAAGATCGTTAAGTGTCAACGTGGCCAAAAAATAAATACTGGTAAATATTTGTGGTTTGCAGAAACGACAATGCCAACATTTTTCCTGCCAACTGAGCTGGTCAAACACTTGATTTCCAGTATTCTGGTTAATTTTTTGCAGTTTATGGTGGAAATGTTTTCATTTATTGAAGGAAAATACAAATTCAGGCACCGGGAACAATGCAAAATAGAAATATAATGTAATTTAATGCAGTAAGATTCTCAGGTATTCGGTATGGCTTCCAAATATTTATTCTCCTGTAGATCAACTTTACTGCTGAATCAGCACACCTATAGGCATGATTTACTCTTCCCTCTTCTTTTGTTTGGGGAAGAAACCTCTTTAAATGTGCATGTGGCACCTCTTTATATCAATGACACATTACTTTTGAATTCCTTTGAAAGCCTCATTCTTAATCTTTTACATCCGACCTGGAAAACCCTGCAGCCACTTTTATTTGTTATAGTGTACCGTGTGTGCTCCTGTCCCGTATTCTGAATTTGTATATGAATTCTCAGTTTTTATCCAGTTTAGTTCTTAAATCAGATAAAGTTATAATTGTAGGTGATTTTAATATTCATGTTGATGTTGATAATGACTCCCTGACTACCGCGTTTATCTCATTATTAGACCCCATTGGCTTCAGTCAGGGTGTACATGAACCCACTCACCGCTTTAACCATACCCTTGATCTAGTTCTGACGTATGGAACTGAAATTGACAACCTAACAGTCTTTCCACAGAATCTCTCGCTATCAGATCATTATTTAATAACTTTTGATTTCTTTTTACTTGATTACACGCCACTCTGCAACAGTTACTTCAAACAGAACCAATCTGCCCTCAAACACAGCTGTAAGATAGCTTCTCCTCAATTTCTCTTATAACAATTGACCCCAAGAGTGAGGCACACATTGAGTAGTCGGGTCTCACAAGAGCTCCACGTGGAAGCAAACTTTGTTGGTATTAATCCGGCCGTCTAATTAAAATTTGGCTGAAGAAATAAGTGGTGCTTAAAGCCATTAGAGAATTGCCACTAATGTGGGAAAAGATAACTGATAAGATTTTGGAGTAAATCAATAAGCAATTCGACCTTTTAGATGGCAGAATTGAAACACTGATGAACACTCAGCACTGACTGAAAGATTGGTTGTTGTTGAGGAGCAAGGCTCAGATCATGAGCGGCGTATACACGTGCTGGAGATGAATCTTGTAGACATGAAAAAGGCCAAAGAAAAACTTCATGTGAAAAAAAAGAAACATAAAAGCTAAAATTAAAATAACCTCATGGAATGTAAGGGGCCTTAGAAACAATGCAAAATGTGGAAAGGTTTTTTCTCATTTGAATTCATTGAAGTCAGATATTTTACTTTTACAAGAGACTCACACTATTACTGAACATAAATTAAATGCCAGTTGGATTTCTCAGGTGTTCCACACACCTTTTACAACTCGAGCAAGAGGTGTTGCAATTCTGTTTCGTAATAATATCCATTTTCTACTTAAATCCAAGGTAATAGATCCAAATGGGACATTTATTCTGATTTCTGGTCATATTAGCTCATTTCCAATTACTTTGTTGAATATATATGGCCCGAACCCAGGTGATCCTGCTTTTTTAAGAAAGGTTTTTGAACTATTCCAAGATGATGGTGCATCCAGGGTTGTTATTGGTGGAACCTTTAATTGTTATTTGGATCCATCTCTTGATAGATCATCCTCTAAATCCCCTTCAACAATTAACTCTGTTCAACTCTTACACATGCTGAAATGCAACAATTACCAAACAGACTGGAATATGTGGATTTAAACTCCATTAAAGACACAACAAGTCACAAGACATTAAATGATATTGATCCTGAAAACAACTTTTTTGTGAACATCAACAATGACTGCCATTACTACTCAGACGAACAGTATAACAGAACTTTCAAGAATGAAAACAAATTCTTAATAATACACTTTAACAGCAGAAGCTTGTATGCCAACTTCTATAATATCAAGGACTATTTAAATCAATTCACACATCGTTTTAATATAATTCTAATATCAGAAACATGGATTAACAACGAAAGGGACATGGATTTTGGACTTGAAGGAAATGAGCTAATGTGTATTAATAGGAGAAACAAAAATGGTGGTGGTGTAGCTATGTATGTGGATATGAATTATAAGTATAAGGTTATTGAAAATATGTCAATTGTGGTGGATAATGTACTTGAATGTATAACAATAGAAATAAGTAGAGAAAAAATGAAAAACATCATTGTAAGTTATAGAGCACCAGGGTCAAATATAGACACATTTAAAAACTGGATGGAGGAACATTTTACAGTTACAAATCACAAAGTCATGTTTATTGGTGGCGACTTCAACATTGACCTGTTGAATCCAAATAATCATAAGATGACTAATGAATTTATTAATACACTGTACAGTATTGGCCTATATCCCAAAATTACCAGACCCAGCCGAATTACATCCCATTGTGCAATCTTAATTGATAACATATTTACAAATTAAATAAATAACGATACAGTAAGTGGACTATTAGTAAATGACATCAGTGACCACCTTCCAGTCTTTATAGTCTATAATGACAACCACATGAAAACCAAACAGGAAAAGATACCACTGTACAGACGGGTCAGGACAGAGGAAACCATGGATGCACTTAAAGATGATTTAGTAAAACATGATTGGGATTTGATATATAAAGAAAATGATACTGATAAAGCATATGATGAATTTCTGAGAGTGTTTAAAAATCTGTATGATAAAAATTGTCCAATTAAACAATACTGTAGAAAACAAAAGTATAAAGATAATCAATGGATGTCAAAAGGATTGCAGAATGCATGTAAAAAGAAAAACACACTATATAGAGAATTCATAAAACACAAAACTAAGGAAACTGAAAATAAGTATAAAATATATAAAAGTAAGTTAACAAATATCATGAGAAACTGTAAGAAGGATTATTATAATAGATTACTAGAGAATAATAAGCATAACATAAAGTGCATATGGAATATATTAAACTCTATAACTAGAAACAAATCAAGACAGATACAGTATCCAAGGTATTTTATGGAAAATAACAAAACTATAAATAACATGAATGATATAGTTAATAAATTCAATGATTTCTTTGTAAATATTGGGCCAAAACTATCAGAAGAAATTCAAGATCCAGTGACATCCAATGATAATCTAATAGCCAGAAATTCAAAGACAATGTTTCTTAAGCCTGTAGAAGAAAAGGAGATCATAGATATTGTTAATGAATGTAAGAGCAAGCCATCCACTGATTATAATGAAATAGACATGATAATAGTAAAAAGGGTCATTAATGGGATTTCCAAACCACTAATGCACATCTTTAATTTGTCACTACAAACAGGTCAATTTCCTAACAATATGAAAATAGCTAAAGTTGTTCCCCTGTATAAAGCTGGAGACAAACACCATTTCACAAACTACAGACCTGTTTCGCTTCTGCCACAATTCTCAAAAAATTTGGAAAAAGTTTTCAATAGCAGATTAGACAGCTTTATAGAGAAAAACAGCTTACTCAATGACAATCAATATGGATTCAGAAGTAACCGGTCAACAACACAAGCTCTGGTCAAACTAATAGAAGAAACCACTAACGCCATAGATAACAAAAGATACGCTGTTGGGGTATTCATTGATCTAAAAAAAGCATTTGATACAATAAATCATGATATACTATTTAGTAAACTAGAAAAATACGGGATCAGGGGAACGGCACTAGAGTGGGTGAGAAGTTATCTGAAAAGCAGGAGGCAGTTTGTGAAAATGGGAGAATACCAATCAAGATGCTTGGACATTGTGTGTGGTGTTCCACAGGGATCAGTGCTGGGTCCTAAACTATTCATCATTTATATCAATGACATATGTAACATATCACAAATACTCAAATTTATTTTATTTGCAGATAAATATAGACACAAATATAATTGGATCTGGTGAGAATTTACAGCAACTTTTGGACATCATCACTTCAGAATTTATCAAGATTAAATACTGGTTTGACAAAAACAAACTATCACTAAATTTAAGCAAGACAAAGATAATAATATTCGGCAATAGAAAAATAAATCATCAAGCACAAGTACAGATAGAGGGTGTCAATATAAAAACAGTACATGAAATTAAATTTCTTGGAGTGATGATTAATAATAAAATTTGCTGGAAACCTCACATTAAACACATCTGCACCAAAATATCCAGAAACATCTCTATAATGGCCAAAGCAAGGCACTTTCTGGACAACAAATCACTGCACATTCTGTTCAATTCACTAATCTTACCGTACTTACAATACTGCTCAGAGGTGTGGGCAATACATATAAAAACTCACTAGAGACGCTATTTATACTACAAAAAAGAGCCATCAGAATAATAAATAATGTTAGTTACATCGAACACACCAATCCACTATTTATCAAATCTAGAATAATAAAACTTTATGATATTATAGAATTCCAAACAGCACAATTTCTGTACAAAGCCAAGAACAATTTATTCCCGGGTCACCTACAAAAAATGTTTCAGGAAAGACAGGGAAGGTATGATTTAAGGGAAAAACTAAACTTCAAGACCCAGAGATGTCGAACTACAATGAAAAGATTTTGCATATCAAACAACGGAGTACGACTATGGAACAGACTCAGTGAGGATTTAAAGCAATGTCCAGGCATCAAACAGTTTAAAAACAAATATAAGCAAATGGTCTTTACAAAATATAGGAAGGAGGGGAAATAATATTATGTATATATGTGTATATCTACTGTACTGTCTATTATTATACTACTATTGTGATATCTATATAAAACTTTGTTAAGAAATTTATAATATGTATATATCTATATATCTAACTATATATATATTTACGTGTGTTTTATATGTATGTATATATAGAGAAAGGTATATGTATACCTTTTTTGTTCTGTTACTATATTACTATAGAAATTATATGTAAATATCTATATATCTGACTATTTATATATGGATGTTTGCTTTTTACGTATATATGTATGTATATATAGGGATATGTATATGTATACCTTTTGCCTGTCCTGGCATTCTTAACTACGTCTATGCGCAAAAACTATAAATGAATGAATTTATATTACTATTATAACTATACTATTACTATTTTATTACTAATTACTATCCACTATTACTATGTTACTATATTGATATCTATATAAAACTTGGTTTAATAAATCATAATATGTAGATACCCATATATCTAACTATTTATATATTTATATATGTATGTATGTATAGAATGAATTCACTATGACAAAATTCTAATAATAGCAAAATAGGGATGGGGTAGGATTAAATAAGTTTTTTTATTTCTTCCTACTCCTTTTCGAGCACGTTGTACTCATTATTTTGTTGGGGTTTTTTTTGTTTGTTTGTTTTGTTTTGTTTTGTTTTGTTTATTTCTTTATCTATTGATTGAGTTATTATTATTCTTTTTTTTTTCATTGCTGTCTCATGCTTCAGATCCATGACCATGCTCGAAATAAAAGACTTCAATCAATCAATCAATCAATCAATCAATCAAATATTAAATAACTTGATCAAATCCAGAAACACTGTAGATATTTGGAGAACACAACATCCTCACAAAAAGGAATACTCATTTTATTCACATGTGCATCAAACATACACTAGAATTGATTACTTTATAGTGGAAGCAGGTTTGATCTCCGATATAAGCAATACACAGTATCATAATAGACTCATTTCTGATCATAATCCTCTTACAATGCAACTGCAATCATCTGTTTCCAAACCAAAATTTAATTGGAGATTTAACCCTCTCCTCTTATTATGGGATTTTAAAGAACACATGACTAAAAATCTGAGAAACGTCTTCGAGATTAATAATAATGGGGAGGTTTCAGACTCCACTCTCTGGGAAGCACTTAAATGCACCATGAGAGGACTTATTATTTCTTCTGAATCATCTAGGAAAAAAGCCAAAATGAAAAGAATGAAAGAAATTGAACAGGAAATCACTCATATAGAAGAAGAATACATCACTACTACAATCTGACTACAATAAGATCCTGAAATTAAAACCTGAATATAACTCAATCCTTGGAGATGAAATTAGTAGTTTACTGTTAAAAACAAAACAGAAACACTTCAAATTAAGCAATATAAACCCCAAAAACTACTTAAAGGGGAGTTGGCAAAAACTGCTATTCATAAAAATCAGTCAGATGATGGACAGATATTTACGGATCAACAAGATTTTAATAATCAGTTTAAAGAATTTTATTCCAATCTCTATACTTCAAATTCCAATGCAACAGGGGAAGCTGAATCAGTTGAAGCAATTAAATCATTCCCCACAGGTAAATCCCCTGGACCGGATAGGTGTGGTGCCGAATTTTACCAAGCCTTTCATGACATCTTAACACCTTTACTACTCAGGATGATTAATGACTCAATGGCAAGAAAAACATTCCCACACTCTTTATATGAGGCAAATGTGTGTGTCTTATTGAAAAGGGGAAAGGATCCCATGGATCCTGGCAATTACAGGCCTATCTCCCTGCTCAATCTCGATCACATAATTTTAACAAAAGCGCTGACCACCAGATCAAATAAGCATATAGCATCAATTATTCATCCAGATGAAGCTAGATTTATCCCTGGCAGGCTTTCATTTTTCAATGTGCAACGTTTCTTAAATATATTATATTCTGACAGGATTGAAAACACTAAAGCAGCGGTCTAGACACTAGATGCTCAGAAAGCTTTCGATTCCATTGAATGCCAGTACTTATTGGAAACTTTGAGGAGGTTTGGATTTGAGGAGACTTTGTGGACTAGATCACAATGATTTATCACTCTCCCAAGTCACCTGTCATAACAAACAATTTGTCCTTGTGTCAATTAGTTTGCATGGAGGTGTGAGAAAGGGACATTGCCTGTCCCCTTTGCTATTTAACATTGCATTGGAACCTCTGGCAATTGGGATAAGAAGTCATCCTCATATTATGGGCATCCCAGTTGGTACAACAGAATGTCTTGTTAACCTGTGCGCAGATGATTTACTTGTCACTTTAATGGACCCTGAAGAGGGCATCTTTCATCTAGAATATATCAGTTCATTTGGTAAAATCTCTGGTTACACAATAAACTAACTAACTCTGTACCGCGAAACATCTGAAAGATGTTTTCTGGTAGGGAGGGGGGGTTATAGTTTGAGAGGGGAATTAAAATTAAAGCAGCCTGTAGTTTGTACTAATTTGAAAAGCATGTGCATCTGTTTGTGGGGTGATCCTTTGGAATGGCCTTGAGATGGCGATAAGAGTAAGTGGAAACATCAAAAGTTTCAAAGTTAGTTATAAGCAGTCATTTATGGGCATTTATAAAAGTCAAGAGCTCCCTAATTCATGCTATTCAAAATTGTTTAGATATTTTATGTTTATTTTGTTATTTAATGTGGAGTGTGACTGTTAATTTTTCTGTAATGAAATACAGTAGGATAATGTAAAAAAGGGGCAGGACATGATAAGCTCTGCTTCCTCCTGCCCCCCCCTCAAAAACAAATGTATTTGTTCTTTATTATTTATTTTATTTTTATTGTATTTGTGTGAATTATGAACTTTATTAATGCATTTATTATTGTATTGTTTTTATTTGAGGAAAATAAAGATCAAATCAAATCAAACTGGACGAAAAAGTGAATTAATGCCAATTGGAGAAAATATAGCTTTACAGAACTGCCCAGTAAAAATCGTTCAAGACTACATCACATACCTTGGACTTAAGATATCAAAAAATCCCAAACCTTTGTTTAAACTGAATCTCCTTGAAGCCATTGATGAATTAAAATGCAGCATGGTATACAGGAGGACCTTGCCACTGTCCATGATTGGCAGAGTAAATGCCATGAAGATGGTATCTTTACCAACATTTTTGTATTTTCAAAACTTACCGGTATTTATACTGGCTGACTGTTTAAAAAAAATGATGCAATCATTTTTAGATTTCATCTGAGGTTACAAAAAACACAGATTATCTAAAAAAAACATTTATTTAGGCCCACTCTGGATGGAGGTCTGGGTCTCCTATTGTTCTGCTGCATGGTCTTCTTCTTCTTCTTCTTCTTCTACCGAGGAAATCCTTCATCCCATGTGCGAAAAATCCCCAAACTTTGCACAAAGGTCCAGTCCCATGTCAGATTGCCTCAGCTGCAAAAACAGGCCAATAGTCCTGATGGTGGCGCTACAGCAAGCCTCTAAAGTTCAAAATTTTGAAAATTCACAACAAATCAACCATATGTGCTACAGATTTGCAACTTTCACCTAAATGTAGCCCCAATACTGACAAAACATTTGTACACTGAAACCTGTTGCAAATTATGAAGTCCATCACTGTTTTTTTTTTTTTTTCATAAACTGTAAAATGTATTAAACCTATCTTCTCCCACAATTTTTGCTCAATTGACACCAAACTTGCTACAGAGCATCTTCAGACTGTCCTACACAAATGATCCACGCAGATTTTTGATTTATCGAAAATTGAGCCTACAGCGCATCAAAATGTTTGACAGTAAATGGTATTGTAAACATATACTTGCAAATTCTTGCTGAATACATTTTCAATGTTCATTAAAAAAAATGACAAAATTTTGGAGTCATGGTAGATGATTTATCTCAAAAACTGAATTTTTTTTTTTTTTACAGCATTTTTAATTTCACTCTCATGCCAACAATTCCATCTCCATGCTGTCTAGATGCAGTTTGTGTATTTTCAGATTTTTGTCGTAATAACTGAATTTTTGACAGCCGTTTGAAATCTGCCTTTACACACTAACAGCTGCTGTCTTGCACACAGATGACTGGCTTAGTCAATTTCTGAAGCTACATGTGACATTTCTGTTTGCCAGTTAGCTCAGTAAGATAGAGGATGGTTCTTGGTGTTGAAGATTATGAGTTCAAGCCTCAGCTCATGCAACATTTCCATATGAGAAATCTACCCAAACTTTTCATAAAGGTCCAGTCCCATGCCAGGTGTCCTCAACTGGAAACACAAGACAATAGTCTTGATGGTGGCACAACAGCAAGCCTCTAAATTTCAAAACTTTGAAAATTCATAACAAATCAACCATATGTGCTACAGCTTTGGAACTTTCACTTTGAAATGTGCTTTTCCATGGCATGGATGGCTACTGTCTGGCACCCTGATGCTTGGCTTAGTCAGTTTGTGAAGCTACACATGAACTGTCACTTGCCAATTAGCTCAGTGAGATAGAAGATGGACCTTAGTCTCAGAAGTTGTGAGTTCAAGCCTCTTCTAAGGCAGAACGGACATTCTAATGTGAAAGTCCTATGTTCAGGCATCATGCTATGTGGATTAGAGACTACTAAGGTTAAAATGATTATGATCCAGGCAGTTTTACAGAGAGACAAATACTCTTTATCAATGCTTTTCCCTGTTATCCCTTGTCTCTTTTCCCTGTTTTTCTGCTTAGCCTAATTTTATTTGAAAGGTAATGATGATTTCCTTTTAAAATGAAGCTGTAATGGTCCATTTACAATTTTACAAATAGGCCTATCTCTGCTATGAATCATTTCATTATTGGTTGGTTGAACCTTGTATTCCTTTAGCCCTTAGCAGTAATGATTTTATGAGCTTTTTTAATGACAAAATTCTAACTATTAGAGGCAAAATTCATGACCTCCTGTCCTCAGATAGTACCTATCTAACCTCAAACATAGCTGTAAGACCTAATATATATTTAGATTGCTTCTCCCCAATTTCTCTTCAAGAATTGACCGCAGTGATTTCTTCATCTAAATCATCAACGTGTCTCTTAGACCCCATCCCAACTAGGCTACTCAAGGAGGTCTTACCTTTGGTTAACACTCGTTTATTAGACATCATCAATATATCCTTATTAACAGGCTATGTGCCACAGTCTTTTAAGGTAGCTGTAATTAAACCTCTACTAAAAAAGCCCACCCTGGATCCAGAGGTGTTAGCCAACTATAGACCAATATCTAATCTTCCCTTTATGTCAAAGATCCTTGAGAAAGTGGTCGCAGACCAGCTGTGTGATTTTTCTCTGTGATAATAATTTATTTGAGGAATTACAGTCAGGATTTAGAGTGCATCATAGCACTGAGACAGCACTAGTTAAAATTACAAATGACCTTCTGATTGCTTCAGACAAAGGACTTGTCTCTGTACTTGTTTTATTAGATCTTAGTGCGGCATTTGACACAATTGACCATCAAATTCTGCTACAGAGACTGGAACACTTAATTGGCCTAAAAGGTTCTGCACTAAGCTGGTTTAAATCTTATTTATCTGATCGTTTTCAGTTTTTTCACGTTCATAATGAATCATCCTTACATACTAAAGTTTGTTTTGGAGTTCCGCAAGGTTCTGTGCTCGGACCAATCCTATTTGCTCTATATATGCTTCCTTTAGGTAACATCATTTGAAATCACTCTGTAAATTTCCATTGTTATGCGGATGATACAACTTCCTGATGTTAAATTCAGACAAAACTGAAGTTATTGTTCTTGACCCCAAACAACTCAGAGACTCTTTATCTGATGACATAGTTTCTCTAGATGCCATTGCTCTGGCCTCTAGCACTACCATAAGAAACCTCGGAGTAACATTTGACCAAGATTTGTCTTTTAATTCTCATTTAAAACAAACCTCACGGACTGCATTTTTTCATCTGCGTAATATTGTGAAAATTAGGCCTATCCTGACCTGAAAAGACACAGAAAAATTGGTCCACGCTTTTGTTACCTCAAGGCTGGATTACTATAACTCTCTATTATCAGGTAGCTCTAGTAAGTCCTTAAAAACTCTCCAGCTAATTCAGAATGCAGCGGCACGTGTACTAACAGGAACTAAGAAACGAGATCATATTTCTCCTGTTTTAGCTTCTCTGCACTGGCTCCCTGTAAAATCCAGAATTGAATTTAAAATCCTACTGTTAACTTATAAAGCTCTAAATGGTCAAGCTACGTCTTATCTCAGAGAGCTCATAGTGCCATATTATCCCACCAGAACTCTGCGCTCTGAGAATGCAGGGTTACTAGTGGTCCCTAAAGTCTCCAAAAGTAGAGTAGAGTTTTTCCTTATCCGCTGTGAGGGTCCAAAGGACAGAGGGATGTCGTATGCTGTAAAGCCCTGTGAGGCAAATTGTGATTTGTGATATTGGGCTTTATAAATAAAATTGATTGATTGATTGATTGATTGATTGATTGATGGTTAGCATTCCAGTTATTTTCTATATTAACTGTTTGTCTATAAAATTATGTAAAATTCATATTACCTTTCCCCAGTTCCAATCTGGCATCCACAAACATCTCATTTTGTCTGACTAAAGGTCCAAAACCATGATAAAGCAAGATTTGAGAATACTGATGCTTGCAACAATCAATCCATCACTTATTGATTTAGTGACTATTCATTACAGCTGTAGAATTCCTATAATGAGCCAGAAGTTTATAACATATATACCGCAGAGTTGTCTCTTGCTAATTAGCTCAGTAAGATAGAGCATAGTCTCCTATGCTTAGAATGCCACTTTTTTTCATCTTCCTACACTCTGCTTGTTGCTCAGAATTGCCTAATTTTACCAAAATAAAATTGCCCAACCGGAACCATTGCTGCGCAGCAGCTATAATTAAAAATTATTATTGGGCAGCTAATGCAACTGGGATTTCCAGACCATGAATCATTTAACTCTGCCCCCCTCTGGATAAAACTAGAACTCACGTCCTTACTAAAGCCACATGTCTCACTGTCTTCCTTACTGTTTACCAATACTGCATCACCTGTTAAATCAGTAAGTCACAGTTTTGTCATCAGAAATTCATTCAAGATACTCAATCAAATTAAACATGTTTACAGAAAATTCCTAATGTATCAATATACACCAATCTGTCAAAATCATGCCAACATTGCTGGTCAGTGCATTTGCTGCATGGAGTGTAAAAGGTCTTAAATGTATAAATGACTTTTATTTAGATGGCAAGTTTATATATATATATGTATATATATAACAGAGTAAAAAAGGAATTAATAAGTAGGCCTATATCATCATCATCATCTTCTTCTTCTTCTTCTTCTTCTTCTTCTCTATCTTAGTTCTTTAGGTCTGGGTCTGTTTTCCTGATTTAATGTGTCACTGTACAGTACTATTTTGGACAAAAGTATTCTTTCAACTGTGTAACAACAGCTTGGAAATAAAGGTTTTGAGTCTGATAATCTTTTGTTGGACAAATGAAGTATTGTGCTGCACAGTCTAAATGATGTGACTGCTGAGACCTGATACAAACTGTGAGTATAAGTTGAAGGAGCTGCTGAGCATCAGTAACTGTCCATGGTGCTGAAACCAATCTGCTCTCTCCTTCAACTCACGTTTTTTTATCCTGCTTCACATGGCAGGCTGCATGCTGACAGGTTAAACTGTAAGGGTGATTTCTTTGCCCCGCTGCAATGGGAGATTTCGACGAGAGTAGTCTTTACTTTGCGCTGTAACGGAGCTCAAACGGTATGCAAACAGCCGAGAGACAGAGAGACGGACAGAAAGAGGGAGAGAGTCATCGAGAGAGAGAGAGAGGGGAGGATGATGTCATAGTTTTTAGTCTGTGCCATAGAAGAAGCAGATGGATGCAGGCTTCCTCCTTTTCTTGAGTTCCTGTCTCCATCTCCATCTCCATCCCTAACATCGGCCTCAGCATCAGGACTCATCGAGGACAAAGAGTGACAAACCGCACAAGCAGAATCTGTTCGGGTAAACTGTCTGCAGGTGGAGGAAACAAAGCGGAAAGCCTTCTTGTTGATGGATGTGAGCGGACCATCAGCCGAAGTCCGATAAAGACGTGATATGGACCAAAATATCGGAGCATGCACTGGGTCAGTCCTCTTTTCTGTCTTGATTCTGTATTATGAGCAGGCGGCAGTGTAGAGGAGCTAGTCCTGCCCAGAAAGGAGGAGGAGGAGGAGAGACACACAGAAGGGTGTCGACGGAGAGAGGCAGGGGTAGAGGAGAAGAGGAGGGGAGGAACGGAAGAAAAATAATAGAGTAATATTACAAGCTTCCAATAATGGCGGCTAAATCGGACGGGGTCCTGAAGATGAAGAAGAGCGACGTGGCCTTCACCCCCCTGCAGAACTCCGAGCACTCTGGCTCGGTGCAGGGACTCCACCCGGGCGCCCAGCCCGACTCTGCGGGCACCGGGGACGGAGACTTCGTCAACGGGGAGTCGCGGTGTTGCGGCGGCGGAGGCTCCAACTCGACGTGCCTTCGCCTTGGCAGGGAGCAGCAGAAATACACAGTGTGGGACTGCTTGTGGATCGTAGCCGCAGTGGCCGTGTATCTGGCCGATGTGGGCACCGACGTGTGGCTGTCGGTCGACTACTACCTCCGCCGCGACTACTGGTGGTTCGGCCTGACGCTCTTCTTCGTGGTGCTGGGCTCCTTCTCGGTCCAGCTCTTTAGCTTCAGATGGTTCGTCCATGACTTCAGCACCGAGGACGGAGCCGAATCCGCCGCCGATTGCTCTCACATGGATGGGAATAAGCTGCTGAGCGGCTCGGCCTCGCACGGCGACGTTACCGCTCAGCACCACCCGGCTACGCCGCAGAGACAGGCGTCGACCGCCAGCAAGAACACCACGACCAACAGCACCGCGAGCACTGCGGTGGGCAGCAGGAGTAGGAAGCGATCGGCCTACTACTCCTTCTGCGTCTGGTTCGGCCAGTCCGTCATCCACATCCTCCAGCTGGGCCAGATATGGAGGTAGGACAGAGGCTGGGATGGAGGCCTTGGGATGGCTCACAGTGATGGTGTGTGTATGTGTTTGTTTATGTGTGGAATAAATGAATGAATGTGCAGAGGGCTGCTCTGACAGTAGTTGGCACCATGGTGGCCTCTGAATAGTGCCAACTCTTACAGTGTGGCTACCAGCTGCCATCTTTAGCATGCTCCCTTCTGCAGGGCCAGCACACAAGATACTGTGGGAGGCTCTCCGCTCACTTATCTGCCATATCCCACTAACACAAGCTAAACAGGAATGGTACTTTCCATCCTTTAGTAGAAAGACAGGGAGTTGGCCCTGCTGTCAGTCACACCTGGTGGTGTTCAGCAGTAAATGCCGCTGATGCTGAGGAGACTTTCTCTTTTAGTGCCATTGCAAGGAACTTCCTGAGTAGCTTCTGGGTGGAGTCTTGAATTTGAATGACCCTTAACTCAGCATACATGTTGGCGATTGACAACAGTTAGCCCACAGTCATTCATTGTAGAAGCAATTATTATGCAGCAGACAATTTACTGAGAATCAAAAGTGAAGGAATAGGCTGCTGACATGAGATCCACGTGCTGTACAGTAACCAGCGGTGGAACAAATATGCAGAATCTTTATTTCAGTTAACGTATAGGGATGCACAATATTGGATTTTTTTGTCGATATCCAATAGGCTGATATTATCGTGCTTATAAATATATAATAAGATAAGATAAAATAAATTTTATTGTCTCAAGTGGAAATTTGTTTTGTTGTTGTGTGTGCGTGTGTGTCTGTGCGCGTGTGCGTGTGTTCTATATAATAACAAAACTAAAGACCTCTCATTATGAAACTTTTGACTATATAAGATATTATTGACAGCACCAACAGTCAGCCCTACAATATTGTTGCAATATCAGTATCAAGGTATTTGGCCAAAAGTATTGTGATATATGATTTTCTCCATATTGCTCAGCCCTAATCTATAACAGTGCAGGGGGGCCGCCAAATGACATCTTCTTAATTTAAGCTTAATTTAAGTTATTTTTTATTTAAAATGTGTCTGAAAATTAGGGCTGCCCCCGTCTAAGAATTTTCCTAGTCGACCAATAGTCGTCATTTAGGGCGATTAGTCGCCTAGTGGCCGGCATGTTAATAATATCAATTTAATCATTTAATTATATATTTTGGGCAGGCCAACACAATGGTTTGAGTTCAAGGTGTGAGAAAGAATAGTATAAGAAACATTGTTAACACTGTGCTACATTATAGAGAAATACAAAACCGTACTAATTAACCTTAATTAATATAGACCAATATTTTATCTACAAGTGCACGTCACACACTGAGCAAGCCGCCTGTTAATTACTGTCTGCAAAGCAGTAATGATTGTGCTAACTGGCTAATGGGCATGTAGCCATGTTTCAGATGATACGTCATGTTTGTAGTCAACAAATGATGTCAAGTTTACATATCACCTTGGTTTTGTCCTTCACCTTCTCAAAATGATCCCTGTCCAACGTGTTATCAACTAGCCCAGGCCCGGAGAGGCTAATCGGAGGACTGGGACAATTCCCAGTGAGCCAGTCTTAAGTTGGGCCGCGAGAGCTGGTATTAAGTTGTTGTTGTTGTTTTTTTTTTATTGGGCCAGTGTTCAGTTGTTGTTGTTTTTTTTATTGGGCTGGTGTTCAGTCATGGCACTGGGTATCACGTATGCTGCTACAGCTGTCCCTGGGCCGCTCTTTTGTGTATATGGGGGGCATTCAGATGCACAAACCCATTACTTTCAGTGTAGACGCGCGTCATGCACGCTCACAAGTTGTAGTGGAATGCATTCAATGCGACTCGCTTGTTTTTTTCATCCGGTGCACAGCTCCATGGACCTGCTTCTCCCTCCGCTGTTGTGTCGGATCCCAGTTCCCCCTCGGGCTGTCTCTCTTCTACTGTTTCCCACGGAGCTCTGCCCTGTTTGAAAGGTGAAGGAAGCCCGTACGTGGAAAGACGTCGCCACACACCTCAGGACCATGACTTGTATCATCAGAACAGACATGTCCTGTGATTTTCAGCCTCCTTTCATATTTAATAGAGGGGGGCAATACCTGACAGTAATATTCTCAGCTGTCAGGATGTGCCTGCTGTAAAGGGTAAATATAATCATAGAAGGCTATATATCACAGGACATATCAGTTCTGATTATACAAGTCAGCAGTGTAAAGCTCAAGCATGTGGGGGCCTCCTTTCATATTTAATAGAGGGGGGACCGTATCTAAAAGTACAGCTGTCAAGATGCCCCCCGCCACAGGCCTTTGCCACCTTGGTCTCAAAAAAGTCAGGGAAAACCCTGAGAGATAGTGTTATCAGAGAGTGCAACATTTTTATTTTATTTTTTCAAATTTAATATTTAATATTTTTAAGGTTTGGCTATCTCTGAACACTTATTTGAACAGAATATAGATTCTGATATTGTTGAAAAAAAAATGTTGTGTTTTTAAGAATAATGTTGGAGATGTGCACTCATGTTGAAATAAATCTACATTGTGAAGCACCCCTTACTTGCACTGAATTGGAAATATTTTAGAAAAATACACTGAATTACAAGGCTTTAGAGAACAGTGCACTATTGAAGACTTAACATGTAAGGTTATAATAGGTTGTGATCTAAAGTGGGCCAGTCTGAGGCATAAAACTCCAGGGCTGAAAATGAGTCCCAATCCGGCCCTGAACTAGCCTATGTAATAACCACAAGTACCAGCCCTGTAAATTAGGGGCCATACAAATGTTGCATCTTGGTGCTACTCTTGCTCCTTTTCTGTGCCAGCTTTCAAGAATATGGTGACAGGTTGCGTGTGAGATTGCAAAGCAACCTTAACAAGCATTGTATAGCCTATTTAACTGAAATCCTGAGTGGAGAGCTGATCTTCTTCCAGGCGCTGTTTATAATTTATTAAGTGTGTGGGCCTATCGCCTATGGGAGAGATGTAAACCTCGGGCAGCCCTGCAAGAAATAATATACTTGTCTGTATTTATCAGTCTGAATATTTACGGAAGAAGGGAAAGATATCTGTCAGCTGTGATTGGTTTGGTGACTCCTGTCTGACTGCTGAGCGTGGCCTGTGTCTGTCTTTATTTTGACAAGGTGCAGTTTCACGTCTATTTTTTTTTTCCCCAGGCCAAGCAACCAATGAAATCTTGTCAACTAATGACCTCTCTGGTCGACTACCGCTTGGTCTGTGATTAGGGTGCAGCGCTACTGAAAATACACTTAACATAAATCCAACATTTTATTAGCAAAAATAAATTTGTTTATTCATGAAACTCATTTAATTTACAGTATACAACATTAATGCTGTTACCCGTGAATCCTTGTGCAGTTATGTAAGCTCCAATTAGCTGTACGGATGTTCTTGTGAGCTACAATGGATTGTTTTGTAACTTTTTGATAAGAGAGACGCCACCTCAGACACCACCAGTGAAAGTGCACAGCGTGAGCCTAATGCACCCAGCCATGGCACAACTGCTCCTAAGTTAGCAGCTACAGGCAGCACAAACAAGAGAAGACCCAAAAATATTCAGAGAATTATCTCAAGTACAACTCAGTTTTATACAATATAGTAGGGGATCCCTGCTCCATCTCTCTTTTTTAGCCAAAGGGACCATGGCCTGAAAAATGTTGAAGACCCATATTTTATTCACCTTATTTTTCACAAAAACACGGAGGCAAAACAGAACGCAGCCAGCTTCTGTTTTTTTGTGTGCGACACTTCCGGTCCAGCACTCTTGACCACTGTGTAAATGGGAATCGCCTTGTTGTTTACCTTGTTGAGTTTAGCTGTGTATATATATGTCACATTTCTCATGTCACTGTATCACCGTTTAGACTAATCTGATGTTTGTAAAGTCTATAAACACAATGATTGAACAAACATTACTATTTCTGTGTGTGTAATTAATAACCGTTAGCTGTTAGCCGTTAGCCATTAGCAGTGTCTGTAGCGGTAACTTAATAACTCAATAAACGGTCCGTGAAAAAATTAATTTTTCCAGCGGATGTCTTAGTTACAACATGATTGAGCTAACTAGAGTAGTTTCATGTCGTATCTGACAACGGGAGGCTTTTAACAGATGACATCCTGATATTAGCTTTGCTGCTAGTGTAAGCAAAGACGGTGGATAAACCAAGACGGTCCACTGTGAGTCAGTTTCCTGTATCAGTGTCACGTGGGGTTCGCGACCACTAGGGGTGTAACGATACACCGATCCACATCGATTCATTGATTAACGATCTGATTATATCGATGCAAAATGAAAACATTGATCCATATTGTCATCTTAAAGATACACGTCTGTGTCACCATTTCTGGGCAAGCGCGCCTCCACTCAAACAACAAACAGAGCTCAGAAATAAAATGGTGAAATCATATTCTAGTTGTTTTTGTGAGTTGATGTAAATGATTGTGTTAGATGGGCATTGTTAGGTGCCGCGAGGCAAAAAGCGAGGCCAGGACCCAGAGTGCAGAGAACAAGAGCACAAGTTTATTCAGGCACAAAAGTTTCAACACAAAGAAAACAGAAAATCACCACAACGGGAAAAAAGGCTCTGGAGGCTGGATGGGAACAAAAACAAAACAAAAGTTAAAGCTCAAAAATCTAATAACTAGAAAAACACAAAATCACCGTTACGGGAAAAACAACAAGGGGAAAAAACAAAGTATCAACAGAAAATCACCTTAAACAGGGAGATAACTTGAGGGAACAAAGTAACAACAGAAAATCACCTTACTCAGGGAGATACTTGAGAGAACAAAGTAACAACATAAAATCACCTTACTCAGGGAGTTTCTCGTGTCGGGAGAACAACTGGATCACAGGCAAAAAACTCGAGACTGAACGCGTGGCAGGAGAAAAGGGCAGAAGCGTGGCAAGACACTGTGTAAGACAATGGATCTTCTGGCAAAGAACCAGGGGAAAAAGCCGGCTTAAAAAGCTACATGTTAATCAGCCTGATGAGGATCAGGTGCGGTGAATGAGGCTCAGCCAGCGAGTTCAGCCCCGCCCCCCTGCCATGATCCAGCTCTGCAGAGGGAGAGTGAGAGGAGAGCAGAGGGGGGAGGAGAGAGAAGCAACCGCAGGCAGCAAACAACAAAACAATAATATTGGTCACAACAAAAACCATGACAGTACCCCTCCCCTAAGGAACGCCACCTGGCGTTTTACCGGGTTTACCTGGGTTGCGGGCGTAAAAGTCCCGCAGCAGTTGTGGGTCCAATATGAGGGAACGCGAGATCCAGGAGCGGTCCTCCGGGCCGTATCCCTCCCAGTCGACGAGGTACTGGTATCCCCTGCCTCGCCTGCGGACATCCAGGATGCGATCCACCGTGTATGCCGGTGACCTTCAATGATGCGGGGAGGGGAGGCGGCGGCTCTGGCGGTTGGAGGGGGCTGTCGGTTACCGGTTTTAGAAGAGACACGTGGAACACCGGGTGGATCTTGAGGGAGGCTGGGAGCTGGAGGCGGACGGCGCTGGGGTTGATGATCCGGTCAATGGGAAAGGGTCCGATGAAGCGAGGAGCCATCTTGCGGGAATCAACTTGAAGGGGCAGGTCCCGTGCGGACAACCAGACTCGTTGCCCCACCTGGTAGTCTGGGGCTGGGATCCTCCGTCGGTCAGCCAGGCGCCGGTTACGCTCCGCCGTTCTGCCCAGAGCTGCACGTGTCTCCCTCCAGACTCGCCGGACTCTGCGGAACTGGGCCTGGACGGACGGAACTGCCACTCCGGACTCCTGGCTGGGAAACAGAGGGGGTTGGAAGCCTGAGGTCACCATAAACGGGGACATACCTGTGGCAGTGCTGATTAAGGAGTTGTGGGCGTACTCCACCCAGGGGAGGTGGGTGGACCAGGTGGCAGGGAGGCGTGAGGCTACGCAGCGCAGTGCCGTCTCCAGATCCTGGTTGGCCCGCTCAGTCTGGCCGTTGGTCTGAGGGTGATAGCCGGACGAGAGGCTGGTGGTGGACCCCAGCGCCCGACAGAAAGCCTTCCAGACTTGGGAGGTGAACTGCGGGCCCCTGTCCGACACAATGTCCATGGGGATCCCGTGGAGCCTGAAGACGTGCTGGATCAGGAGGTTAGCGGTCTCTAAGGCGGTGGGGATTTGGGAGGGGAACAAAATGAACCGCCTTAGAGAACCGATCAACAACCGTGAGAATAGTGTCGTTACCCTCAGATGGTGGAAGGCCGGTGACGAAGTCTACGGCGATGTGGGACCATGGCCGTGGGGGAATGGGTAAGGGGCGCAGGAGACCCGCCGGGGCTTGGTGGGAGGACTTGTTGCGGGCGCAGACTGAGCAAGAGGCGACGAAGGCTCGGACATCCGCGGCCATAGAAGGCCACCAAAAGCGCTGTTGAAGAAGGTTGAGTGTCCGGTGGACCCCTGGGTGGCACGCGATCCGTGAGGCATGTCCCCAGAGAAGCACAGGTGTCCTGGTGGTAGGAGGGACGAACAGCCGACCCGGTGGACATCCGTCCGGAACCGGTGATCTTTGAGTGCGTCGAGGACTTCCTGCTCCACTTGCCACCGGACCACCCCTACCACACACACAGGAGAGAGGATCGTCCCCGCGTCGGCCTCCCCCTCCTCAGGGGCGAACTGACGGGAGAGGGCGTCGGGCTTCATGTTCCGGGAGCCAGGGCGGTAGGTGAGGGTGAAGTCGAAACGCCCGAGGAAGAGAGCCCAACGAGCTTGGCGGGAGTTCAGCCTTTTGGCAGAGCGGAGGAGTAGGACAGGTTTTTATGGTCCGTCCAGACGATGAAAGGTTGAGCCGCTCCCTCCAGCCAGTGCCGCCACTCCTGAAGAGCCAGAACCACCGCCAGTAGTTCGCGGTTCCCTACATCATAGTTGCGCTCAGCAGGGGAGAGGCGACGGGAGAAGAAGGCGCAGGGATGCAGCTTCTGGTCCGCAGGCAGGCGCTGGGAGAGTACGGCTCCGACTCCTGAATCAGACGCGTCCACCTCCACCACAAACTGCTGCTCGGATCTGGGTGAATGAGAACAGGAGCATTTACAAAGAGATCTTTTAACTGATCGAAAGCACATTGAGCGTCAGTGGACCACGTGAAGTGAAGTTTTCTGGAGGTTAAGCGTGTGAGGGGAGCTGCGATTCCGCTGTAGTTGCGAATGAATCGTCTATAAAAATTAGCAAACCCAAGAAAACGCTGTAGTTGCTTACGATTGGTTGGGACCGGCCACCCTCTGACTGCCCTCAATCCCTGAGTTGTCCCTTTTCCACCACGTAGCCCAGGAAATTAACAGTGGAAACGTTAAACTCACACTTCTCAGCTTTAGCGAACAGCTTATTTTCCAACAACCTCTTGAGAACATCCCTCACGTGGTCCACGTGCTCCTTCTGTGAGCGAGAAAAAACCAGAATGTCATCAAGGTATACAAACACAGTCTTATTAAGCAAGTCTCTGAGTACATCATTTACCAACGACTGGAAAACTGCTGGTGCGTTGGTGAGGCCAAAGGGCATGACCCGGTACTCAAAGTGGCCCAAGTGAGTGTTAAAGGCAGTCTTCCATTCGTCCCCTCGCGGATTCTGACCAGGTGGTAGGCGTTTCGCAGGTCCAGTTTGGTGAACACAGTTGCGTCGTGGAGGGGGCTAAAGGCGGAGTCGAGAAGTGGCAGAGGGTACTTGTTTTTAACAGTGATGGCGTTCAAGCCGGTGTAGTCAATGCACGGGCGCAGGGTTTTGTCTTTCTTCTCCACGAAGAAAAACCCTGCCCCCAGAGGAGATGAGGAGGGTCTTATGAGTCCTGCTGCTAGAGAGTCGTTAATGTATTTCTCCATTGCTTCCCGTTCAGGCTTGGTCAGGTTGTAAAGTCTGCGGGTAGGGAGCGGAGCCCCGGGAAGCAAGTCTATGCCGCAGTCATAAGGCCTATGCGGTGGGAGGGAACCTGCCGAGGCCTTACTAAAAACCGCTTTTAAGTCGTGATACTCACTGGGGACGTTTACTCAGGTCTATCGCTTCTGCGGCGTGGGTGGGGCTCGGGGCTCTGGTGGGTACTGCTGATCTAAGACAGTGGGCGTGGCAATGGTTACTCCAGTTCCTGATAGTACATGTGGACCAGTCAATGTGGGGGTTGTGCAGCTTTAACCAGGGAATTCCTAAAATTACTGAGGCGAGTGGGAGGATATTACATAAAACTCAACTATTTCGTGATGGTTACTGGAGAGAGTCAGCTTAAGTGGCGTGGTTCGGTGTGTTATCACTTCCAGGGGTCTCCCATCTATCGCCAGGACCTCCAGGGGAGAGGAAAGCTGGCTCAGTGAAAGTCTATTATTCTTAACAAAGTCAGCATCTATAAAATTGTCATCAGCACCTGAGTCTATCAGCACCTGGACAGGCAAAGAACGTTGTGACTCGTGTATCATACCTGGTGCTCGTATTTGGGAGGATGAAGAGGAAGAGATTCGGCTCACCCGTGCCTCCCTGCCTACCGGTGAGCCCCGCCCTTTTGGCAACTCGGAACAGCTGGTGAGGAAGTGGCCTCCCCGGCCGCAGTAGAGGCAGAGTTTGTCCTCATGCGGCGCTGTCGCTCGGCAGGAGTGAGTCGAGCCCTCCCCAACTGCATGGGCTCATCTGGGGAGGTTGTGCCGGGTTGGAGCTCGGGAGCGTTGACAGAAGTGGGAGGGGCGGAGTCCCTTACAGTGGCTGGGCTGGGTGATGGGAAAGCTGGAGAGCGACGAGCCTGATCCGTCTTCTTCTCCCTCCGTCTCTCCCTGAGCCTGTTGTCAATGCGGGTGGCTAGTGTGATTAGCTCATTAAGTGATCTACACTCCTCTCTCGTAGCTAACTCGTCCTTTAACTCCCCCGCTAGACCCTTCTGAAAGATGGCTTGTAACGCTGAGTCCCCCCACCCGCTACTGGCTGCAAGAATGCGGAAACTGACTGCATACTGTGACACTGTCTGACTGCCCTGTTGTAGGTCTAACAATTGTCCCACTGCTTCCCTACCCCATACTGGGTGATCAAAAATGCGTTTCATTTCATCAGTAAACTGTTTGTAATCCGTCAGCAGCTCTGATTCTTGATCAGTTATAGCGAGAGCCCAAGCGGCCGCCTGTCCCGACAATAAACTCATGACGAAGGCTATTCTTGACTGGGCTGTAGCGTATGTGCTAGGCTGCTGATTAAACACTAGAGTACATTGAAAAAGAAATTGTGCGCATGTGCCTAAATCTCCGGAATACCTAGCGGGGATCGGTATGACGGCTCTCTGGGGGGACGTCTGGGAAGCGGGAGGTGCTGCAGCCGGCTGGGGAGGCGAGGAGCCCGAAGAGCTGGGTGGAGAGAGCTGGTCACTGACGACCGCCAGCTGGGTGCTCAGCTGGGCCACGCTGGTGGAGAGTCGCTGCAGGTGATCCATCACCTGCAGCAGCGTCGTCTCGTGCTGGCCGACCAATGCTCCTTGTGTGGAGAGTGCGTGCTTGAGACGCTCTGTCTCTGCTGGGTCCATTTCTTTTTGGCCAGAAGATTCTGTTAGGTGCCGCGAGGCAAAAAGCGAGGCCAGGACCCAGAGTGCAGAGAACAAGAGCACAAGTTTATTCAGGCACAAAAGTTTCAACACAAAGAAAACAGAAAATCACCACAACGGGAAAAAAGGCTCTGGAGGCTGGATGGGAACAAAAAAAAACAAAAGTTAAAGCTCAAAAATCTAATAACTAGAAAAACACAAAATCACCGTTACGGGAAAAACAACAAGGGGAAAAAACAAAGTATCAACAGAAAATCACCTTAAACAGGGAGATAACTTGAGGGAACAAAGTAACAACAGAAAATCACCTTACTCAGGGAGATACTTGAGAGAACAAAGTAACAACATAAAATCACCTTACTCAGGGAGTTTCTCGTGTCGGGAGAACAACTGGGTCACAGGCAAAAAACTCGAGACTGAACGCGTGGCAGGAGAAAAGGGCAGAAGCGTGGCAAGACACTGTGTAAGACAATGGATCTTCTGGCAAAGAACCAGGGGAAAAAGCCGGCTTAAAAAGCTACATGTTAATCAGCCTGATGAGGATCAGGTGCGGTGAATGAGGCTCAGCCAGCGAGTTCAGCCCCGCCCCCCTGCCATGATCCAGCTCTGCAGAGGAGAGTGAGAGGAGAGCAGAGAGGGGGGAGGAGAGAGAAGCAACCGCAGGCAGCAAACAACAAAACAATAATATTGGTCACAACAAAAACCATGACAGGCATATGATATTGCATCATATCGATCGCAGGCTCCTGATTCGAATCGAATCAAAATCGTATCGTGACAGACTTTGTGATATCGGCAAACATCTTTTCGTCGTCCAAACAAATCGTTATAATATCGTATCGTGATGAAGCCGGTGATTTACACCCCTAGCGACCACCATGCCCCTTTAGGAGACTAACAGCAGGTCCTCAGTCCATTGACTTCAGTGGGAGAAATGAACGTGATTACAGATTATGGCCAGTTCTTTCGCCCCATAGTCGAGGAAGCAGATATTGAACCCACAAGCCACGTATCTTCAGAACATTCCGACACCAAAAGGGCAAATTTCAAATGGACAAATCAGGAGAAAATTTACTTTGTTCAAGACCTGTTTCTGTCTCAACAACACACTCTCGCAAGATCTGGCAACAGATATTTCCTCTCTGGTGCTGAAATCAGTGCAGTTTCACCAAAGATACTGGATTACTAAAAATATTTTTTCCAGTGGATGTCTTAGTTACAACATGATTGAGCTAACTGGAGTAGTTTCATGTCGTACAACGGGAGGCTTTTAACAGATAACATCCTGATGTTAGCTTTGCTGCTGCTGTTAGCTCTCCCTGTCAGCTGCAGCCACTGATGCTCTCTAGACATTGTGATTTCCCAAAACTGAATAAATACTACACATAGCAACACAAAACTGCTTTGCTAGCTCAGTCATGTTGTAACGGCTGGATGGTTGATGCGTACATGCTGATTCGGGTGCTATCAGAGCCGATCCCCGTATCACTATGGCTTAATAATCAACTCAGTCAATAAAAACAACCCGTCCTGTGATAGGAGTGTATGTCGCTGACAGAAAGAAAGAAAGGAAGAAAAGGAAAAAAAGATAGAAAAGCAGTGTACACCTCACATATTTATTTCTCACAGTTGAGCACACGTTTGGCTGGCATGCAGAAGCACCGTCTGTGTGTCTGCGCGAGCCGCAGCTTCAGCTGCTCAGGTAGAGAGGCTGTGTAGCCCGGTGTGTTTTTTTCGCTGATTCGGTTCTGCAGGTTCTCTGCTGGTACACTGGAGACGGGAATCAAGCTTTTTTTCATAGTTTTTGATTGACCTGTGATTTATTCGCATTTAGAGGGAATTATTTTTACAGGAAATGACCAGATAACGGAAACGTGGGCACAGTTATCTATATAAAATACACAGACTAACTAACTAACTAACTAACTGACTGACTGACTAACATAAACAATTGAAAATTGAAAAAAATTAGCTTGCACCATTAGCTCCGGGAAAGCATGAGGGAAAACGGCTGACCGGAAGTCACGCACAAAAACACGGAAGTTGATCACTATTTACTTCCGTGTTTGAAAATAAGGTGGATAAGATGATGATATGGTTTGTATATATAGCTAGTAATTAGCCTACAGGTGTAACATTTCCCTGTGAAAGGTAGTGGAGTAGAATAGCATTGTAAGTAACAGTTATTTTCATAATTACTTTGCAGATTATTTTCTTAGTTAATTGTTTGACCAAGTATGTAAGAAAATATCCATCAGAGTCTAAATCTCAGAGTCTAACCTGCCATATTAAAACGTCTTGTTTTGTTTAAAACCTAAAGTAATTTAATTAAGTATCAAAGAAGACAAAGAAAAGCAGCAAAGCTTGAGACTGTAGCATTTAGCCTTCAGGTTATACTAACCATTTCTCAACACATTAACTTGAAAAGTGTTTAAATATCTTAATTTTAATGTCAATGTACATATACATACATACAAATTCAATGTTACACTCGGCAGCAGATTGCCAAAACTTCCACATCCCCCAAAAGCAGATCACATGACCTCAGGGTCCTCAGTAGTAGCACCAACACGGCTGCAGCCTAATGTTACTGTCTGCTCAACCTGTCCTGGGCTGCGCTTATGTAGTCATATTCCTGAGATTAGACTGTAGCAGCACTGTGACCACAAACAGGAATACACAGGTTTAGATTTCAGATATGCTTTTGGCAGTTTGGATGTCTATGAAGATGAACAAACCTAAGTTGGGAACCTCAGCCTACATTACCACTACAGTAACACCAGCATAACAGAGACATTACAAACAACTAGCTAGTGTAGAACAGTGCTGCTGAAACAATTAGTCGATCAGTTGACAGAAATTGATTTACCAAGAGTGTTTGATAATTAATCATTTATTTTAAAAGTGACTGCAGTCCCTCTTTTGCTGCTTTCTCTGATTTTTTTTTTTTTAATCACTGTTAGTGTTAACTGATTATCTTAGGGTTTTGTTTTGTTCTGTTGGTCTGAGAAAGCTAGACATGTTGGACTCTGGGAAGTTGTAATTGGCATATCTCCACTATTCTCTGACATGTCAATGAGAATTTGTGAATTATGAATTAGAGTTTGAGTCAAAGAGTTATGATCAGTTACACTCCCATCAGCGGTAAAAACTGGTTGGTTTAATGGTCTCCCTAAAGAGCAAAGGCTGTGTTTATTAAGGGATTTTGATGATCCTATAAATAGCAAGTACATTTAATATTTTTTTCCCTTATTATATGAACATTAATATAACAGCACTTTTTGCTATGTAAAGATATACTGGAGTAATGTCAAACTGAGAATGGAGTCATACTCCTTCTGTGTGTTTTGTAATTTGAGCTTCTCTCTTGGTTGTTGTTGTAACCATGGCAGCCATGCCAGCCACATGCGCATGTTAGTGCATGCAAGTCCCTGTGATGGTGCAGCTCCACTGTTCATGACCTGCTTGTGTCCACCCTGCCCTGCAGGTTATTTTTGGGTGTGGGTGTCCATCTTGCAATCCTTCCATCCCATTCTTTACTAGTTCTCTACACAAGGGTGATTTATTTACAAAAAAGCAACAAGACAAAAATGGTTTCTGTCAAACTTTGTCAAATGAAATGCCTTCCGGACTGACTGATGATTTTTGTAGGGATACGGCATGAGCATATATACAGTACTGGCCAATTCAAATCAAATCATCTCCCATCATGCATTATATATATACTGTATATATAAGAACAACTGGCAGTGGCTGATTCACATCAACAACTTGTTGTAACTATAAGACATTTGCTTAAAAACCTTTTTTTGTTAATATCATAGATTATCAAAAACAATACAACAGCATCAGTCTCACTTTCCTGGTTGTACACAGAGCTGTTCAGGAAGTTGCTGGTGCTGTAGCCTGATTGGCCGTCTTGATGTGAGCACCATTTGTATTTTTGAAATTGACACAGCCTCTTGTCCTCTCATTACACCATCAGCTTGGTCCGCATCACAGGCATGCCTTGTGTAGTGAATAAGTTGCTTCTCATAAACAATGACGATAACCATCTCAGAGTGCAGTTTCACTGTATCATGGTATTACAGAATTAATATTATCAGTCAGAATGACCCTTAATGGAATGAAAGTGGAAGGCTTACTGCTGGTTGAACAGATGTTTTCTAACTATAATTGAAACTTGAAACCACTTTGTTAATTGTAATGAGTGTAAAAACTCTCCCCTTTGAAAATGACTAAAATAAAGGGGAGATTCCTTTTTTAAAATATCGGAAATAAGCAAATGTACACGATATGATAACCGCCAACTTTTATATCACGGTATACCTTGAAACTAGTATATCGCTGCAACCCTAGGCTACAACATGGTTGTATAAGGAGACCTGAATACAGCATTTGAAGTGGGGCCCCATTCATTCCTATGAAAGTTGCTCATTGACATGTGAAACCAAAATGGCTGAACTGCCACATATAAAATTATCCAAATGATCGACACTGCTTCCTCATTGTGTGGCCCATAGAGCAGGTGCACTAGAGACATCCACTGGCCATGCCAGCTATTTCTGGTTTAACACTCTGACAGTGGGGCAAAAGGTTCCAATTGTGTCACTGACTTTCAAAATAAAAGGAATTTTGGCTTGATAATAATGGTTGAGATGTCAAAATATTACACATATACTGCACATCTTTTTCATTTGTTTTATTCTGAAAAATAAAAAATAGTGTAGCTCAAATCTGTGCCCGTACCTGTGAAATTATATATATATATATATCTATATACACATAGGTATATACACATGTGTGTGTGTGTGTGTGTGTGTGTGTGTGTGTATGTGTATATATATATATATATATATACATGTATATATATATATATATATATACATGTATATATATATATATATATACATGTATATATATATATATATATATATACATGTATATATATATATATATATATATATATATATACAGATACAGATCATATTTGTAGTTTGTGAGAGGGGACGTTTACAATGTCAAAGATGCATGTGCTTGGTGTGTGACATAGTTTAGTCTGAGTGGGCGGAAGTTCGCTGCATAGATCAGCCTCTCACTGGGCAGAATGAGCGACCCGCATAAGTCCCACCCTACCACCTCCGGTTGTGTAGCAGTTTTCAAGCGCACCGTTGCTGTGGCACCGCCAAGAACGATTGTGATTGGTTGGGGGGCATTTTTTTTCTCCAATCTTAAAGTGAGAGTCGGCGCAGCCGGACCTTTCTTTTCTTGAGAAAGGTCTGGTGAGCGAGACTAGACATAGTTACACTCATCAGTACGCCAGTGTCACTTGTGCTGCTGTTCACAGAACACCTCTGAACATCAGGTCTGCTCTCTGTGTTTTAGTGTCTTTGATAAGCAGTAACTTTAGATTGAAAACAGTGACAGTAAAGGACAGCTTATAAGGTTTTTGTTTTTTTGTGCATTTTTTAGCATATTAATGCTCAGCACATTTTTTCATTCTTCATTGCCTCAAATGCCTCATGTGATCCAATGTGCAGGGGCCCGAACACAAGGGATTGTTCTCACGTTTCATGTCTGGAATCCTCGGTTAAGGAGAAACTGTATCAGCAGAAATAAAAGAAAACATTGGAAATATTAGAAATTGGAGAGAAAGATGAGAGATCCTCTGTCAAAGAGATGGAGAGATGATTTACTTCTTTCCACTTATTTTTAAATAGAACATGGCATCAAACAGCATCTCCACATCCTCCTAAATCCAGTGAGACAATCATCCTTCTCATGGTTAATGAATGCTGTTCAGCAAGTTGCAAGAGGTTTGATATTGCTTGCATGTCCATGTGCTCACTCCATTGAAATCTGTTTTGAATGGTCCCTTGATGCAAAGTATCAGACCCATGTCAGAAAATAAGACCGACAACTGGGCCAAAAAATCTCTGACTATGCCTCTGTACCGGCAATAGCCATGTCCTGAGGCATTCCGTCTATCCCATCCTTGTGGACATGATATCTCAAGGATGCCTCAAGGTAATTTCTTCAAATTTGGCACAAATGTCCCTTCAACGATGAACTGATTAGTCTTTGATGGTCGTAGGTCAAAGGTCTAGGTCACTGTGACCTTATTTGTCTCATTCTCATGAACACATTATCTCAAGAACACTATAAGGAAATTTTAATTTAATTTATATACTTTATTAATCCCCCTGAGGGGAAATTCAATTTTTCTTTCACTCTTTTTGTCATTAACACACAGGTCTAAAAACACACATGCACAAACAGGACCTATACATGCACGAAATGGAGAGATGTCAGAGTGAGGGGGCAAATGTCCACTTGGACTCAGTGATGAACAGATCAGATTTTGGTGGTCAAAGGTCACGGTCTTTGTGGCTTCATCGGTCTCATTCTTGTGAGCACAATATCGCAAAAGTACCAGAGGGGAATTTCTTTTAATTTGACACAAACATCTACAACTAAAGAATAAACTGATTAGAATGTTATGGTTAAAGGTCAAAGGTCAAGGTCACTGTGACCTCACAAAACATGTTTTTGGCCATAGCTCAAGAATTTTCCCACTAATTATGACAAAACTTCACACAAATATCTAATAAGATAAAATAATGAAGTGATGACATTTTATATCCAAAAGGTCAAAGGTCAACTTCACTGTGCCATCATAATGTTCTGCATTAAACACTTTCCTGTCCATTACTCAATGTCATATCTCAGGAACACTAATCTTGAGACTGTGCTGATTGTATAGATCTTTTGTGCTGCCAGGGGGAAGGTAGGTGTGAAGCATCCATGTTTTCACAGACATAGATATAAACTGTAAGAGAAACTTGACAGGTGCATGGAGGCAGAGCTTTTTAAATGAGATGTTTGTTTGTTTTTATTAGGACATTTTGGGAAAATTTTGTTAATTTTTGTTAGACAGTGAAAAGTAAAAAGGTGACAGGAAATGAGGGAAAAGTTAAGGGGTAAGACCTACAACTATAGCCCCTGTCTGGCCTCAAGCCTTGGGTGCTGTGATCACATGGTGTCTTTGGCCAGCAGAATGCCCCAATTTCCTATTCTGTCCACTGAACACAATATGTGATTCAGTGCCAAAATCAGTCTTAGTGGCCATCTGAGTATTTTTTGTTAAAAAGGGTTTGCCTTCAAATTAACTGGATATGGGAGCATCACATTCTATTCCTCAGTTCACACACATTGTTTTCACATTGTTTTATAGATATTTTATTTTCATTTTTTTTCTATATTTTTACAGATATTTGTTGTTTTTCAATATTTTAAAATGCATTTGTAGCTCTGTTATTGTCAGTGTGGTACTGAACTCAGCACACTGTATCATCTTTGTTTGTGTCTGCATTTCTGCAATACTGTTTGAAGCTGAGGGAAAGCTGGCATGCTTCACTACTTCACAGACTGCAGAGGAGAAGTAACAGAAACAAGAACTGGATTTGTTATATGTACAAGTTCCGTAACAAATAATTTCATTAAAGGTGCAGTGTTTAGGATTTAAGGCAATATTTCTTCCGTTTCCACCGTGAAAAGTTGTGGATGGTACCAATGGAACTGTTCCTTTCCATCCCCATGTTTGGTCACCCCTTTGTTGGGGTACCTAGCACACAGATCTGGTACTAAAAGGTTGAACTAGAAAAACTGCAGTCCGTTGATTAATCAATAGAGGACAGTCAGTTGTGGCTAGTTTTAAGGCTTATGTAACCAATGTCCATACCATGACATACATTAGTAAGCTATAACTAACTGTTGCCTCTCACAGCAGCTGTAGAAAGAGAAAAAAAACTTAATTCACTGGGCCAACTGTTTACTGGTAATGTTACTAAATGCATGAGTTGAGGACGTGAAGCCTTCAGCACACCTTAAATTTCAATGACAACTTTGATCATTCCATTAGTTCTTAGTGTCTCTCTTGGATGATATACACTTGTAGTAAAAATATATATTAATTTCTCCCTGATTATGTGAACTCCATATATTCTAATCCTCACGTGAAGAAAAAACAAAAGCATTGTGGAGTGTCGCTCCTGTGGTTTCAGCAATAAACCCTGTGCTTTCCTGAGAAGGACTAAATGCACAAACCCACTTTAAATATCCCATGGAGAGATACTCTCACTGCAGCCTGTTCTATTTTGTTCTGAAAATGTCGGTGTTACCCCTGTTCTGTGGACAATAAACGAGGTGCAGACTTCTGTCTATGTCAATGATGATGGGGAAATACAGTGAGCGCTGGACGAACAGTGATTGGCATCAACATTTAAGAGTACTGTTTGTGGTAGAAACACTAAATGGACAAAGAGTCTAGATACCTTGTCTGAAAGGTTACTTTTGGTACCATAGGTACCATACTGAAAGTGTTTGGTGTAAACAAGACTTCAGAATAAGCCATTTATATCTATATACAGAAGGTTCTCTTCCACAGAGTCCGCTATATTGTTTACAGTAGCTTAGAAAGGACAAACCAAGCACTGGCTCTAGTGTAGCTCACTTTTATTTTTATTATAAGGTAATATATTAGTTTGCCTGGGAACCAGATAAATCTGTGAGCGCATGTTTTTATCATAATCCGATCATTTATATCAATCAATCATCAATCTATCATATCTATTGTATTCTTAATATTGTTCATAGTAGAAAACCAGTGTGTTTTCCTGCCAGATTTGCTTGCAGAAAAACTAGAGCAGATGTTGAAACTATTGCTGCAGATCTCAGCTTTATGACGAGTCCTATCTGAACAGCCCAGGTGCTTCACATGGGCACTGAAAGGACGCAGGCAGCGCTCTTTGGAAAACTGTAGCGCTTTGCAGCACTTCCACGACCCAGTTGGTGATTGTTGGGACAGTGCAAAACAAACAAAGATGGCTTTTGTGAGTTTCATTTTTTGGTTTGTTTGTTTTTGTCAGCTTTGAATGAAGTGTGTTTGACCACGATAAAATTGTTTATTTAAATGGAGTCAGGTGGGTTTAGGTGATGGTGATTTTGAGGCTGTTTCTGGATGAACAAAAAAGGATTTTACTCTTTGTCATCAGACACTTAAAATAGCAATCAGAACCTGTCAGTGGCAAAAACAAGTACTTTTAATGGATGTAAGTAGACCAGTATTGCCCATTAATGTTACATCGCAGTCTGGAACACAGCTGCTGGCTCTCTCTCTTAATACAGGACCAGTTTCAAAAACTGTTGTTCCTATTTGTCACTTAGATACAACAACATGGAAAAGTAGGGTCCAGATTGAAAAATAACCAAGTTAAAAGTTAAAGCTAGAGTTGGTAATGTTGGAGAGCTAGCAAGATTTGAAAGTGGCACCTCCTCTTTCCACTGGATGCGTGTCCGTTGCGGAACGGCAGCGCTGGTTATCCACTGCCTGCTCCGCCGTCCGTCAATACCCACCGGCTGCGTTTGCTGTGCGGAGCAGTGCAGCTTCGCCGGAAGACATCTCGGTGCACTGCCATGATTAATATCTCCTCGTCCACGGTGTCAACGGGGTGAAATGACGTCTGAAAACCTCTGACCTGTTGACTTCAGGCCTGCCTCTGCCCATTATGTAGTTTTCAAGGTGTAGGGCAGGGAAATATGATCTGCTGTGAACACTGTGTATTTTATTTTGAAAATCAACCAGTTTTATTTTGTTTCTGTGCACAACTTCCTGCCCCGCATGATCTGCTCTGTGCTAAATTGCTGTGTTATCCGGCGTCTGGCAAAAATAAAAGTCCTATGTATCTGTTCTGGAGGGCTCCGGAGTGCCTGAGCTGAGACGGAGCCAGAACACAGCACAGCCGCAGCCGGTGGAAACACACTCATTGACTAGAATTGCATCCTAACGGCTCCGCTGCCGTGCCAGAGCAGAGACGCAACCAACACGCAACTGGTGGAAATAGGCCGTAAGCTCCACCACCCTCCTCCCCCTCCTGTCAGTGCTCCGTCCAAAGCCACACCCCCACAAACTGGAACGTGCATCCTGCAGTACACCGACAGAGAAGCTAATGTTAGCATTGGGCTAATACAAGCTACAAAAGTAGCTAAGTTGGCTAACGTTACATATTTCATGAAAATAACAAATCCCCCCAAAGCAAAACAAATAATTACCTGTCTAACAGAAAGACAGCATCCTCTGCATCGTTTTTCAGGCCCTTCAGCTCCCTCAGTTGTCTCCACCGTTCAAAAGCTGCACCGATGTTGACGTCTGGTTTGTCCCCTCGCTTTATCCAAAGCCTTTTTTGTCACAGACTTTTCTGCCTCCGACTTTCTTTTCTTAGCCTGTTTAGCGGAGCGAGCCGTTACAAGTAACGCTAGAAGTGGTACTGTTGGCTGGAGTGTGCTCAATATTTCTGGCAACGGTGACACGTGATGAGTGCACACAGGGAGGAGGGAGGGACACAGGGGGCGTGGGCAGGACCAGAGCGATATATAAGGACGAGACATGAAGGCATCTGATTGGTTCTTTCCACTCGCACCGAGAGGCAGAGATTGGTCAGAGTTTTTACAGGCCTGCAGCTGCCACAGAGGTCAGATTTTTTTCATTCCTTTTTCTGAACACATTATGTATTGTTTATTCTCAGGATGGAAGGACCATTTCACCCAGTATAACAAAAAGTGTTTCTGAACAGGATTACCAACTATAGCTTTAAAATGAATTAAAGAGTATATCTCACTCCGACCTTGTCACATATTGACATTCGGTCATGGACTTTCCACATGGAGATATGACATTTGTTGCAATGGTTGCTGACATTCTGGGATGCCATGTCAGCTCCAGCCTGTTAGATGCATTGTCATGAAAACATGAAACGATAGGCAGACAGAATGGCCACAAGAAAGTCTCATAGGTTGCAACACATTTTCACTCCATCCTTGTCACATAATGACGTTTCTACATCGAGACATTACATGAAAGGTATCTTGCATGCGTATAGTTTGTTGACATTCTGGGACGCCGTGTCAACTTCTGCCTTTTACATGCATTGTCTGTTTTCAAAATACAGCACAGTATACAGTTTGCATACAGTCTCTTTCAAAATAAATGCACTATGTTGGTATAACACTGCAAATTGACGATTTTTTTTCCTTCAACAACAAACGCACATGGTGAAATTTAGCCAACACCACACACACACACGTGGTTGGGTTTAGGACAAAAGAACAGGGTTTGGCTTAACATTCATACTGTATATGAAGCAAACACCAGCCTCCTGGGTAAAGGTTGGTGGTTGCTGGACCCATCCACCACCCCTTCCACCTGCCCCACTTGAACTTTTGCCTCCTTAACTTATGTTGTTGCCTAGCCACAATTCCCTCTGACACCGCTGGGCAAATAACCGCTACTGGCTGCGTATCATGCCAATGTGAAAGGACGATTTTTTCACTGGTGTCTGATGCCAAAAGTCACTGACCAAGCACTGACAACTTTGATTTTGAATTCGGAATGAGCCCGCATTGGTGCATCTCTCTCTGTCTTTCTCTCCCTCTCTATGTTTCATTTGTCACTTGGATTGTTGTACATTTATAATGTTGATCTGTTCTTGACATAACATCTATTGCACGTCTGTCCGTCCTGGAAGAGGGATCCCTCCTCAGTTGCTCTGCCTGAGGTTTGTAGCATTTTTACACTTTAAAGGGTTTTTTGGGGATTTTTTCTTATCAGCTGTGAGGGTCCAAGGACAGAGGGATGTCGTATGCTGCAAAGCCCTCTGAGGCAAATTGTGATTTGTGACATTGGGCTTTGTGAATAAAATTGAATTGAACTGAATTAAAAAATGGGAGGCCTACAATTTATAATAGTTTATATTATCAATTGTGAGTAACACAATTACCACAAAAGTTTGTGTTAGTGGTGTTTTTAAGATAAACAGGAGTGGACTATTGCACATTCTCACCACATCATAAAACTAAGTGTCAATCAATACATTACAGTCATTATGTTGAACTTGGTGCTCATCATACTTTTCATTAGTGGACATGCAGCATCTTAATGAGCTATTAATGGACATACAGAGCTTCACTCTGGATCCAGTCAGTCCCCAGTGGATTCTCCTCACTGAGATGTCAAGGTCGTGCAGCCACTTTCTGCCTGCTCTATACACAATTTGATTCTGTAATCTCAAATTAATTGCATTATTATTATTTTTTTAAACCTTAAATTTAGGATTTTTTTCATTGCAGTATCATTATATACTCCTAACTGTTATGCAGTGAATCTTATAGCTGGCACCAGTGAATTAATTAATTATTGTTTCCGTTTGTGAACATACAAGCCAGCATATTTGGTGTGGCTGGAGATACTACCTAGCCTCAGCTTATAACAAATATCAATCAGCTCAGGTCCCACCTGTTTTGGTTTATGAAGCTTTAAAGTCAGTTTAGATCTAAAGCCCATGCAGATCCAGCATGTTCTCACTTCCAACTCATCACTTATCACCGCTCGGTCAGTGGACTTTCCTGTCTATATACGACATGCTAGGAATCCTGGGTGCATCTGTTGTTGACGTTTTGGTATGGTATGTCAACGTATGCCTCCTACCTGTGTTGTGTCTTTTCAAAACACACTTGTTTTCACAGAAAAAGTACAGTTTCTGCTTTTTAATGCATACAGTTTTTATTTTAAAGAAACTTATGTTTATTTCCTTGTGCAATAAAAGCACCTGGTTAGGTTTAGAAAAAAACATCATGGTTTGGCTCACCCACATGCAGGAAGTGAACACTGGGCTCCTGGATCAGAAAGCCCAGTGTTCACTGGACTCGTCCACCACCAGTCCCACCTGCCCTGTAGGGACTCTCCAGCTCCTTAAATTACATTGTTTTCCGGAGGCATTTCAAGCTGATGTCATACAGCTGCTATATAAACCGATGCCACCCTGCGGCGTATCCCACGAAAGGATGCTTTTTCGTTTATGTCTGATGCTGAAATGTAATTAACGTAAAGTTACTGTGTTTGGGTTTAGGAAGAGAAACATTGATGGGTGTCTTAAGGTTTAGGTTGACTGTTGGGTAAAAACTTAAGAGCTTTACCTTTCAAATGAGACCATGCATGAGCATGCACTACAAACAGAACAAGAACAGCTTTTAATTTACTTTGAGTATGCCTTGGATAGGTGTTTTAGGTGAATTTATTTGAAATTTACAGGGCGACTACTAACAATGAAGTGACAATATGCCAAAGTTGTGTTTTCAGCCTTTTGTTAAGTTCCACAGCCCAAGAAATTTATTATTGCAACTTCAGTAACATCCAACTATCCACACTGACTGACCCACTTCCTAACACTTTTTGTGGCAGTAAGAATAATTAAGATCATGCAAATAAATTCTCTAGAAAATATAAACATTTAAAAGTTTGAACAAATGGCGAGTGCTGGACAGTCTCATCTGTGTCAGGATCAGACTCAGACCTGTGTAAACTGATGTCACTATAACAGGGAATAATGTTAAAGGGAGCTGGTACTGTACCCTGAAACATGTGGCTGGTTTGAAAGAATGGCTGATTCGTGGGATCACAGGGATGGAAAGAAGTGACACAGAGCTGTAAGACTGTCAAGTCCTGAACATATCTAAGACTGACATCTGTCCAGTTAAAAGAAAGAGTAAAAAGTAAAGAAAAAAAAAGTCCATAAAAACCCTGAGTCTTCATCCACAATGAAAAGTCAGTTTAATTCTCTTTGCAGACTGTCACAGCCCGGCTCTGAGGCAGCAACAAAGATGGGAGACAAGACGAGTTTTACCGTGCAAAAAAAAAAAAGTATTTATTTACAAAAGATAATCAAACTAAGGTACACATGAAAGTCAGTAATCAGTAGTGTCAGCATGTGTGGATGTGTGGAAATGTATGGAGAGATCAACAAAACAAACAGCAGCAGCGGCAGCCCGCTGCTCTGACCAGACCAGCAAGAGAGAAATGACAGACAGGAGGGGAGATTTTAAGAGCCCACACAGGTGTGGCTCATCAGGCTGATGAGCCCATCAGCTGATCAAGCTGGACACCCAGAGGTGCGACTGGAGAGCATGGCGGAGAGCTAGTTAGATGGCGGACCTACCAACTGGAAAGAGTGAGTGTTTTACAGCTGAGGAGACGGATCTCCTCGTGTGGGAGGTGAAGGCCCATCAGAACCAGATCAAAGGGGACAGCAGACAGGCACCCAAGCTCACGAGGTAAAGCAGGCGTGGGATCACTAATACAAGAAAGATCTTACCAGGGGCGATTCTAGGATCAGAGGTTTAGGGGTGCTGAGCACCCAGAGAGCTGCCCGGCCAGGCAAGATAAATTTTACTGTTTTGTACATTTTAACTCAATTTCATTCCCACCTTTGTGAAAGAAAAGTGCAACACTTTTTAGGAAAGTCTGTGACTAAACCATCAAATCTGATAAAGGTTATTTAAATGCTGAGCAACAGCAAAAGAGGAATGGATTGGAATCATAAAAGAAACATTATCATAACCCTAATTTCTGGGGGAAGACAACTCATTTTGATACAGCAGCTCCTCAATATACACATAAACAGTATGTATGTATGTGTAGTGAGTACCAAACATACCAAAAATGGACCTTGGACTTATTTTTTGGACTTTTATTTGAAATGCAATGCACAACATGTAACATTAACTCATTAACAGTAATTGACTTTTTCAATGTTTGTCTCTGCCTTTTTCCTTCTTGTCTGTATTATATAATACAAATACATAAATAAAAATACACTTCAAAAAAGAAAAGTGCTTGAAATCTACAAAATAATAAATACGCACAATAGGAGTTATAATGTTAATGGGCATCCAGTCAGTTAGCTAGTCAGTAGCACCTTGGCTTTAATATTAACACATGCACATGACACAACAGCTAGCTTCTCTCATTCCAATTCAAACAGAGGACAGTGGTACTGACCACCTGTAACGTTTCCCACCTACAAAAAAAGGTCAGCTAACTCCTACTTAATAAGATTAGCAGTGACCTACAATTAAATGCAGCAAAAATGAGGACTGGTAATGATAATAATGTGTTGGTATTGAGTGGTCGAAGTTAAGAAATGTGCCACATATCCTAGTCTAAGCCAGATACCTACACCACTACTGCGTATCACCCACTCTGGAATGCAGCGCATTGCTCTGTGAGCATGCCTATGGATCTTACTAAGTACCTGTGGAATATTATTCAAACCTGTTTTCATCATATAACAGAGCACAGCTGTCAGGACTGCCACGGAGCTCCCCAAGGTGCTGATCCTGCAGCTAGGATCTGTTCAGTGTCCCCCCCCCCCACGTTTGTCAGTTGTTTTCACGTTTCCTAGAGCTGTGTTCTGCCTCTTATTTGCATGTCCTCTCTACACACAGATAACAATATAATATAATGTAGCCTAGTATATAATGTACCCTAGTATAACATGTTAAAATAAATGCAATGTGTGGGCTTTGGTTTTCAATCAAAAAAATGACTGATTGGTCAGATAATTTCACAATTTTATTTGTCATTATTACAAATTATGATGATCATTATTACTGCGATTAGATCACTCTGACTGATGACTGACCATTAAGATGTGTTTCTGATAAATATTTTAATGTGTTTTAATGTGCACAATAATAACCTTTCACATTGTAATCATATTTTTATTTATCTTTTGCATATGTGTGGCTGCTCAGTGTGTGTCTGAGCAGAGTGCACGCGTGTTGTGCACCCGCCTAGAGACGCATATTACTAACTTGTTTAACAGCGAAATACTGTGCCGTTGACTTTAGACCAGGTTTTTGTTGGTCATTGGCGCATTTGCTTTTTGCGTCATCTAACGCGCCATGACTGCGCCTGACCACTCCTCATTTTTAGACCAACACACCCAGAGCAGCGCAAGTTCATTTGCTAGTTAGACGACGAGGGCGCAGGGCGTGAAAATGACAACTGCGTCTGCATCTAAATAGCAATGACATGGATTATGCGCCCTCTGCCGTCCACTTTAGATCATTTAAATAGGGCCCTATAATTATATTGTAGCTTTGTGGTGTTTGATTTCCTGCAGAAATGCAGCAAACTATATAGGCTATACTTTTGTTTTAGTGGTTGCATTTTGAGAATATTTTTTGTTTTTGCAAAGTATGTTCTTTCTTTTTTTTTCACTAAGCAACAAAATATATTTTGGATGAAAACAGATTTAAAATATCACTCTCCACTTATAAATATTAAAAATTCTGTGTGGAATGCCCAAGGATACTTGGTCAAAGATGGTTTCCTGGGAAAGACACAACAGGAAAAATAGCCTACGTGTTTTTTGAGGAGAGATTTTTGTGTTTAAATGAGAGGGTGGAGCTGGAAAGGAGTGAGAGGTGGATCTGACTGATGTACTGTTAATCGCCCTTTTTATACAGAGGTGTTATAGAGCCACTACAAAGTCCCTTCTCTACGCCACCTTTGCATTTTTACACAGAACCAAACAATGGCGACATCATGCTGTGTGTGATTTTAGACAGCATGCCGACATCACAGAATCAAAAAAGGTGTGACAGGCGTGACATGTAACACCACAGTGTTGTCTTCGGGTAAGACATAAAACATATGCATCAGCAGCGCTTTTAAACAATAACAATTGCATTAACATGACAATAATAATCACTTGCCGGCCCTGTTATATGGTGGCTGACCTCGTCCTCTGCTCAGAGGGTAAGGAGCTCCTGGACTACATTGTTTTGCTAGACCTGGACCTCGCTGTTCTTCTTTTTTGAGTTAACTGCTAGCTGCTACAAGCTGCTTTTGAAATCTCTCGCAATGGGTCGCACACATACCTCATCGTCAAAACACCACACCTTTCTGCCCATTAGGGATGTAAATCTTTGGGTGTCTCACGATTTGATTCGATTCCGATTCTTAGGGTCACGATTTGATTCAAAATCAATTCTCGATTCAAACGATTCTCGATTCAAAAATTGATACAATGCATAGTGTGTAAAGGCATACTGAATGACTCATGTCGAGCTGCTGTGTCCCAGGGAGATAATAAAACCCAAAATGAGTCCAAACTCCCGCCTTCATTGAAGATAGGACTGGCTGAATTTGTTGCTCCTCTATAGCTCCTGTCCCTCGTCACAGTAGAGTTGTGCCGCGCCTTTTTTTTTTTTTTTCCAAGCTTGCTGCAACATGTACGGAAGCCCGTGGGGGCGTGCAGAGAGACGGGGGAACGATAAGAATTGTGGATGATTAGAATCGCGATTCTTATGTGAATTGATTTTTTTCCCCCACCCTTACTGCCCATGGTACTGTTGTCAATAACTAGGTAGCTGTACCCTAAAGTATCCCCTGCTTTATCATCTGTTTTATTTTAAAATAGGGCCATCACTTACAAAATGAACATCATGCTGTATTGGAGAAGACTAGAAACTAAAGACTGAGTCCATAAACTCCTGAGAAAAAGGTCTACTGAAGTAATAAATCAAATGAGAAGTGAGGTCATTAGCCTATAAAAGACTTCCATACAATCAGACTTATTTTTGCAACCAGTAGAATCGCCCCCTGCTGGCCAAGAGAAAGAGTTCATGTATAGGGCAATTTTGCATTAGCCCACTTTTCAGACCCAGAGGTGAAATCAACTTTTTTTTTTTTTTTTGGTTTTGTTAGGAAAATATAATTATACAATTTGGTATGGGGGTACACCATATATATCAGACCAATAATTACATTGTTATGTATTATTCCAATAATGAAATTAAAGCTGATGAATAGAGCTAATAATACAAATACAAATTCTCTTATTGTCTAAACAGGCGCAACATCTACACACTTTGAAACAATAGGTAAAGGTATAGAGTGCCCCAGGAAGGAGTCCTAAAACCCAAAATGAGTTAGCATTTTAGCACTCCTGGTCCTTTAGTCTTAACGTTAATGGTTTTTGGTTAGATGCCTAAAATAGGGTCTGTGGTTAACACAAGTTCAAGAGAATTTTACATTTTGTCTTACGACATAAAATACATAAGTAAATACCCCAATTGAGACTTTGGAAGCCCTTACATGTTTTAAAGAAGGTGGTTGCTAACAAGTTTCTAAATGAGACTACAGAACATCATCATGCCAACCACTGCTTTACAGCATCTTTGTGGTAGAGATGTTAAGTCATGGTGTCAACCATGGTGTAGTTCAGTTATAGCCTAACGTTAGGTTTTTACTTCTGCCGATTGCATTTATTTACTCGTCATATTTATTTATTTATTTATTATTCAAAAATAATTTAAACACAGTCTCCAGAGCATTCTGCGCAGGCGTTGTCCTCTGGCAAAGTTTTTTTTTTATTATATCACTGCACTATAATGATATTGCCGTTACATTATACATATTTTTTGTCACTTTAAAATCAACACTATGTCTTTTTCGTTCTCTTTGCCATGTATCCCACAGCCTACCACTTACTCCATACACCAACTAGTCCAAAATCAGCACACACTGACACATATCGCTGCTTCTCATACAAACCTCCAAACATGCACACACACACCTTACCAATGAATACCCTACCTAATATGATATAATCTCTACTCCTGAACTCCTGTTTAATCAGCACATACACCGTCATAACTGCTTTATGTTACTGTCTGTATGTCTGTCCATTACATTTGTCCTGTTCACCTTGTATGTATGTATGCCACATTACTGTTACATTATTTAACCAATTAAATAATTGTATTGTCTATAAGGTGTCCCAAGCAGAAATCTTAACATGTTGAATGGATTTTAGTCACTGCTGACTGCTTGTGATGCTGGCTGTTCTATAAGTGTCCCACTGGAATGCTCCTGGTGGTCCCTGTTGATTTATTTATAAGTGTTCTCCTGGTCTCAGGTCAGGTGCTGGGGGAGGGGAGAGAGGTAGCACTTCTGTCAGACATAATATCTTTTTTTCATCAACACTAGTAAAGCCAAGGTCAGACTTTTTCAAATCCTACACATAGTTAATTTTAGGAATGTAAAAAATGAATTAATGAAAATCTCTTGGTTTTGTGAGTAAAATACAAATTAGGATTATTTAAATGCACTCCCTTTTCTGCTACTGTTCTAATGAAGAAAACAGTTTTTCACAGTCCAGTATCCAATTTAATTAATGCATGTTCTGTTTTGATATTCTTACAGGACACTCCTCCTCCTCCTTTTCCTCCTCTCTGGTTGTTTTTAGAAAGCTCTCCCATGAATCCCTACTGTTACACAACAGGCCAACTTTCAGTGCTGCAGCCTTTACAGCAGCTGCATGTGTTTGACCCGCACTACTTGATTTCACTTCCTCTGTCTGTTTACATACACACCTAAACATAACACACACACACACACACACACACACACACATTGGAAAGACTAATGCACATTCAAAGGCAAGTAGATGCACAATGCATGCATGGTATGTATGTATATAAATACTGTTCATCCTCCTCATCACTTTTGTGTCTCATGCATCCATATAACACATGTACTACTCACACACTGAGTGCACATGTGTCTGTAAAGTGTTTTCCTGCTGCTGCGTAGCAGAGAGTGCTATATGTTGAGTTGTGTACATAACCACATGTAGATTGTGTTTGTGAAATGAGGCAGACATTCTGGCTTTCCATGTGATACTAAACACACCAACATTGCTGCTGAATAAGTGCAGTGCAAGTGTATTTGCGGGTGTTTTTATAAACCTTGAAACTGAAGCTCTATAACTAATTAAGGAAAAAATGAGGTCACTTAAAAAATACACATTTAATTCAATTCAAATGAATTTGTATATGGACATACAAAAGCATTTTAGAGTGCTTTACATTAAATCAAAATAAAACAAATACACAATGCCATCCATGCATACATAAACATACATACAAAGAAACATAATGTACACATATGATGATTTAATTTAAGAAAATGCTAGAGTGAAAAAGAAGGTCTTTAGTTTGGTATTAAAAGAACATAGTGTTGGAGCAGGTCTAAAATCAGATCATTCTTTGGTGCATAAATACTGAATGCCATCTCACCAGACTTTGAAAATTCTCTGGGCACATAGAGGAAATTACTAGTGGTGTAGTGGAAGGTATACCCAGGTATATGGGGTAAACCCTCCAGCTATTGGAATATATAAGAGATTATATCCAAGTCCTCCTTGATAACCTACCCATCTACCTAGTAGAACACCCACCTCGCCAACTACTATTCAGTTTCAGATTCACTTTTAAACTTTTACACAGCACGTCTTTCTGTTCAATGTCGCCGTACCTGAATCCATGTAATAGATGTTGCGTTTTTGTGCCACTAACTCAGCCTGTTCATGGTCATGCTCATGCTGTTCTTCAGCATCTATGTTGGTCACAGCTGCACTCCGGGTGGTCACGTGACCTTATGTGCTACACAGACCAGAATAGTTTGTGGGCGTGATGTCAACAAACTCCACACACTACAGCAGAGGTAGTCATGTTCACAGGCACACACGTTAACATTTATTTACATTAAATTGCAAATTGCAGCCTTTTATGCAGTTATGTAATCGCACAGCCTGACATTGCGATTGTGATTAGATTAATCGTGCAGCACTAGTGCAGCACAACTTATTGCTTTGCTCAGCTTCTCTTTGCCCTGCTGTCGGGTTAACAGGCTTGAGCTGAGACGGTTGATGTGAGTTTGTTAGTCCAATGTTAGCTAATGCTGCTGTTGTAGCTCATGATAATTGGGCAGACACTGAACTGACTGGCAGGAGAGCAGCTCTGAAGACAGTCCTTCTGCACTGCGTCTAACAGCAACAGCAGAAAATTTGCAAATTTTTCTTAATTTTTCTATGTTAACTTAAAATGTATGGCTTAATAGGCTAATTGAAGCCTGGTTGTTCAATACATGAATTTTGTGAGTACTCAACTACTCTACTCTACTACTATAATAATTTCATGCAAGTAGACTAATGTTACTCAAATATGGAAATCACTTAAATACCCATCCCTAGACTGAACAGTGTCTGAACTTGATTTATTCCATAAAACTTCAATTTAAAGCCCAGTTCCAATTAAATGCTCAGTCCCTTTTGCTAGCCCAGTGTTGCTACACATTTTGACAAATAAACTCCTGTCTCAATTAGACATATGGTCTGGATGCTGAGCATGTTTGAGGGCGAGCCTCGATAAAAGGATTGCTGGTTGAGGTGGCAGATTATGGACTATGATTCCAGTTAGAGAATCAAGGCATTTGGAGAGAGAGATCTGATTTGTCTTCTTTTAATGAAGGTTGTTGGACTTCAACAACGTGTGTGTGTGTGTGTGTGTGTGTGTGTGGGTCTGAAATAAATAAAGGCAAAGAAAGGCAATAAAATATATTACAACAAATGCTCAGCATATTATTCAGTAGTAAATCAAATAAACATTCCTAAATAAGCTGCTATATGAGCATATGATTTAAGGTTCACCAATAATATCCCTAACTTATGTGCAACTGCCACTTAAGCATAATACAACAACGGAGATGCAGTATTAGTGGTGCAACAAGTAGTACAATTTCCAACATAATATTAGCAGAGGCAAAGCAGGCTTAACAGCATGGGAACCTTCCATACTAACTATTAACCACAGTAAATAATAAACTCTATTAACAATAAGCATGGTCACAATCACAACAAATAAACTGAGTTTCAATATTGGCGTTACAAATGAAATATTCATAATTAAGACCTCACAAGCATCCAAATTTAGCTGCAGTGCTAGCAAGAGGCAGTAACTGCTGCTGAGACACAGGCTACTTAGCTAACTCAAACTCACACAACATATTTCCATATAAAACAACACAAACTGGAATAATGATTAAATTATCCACAAGTAAAAGGTAGAAAGCACTTACATTTCCTCAAGAACACACACACATGATCAGGGAAACACACAGAAAGTCCATTCAGCTTCACACAGTCTGCTCTGCTGCTTGTCAGTGGGCTGAGCATGTCCTGGCTTGTTTGTGCCTTCAACTGGCTGACAGTTCACTTTGCATCAGTAGGTAGTGCTGTTGGACCTTGACCTGTAGGGCTTTCTCACAGAACAGTTATTTTTTTTCTATAGAAGTTCTTCGGATGTATAAAAGTGGGTTGTTGGCCTCCTCAAATTATGTGTCCATTCCTCAGTCACCCTTTTCATATTATTCTTATCTTATTCATATTCCTGTAGTTCATAAGGGTCCTTAGGTCAAAAGAATCAAAAGGGGTTTTCATAAAAATTAATCGAAGTTGTGAGTATTGTTTTTAACAGGAGAAAGTGGGGTTTTGTCAGTATGTGCTATAACTCTCTTCTCTCTGATGTGCTGTCTGTTGGAGCTATAAATCAAACAAATGATTCAGAATTGATTTATTATCTGTAGTAATATTCTAAAGTAATATTCAGACTGGTTTAATTAAACAATTTGATTATATTTCACAAAAAAGTTTTGTGTGAAAGGAATTAAAGGCCTGTTCCAAATGTAAGCCTTTCCCAAATATGCGCCTGTTGAGATCAGTGATTTAAGTAAATAATAGCCCGCGCTAATAATTTAAGTTTTACAGTAATTTTGCCTTCAGACACACTAAACGAATACACTGTAGTAACATTTCACAAACAAGTGAGAAAGTAGATGGCTTTGGTAGAGGTGTTTGATTCCAGGACTACAGTGAATGTAGGCACCAGTATGTGTATGTAGTGTTTACTGTAGTGTGAACTGTGTGTGGAGAATTTGTGTTCTCACCAGTGGCAGCCTGCCAATAGAGGGAGCACACTGAATTCAGTATCATCTTAAACAATTTTTAGATGTTTAAAATTAGCAAATTAGTTGTTACATTTTAAGCTTTTTAATGTTACTTCAAATTAAGTTTATAAGTATTAAATTATGTGCAAAAATGTATCTACTCTGTGTTCTCTTTCCTTATGGGCGCCATTTTGTAATGCAATATACACAAATTCAACACTAGCTTCCTCCTAATCCCACTTTCACTCTACTGGTGTATAAAGGACGCAGATACTTCAATGCTGCTGTAGTATTGCCTTCCTTGATTTTGAAACTTGTGTAAAGAGATGACTTATTTTTTACCCATGGCACAAGGTGTGTTTACCAGAAGCCAAACTCAGGTCCTATGAGTTAGTGAAACAAGGTGCTCTCACATTTCACTTTAGCTGCTGGATAACCTGTGTGGAGCACATCCAGCTGCTAATATTTTAAACCCATTTAATAGGTCACTCACACACAATGCACCACATGCATTTTTAATTACTGTAAGCATTTAAGTACAGTATTAGCATGAGAGAGATTTTTATTTTCAACCAAATGTTAGTGTAATTCAGATAGGTTTCAGCACTGATATGGTAAATGGCTAACGAGAGTAAAAAAACACTGCAACACGAAGGTCACACTGAGTCCTCAAACTCTCTCTCTCTTCAGTTGTCCTCAGACGAGCTTCCATCAGAATCTCCAATCCTTCCGGTTCTCCATACACCCGGCCAGCTCGGAGGAGCTTTCAGCTCCCGCATCCTTCTTCAGGACGTCCACATACGTTAGCGCGGGACGTCCTCGCGATCGATGCCCGCGCGTTGGTTCCCACAGGATCAGCCTGCTGGCCGGGAACTCCCGATGTCTGTGGCAGTGGCCGGCCAGCCTCATCCTCCTAGCTGCTACCTTCTTGCTGAGCCTCGGCAGTTGCCCATACAGGTCCTTGTTGGTAATGTGGGTGTTCTGGTCCACATTCAGAACAGCTTGTAGCATTCTTGTGTGGCACCCATCCAGGGACTTCTGCAGAGTGGGTGTCAGGGTCCAGCTTTCACAGCTATACAGGAGGACAGACTCTACAGTGGCATGGAATAGACTCAGCTTTATGTGTCGGGGGAGATTTGAGCACCATGCTCTTGACATACCGTTCAGGGCCCTCCATGCTAGTGCCTTCCGGACCTTAAGATCCTGTTCTGTGGAGTTCACCCAGGAACCCAAGTATTTGAAGTCATTGACCTCTCGCAGAGCGTTGCCGTCTGATGTTGTAATCGGCGGATGGTCCATGTGGATGTTATAGGTGATTACCTCAGTCTTCTTTGCGTTCAGTCTGAGGCCAACCTTAGCACATTCCACCTCCACTCTGTTCAGGAGTTCCTGTGCCTGCTCCACGTGATCAGATATCAGGCAGATGTCGTCTGCGTAGTCTAGGTCTGCCAGGGCTACAGCAGGGCTTCTGCTAGACTTCCTTGGTGTAATTGTGAAGCCAAGCTCCTGCTCCCGCCCGTTGATGGCTTTCCTGAGCGCGTAGTCCAGAGCTATGATAAAGAGGAAGGGGGCAAGAGTGTCTCCCTACTGTACCCCTGCAAGGATTTCGAACTCCTCACTGATGCCATCTGGGGCTACCACCTTGGCTCTTGTGCCCTTGTACATGGCCTCTATGGCCCAGAGTAGATTCGGGGGGACCCCGTAGGCCTTGAGGATTTTCAGCATTATGCCTCTGTCTATTGAATCAAATGCCTTTTTGAAGTCAATGAAACACAGCACTGCTGTCAAGTTGTTCTTCTTCACCTCCTCGATGATTCTCCTTAAGGCCAGGATCTGGCCTACGGTGGTCCTTCCCTTTCTGAAGCCATTTTGGTTGTCCCTCAGGTGTGGGTCAATTGCATCCCTAATCCGGTTTAGTATCATGCGGTTGTACATCTTCGCTATGACACAGGTCAGGCTAATGCCACGATAGTTGTCTGACTTAGACAGATCTCCAGATTTAGGAACCGGGATGATGTGAGTGAGGGACCATATGTCGGACTTGATGTTGTCTATCAGAGCCTGGTTGCAGATCTCCAGTATGATGTTGTCGAGATCGCAGTTCTTAGGGACCTCTACAGGGGATACCATCCGGCCCGGGACTTTTTCCTTGCTTCAGGGTGGACTTCACTGTGGCAAACTCTGTAGCTGTAAAGGGGCCATCGTCAATTTCGAGATTTGTGAGCACTGCAGGTATCTCTTCCTCATCTCTGTCCACTGTTGAGTGGGTGCCCAGGAGATCCCGGAAGTGGGTGAACCAGGAAGTCACTCTCTCTTCTGGGCTGCAGAAACTTGAGACAAAGAAAAATTTCCAAGGCTAATTATTACAGCCTGGTGGACCGTCTTATACTTGAACGATGTTTCAGTAACAGTTCCACCTCATTGTTGTGTGATGTACACTCTGTGGAGGATCTTTAATTGTATAACTCTGGCTCTAACGGACATAGAAATCACCATTGGGTACCTCTATATTTTTCGGTACTCTTCAGGAGTCAATAAGACCCCCAAATCTCATTCCCCCTGGGACTGAGTCTGGGTGTTGGGATTCGGGGAGGAGTAGGTCTTATGCAAACTTGAAATGGGACCTCTATTTAATGCTACAGACTTGAATTGTCTATCTGACTGATCAAAATCAAAAAATTCTTTACGGAGTTTTGAGAAAATTGATTTTAACTGTGCATACTGTAAAAAGGCATTTGTGATCAAGTTGTATATCCTTCTGAGTTCCTCAAAAGACAACAGCTCCCCACGCTGAATAGTTTGTGAAATTTCCACAATGTTCTGTTAATGCCATATTAGTCCAGTTCCTAATGTATTTTTGTTCAAACGTTTTGGGGAGTTGATAATACATTTTTGGAATTGTTAGAACATGAGGAATATGAAAATTAATGTTTCAGGTTTTTTTTCAAACTCTCTTTGGTGGACATTTTGGATTTTAAAAATAGTGAATGTTCAAAACGCCTTTTTTTTTTTTTTTTTTAAATGTCATGTTCCATGCTTTGTTGCTGTTTACTTTCGGTGGCTAAACATACATCTTATTTATTCAGAGGTTCACATAAACTATGAACAATCACTTGGATATATATTAGTTGAATTTGGTGGTTGAAGGTCAAAGGTCAAGGTCACGTTGACCTCATAAAACAAGTTTTTGGCCATAACTCAAGAATTCATGAGCTAACATTTCACACAAATGTCAAATAGGATAAAATAATGAAGTGATGTCATTCTATATCCAAAAGATCAAAGGTCAACTTCATTGTGACATCATAATGTTATGCATAAAACACTTTTATGTCCATTATTCAGCATCATATCTCAGGAACAGAAAGGGAAATATTTGGTCAGATACTGAATTGGTGATTCTTATCTTGAAACTGTGCTGATTGTATACATCTACTGTATGTGAAGCATCAATAATGCTTTTGCCTTTTCTGGACCTACAATATCCCAGAATAGTTGGATCTGTAAAGCACCTGATACCATCAATATTGCAGTGTTCTTTGCCAACAAGTCATAGTCATCTGTGTCAGAAGAGAAGAAAGTAAGTTACATCTGCAGATTTTTGTTTTGCTGTTGATACAGCAGAGCAGATCATAAAGGTGTCAACTTTCTCATCATTGTTTTTGCTGAAGCTTCCAACATCTTTGTTGCTCTTTGTGCAACTAGATGTTGAGGTGATGTGACCAACTTAGGGGACATTTGGCTGTATTTCAGTGTTAATTTAGCCAGAGAGTTAACATAAAATAATAATTAATCACAAGGTATGACTCCACAGAAACATGCTCCCATCAACTCCTATAGCATATGCATTGAAAGTTAGTAACTTCTTCTTTCATTGTAGGCTGCTGTTTTATAATCATCCATATACAGACTGGCTGCAGTGTGTGTGTATGGCTTCTTGGACGGTTCTGTAAATTCATGGTTTCTGGTTGTGGAATGATTGAACTGTCATCTGGGGTGCAGTTGCTTCTGTTGTTTCTCAAATGAAATCCACCACAATTCTGCCATTGTGAATTCATTGATGACGTCGATGGAGGTGTCCTGGAACGTGCTCTATCCTCTGATTGGCTCCATTTCTCACATCACTGGGGAATATAGTATTTTTACATATCTCAACCTCAACCAGACAGCAGTGTTTATTCTACTTGTGGCGCAAGGCGAGCAGGAACAGGACAGCATCTCACATTCAAAACATTGACAAGACACTACAGACGAGATACAACAGTGGAAACAGGACAGGGTTATTGACCACAAAACAGGACAGCAAAATGTCATTCTGGCGTTGTGTTTTATGTGTATGTGACAACAGCACACTCATCCCTGCCACCGGAAGCGAAACGGGACCGGGGCACAATCACTGGACACAGTCACAGGGCCCTGGAGCAGGCTGGCAGGGCAGATGCGCTACGCCACATGGTCACGTGTTTTGTTTGTCATTTATTACCACCTTCAATTATTGCTGTGAATATTATTTCCTTCCTGGTGTTTTGTTAATTATTTTGTTTTTCATTTTTATTTGTTGTATTTTAGTATTCCCAATTTGGGTCACCCCCAGACCTTTAGAGAAGGGGGCTGGCCCATTTGGGTTTGGTCCCTTCTTGAACTGCCCCCAGACCCTGGGGAGGAGGCCTGTTTTTAAAGGGAGTCTGCAGTAAAACTTGATTGTATTTTTCGTTGAGTTGAACACAGTGACATAGCCCTGCCCCCCCTGCTGCCCACCCCAGAGATCCCATCAACGGGTTAAATAAAATAAAAGTTGTGGTGATGGAAATGTACATTTAAGAAACTAACTAAAAACAGACAAAACAAAAACAAAACATTAAACTCTTATCAATAACATTTCTCCAAGGCATACAATACAATATATACTAAAATGGAATGGCTATTCAATTCAGATTTGAGCGGAAAGACAGAAAAATGAATAAATGAGAATAATAATGATAATAATAATAATGATAATGATAATGATAATAATAGTAATAGTAATAATAACAATAATGACAATAATGACACATGTACATACACATACCTACATACATACACATACAACCATACCCACCCATATACATTTGTATTACTTTAACATATTCCCTTGTTCCTTACTATTCAGATTGGTTGTTGAAATGTCTCCAAGTAAGCACAGAGGGGGATAAAGGGATGTGGCAACCCAGGAATAGGGATAATGACTTGTTGATGTCTTTCCAGAATTGATTAACTGGAGTGCAGTGCCAGGTGGCATGGACATAGCTATCAAGGATGTTTTGTGTGCAGTGTGAACAGGTGTCTGATCCAAATCCCATTTTAAATGTTTTTTTACCCAGTGTAGTGAGTTCTGTGGAGTAACTTATATTGTATGAGTTGTAGGTTGCTATCTTGAATCATGAAGTAGATGCTTTTGCAGATTTGGGTCGGAAGTCAGCATTGGACGGTGTAAGGGGGTGTTTGTGATTCGGTGAAATTTCCACCAGGCTGTCAGAGTTGCTGCTATTGTTAACGTTTTGAAACATGAATGGCATTTGATTGTCTGACTGAGTAATGGTAGGTCTTAAATTGAGATCTCTTTGCAAAGTGTTTGTTCAGTATCTAACCATATGCTGTCTGATCAGTTAGGGTGAATCCATTTGAATATGCACTGAAGCTGGTTAACCAGAGAGTAGTGGTAAAAATGTGGAGCTTCCAGTCCGCCTTGTGTTTTTGATTTTTGTAGGGTGGTTAATTTAATTCTCTGTGTTTTGTTTTTCCAGTAGAATTTGTAGATTATGTAATCTAGAGATTTAAAGCAGTTGGTTGTGGTTTGGGTCTGGATCACTGAGAATAGATTTCTTTATTCTGGAGGGTGTGATGTAAGCTCTGTGGAGGATCTCTAAAGTCTGTGTAAAGCAAATTCTGCTATTTTCTTCTAAACACAAGTACTCCTCATAATGTGTAAAAAAGCCTTTCAACCATTTACAATGGAATTGTGGAGCTAGGCTCCACAAACTGTGTTTCTAGGTTTCAAGTTTTCCGGATTTAATGGGCGGGCCTTAAATCATAGCCACGTTACGTAACGGAGCTATCCCTGCTACAAACACGTCCCCTTGAGGCTGTAGCAGTATAAATACACACTCTTGTACAGCAGGTGGCGGGATGCACCTGGAAGTTGTTGGCAATCCGCCAATAAATTGAGAGAAGAAGCAGCAGTAGAAGAAGAAGAAGCAGTAGTATAGAAAACCAGCAGTTTCACTATATACATATATATCACATTTTTCACATCACTATATCACCGTGTAGACTAATCTGATGTTTGTAAAGTCTATAAACACAATGATTGAACAAACTTTACTACTTCTGTGTGCACGTTTTGGAATTAACATGGTTATTAAAGATTAGCTGGGCTAACCGTTAGCTGTTAGCCGTTAGCCATTAGCCGTCAGCGGTGTCTGTAATAACTCAATAAACGGTCCGTGAAAAAAATATTTTTCCAGCGGATGTCTTAGTTACAAAATGATTGAGCTAGCAAAGCAGTTTTGTGTTGCTATGTGTGGTATTTATTCAGTTTTGGGAAATCACGATGTCTAGAAAGCATCAGTGACGGCAGCTAAGAGAGACAGCTAACAGCAGCAGCAAAGCTAACTGGACGTCATCTGTTAAAAGCCTTCCGTTGTCGGATACGACATGAAACTACTCCAGTTAGCTCAATCATGTTGTAACTCAAACATCCGCTGGAAAAAATATTTTCAGTCAGTGGAGCCGAACCGACACTCTGCCTCCCTGGATTACATCTTCCCATTCCGCCGGCTGCAGGTGCGGGGTTATGTCTTTGTACAGTACACGGAGGAAGCTTCCCTCCCGCGAGCATGCGTGGACTGAATGGCTGCAGCCTGGAGTCATGAGACAAGACGCTGCAGACATACCCTCTGGACACGCCCCCAGCGTTACACAGCAGAGATGATAGTGCTTGTTTTTCCATGATTTTGAGAGCCAATTTTATATACTTAGCGATTTTTTTTAATCTTTCAAATTTGGCTCAGTGATTAATGACACATTTTTCTGTGATGTGTCAAACTTATAACAGACATTTTTTGCTGCTTTACACGGACTTTAATTGTATAACTCTGGCTCTAATGGACGTAGAAATCACCATTGAGTACCTCTATATTTTTCGGCACTCTTCTTCACTCTTCTTTCAAGGTTTATTTCTGGAAGTATTGTCATTTTGATGGTGGATATTCTGCCCATAATGGATAATGGTAGGTTTATCCAGTGCTGGAGGTCATCATTTATTGTTTTGAGTAGTGGAGTGAAGTTGAGGTCGAACAGCTCTGACAGCCTGGGGGAAATGTTGATGCCTAGATAGGTGATGTGATTTGTGCATAAAGGAACTGGTATGTATGGGCTGCCACATATTGCTATGTAGGGTGTAGGGGAAATATTTCTTTGAGAATATTTGCACTCGTAATAAATTTTGGGGCACCACCCTCCTAACGAGGGAAGCGACTAATCAAATTAATAACTCCGTAAATCACTAATTAATTCATCAGCACGCTTATCAATAATGACTCAGTCTCATCTTCTAGGTTATGAATTCTCTATTCAGTGATCTCAGCTCCTGTCCAAAAGATATATACACAGACAACCGACAAATAGCAAATGATGATTATATGACACAACACAAAATTAACAGTATATAAATGGAATGAAATGAGAAGTAACACTCGTGTGAGTTACTTAGTTTGGCGATAGTGGGAGAGTATATTAAAATAGCCTATATTATAAATGGGGAGCGCAGGAATGCGCAAAACCATTCACATAGGCCTATAATGAAACCTAAATTAAAATCAGGATAATTAACTAAGCCTCCTGCTCGACCTGACTCTTCACCGCATAGCGACTCACTCAAGTTATGGAAGTTTTGGCCTTCTTTTAGCAGCGGGGATCAAAGGTGAAGCTCCTCTTGGGCCTTGGACTGTCGCGCTGCAGCTCCTGGACTTTCCAGCAGAATGGAACAGTTGTCTCACAGCAGGAGGAGGAAAGTGGTTGAATTTGCGATGTCCTGTGGGTGTCCACTGGCGCAGGAGGACCACTGTGGCAAGTGGCTGGCAGCCGCTGGTTCCAATGGATCTGGGGTGAAGAGGTTGGTCGACAGGTGCTGGTCTACTTCGTTCTGATTACTCGCTTATAATAATGGTGAATACAATTGGCCGTTCGATATTGTTGTCAAAGTTATTATCAATACGCAAAAAATGTTGAAAACACTGGAGATGACAGAAAACTGGATCGACAAAATTTTAAAAGTTCAAAATAACTTTGATTGTGAGCACAAAAGAGTTAAAGTGTAATAAAGTAAATTATGCACGACAAGAAGGTAAAATACAAGTAAGCACGGCAGAGTTAACAGTACGAATAATGGGGAATAACTCACAAAAGACTAGAGGACTGAAAAACTAAGAACAGATAACTAAAACGGGAAGAGACACTACTAGAATGAACAGAAGACACAGCACTGAAGGGGGAAAAAAGGAAGGAGGGACCAAGCGGAAAGAGGGGCGAGCCGCTGAGCGCACGGGTATTTGACTGGCCAAAAAGTGGGCGGATTTGATCAGGGAGGCTCCTCTCGTGATGAAAAATATATCACCATGGGATATATTCAGAGGAAACTTTAATGACAAAGAGGAACAAAAAGAATAATCTCACTTCCAACATACATTTCAATTTTATCACACAGAAGCATTTGTTCACCGAGGGGTAGCGTTACCCTGTTGAAAGCTTTTTCTGTGTCAAGGCTGGCTATGATGGTTCCTGGTTATTGTAGTGATGAGTAATGCATGAGGTTAGATAGTTTGTGGGTGTTGCTGGATGTGTGTCTTCCTTTAATAAAGCCAGTTTGATCTGGATGGATTGTGGATGTGGTGACTTTTTTCTTTTCTTTGGGCTAGCACCTTGCCGATGATTTATATGCCTGCATTGATAAGGGAGATGCAACGGTAGCTTGGTGGAAGTGATGGATCTTTGTTGTGCTTTAGGAGGAGTGAGACTGTGGCTGTGTTCATATTTACAGGAAGTGTTGAATTTTGTTTAATCTTGTTTATCGTTCGATTAAAGAGTGGTGCTATGATGACCCAGAAGTACTCAGCAGGGAAGCCATCAGGACTGGGTGCTTTATTGTTTGGCATAAGTTTGAGGGCAGCGGAAAGTTCATCTTGAGTTATTGATGAGTCGAGTGGATATCTTTTTCAGTTGGGTCTTTTTAGTTAAGTCAGTGTTTCCCATCGGATTTTTGGAGAATATGGGGAGTCTGAACATTCTAGGGGGGGTCTGGCGGCATTTTGTAAATATTTGATTTAAATGATCTTTGCTTCATGATCTGTGCTTAAATTATTTACAAATGTAAATTGTGTAGCCCAATGTAACAAGTAGAAGTACATATAATTTACTGCAATGTACTTTTTTTTTTTTTTTGGAAACATTTTTACGTATATGTACAGGATATGTAATGCATTACACTCCCACTGGATAAAATGCATTTTATCTAAGTAGCCAGATTTGCTTGCTCAAATACTAGCATTAGTACAGAATGTGTAATGTCCATGAAAGTAGAATTGCCATGGTATGCTGATAGTACTGATGGTGGTGGCATTGGCTTTGAGTGGAGGCTGAATATATGACTGAATGATCTGACCCATCTTTTTAGTAGATGTGAGTAAAGCAGTCAGAACTGGGACACCTTCAGTAACAGTGTGAATATCCTGAGTGACAGGTTAACAAGTCCGATCTGTATCTGTAGAGTTAGAAAGACCAGCACCAAAAAAATAAACACACACACACATACACACACACACAGTAAAAAATGTGCCATGTCCATCTGTCCATGTACAGGCTGCAGCTTTAATGCCCTCAGCCCAGATTTAATTTTCAAATTCTTTATTGATAATGGAACTTCATTTCACGGCCTATTAGCCTGCTGCTAAATGACTGCCATGTGTTGGTGATATTCCAGAGATAGAGGGAGAGAGAGAATGGAAATGAATGAGAGTGACAGAGTGAGACACATAAAAATGTAGGCCACAGACAGACTGAAAAGTAATGATGAATTCACTTCATTAAATGAGCACTTGTCTGAGGTCTGGAGATGTACAGTTGGGGCTGGATTGCCAGTAGCTGCAGTACGTGTGTTGCTCAGGCAATGTCCATGTCGCAATCCAGCCTTTTCTAATGAAACTGCATGGTGGAAATATTGTTTTGACTATAAAGCAGAGGATCTTCGTGTCTGCAAAGATAGATGATATTTTCCTGCTCTTTAAATGCACTTGGCCTCTTTTAAAATGTGTTCTAGACAAAAAGCAAAATTCCAGCCTTGCTTAATCTACAAATCAGGGTAAGAGAGATCCAAGAAATCACTAAATTTGGTAAATATGCAGATTTTGTGTGTCAGTTTGAAATCTGCTCTCACTGTTTCCTCCAGTTGTTAATTTAAAATAAGGTTGAGTTGAGAGCTAAAGTAACCCGGTCTCACTCCAAAGTAGTTGAATACCAGCACTTGGGCAGTGACTTCCGTCATCAGACACAGACAAAAAAAGCCCTCCTTTCACTCTAGTATGATATGTGGTTGGTTGCCGTTATTGTGTAATGGTGCCTGGCAGCGTCCAGGGGAAACCCAATGAAACAGCAACATAAGATAAGGGGGCGAAAGTCTGGGTAGGGCAGGTGGGAGGGGTGGTGAATGGATCCTACAACCTCCCACTTTCACCCAGGGGGCCATTGTTCACTTCCCATATAATTGTAAAGCCAAATCCTGTTCTGTTTTTCTAAACCCAGCCACATGCTTTTGTTGCCTAAACCCAACCACATGCATGTGTTGGCAAAACCTAACCACGTGCATTGGTTGTTGAAAGGGAAAAAAACATAGTTTGCAGTGTTGTACTGATGTAGTGCATTTATTTTGAAAGAGACTGTATGCAAACTGTACATTTCCTGTGAAAATGGAAGTGTATTCAAAAAACCAGACAATACATGTTCACAGGCTGAGGCTGACTTGGCGTCCCAGAATGTCCTGTCATGTCATATCTGGATGTGGAAAGTCCATGACCAAACATCGATATGTGACAAGAAAGTGGTGATCTCACCCTATTGTCAAACTTAAGTTGGGTAAGAAGCCTGGCTCAAAGGCCGGGCATGGAATAACCAGGACCAGCACTGCGGGATAAACTAGCTAACTAGTTAAAGCCAGCTAACATAGCGTTAGCCTGTGTTAGCCAGGGCCGAAGTTTTGTGCTGACTTCGGGGCTAACCCCCTTCACTTTCCTCAGGAGCTGGGAAGGAAGACACAGGAACTTTACTTGGGTCTTTTTAGCAGTGTTTGTTAACAGACAAGGTGAAACCCACACTCTAATTCACTATGACTTGACAGCTTCACTGTTAATTTCTTCTCTGCCCCGATCTCCAAAACTTGTCTGCTCTGAGCACCATTACTCTCTCGCTCCACCACAAGCTCACTAAACCCATACATGCACTAAGTTATTCCTTAAAATCCCCCTCCACTCAAAAATTATGTTCCCTAAAATGTCTGACCTTGTCTATACTGAGATTTGTTCCCCTTCTTATGTGGGAAGACCACATTGAAAAATTATTAATCATAACAGACAGAGATTTTTTACATACTTTAAAATATGACTGGAGGGGAACTTTAAAGCAGCGATGCTATTCACATAACTTACAGTATATTTTAAAATTAACTGTATGTATTTCATCTGATTATTTGAATGGACAGTCTAACGTTATGTTAACAGCAGATATCTGCATGAATGTTTAAATCACAACTTTACATTTTAGCTTATTTTTCAAAACCACTTAAGGATAGCCGACTTCAGTAAAATCCTAAATCAAAACTATGGCAACAGGAAGCGTGTCCCAGCCATGTGCATCACTTTTTTAACGTCTCCTGGAAACCATTTCCTGAAGCTCATTTCTGTATTTGGTAGTGGGGTTTTTTATTCAGATCTTTTTTTTTTTTCTAAATGCTGCATGTTTAGTCAAATTGGTGAAATTGTTTTCCTAATGTACTTGCATTCTGTGTATTTGCATGTGTTTTCTTAACTTGCAGTGTGTTGAGCTCTCAGGGCTGTTGTACTATAGCCACATCACAACCAGGAGTTTTTGTGCAACCTGACTGTTACAGTTCCACTGATTTACTGTGTTTATGCCAGCATTTGCTTACAACCTTTGATGAAACTCTACACTGAACCAACTGTGTTTTATATATGGATGCAAGTAGAAAGCTGTTTAAGTGGGGAAGACATTTGCTAAGATGTGGTGATCAACCTGATCAGAATACCTGATTATGTTTGCTCAGGTAATCAAAAACAAAATGGTGAGAAAAGATCAGTAGAGAAATGTTTGGTGTGATGTGCCTTCCTCCTTCTTGATGCACTGTTACATGTAATGTTTTGTCCTGTCTGGTTGATGCTGAAGCATGGCATTTTTTTCTCCATTTCCTCCAGGTATTTTCATACCATCTACCTGGGCGTTAGAAGTCGTCAGAGTGCTGAGACGGAGCGCTGGCGTTACTACTGGAGGATGGTCTATGAGTTTGCAGATGTGAGCATGCTGCATCTACTGGCCACCTTTCTGGAGAGCGCTCCACAACTGGTGTTGCAGCTGTGTATCATTATACAGACACACAAGCTCCAGGCTGTGCAAGGTAACACACTTACTCACAAGCACACACAAAAACACACTTGTCTTTCTATACTTGTGAGGACTGTCTCTGATGTAATGCACTCACTAGTAGTGTTGCACGGTATACCGGTACTAAAACAGTACCGCCGTACTAGAGTATTCCAAACAGTACTGTACTGCATTTGGAAAATACCAGTACTTTGAAATTGATTCAATTCATTAATTTAGTTAATTTATTTTACTCATTTATGCACACAAATGCCTTTCTTGTTCCTATTGGAGCACAGATTGCACAAATGGTTTGTATGACAACACCTATATCAACATTCGCAGCTGGCACACATGAAAAAAGACAAGAGAAAGTCTGCCTCGCAAAGGGAGACAACACAAGACAACACCAACTTGGTGAAACATTTGAGCAACCAAACCGTGATGTCTGTGCTTTTGAACCGCAATTTTTTGGTACCGTTACACCCCTATTTATTGTTCTAAAGGTTTGTAGCCAAAAGGACTTTTCCTTAGGAAAAGTACCGAAAAGTATTGCAATTCATATTGGGGTGGGTACTGAAACAAAGATTTTGGTATTGTGACAACATTACTCCCTAGTCGTCAACCCTAACCTTAACCGTCACAACTACAGGCCTTACTCAAACCCTTAATCTGAAGCCTAACTGGCATACTTTTAATATCTTGTTTTAAGATTTTTTTTCAGGATGTTTTATATTTAGAGGAGTTAATTTCATTTTGCACAATTTCTCACTTCCACTTCCACCCATAGGTGCCCCAGGCCCAGGCCTGGGCCTTTTTTGTAGGCCCTTCCCTCCCTTCGCACTATGCCATGGCAATATTAATTCAGAACCCCTCCCTCAATGGACAGCAACAGTAATCAGTAAACAGAAAATAAAACCTATCAATATCAGACAATATTTCAACAAGTCAAGTTGTCAAGGCAAGCCAAATGGCCCTGTGCACAGAGTGGCAATACGAGAAGATCAGTCTTTTCATTTAAAAACCCACAAACACCTCCTGCCTGCTCTTCTCCAAGTCTGCACCACTTCTTTCTTCCCTCTACCTCAGCACTCAGTCCTCCGTCCTCCTCCACAGCAGCAGAGGGGTTTCTTACCGGCTTGTGGTCTTCTCTGGCTGCCTGCTCTTCCCTCTTCCTCAGCACACAGCCCGCTCATGATGCTACAGCTATCTGATTTGTAAATGAGAAATTGCAAAACACCTCCATGACTTCCCTGGTCAAATAGTGGCAGTGCAATTATAAAATATGTATGTGTGTGTACATATATATATATATATATATATATATATATATATATATATATATATCATATATATATATATATATATATATATATATGCCCCGCTGGTATAATAAGCAGGCCAAAGGAGGAGATAGAGGCCACTGATATCATAACAAGGAAGCTTCTCACAATGTATGCAGGGTTTCATCCCAAGTTCAGCACCCTGAGACTGTACACTAAGCGTAGTGAGGGGGGCTGAGGACTGGTGAGCGTCAGAGCCACTGTCCACAACGAAGCAATCAAGATCCAGGAAAACATCAGGAAGATGGCCCCCAAAGATGAGCTGCTAAGTTAATACATCAAACAGCAGAAACCCAAGAGTGCAGAAGAGGAGGATAAACCATCATGCCCCTGCACAGCATGTACCACCAACAGATTGAAGAAATGGCCGACAACAAGAAATCCTACCAGTGGCTGGAAAAGGCTGGACTGAAAGACAGCACAGAAGCACTAATCATGGCAGCACAGGAACAGGCACTTAGTACAAGCTCAACAGAAGCAGGGGTCTACCACACCAGACAGGACCCCAGGTGCAGGCTGTGCAAAGATGCTCCTGAGACAGTTCAGCACATAATAGCAGGGTGTAAGATGAAGGCAGAAATAATGTACATGGAATGCCATAACCAAGTGGCTGGCATAGTGTACAGGAACATCTGCACTGAGTATGGCCTGTCAGTCTGGATCTGGAAGTCCCACAGAATCTGGTGTCCTCCATCCTGACCTTGGGACTTCCAGATCCAGACTGACAAGCTGGTGATGGCTAACCAACCAGACATTGTGTTGATGGACAACCAACAAAGCAATGGTGATAGATGTAGCAATCCTTAATGACAGCAACATCAGGAAGAAGGAACACGAGAAGCTCAGAAAATACCAAGGGCTGAAAGAGGAGCTAGAAAAGATGTGGGAAGTAAAGGCAACAGTGGTGCCAATGGTAATCGGGGCACTTGGGGCTGTGACCCCTAAACTGGGAGAGTTGCTCCAGCAGATTCCAGGTACAACATCCGAGGTCTCTGTCCAGAAGAGTGCAGTTAAGCTCAGGTCTCATTAGGCCCTTAGAGACTAGGGAAAGAAGGCTATGTCCATGCCTACATTCGTATCTAACATAAAGCATAAATAAGCTAGCTCAATATCCAACTTAAAAAAGTTTTACGGAGCTGCTGTTGAACTATGCTGCTCTGTCTTGTCTGTCTGTGCACTATCAGTTCCCCTTTTCGTGCAACAACGTTATCGCCACATGAATTTGTTTTTCATTGGGTGAGAAAATGGACATGTGATACTTGACGCTCCGCAGGTGGGGTGGCTCAGGTAAGCTTGTTAGAAAATACCGTGGGTGTCAGGCAGGTGGGTGCAATTGTCCTACTTCCACCCTATCTTCCTCTCTCTCTCTCTCTCTCACACACAACAAGCAGCTTTATCATCAGTGTCATTGCGCTCAGGCTTTCCATCTGCAGACGTCTGACATATTTAAATCTGTCATAATGCCCAGTAAAAATATTTTCCTCTGTATACCTAACACAACAAGCACGAAATCACTTAAACGATGGGTGAGTAGGCTACTTGCTATCTTCCTGTGTTTGCACTTTATAAACAGAAAATACACGTTATATTGTGGAAATTACTGGAAGTGACATACAATGTAGCCGACGGTAAGTAGGTCTTTATCAGCGATGGTCATTCGAAACTTTCAACACCAGTTTGCAGGACAGTTTCAGGTTACTGGATAACATACATGTTTGTGGGTTGCACTGGGCAGACTGACTTTCATAACGGGTTGGGTTGGTGCAGGCTTAAAGAAACCCTGACCTATGCATCACTTATAGTTAGTGTGAGAGTGTTGGAAAAGTGTCAATTGCGAGTCATGGTTAATGCTTTGCCAGCCCTATGACACCATATTTTCTGTATAAAATTACATGCACGAGTGCAGGTAGAGCTGAGAATTATGTGCACCGCTCAAATTTTACGTGCACTACTGTGGTATTTCTTGGCTCTGTGATCTAATCAGAGGTGGCACAGCAACAAGGTCCCTGGTTCGAGCCCTGAGGTAGGGGAGCCGTTATGTGCGGAGTTTGACTTTGAATTGCTCATAGGTATGAATGTGAGAGTGAACAGTTGTCTGTCTCTATGTGTGTGATAGTCTGGCGACCTGTCCAGGGTGTACCCTGCCTCTCGCACAACGTCAGCTGGGATAGTTCCCATGATGTGGCACTGGAATCAAACCTATTGTGTCTCTGTTTGTGTGCCTTTTGCAGGTATGACAGCAGCAGCCTCCCTTGTCTCTCTAGCCTGGGCCCTGGCCTCCTACCAGAAGGCCCTGCGAGAGTCTCGTGATGACAAGAAGCCCATTAGCTACCTGGCTGTTATCATCCAGTTCTGCTGGCACTTCTTCACAATCGCTGCGAGGGTCATCACCTTTGCCCTGTTTGCCTCTGTGTTTCAACTCTACTTTGGCATCTTCATCGTCCTGCACTGGTGCATCATGACCTTCTGGATTGTCCACTGTGAGACAGACTTCTGCATCAGCAAGTGGGAGGAGATTGTCTTTGACATGGTGGTGGGCATAATCTACATATTTTCCTGGTTCAACGTCAAGGAGGGACGAACAAGGTGATAAAGTTCAACTCAACTCTGTCAATCAGTGTGATATAGACCTGAAGAAAAAGATCTGCATCATTGGCTTGTTTTTTTAAAATACATTTATTAGGATACCATACCATACAACTTAATTGTCAGTTCACATTGAAATTCATTTTGCCTCCTTAGACAGCTCCACTCAAGAAGTTCACAGATAGACATACAATTACACAAACAGCACATTCCCATAAAAAGCACACCAAACAGTCATGACCATGGAACATATCACATAATATCCTCAGATTCAGATCTCAATAAGCCACTCACTGATTTTGGTTTAGCAACAGGAGAGACTGGTGTATAAACCAAATTTTCAGCCTGTTGTATTTAAATGGGGGGACTCTGAATCACCTGTTAGAAGGCAGAAGTTGGTATTATCTTAATTTAATTGAAGCTCTTTATTATTCTGTTTATTATTGTTTATTTTGAAGACAAGTCACGTTAAGTTCAATCAGCTCTGTGGTGCTTAAAACAGATTTACGATGAGCTGGGGAGGAATGTAGGTATTAAAATTTCTCATAGTATAGGTGTAATCTTTTAGATTTCATCTTTTATTTTTCAGTATTCACTACTTGAATGTGCTTTCAAAGTATTTTGAAATATAACAACAAGGGGCGGCACGGTGGTAGTGGTTAGCACTGTCGCCTCACAGCAAGAGGGTTGCTGGTTCGATCCTGGGGTGTAGGAGCTCTTCTGTGCGGAGTTTGCATGTTCTCCCCGTGTCAGCGTGGGTTCTCTCCGGGCACTCCAGCTTCCTCCCACAGTCCAAAGTCATGCAATTTGGGGACTAGGTTAACTGATAACTCTAAATTGTCCATAGGTGTGAATGGTTGTTTGTCTCTATGTGTCAGCCCTGCGATAGTCTGGCGACCTGTCCAGGATGTATCCTGCCTCTCGCTCGATCCCAGCCTCTCAGCTGGGATAGGCTCCAGCCCCCCCCCCCCCCCCCCCCCCCCCCCCCCCGCTTCATCCTCAAGAGGTATGATAGAACAGGAATGAATGAATGAACAATATCAACAACTAAAGCAATTACAAGAAAATGTTACAAGAATCATAAAAAAAACCCATCAGATAATGAAGCTTTAAAATCTCCTGGAGGTTGAAAGAATCAAGTTTGACTCAAGGACAAACATGACAGTTGACTGCACAGTGGTTTTACAGTTGGAAAAAGACATACATCCTTTAATTATATACTAGAGATAGAGGCCTGGTTTGATTTTTATTGTCTGGGTCAAATGTTGAATATGAATCTTGAATCATAGTCTCCTGTCAAGCCAGATTCTGAAGTAAGCAATAAGAGTAGCAAGAGTAATATGGGTGCCACTTAAACTTTTAAATGACAGGAAGGTCAGAGTTACTGGTGGAGGTAGAGAATACCATGTACTCAGTCTTTTCTGCATTTAAAACTATTCTCCAGCCTGGGCTGGGGTGGGGACTGGAGCATATTGAATGGTATCATCAACAAAAAATGGCCAATGAAGTATTGATGAGAAAGACTTATATTATTTATGTTTAATGTAAATAACAATGGACATAAGGATAGACCCCTGTGACAACCCATTTCTGATGTAAGATGACCTGAGTGAGTATTATCATCAATAACATTCTGAGTTTTCTCTGTAAGTTCAGAATGGAACCAGTTAAGCATGGCCTCATCTCGACCTATAGACTGTAGTTTGCGGAGGAGGTTTTTATGATCACCAGTATCAAATGAGTTTTAGAGGTCAGTAAGGAGGGCAGCACAAAATTGTTTTTTATCCAGTGAGGAGACAGTGGGCCTCATTCACCAATATCTTCCTTTTTTTTTAAATTTGCTTTATTTGTTCTCAAGAAAGGTCCCTATGAAAAGTCTGTCAGATTCATGACGTGTTCTTAAACCCCAGAACTGTTCACACCTCTGTTCTTATAATGATGTCCCATTGTCCTCAAAAGTTGACAGTGCATGCCAGTTAATCCTTAGGAGCATAGGTAAATGCTCACAAATCCCAATAAAAGGGCATGAGACTGCAGGGCCGTGCACACACAGGAACTGAGGGAGAAGTAGAAGAGGAAACAAGCTGTCATATTTAGTAGGAGTGGATATAAAATCACACAAAAAAACATGGGATGTTAAAAATGCATGTTAATCAACCACCTGACCGGCAAACAGCAAACTTTATGCACAGCTGTCAGGACTGAGGACAAAGACAAGCACCACGGGGAAGAACAGTTGGTGAATGAGGCCCAATAAATAAGAAATTGTAAGGTGTTACTGTGTTATGGCCCAGGCAAAAACCAGATTGCTGTGGCTGTAATATGTTTACTGAATCAAGGCACATCATTTATTAATTGATCAGTTGTTCTAAAGAAGAGAGGGTAGAGCTGATGGAAATGGCAGGTAGTAATTTGTTGGTTCATCACAAGGCAAGGGCGCCGGTATTGGATGATTCTCCAATAGTCTTTTCAGTTCCTGACATTTAAAAAAAAAAGCCTTACTGCCAGATGTTTTTCTCTGGGAGCATTAAAGTGCTTAGCCAATTTCTTGTTAATGTGCCTGTTACTGGCCTAATTTGTGGGGTTTATCACAGTCAGGGATTTATCCTCTGGAGACCATCAACATCCTTCGAAAATTTAGTCTCTCCGTTATGTTTTCAATATCGATATTTTGTATACAACTTTTACATTTCAACCAGTGTTACCACTAAAGCCCCATTTCCACCAAACACTTTCAGTATGGTACCTTTGGAACCAAAAGTTACCACTGCAAACAGTACTCTTAAATGTTGGCGGGGTTCTTGTCATTCACTGCTCCAACCAGCACTTATTGTATTTCCTCATCACCAGTGACACAGAGGGAAGTCTGCATCTCATTCATTGTCCACAGAACGGGGTTGCGTGCTGACATTTTCAGAACAAAACAGAACAGGCTGCAGTGAGAGACTCTCTCCATGGGATATTTAAAAATAGCATTTAGTCCTTCTCAGGCAAGCTCAGGGGTTTAGTGTTGATGTAGGAATGATGCCCTACAATGCCTCTTTTCTCCAAGTGAGAATTAGAATATATGCACTTCACATTTTTAAACACAAAGATTCATCGTTACTAAAAGTGTATGTCATCCAAGAAATTTAAGGTGTTGATGGATTCACATCATCAACTCTTGCATTGAGTAACATTTCGGGTAAATGTTCCACCTTTAAAGTTATCAACCCAGTATATTAAATTATTTATACTCAGTCTACAGCTGCTGTGAGAGGCAGCAAAACGTCCTTTCATTTTATAGTTACAGTTTACTATTGTATGTCAGACTTGCCACAGTATGAACAGTGGTTACAAAAAAAACAGCTACAACTCAGACCTCAGACAGAGTGACTGTCCTCTATTGGCCAGTCAAAGGACCGCAGTGTTTCTAGCTCCACCCTTTTAGTACAAGATATGTGTGCGAGGTACCCCAACAGAGGGGTGACCAAAAATGGTACCATTGGTACCATCCACAACTTTTCACAGTGGAAACGGGAAAAATGCATACTGAACTGAACCGTACCGCACCGCTTGGTGGAAATGGGGCTTAAAGGAAAGCTCATGGACTGTCTTTAATAAAAAGAGTAAATTTTTTACATATACATATTACATATTAAGTGAAACTAATAAATGTTTTGGCTTCATGGAGACACTAAGGGAACAATCAAGGGATCACCGAATACATTAGGAATCCTCTCCTTTGGATATAAAGTTAGACAGCAGTTGTGGAGATAACTATGTTGGAGGGATGGAATAACAGATTAGCATATTCTCCATCTTTACTGCCCACTGTCAAAGTACAATACAAGCACTTATATCCATACATTTGCCCATCCTGCTAATACTGGAAAGCTGCTTCATGCTTTGGTTTCATTCTATCTGATTCATTTCTTTTATTATGTCTTTGTGCAGGTGTCGACTTTTCATCTATTACCTGGTGATTTTGGTGGAGAATGCTGCTCTCACTGCATTGTGGTATCTCTACCGATCGCCTCACACCACTGACGCCTTTGCAGTGCCAGCACTCTGTGTCATCTTCAGCAGTTTCCTCACCGGCGTGGTTTTCATGCTCATGTACTATGCCTTTTTCCATCCCAATGGGCCACGCTTTGGGCGTTCGCCAAGTGGCCAGGGTCTCGACCTGGACCCCACCTCTCAGTTCTCTACATTACCATCTGAAGGTGCCACCAACTCACTACGTTCCAACCGAGGTGCCACCACAACTCTGGAGCGTGACATGGGGAAGTATTCTGAGCGGGATGGCTGCATGCCAGTTTTTCAGGTCCGACCCACAGTGCCATCCACACCATCGTCTCGTGCTCCACGCCTTGAAGAGACCGTCATCAAGATCGACCTTTGTAGGAACCGCTACCCAGCCTGGGAGCGTCATGTACTCGACCGCAGTATACGCAAGGCAATCCTGGCCATAGACTGCTCGCTGACTCCTCCCCGGCTGCAGTACAAAGATGATGCACTGGTGCAGGAGAGGTTGGAATACGAGACCACGTTATAGTTCCACCCTGCCCTCAGAACCCATAGAGGAGTGCAACCGTTAGAGGATTATTCTGCTATCACATGAACACTAACAGGGACTGTGGCAATAAGAATTTCTTACAACAATCTCACTTCTCATCTGTCGTTACCATTTTTCTTTTTCTATTCTTTAGCATTTGCGCCCACCCAGGAGCATACAGCCCTGTTGGTAGGAGCAATTTGGCGCAAGTGCAGTTGATGTCACCGGATGTGTTTGTGTTCTTTTTAGGGTGGTTGATATTATTTTTTACTTCCACTCATCAGGGAAATCCCATCTGGTATGAACTTAATGCAAATCAGCAGAGTTCCTCAACACTCTACTCAGACAGTACAAGGTGCTGATGCATTGTTCGCTTAAGTCTGAAGAAGTTAGGGATAAATTAAGCATAGGTACATGTCCATTCAGATGAGTTTTAAGTCATCAGATATTCCACTTAACCCAAATGACACCTGAATTATACAGGAATTCCTCTAATGTGAAGAAGAAAGGAAACAATCCCTCATTCAGCGTCAGCAAAGACTTCGAACTGTCATATCTGTCTTAATGTGTTGGTGACCTACTGTTTGAAAGTTCTAATGATGTGATCCCATAGCAGCCACAACTACTACTTCCATCAACATCTACATGATAACTCATTGCTCCTGTTCTCTTAGTGCCAAAAAGCTTCCTTGGACATGTCCTCTAGAATCTGAGGAGTAGGAACACTTTTGAGATGGCTGGGAAGTCCAGAAAGTTCTCCTCTGGCCTAGACATTTGATTCCTCTTGGATAACTATGGTCTATCATGGATGAAGGTCAGACAGAAAGTCAACTACATGAAGACAATGGTTAAAGTAGCATCTATACTCAGTCATTGTGTTTTGTTTGGATGAAGTCAACCAAACCTGGCAGGAAGGAAGAACAGGGAGAGAGAAAGAAGCGGTGAAGGTTGGACAGTCACAAGCTCACTGCCTTTCTCCCATGAGGAAATATAAGTCAAACTCCCACAATGCCAAGAAAAAAAAATCTTCCTGGCAGCTCAACTCAACTATTTTCAGTCCAGCCACATCAACCTGGCTGTGCTGCGATACTGATCTTTGCTTATCTGTGGAGGCACATGTGGAGGGGAGAGTAGAAGAAATGAGCAAAGCGCCAGATAGCAATGAAAAGGAGATGACAAGAGAGGATGATGCAGGAAATGGAAATGAGTCGATGATGGGAAAGAAGAGAAAAAGTAGGCAAGCAGCCATCTCAGCCAAACTAAACCAACCACCAGGATGTACAGTACTCTGATACAACATGCAGCATTTTTTACTTTAGAGATGATGTAGAGGGTACTGAAGTCATTGTGAGTCTGTGTTTTTAGTGCTGTGAGTGTGCATGTGTTGGCGATAGGCGATGAAGGGGTGTGTGTGTGTGTGTGTGCGTGCGTGCATGCACGTGTGTGTGTGTGTGTGTGTGTGTGTGTGTGTGTGTGTGTGTGTGTGTGTGTGTGTGCGTGTGCGTGTAGTGTTCAAACAAGAGAAGCAGCTCAGGAGGATGTGTGCTTGATGTGTGTATCGCTATCATCCATCTTTGATAAACACATGTCACCTTCTGGGAAAAATGTTTCCCAGCAGCTTTTAACTTTGTTACACCAAGCCACCAAACATATGTTAGCATGGTGCTGGTTGTGTCCACTGGCTTTAATGAGAAATGCTAATCAAGTGATTTTTGGTTAACTGAAGTGCCACTGTCAAAGCTTAATTTAAGACCACCACTATAACACATATCATGGTTCTGGGAAGGGTAAATGATGAAATCCTGAAATTTTCATTTAATGAATTTTAATGCAGGAAAACACAGCACATTCTCATCCCAAGTCGTCACATACCGCCGCCTTGTCAGTGGACTTTTATGCCTACATATTATGTGCTAGGTATCCTCCTGAGTCAGCTGTGGATGTTCTGGGATACCGCAACCAATGCCGGGAATTCAACAAAAGCATTTAGTTAGGTTTGAAAAAACAAACAAAAAAATACCCTCATGATTTGGCTCTACATTCATACAGAAAGCTACCACCAGGGTTCTGGACCCATCCACCACAACTCCCGCATGCCCTATAGGGACTTTCCAAGTCCTCATATCACATTGTTACCTGCAGTGTTTCAATCTGATGCTGTCCTGTGGTTTATCATACTAGTGCCCTCCAACCATGTTATGAAGTGACAGCGCTTGGTGGTGTATCATACTGCTGCAACAGGTGCTGTCCAGCCCTGTTACAAACTGATGACGCCTGGCGGCACATCATATTATGGGGAAAGGTGACTTGTGGCATCAGTGTGTGATGCTGAAATCAACAACAAAGCAGTGGTATTTGACGACTTCAGCACAAGAACAGGCTTGAAAAAGACAAAACAAAAAGCAACTGCAGGCTGGTGCAAGTAACAAAACATGATTTAATCCAACAGGAATTAATATGTCCTTTTCTCTTAAGTCAACACAAGTTGTGTAAAACAAAGATGACACACTGTTTCTCCCTGGCTCATAGAATGGGGGCTGCTCAGCTGCAGCCCAGTCAGTGCTGTAACTGGTGGCCAGATGATATATATAAATAACACACCACACCTCTCTATCTGCCATGGTAATAATGTTTAAATAACACAAAGACATTCATCAAAAAGAGTTTGCCTTTCTAATTAATGTAACCAATGAAAACAAACAAGGGGAGATGGTAAATTTGGATTAAATGGTGGATGGCGAAGTTAGGACAGCACAGATGGTGAACTATACAGAGAGAAATGGGTAGAGGGTAGTCAGAGAATCAAAGTGAGGTGGATTTCAGCTAAGCTGTGGCTCTGACTGAAAACCTTTTGAAGGTGATCATAATAGCCATCCTGTCATCCAGTGAGTTCAGACTTTTAGCATTTTTCCCATAATGTTCATAAAATATATGAACACCTGTGCGACTGAAATGGCTAGGTTTCATCCGATCCGATCAAGATCAGCAGTGTGGTGTGTCTTATATCAGGACAAGACAGTACCTGATGATGATGATGGTGGTGATGATGATGATGATGATGATGATGATGATGATGATGATAATGATGATGGTGATGATGATGATGAAACAACTTTCTAAATCCCTGCTGGTGGCACCTGGAGACAAGACATGTGATGAGGTGTTTGAGGTCATAAACAACATTCTAACAATGGTGCTAAAAATGTAAGGTTTGTCCTGGTGGTGACAAGGGGGGGAGGTCAGGGCCTCACCATCTCACCAAGATTTCTGGTGGAGACATTAAAATCAAGAGTAAACTTCATTCAATTCTAAAAGTTTGTTTTCAAGATACCTTGTGAGGTCCAAATGTTAGTCAATTAATGTTAGTTAATTACATTTTTCATTGACTGGTGGCAGGGGTCAGGGGGTCGCCAAAGTCATCCTATAGGGCTCATGACTATACATACTAGGAGTTCTAATTTAATTGTTGGACCATGGACTGTATATAAAGATGGACAATGCGTTTCCACTTACCTCCAGTGTACAAAAATGAAGCCAACATATCCCAGATAATGTCGCTGCCATCTTGGGATGGTGACGTCATTTGGACCCAGAGTCTATGCAGTACCCATCTTTGCTGGTATCGAGTTCATGCCCAATCTCAAGCAGCGCCATTGATTGTGACACATTGATTGGCACAAGCAGATGTCAATCATGACATCAATCCCCCCCCCTTTTTTTTTTTTTACATCAAATTACTAGTTACACCAAACTTATCAGAAAAACTGAATACTGAACAAACATCAGCAAGACCTCTGGTTGGGTGTGATGGAGTAGACACGAAGTGAGACTAGCTCCCAAAACTTTTGTGTACTTAACTTTATAGAACCCTATAATTCAATTTTTACTTGTAACCAAATGGTGGATGTTATCACTTTTGGCAAAAGATCACCAAAATATGACACCAAAGTCAGCCAAGCACAGCAAAAAAGAGACTCTTAAAGCTGACCCCCTAGTAAAGCTAACTATAGCAACAAGCTCAGCAAGGCAACAATCGCTAACCTCCTAGAAGACCATCGAAAAGCCCTCTCTGCTGACTTTATAACAAACATCAGCATGATAAGGACTACCTAAAATGACAGAAAGTATCTTTGGGAAAAATGTATGTGATGTGTACTTTGAGTTTTTTAGTTTGGCCCATGACCCATCCACTAATATAGAGGGTGTGGAGTTTATGACCTACATTGCAACCAGCCACCAGGGGGTGATCCAGATGTTTTGGTTTCACTTTTGGGGAGCTGTCAAGTTGTCCATCTTTATATACAGTCTCGACCAGTTCAACTATTCAACATATCGTGTATTAATTTAAAATACGTCCCCAGTGATCCGAATCAGAGTGCAAAACGACAGCTCGAAACTGCAGACAAAAAGGAGCGCTATACCATTTACACCACATTCCCAACCCAAACAGCTTGACTTCAGGGAAGCGAAAGGCAATGACATCACTACATTCTGTAGATAAGCTGTCAGTCAAATCCACCGTGTTCAGGAATTTTAGCTGATTAGTGACACAATGATAACCATGTGTCTTTTAAAACATTAAATGTCTGCACAAAAGAAAGTTTCAGGTTGTCTTTCTTGATTTACGTCACAAGTGCAATGTCTTTTTTATTTCCTGAGGATGGCAAGAAGAGAGAAAAGCACAAAACAAGTTAATGGGATAATCATGGCTTGAGACTGTACATATTTTCATCCTGCTTAACCAAACCAGGCCCCAGGTATACAGTGCTGTTATAACCTCTTATCGATCTGTTTAGAAGTCTGACATCCATTCCAGGTCATTATAGTCAATGTCCAAAACCTAAATACACTGATCATCTTTTTTTTTTGTTTGTTTACATATACTGCACTGAACAGTGTGTAGCCCAGTATGTGCAGACCACAAAAAGAACCAGAGGGATGTTTTCATGATCCACTTTCCTGGCAAATATTGGTATAATACAGCTGTTATTTGTGGTTTTCTCATTAGATATAAGTTTAAGAGCTTATGAGCTTAGTTTTTAATGATAGTTGTATTTTGTTGGCGAGGGCAAGTCCAAAAATAGTTAGTATAGTTGTAGTATCTTGAATCATTTGAACCGATTTCTGTGAACAGACCCATTGTGTGCTGTCAGAGGCACACTTTAAAGGACCATACAAGCAAGTTTGCATATTTTAGACATGTCACCTTTACTTAATGTCACAGCCAAGCATTTGGCTTTTGATCTGAGGACCCTTACGGACTAAAGGAATATGAATAACTTACAGGGTAATCAAGGAATGGACACATAATCCGAGGCAGCCAACAATCCGCTTTTATATGTCCAAAGAACTTCTATAAAAAAATTAACTGCTTGGCAACCAGACCAGCTCTTTATTTGTCAAAATGTGTAGCCAGGTATGTGTAGGCTCTTAATTGCAGTTTTACCGTAAATATATACAGTTTAGGCTTATTCTGTGCTATACATGCATATAAATATCTATATCTATCTATCTATCTATATATATATATATATATATATATATATATGTACATAATTTAATTTGGTTTATTTACACATTTTTCCACAGGATTTGGGGAATACTCCTACAGGTTGTATAAGTTGTATAAAGCCTTTTGTGTCGCTAGAGGCAGCTGTGTGAAATTGGATAAATTGCCTCACATGATGTCATTTGAGTCAGTGTTGGTTGAAGCTTAGGACTACAATTTAAAAAAATCTGGAGGTATGGAGTTAAAAAGATGTAAGCTCACCAGACCTTTGTAACCCTACACCCATCTCTGCTGTAGGCTAGTGCTCCAGGCTACATTAGGTGCTACTGATATAACACACATGAATTTTGTAAAGTTGCAGTGTGGGTAATGGAGACACCTGAGTTCTTTTTACCTTTCCCAGTAGAAAAAGCACAGGTACAGTTAGACTTAGAGCATGGCACAAGTACAAGGCTGCATTTAGATAGTACTGCAGGAGCTCATGTTCAGCTCATTGTCTTGGCTAGTCTCACACAGCTAGACCTTTTGCTTCAGCACTGTGTCATTGCTCTAGAGTGGTCTGGATACACACACTATCCTAGTGCTTTAGGGTAAAGCACTTTGGTTTGTTTATATTTCTTCAAACCAATCATAATCATCTGGGATGGTGAGGAGCCCAGCATGCAGCAATGTTGAGCAACAGTGCCCTTATGAAATATGACGGGGAACTTGTTTTGGTTGATTATTTGCATGCAAAGAGGCAAGCACCATCATTCTCCGCAAAAGAAAACATCCCAAAAAAAAAGGAGAGATAGCGGACAGAGAGAAGAATGCTGGACTAAGTAGCCAGCCAATGGCAGGCTTATAGCAACAATCTACATCCAGTACAGCAGAGTACTTTTGGACATATGAAGAGGGAGAAATCAGCTTATATTTAACCTCTGCCTGTTCAGGAAGCGGTCAAACCAAATACACACCTTAAAAAGCTATTCATTTTCATTTGTAATTAGTTAATTTTATTAATATTGGCATGATATATGCCAGAAGACCAAGAATTCAAAGGTCAGCTGAAAGCATCAGCAGTGTCACAATGCACAGATTTTTCGTAAGTAGAACACAGCAGATTGCAGATCTCTCTTCTTTATTATTGGCCTAATTCACCAGCAGAGTTCCTCAGTGGGCTTAGCTGCCAACAATGGAACTGTGAAAAAATACTTCAAAAGTTTATGCAATAATTAACACTCACTGAAAGCATTGCCATCATTTTATCTAATCAGACAATATTTCACTTGCCAGACAGCTGCTACAGTGATATAATAGGTGGACAGAATGGTCACGGTCTATAAGAAAGTCTGATGGGTTCAACACATTCTCACTCCAACCTCGTCACATATCAATGTTTGGTCATAGACTTTCCACGTCAAAATATGATGTACAAGGTCCCCTTGGTGCATTGGTTGTTGACGTTCTGGGACACCGTGTCAATTTCAGCCTGTTACATGCATGGTCTGTTTTCAAAATACACTTCAGTCTTCACAGGTAATGTACAGTTTGCATACAGTATCTTTCAAAATAAATGCACTACGTCAGTACAACGCCGCAAATTGATGGTTTTCTTTCAACAAAAAACGCACATGGTTACATTTAGCCAACACATGTAGCCGCACATGTTTGGGTTTAGGCAACAAAAGCATGTGGTTGGGTGAAAGGTGAAAGTCAATGGCTGTTGGACACATCCACCACACCTCCCATCCACCCTACTCGGACATTTTGCTCCCTTAACTTATACTGTTGTCCTACTGTGTTTTCCCCTGATGGGCCAGCTGCGTATCATGCTGAAGTGAAAGGAAGTCACTGACCAAGCGCTGGTATTTGATGATTTCGGAGTGAGAATGGGTTTGATTGAAGGTTGAGAAGCACATTTGCAGCTTGCAGTAAATGCAGCCTTATATTTCTTGTAAGGACTGTCAAAGAATTTGATGTGAGTTTATTTGAGGTGTCTCCCAAATCCAGTGTAGCCTTGGTTTACTTATCACCATATCATGAACTAACATACCAACACATACACTGACATACAGTATATGATGTGTACTGATATATACTAAACATAAAGCTACCTCAGTTTTGTTTCATGGACAGAATATCCTCCACCTTCTCATTGGCAATACACTGTGTCCTGGTGACACATAGACTCAGCTCCCTGTACTTGTAAAGAACTTAGACAGAGAATACAGTTTCCTAAAATGAAATGGAAAATTCTATTAACCAATCATATTCAGTGTACTCTACAGCATAACACACTGACATAATGATAATGAAAATTGGATGTGAAATGGACTGTTCATTTTCAAATTTGCAGACAATGCGCCAAACTGAAATGGCAAAATGTTTTTTTAACTTGAATTTGAATTATATGCTGGTCTTCTAGACTACCATAAAAAGACCATTTCCATCTTATTAAATTGGTTTATATTATTCATTCCATTAAGTTTTGGCAGTAACTTTTAAACCTATATTTTAATTTGTCATATCATCCACACGCATGGCAGCACTGGACTCCCATGCATGAACTTTTCATACATCTGGCCCTTGCATTAAATGTTTTGTCAGTAGAGTAAAGTTACTTGAAAAGTGCCATTTCAGCAGGGGGTTCGGTCTGCCTTGAGATTTGTCTAATTTCACTGTTACAACAGAGAATGAGGTGCTGTCATAAACAGGGTAATCCTCCATTATGCCCCACAGGTGCTCAAGTTCTGGAACATCTAACTGGTGGTGGGTATCCTGCTCACTACAGGATCATAACATGACAGATCGACTTAAAGACTCCCTCCCTCACTCTGGTCATAACAAAACGCTGCTTTCTATGTTTTGTTTGCCTTAAAGAAAATATATTTCTGTATTTGTCTTTATTTCAATCTCATCACCCAGGACTTTGAGGCTGTACTGAAAGCACAGCTAGGTTTTCTGGTTAGTGTGTGGCATTTGTGTGCGAGTTTGTGTGTGCGAGTTTGTGTGTGTGTTGGGGGTTGGGATTCGTTTTTTTTTTTTTACACTATTCAATAATAATGTCTCAACAGCAGTTACTGTGCTTATACTAGGACTGGGACATTGTCCAACAGGGAAGTTGAATAGACTTCAGTCATTCATCCTTCCAGCCTGAACATCTCTCAGATGAAAAGCTTTGTGTCCAGCAGGAGCAAACATGGCAGACTGCTGATTGTCTCTGGTTGTAAAATCAAGGCAGCATTTGTGACAGTGCTTTAGCTATCATGAAATACAGAAGCAATTTAGAGGATCACAACACTCAGAAGACTTTTCTCATTGCATTCCATTTGTTTCTTAATCACTGGAGCAAAATCATTTCCATTCTCCTCCTCTGCCTCAGCTTGTTTCCACTGCACTTCTTCATTCTATGATATTATAAATCAGCCTACAAACTAAGCTGTCAGTCTATGAAGAAGACAGTCACAGTAATGGTTATTCACGAACTCCTGAACCTCTCAACTGATTGTTTTGGGTCACTGTATTGAAATCCACATATTGTCTGGAGTTACATTACCAAAATTACAGACACCAGGGAAATGATAAAATATCAGGGATATAGTAATACATTTATTGTGTATGATAACAATCACACATAGAGCCATGTTCAAGACATTTAAAATTAATAATTATCATGGTATGCTCTAATGTGTGTCACGTTTCATCTTTTTTCAGTAACTACTGATGTAAAAGAGAAGACAAAAACATTTCCACCTCTAGAATTTTTCCCATATGTGCATGGAAGAGACATACCACATCCAATACAACTGGACGGGGCTCGTCTTTTGTCATAAAGTGTTCAATGGTGGGAAGCCACTGAGGGATCATGTCCTTATTGCTGCACTTCTTCTGGTCAGTTGGGTTGCCCCATATCGCCACTTGGTCAGTGGCCTTTCACCTCTACATATGACATGCTAGGTGACCTCCTGCTATTGATGTTCTGGGATGGCGTGTAACTTTCCACCTGTTAAATGCTTATTGTCTTTTCGACATTCATTTCCCTTTTCACAGAAAATGTGCAGGTCCTGCTCATTAGATGCATACAATCTTTTTCAAAATAAACTTACAACAATGGTAAAACACAGCATGTTTACTTTTACTTCATTGTGCAACAAAAGCACATGGTTAGGTTTAGACAAAACATCATGATTTGGCTTAACATTCATATGGGAAGCGAACTGCGTGCTCCCGGGTGAAAGTCCAGGGTTTGTTGGACCCATCCACCACCACTCTCACCCACCCTCTAGGGACTTTCCAGGTCCTTAAATTATGTTGTTGTCCAACGGCATTTCAAACTGACACAGTCCAGTGGTATTATTAACTGATGCTGTCCGACGTTGTATTACACCTGAAATGGAGGATGCCTGTTTTGTCATTGGGGTCTGACATGGAAATCATTGACCAAGTGGTGGTATTTGACAACTGTAGGAATGAGACCAAGTTGGTTGCCCAGTCACCAAAAAAAATGTTGGCATTGTACATCTCTGCAAACCACAGATACATTTCATTTATATGAATAAAGTGTGGTTAGGTTTAGGTACATATACTACTTGGTTATGATTAGAAAAAGATCATGTTTTGGCTTAAAAAACCCTTAAAAACCCAGTTTTGAGGGCCCAATCCTAACTTGGAACGCAGCAATGCCTTGGCAAAAAAAACAATCACTTCTTGTGACACTATTACCACTCAGGTTTGATGGTCAAGAAGCTGCTAGAAACACAGCAATCACTCATTAAAATGCAACCAGTTTTGTTGTTTCTAACAGTGGTCTACAGCTTGGCGCCTCCACCTCCTGATGACAAAGTCTGCTCATGCACTACATAACTTTTGAAAGGTTGATATGTATGAAACTTGCAAAATGTATTCATGGTTTGCAGAAACATACAAAGCCAGCATTTTCCCTCTGGCAACTGGGTTAAATATGAACCAAGACTGTTCTTACCATGAAGTTACATGGGCTAGCATCCCATCCTCTACAAACAGTCAATATCTGTTTCTTTTTACCATGACTACAATACTTCCTTCACCAAATAACTTTAGTTGCCTAAAATAAAAGCTTAGGCAGATGTCAAAACCATACAACAAATCTTTTTTTATGTGTCATTCTAAAAGGCTCCAAATAAACACCTACTTGGAATGAGGACTTGTCTGAGGAGACATGTGGCTGTCTACACAGTGAGAGATAGCAATGACCACTCTTCTCACGCAGGCAGCAAACAGCAGTAATGTATTGTTTCTATGTCCTCTGTAGCTCTCTGAGATGTGAACAGACCGTGTTTCTTGTGAGTGTCTTAGTCCCTAAGCTGTTTCTGTTCACCAGCTGTACCAGATCAAAACTCAGCTGTAGAGGTTTTGGAAATACCAGCCAAACACAACAGAGGAGTCAACTTTTTAGCTCTTAACTCACAGCTGTGTAAGCAGAGAAAATTACTATTTAGTTTGGTGGTCATGGAGCAGCAACAGTTACAGTTGAGATAATCCAGCTTTAGTACAAGCACAGGAACCAGCAGGTGAATAATGATAGGATTCCAGTCACACTTGTATAATCATTCTGTACAGATGTCTGTTTAGAGAGATGGTTGAACAATGGAGTACCACAGATAGTGAACTGATCAACTTAAAAGCTTATCTGTAAATAAATGTATGCAAAGTGTACATGTTAAAAAAAGAACATTCCTCTCTTTTTGAGTTCTGACTGTGAAGGGTGTCTTTAGGAGTTTGATGCCACCACGATGGCTGTAACTATGACGATATACTACTGAGAAAAAAAAAGATAAATGTGGTGTATGTGGTGTATTTAAAAAAGATACAAATGTTAAGACAAAAAAAATCGGTCTTTTCAGTAAGTTGCATTGTGTGATGAAAGTTGGAAGTGCTAAAAATTCTTTCAATGGGGAAAAAGTACATTTTATTGTAAAAAAAATAAATAAATAAATCAAGAGTGATAAACATGATCAAAATTACATTTTTGTATATATGGGATTTTTGTAAATTTTTATTTGAATCTAATGCAACACAAACTACCAAAATTCATTTATTAAAGTACACTGTGGTAATTTTTCTGGCCTCAGGTTTCTTCATTTGTTCTTTGCATTTAGGAAATTATTCTAGGATTACAATTATTGTTGTTATTATATCTATTTATTTATTGTAATTTCTGAGGATTAAAACAAACTGTGCTGTGGTACCCCCAGGGGGGTCAGGGGGAGCCATGACCACCCTGACACTGCAGCCCTTTTTACACAGAGATGGCATTATAGGGTGGCTACAAAGTCTCTTCTTTATGCTGACTTTGCATTTTTACACTGAAACAAAAATCAGCAGCATTATCCCATGTGTGATTATAGACAGCATGCCAGCATCAATTGATCAAAAGAGGCTTTACAGGTGTGACGTGTAACAAAGCAGCGTCGGCCTCTAGTGAGACGTGTGTTAACAATAACAATGGCATAACATGTCAATAACAATCATTTACTGTCTCTGTTATATGGCAGCTGATCTCGTCCTCTGCTCGGAGGGTAAGGAGCTGCTGGACTTTATAGTTTTTACCAATTTGCAGACATTTTCAGCCACTGTTAGTGGCTGTAAGATAGCCGCTTACTGCTATCAGCTGCTTTCTAAATCTCTCGCGGTGGGTTAAATGCATAACATGTCATCAAAACGCCACACCCGTCCTGCCCATGGTCCCGTCCTGCCAACTGTTCCATTTATACAGACACCGCTTTGGTGTGTGTGTTGGTGTTCCATCTTGTTTGGGGTTGCTTGGGGTTAGGCGAGCGGCTGAGGAAGGGGGTGGAATGAAGATTGTCCCTTGCTGCGGGGAGAGGAGAGAGAGCTTTTCATTGTACCGATGGTAGCTTGGAAACCCCCCCCCTAACTGTGTCACACTGGCAGAAGGGAAGGCGGCCGGAGCTCAGTCAGTCCCCTTCTCCACACTTACCCACTTCTCCAACTTATTTTATCCCTCTCTGGGAGCCTGGGCTCACCGTGCAGCAGCCCACTGCATCCATCCACCCCTCCCTCCCTCACGGCCCAGCACATATACCACCGAGGCTCGGCTCTCTGTCACAGCGCAACGGCCCTCCACCCCTCTCTCCCTTGCCACCACGCACATATACTCCCGAGCCTCGGCGCCTCTCCTTGACCAACTAACCTAAATACTATACAGACACTACTAACTGTAAACCTACACTAAAATACACTATGCTAACAATACAGTTTGACAAATTACTAGCTATTCTCTCTGCTCTACTACTCTCTCTGCTCTGATCCAACCTACTCGCTATCAGTTTGATAACTGTGGACAGAATGGTTTGGTTTGGTTTTAGGGGAGGAGTAAAGGGAGGAGGGCAGGCTTTAGCATGGACAGTTAGTGACGTCATTCGCCCTGAAAGAGTCATTCGCCTCCAATGTAATGTAATGTAAATTCAAATGTAGTAACCAGGTTTCAAGCTGTAGAGGGCACTCCACACCACATTAAACTGTCAAGATTTTGAGCAGGATCAGTCAGTAACACTACTTCACAACTAGAAACAATGATTATCAGCTGAAAAAATGGTTTTAGGGTTGAGTTACTCTTTAAACTCATTTAAAAACTAATATGAATAGATGGTGAGAGACAGATGGTGTTGTGTGGTGGCACATCATTGCATCTCACTGGTAAAGGGCTAAAATAAGCATGTTCACCCGGGTGTTATATTTCCTTCAATACAGATGGGAGCTGGAACAGATAAATATACGTGACCCGTGAGTCACTCAAGTGTGGATACCGATTGTGACTTGTTTCATGACATACAAAAGCCAAATGGTAGTGGGTATTAGCAATTTTTATTGTGCAGTGAGGAAGCGGCTTAAGGAAGAGGGCTTATTTACGTTCCAAAGTTAGGCTAAATTTTAGTGCGGGAACAGTGGCATGGCCATGTTCAAAAGGGGCTCTTGTACTCTCACCTCAAGATATCTGAACACTGTTGCCAACTCCTCAGTAAGAAAATTAGCTATTGGCTGTCCTAAAAGTCGCCAGTCGCTAATTGTAACGGCTGCTGTAGGAGAGAGGAATAACGTTGTGGGAGAGACAAAAACTGAGCAAAAAAACCACCCTGAATATGTTTAGAACCACAAATGAACCTTCTTTCAGTGATTTATATTAGACAAAGAAAATTTTACATTTCCAGCGGCGGTTCAGTGCATGCGCAATTCACTTGCAGTCTGGACGCCGAGGAGTGAACATCTCCTGCTCTGACTGCTGCTGGGAGGAAGGACTGGGCCGTCTGTGAGTGCTTTGGGGCGAGGGAAGGGCCCATGGCAACATCCGCTGCTCGTTGAGAAGAATAAGAATGATATGCACTCTCACAACAGAGTCTCCAATAACATAAGAAAAAGTCGCTAGATTTGTCGCTAGTCGCTTTTTTGAAAAAGAGTCGCTAAGGTGGCAACACTGTATCTGAATGAAGGTAAGTTCTATGGGCACAAGTCTTCCCTACAAGCTTACACGGATTACCGCACGGGCACGTAGGGCACATGCCCAGGGCTCAGCAGCCAATCAGAGCCCTTGGCATTATATCTATATATATATATATATATATATATATAATAATATATATATATATATATATATATATATATATATATATATATATGTGATAAATCACGCATGTCAACGATGTCAAGTAGGTCACGTCTTGAACAACAATTTCATTTAGACTGACATCAACATGGAGAAACGAATGCTGAGTGGGGCTGCTGAGCGCAAGCTTGAAAAAGAAAAAGAGGCCAAAGTTGCTGCTTTGTTTCAACAGGTACCTTCTATCTCAAAGTTCTTCAAAAAACACGTGGAAGAAAAAGATGATGGGTTAAGGCCTGCTGTTAGCAGCGGCGATGCAGCGCTGCCTCCCAAAGACATGCATGATGGCGCCTGCACTGCTAGCCAGCCTAGCCAACAGATCTGTGCTAGTCAGAGTTCTCGAGAAGACAGCAGTCAGGTGGGGGAACCACAACTCCCTAGCACCAGTAGGGCTCCTGGAAGCTGTCCACCTGTGGGGGAAAAAGATGACCAAACAACGGAACGTGGTGGTGACCACGTTGCAGCCAGTCCAGACACAGAGGGAAATAGCCAACCTGTGGAGGAAAAAGAAGACCGAACCGAACATGGCGTTGACCATATTGCAGGCCTACAGAGGGATGAAGACTACTCCAGGAGGGACACTGTTACAGATCCTGCACTTTGGGGACTATCCCTTGTGATAGAGTAAAGTTGACTCTGATTGAAAGAGGGGCCTCCTCATTTCACAACAGACGAGCGAAATATCCTGCATCGGTAAGGGATAGTGGACTGGGAGGCAATTCCATTCGTTGACCAACGGCATGTTGTCCAGTCAACTTCCCAATGGACAATTAACACCACGAGAATGGCTCTTATATTCACCATCAACTGGGAATGTATTCTGTTTCACCTGCAAACTGTTTGGGTCAAAAAGAATACATTTGTGGATGTTTTTTGTGACTGGAAACATTCTGACCGCATTTGCGGTCAGAACACAAATAGAATACAGGTCCAGCATGCTAACCCTAATGGGCACCTTCTCTCTCTCTCTCTCTCTCTCTCTCTCTCTCTCTCTCTCTCGCGTATCCTATTACTGTATCTTGTTTACTCGGCCATTCTGGATGTCACTAACTCGACTTCTTCTCCGGAGCCTTTGTGCTCCACTGTCTCTCAGGTTAACTCGTACTGCAGCGGTGCCTGGATAGTGTGACGTGTGTGGTTGTGCTGCTACCGTGGTCCTGCCAGATGCCTCCTGCTGCTGCTGCTGCTGCCATCATTAGTCATTAGTCATACTTCTACTGTTATTATACACATATGATTATTATCATACATGTATACTGCCAGATACTAATATATACTTTTAACATATTGTACCACAGTAGCCAGAACTATAACGACAATATTATTACTTTCATGAATGTTGTTGTAAACTACTGTCATTACCAAGGATGTCATACAGATTATTGTATTTTGTCATACGGATTACTGCTAATTTATTATGCTGATCTGTTCTGTACGACATCTATTGCACGTCTGTCCGTCCTGGAAGAGGGATCCCTCCTCAGTTGCTCTTCCTGAGGTTTCTACCATTTTTTTTTTCCCCGGTCAAGGGGTTTTTTTGGGGAGTTTTTCCTTATCCGCTGTGAGGGTCCAAAGGACAGAGGGATGTCGTATGCTGTAAAGCCCTGTGAGGCAAATTGTATTTGTGATATTGGGCTTTATAAATAAAATTGATTGATTGATTGATTGATTGATTAATGCAGAGAGTGAGTAGCAGTGGAACAGGGAGAACTGATTCAACCATTCTAAAACAAACCATGGATGCGAGCCAGTATTGGAAGGATGCTCTGCGACGTGTTGTTGCTGTGATTACGATTTTAGGAGAAAGGGGACTGGCATTCAGAGGAAATGATGGATTGCTGCAATCCCCACAAAGGTGGGGACGAGTTTTTCAGAACACTGATATCCATATAGACTTGACATTAAAGTCACTATCAAACACGAGATGGAGCTGCTGGGCAGATTCCACTAGAGCTCTATGGCAAACTACAGTAAGATAAAAGAGGCTTATCTACAGATGAAAATGAGAAGAGACAGAGCCGAAGTGAAGCCAGCACACTGTGTGGAAAGATGAATAATCTAGAAACAGCATTTATGGCAAATTTCTGCAATACCATCCTTGCTTGATTCCAAATGACAAGTGCGCAACTTCAGAAACAAGACATAGACCTCATGACAGCAGTGCAGCTTCCCAAGTCGCTACGTGAGTTTGTCTCAGCACAAAGAGATCGATTTGAGCACTTTGAAAGAGAAGTGTTAGCTGTACCCGGTGTGTCCCAGATATACAAACACCAACTCCAGCGTGCCAGAAAGTGAAAAAGAATGGATGACCAGAAAAGCAGAAAAGGATGTTTCTTTAGAAGGGAAAAGCAAGTTCCAAATAGAAACATTTAATGTAGTTATTGACACACTAGTCAGCTGTCTTGGCCACAGACTCGATGCATACATGGACCTATGTGATCTGTTTGGGGTTTTGTTCATGCCAGCTAGTGCCTCGGACAGGAAAGTAATTGATAAAGCGAACACTCTTTCTTCTGCCTATCCCTCAGATTTGGACAGCTGTCTTGCCGATGAACTGATTCATTTCAGATCCCTCATTACACCCCAGGGACTGAACATCACAACTCCTGAAAACAATACTGGATTGTGGAACTACAATCAACATTTCCAAACGTGTTCATCCAGACTCTATCTGACTCTTCCTGTCAGCAACTTTGAGGGAGAACGGTCCTTTTCCCAGATGGCCAGGATAAAAAACGAACTCAGGACAAGGATGACATAGAGACGCCTCAACAGCAGTCAGTCATGGCCATCGAATTGGATCTCTTGCGGGATTTTGACTGGACTTTGAGGAAGTAATACAAAAGTTTTCTTCAAAGAAGACCAGAAGAAAGCATGTTTAGGTAAGACATTTATTTTAAAAAAAATCTGTTTTTTCTCCAAGTCTATATATCTAGTGCAGGGATGGGCAACTTTGACGACAGAGAGGGCCGCAAATGTTTTATCCTCACTACCAAAGGGCCACATTTTGACCGTGCACTTCCAACAGCAAGATATAGGAATATTATACCTACAAATTTAATGAAAAGAACTATATATAATTAAGTAATTAACTTTATTACACCAACATGCATGCATTTTATGTGTTTCAAATCCAAATGCATTTAGTAATGCTTCTACTACTTAATGAACTTACAGAAATACAGAAACATTATACCCACATTCCTGGGTGATAAACCACTTTTTTCCGTACAATGGGTTCTCAAAATCAAAATAAAGTGCAACAACAAAATCAAAATAAAGTGCAACAACTAACATTCATGTTTGCAGTGCATTTCTACTCCCACTCCATGGCATGTTTCAAACAAGCATGCATTTTATATTTTTCATATACCTCACCCACAGGTGAATCAGTATAAAGTTCTGTCTTAATGAGATACTTGTGGCCTCTCCTGCTGTCGCACAATGAACTGAATGTCAATGTCAATGTTTGTGCATCCAATCTGCATGAGCTGGAACAGAGTTTCATCTGTCAGCCTGCTTCTCTCTTTTGACTTGATGTGCTTCATTGTGGAGAAGCTGCTCTCGCAAATGTAAGTGCTCCCAAACATGCTGGCCATTAAAAGTGCAAAATCTCTGAGGAGTGGAAAGCGGGACTCTGGTAGAAGTCTCCAAAATGAAATTCCCCTCTCATTGCGCTTTGCTTGAAAAAAGGGGTCTGACTGAAGCTCGCACAGTTCAAGCTGCAACTCTGGGGGTTGCTCGCTGATAGCAGCAGAGAGGGGGTCCGTGAACAACGCTATTCGTGGCTGCATGGCGTGGAAATCTTGGAAGCGGTCCTTAAACTGCTGCTGCAGTGTTTCGATGTCGGCTCTGTACTTGAGAAATGTTTTCTCACATTCGGGGATATCTTTGCGCATCTCTTCACAGGCATGGAAATGTGTCAAATTTGGACGACCAGATGAAAAGCCTTCTTTGAACAGGTCTAGTTTACGCTGAAATGCATTCATATGCGCGTAAAGATCCGACACAGTTTGGCCTCTCCCCTGCAACTGCACGTTCAGGTGATTAAGATGTGAGGTGATGTCAGTAAGGAAGGCCATGTCGCAGAGAAAATCTGTATCCCTGAGTTTTCTGCAGTAAGCACTTGTATCACATCGAATGCTGTCCTCCAAAAACACTGGGATTTCAGTGCGCAGTGCAAAAAACCTCTCAAGACACTTTCCGCGGCTCATCCATCTGACATCTGTGTGCATCTGTAAGTCCCCATAAGCAGCGCTCACTTCATCCAAAAAGGCTACAAATCTCCTGTGATTTAGGGACCTGTTCCCTCCTCGAATCAAATTGGTAACTTTTGTCACTACTTCCATAACATGGCTGAAGTTCAGTGTCTTGGCACATAGGGCCTCCTGTAAAATCAAAATGAAATAGGATTTAGCGGCTAAATTTTGTCTATCTTATCCTATTTAGCCCATAAAAAAACTCACAAAGAATACCCACATTCATAACTATATCAATAGTTAGCTGGCGATAATGTTACCCACCTGATGTATGATGCAGTGCAGTATTGGACAGTCCACGCCGCTCTGTTGGAGGAGTCCGGCGAATCCAGTGCGTCTCCCCTGCATCGCTGGTGCGCCATCGGTAACAACAGCTGACAGCTTGTCGAAGCCACCGTACTCACTGGCAACACTGTTAACAGCGTTGAAAATATCCGTGCCCTTGGTAGTGTCATGCAAAGACACCAATTTTAATAACTCCTCGTGCACTTCAAATGAATTGTCAATAGCTCTGGTAAAAATGAGGAGCTGGCTTACATCCATCACATCTGTACTCTCATCCAATGCTACGGAGAAGTACTTGCAGTCGTGCATAACTTGTTTTAGCTTCCCATCTACATGATTTTGAATGTCAAAAATTCTCAGCGCCACTGTGCGACGGGACAGAGAAACAGTTTCAAAGTTTTTAGCCATGTTATCGTCTCCAAAAGCTTTAGCCATCTCCATGGCACATCGCTTCACCATTTCTCCATCTGACATGGGTTTCTTGCTTTAGCAAGCTCGAGTGAAACAGCATAGGACGCCTTGAGAGAGGACTCCTGTGTGGTTGTGGCTCTGGTAAAAAAGTTCTGCTGTCGGTGAATTTTTCCTTTCAGGTCAGCTACAACGGCGGCTCTGGCAGCTCCGGTGTACTTGTCATACTTGTCTTTGTGCATGGTGTTGTAGTGGCGACTCAAGTTGAAATCCTTCATGGCTGATTTTGTTTCCAGGCACACTAAACACATAGGTTTGCCTTTGAATTCTGTGAAAAGATAATCTGTTTCCCATCGTGTCTGAAAGGCACGGTTCTCCTGCTCCAATTTTCTTTTTTGGCCGCTCATTTCTCTTGTCCTCCTCGCCGGCTGTAATTTAGGAGGCCGTTGGGAAATTTGGTGAGAGCGCCCTCTCTCGGTGGGGAGTGTCATTACAATTGGCTTCTGGTTCAGATGTAGTCAAACAGTCTGCTTACTGTTGACGTCTGTGAAACCAACAATGTTTTGATATTTGGAAATTGACTCAAGGGCCGCAGTGAATGAGGACGGGGGCCGCATGCGGCCCGCGGGCCGCCAGTTGCCCATGTCTGATCTAGTGTGTGAGTTGGCATAGCCCTATCCTGTTGTGGGGTGCCCTGTCTGTGTTATTGTGCTGTGAGTAATGTCAGGTGTAGGCCTCTGCTGTGTATTGTGGAGTTGAGTCGAGTAGGCCTGTGTGGTGTAGACCTATGCTGTGTAGGCTACTGTGGGTTGAGTTGAGTAGACCTGTGTGGTGTAGTTGGCTGTGCAGGGGCCTTTGGTGTTTGTGCCCAGGGCCTGGGTTTGTGTTAATCCGTCTATGCCTACAAGTCTCCCTTAGAATTAAAAAAAAGGCTCATTCACAATCAATGTAGCCTACTCCTTCAAAATAAAGTTCTATATTTGTCTTTTTAAGGAAAGCACAACCAGCTGATTTTCAGCACAATTAATCGCCGAACACATGTATAGATAACACAGTAAAACAGGACTGTTTGAGAACTCAAAATGTTAACTGCACTGGTATTATTCTAAACAACATCATATAATTAGTCACATTAACTATAAATTAAAAAACCAAAGTATATCAGCATGTGATTCCTTAAATCCTCATATTGACATGGTTTTCAACTAGCCTATATACAACAGCATGACTGAATTCCTTAAATTCAGTTAAGGTTTTAGGTATTGGTGTGCCACCCCAAGATTTTCTGTGGCCTCCTCTGGTCATCCCTATAAAAAAAATCTGCTGTTACTCTGCAGCAGATCGGGTCAGTATGTGGTGTGAAGATACAATTTGCACCCAAATTCTAAAAACTTCATTATGTTCTCCTAGAATGGAGAATAACAGTGCCACGCAGAAACCTTACTAAGTGTTTAGACCAGGCTGTATCACACAGTAACATAAGTGGATTAGCCAGCTAACAAAGTATTAAAACCTTGGTCACAGTTCACAAGTGATTTAAGAGAGCCCCAGAGTGAGACAGAGCGTGATGGCGTTGTGACTGCAACAATCGCAAGACTGTGCGAGGTTTCTTTTTTTTGGGGGGAGTTTTTCCTTATCCGCTGTGAGGGTCCAAAGGACAGAGGGATGTTGTATGCCGTAAAGCCCTGTGAGGCAAATTGTGATTTGTGATATTGGGCTTTATAAATAAAATTGATTGATTGATTGACTGCGAGACTGAACATGGCAGCCCGCTGCTAGACAGCTCCAAACAAACTTTCAACTTTCCACCTTTTTTGCCTGAATTTTTGCTTTTTTCTTCCACTTCTCATAAACCGGATTAAGATACAGACCTGGATCACCTTGAGGACTTGATCGACGAATGCTACAATAGACTCTACACCATGGGCCGCTCAGAAAACCAAAAAACTTAGGACTCACCTGCCACTTCAGACTTAGCTTCACCACACACATCACCGTAAACACCGTGCTGCATCAAGGTATACGACATGTTCATAACCACAGACAATAAACTCAGTGGACTGGCGCCAGAGTCGCTCTCATCAAGATTCTTCATAAAGAATTTCAACAACTCCACAACAGTCAACGGCAGTACTTTTCACCGCATTCATCGTTTGGGACAGAAACACACCAACTCCACCCGACTCCGGCCCATAATCGTCAAATTTGAGCACTTCAAACAAAAAGAATTGATACAACCGCAAGGCAGACAGTTAAAAGGAAGGGAACATGGAAGCAACGACCAGTATCCTCCAGAAATCATCCACAGATGCAAGCAGCTCTTCCCTATCCGCAAATAGATGATAAAGGTTGGTAAGCGAGCAGTCATTTCTGTGGACAAATTATACATAGATGGACAGTTATTTAAAGATAAGGACATTACTCCCTGGTTCTTTTCTACTTTTCTCCCAGCTATAAACATTAAGTATTACCTCTCCTCTGAACCGCCACCCCACAGACACGCACACATACACACGTCATCCAGTCAAACCTGGGACTAATCGTATATTTAATGTCGCACTCACTGTCTCACTGCACTGTACTAAATGCACTCAGTCTTTGTATTTCGTTGTGTTTCTTGTTTTATTACACACGTTTTTGCTTGTCTTGTATTGTTTTTCATTACATGTGATGCTGTGATCAACATAAAACACTCTCCATTTGACCACACACACTCACACACAGACACATCAACACACACGCATGCACACGCACGCACATACATGCATACACACTAACACAGACATAATCGTATCAGCAGTTAATTTCTCATTATAACCTGTTAAATATATTAGCAGTAAAAATTATAACCTGGAACATCCGTGGTATTGGCTCTCAGACAAAAAAAAATCAAAGTACTCAACCATCTGGACAACTTACATGCAGATATTTGCTTATTACAAGAAACACACCTCTCAGATTCAGATCACGACAAATTAAAATCATCAGAGTTCACTCATTCTCAGCTCACTACAATTCAAAACAAAGAGGTGTGTGTATTTTAATAAGCAAAAGACATTCAATTGTCCACAACCATTACTGACCCTGAAGGACGTTTTATAATTATCAGCATAACAATCAACGACAGCCCAGTAACAACAATATAAACTAAACTATAAACATTTCTGGTCTATGTTAGCCCCACTCTTCATGCAAACAATAAGTGAGATAAAGCAAAAATCAAGATTCCCCACACATATGAACACAGCTGTAATCTCATTGCTCCCGAAGCCTTACAAAGATCCAGCCTTACCATCAAGTTACTGCCCAATCTCCTTAATCAATGTTGACATAAACATCAGTAAAGCTCTTGCTCAAAGGTTAAAAGAAATCATCCCTTATAATTCATTTCAATCAGACTGGTTTCATACACGTAGACTTTTCAACTTAATCCACTATTCATCACTTTAACAGGAAGATACCATCATAGCCACACTAGATGCAGAGAAAGCTTTTGACTGGGTAAATTGATGGTTTTTTTTTTTGTTCTCTACAATAAAAAAATTGGGCTTTGAGGAAAACTTTAATAACTGGATTCAGAATTTGTACACTGCACCTTCAGCCACTGTCACCACCAATGGAATCATGTCACAAAGCTTCACACTGCACTGGAGGACTAGGCAAGGATGCCCACTCTCTCCATTTTTATTTACCATCTTCAATGAACCCTTAGTGTTACACCCCTGTAAAGGGGGATAATACAAGCAAAACACAGACACGATGTTGGTTCAGTCACGTCCAGTGTTGTAATGGATTTTTTCAAAATAAAGCACAATTTTTGTTACAGCAATTGTTATATTTTTCCATAAACACAGATATAACAACATGGAAACACGTTTTCTTATTAAATATATCCTCAATAAATGTCCAACACTGCACAGAAACATCACAAATGCACTTCTGAAACAACGCTGATCGCGCCACCGTGCAGCTAGTAGGAAAACTAGACAACGCTGCTCGCGCCACGGTGTAGCTAGCAAGAAAACTACGGGGAGTGTAGCATTCACATGTACTGAACTTATTAGCTCTCAAAGTTACTACAGAGACCACTGTTTCATCTAATACTTATCTTCTAACACACATCAAACATAAATGCATCACAAAACATATTATAATCACTTTTCTTACCTGTAAAGGGGGATAATACAAGCAAAACACAGACACGATGTTGGTTCAGTCACGTCCAGTGTTGTAATGGACGAAACGAAAGCAACGTCTTCCCCGCTACAATTTAGCTCAGACGCAAGCAATCAAACCCTGATCACTGATTAGAGAAACAACTTTCAAAGAAATAAACTTGAAGAACAGGAATCACTGTGGCAAACAATATAAAATAGTAATCAGAATAGTAACCAAAATTGCATCAGGAATCACTTATGTTTTAAACACATATTATCCTTTTTTTTTTTAACTTATCACTCTATGCTCATTTGTCTGCAAGACCAGAGTAGTAGATAACAGATCACTTAATAAGCAGATCACTATGAATTTCACCCTTTATCAGTTTTTACCTTTGATGAATAATGTTCTGTTTTTAACCATGTACTCATGAATTAAAGCATTCTTTTGCTTACTGTTTTTAGCAGGTTCACGAGTATATTTTTAGTGTTTTAACAGCATCTTAACTTTTATAACCATTACATTAGCAGCAGCAATCTGTCAGAACACTCTCATCAAAGGAATCCAAACACTTCAGACACCACATAAGATAAGTCTGTATGCCGATGACATTTTTCTCTCTACAAAACCCTCAATCATCCTTGCAGGAGATAATTAAACTCACTGAATCATTATCCAAGATCTCTGACTATTCAGTTAACTGGAACAAATCCTCTATTCTACCATTACACAACACCAAATGGAATGTGGAAATTCATCACCTATCCCTCTATGCAAGGGTCACCTCACATATTTAGGCATCAACATTTCCTCCAGGCTGTCAGAGCTTGATTGGACTCAATTTCACCCCCCTTTTAAAAACAATAGGCAATGACCTCCACCGTTGGATGAATCTCCCAATATCCATTTCAGGCAGAATAGCAATCATAATAATGACAGTACTCCCTAAAGTAATTTCTCTGCTTTCAACGATTCCAATCCACCCCACCTCTAATTGGTTCAAATCTTTAGATTCAATAATAAAATTTTACGGGAAAAATAAAACACCTAGGGTCAAACTAACCATTTTGCAAAAACCGAAATTGCAAGGAGACCTAGATGCACCAAACTTCTTACATTACTCTTTAGCAAATCAACTGCAGTATATTTACAAATGGACACAGCCCAATCACTCAGATATTACCTGGTTAGACATTGAACAAACACTCTGTGTTCTCACTCATATTTCAGATATTCCATTTCTTAGTCAATCCATCAAACATAACCCATGTTTCAATGCAATTACAATAGCTTCAGCTCTGACCAGGGGCACGGACAGGAATTTTGGGCCCCATGAAAAAAAAAAATCACATTTGGCCGCCCCCTGCGCAGCTGTTGTCACCACATCTCTAGGACCTAACTGACCCATTAAAAGCTTTGCATAACTCTAACTCTGAAGGCTTGAAACTGTCTTGCTTCTAGTAGCTCAATACTACTAGAAATGGGCAAAAATACATCAAAATGTATTTTGATACAAAATACCCCTCTAATAAATGTATCATAATAAAATACAAAATACTGGTGCCAGAAAATGTATCAAAATAAAATACACATGTTTTGTATTTTCAAATACAATATATTTATTTTTCTTTTTAGCAGCGACCCACAGCTCTATAGGTCACTCTGTCTGTCGGTTGGTTGGTCGGTTGGTCAAAGCTTTTCGTGAATAATTCAATATTTGCATACTCCAACTAGAGACCATGAGTAACTATACCAGACAGAATGCCCACGATTCGTCCATAGGTGGCGATATACTAACTGATTCAAATCTTTTTTTCTGAATAACTCAAAAAGTCCTTGACCAAAAATGCTCAAAATTTACATGCTGCAATTAGAGACCACAAGTAACTATGCCAGAAAGAACAACTGTGATTCATCCATTAATGGCGTGATAGTAGCAAATTTGGTCGCAGCTATTGCAAATTTGTGCTTGTTTTCTCACAATTTGGTGTAGGCTACCCTAAAATATTATTTAGTTTTGATTCAGATTTAGGTTCAGACAACTTTATTGATCCCACGTGAGGCAAATCATTTGTACAACGTACAATTTCCTATGTTATGCACAGTCCAGTAAAACAGACCACAAGGTCATTGAAGGGCACATTGAATGGCCAAAGTTTAAAAAAACATATCGATAAAAATGTAAAAAAAAAAAAAGTAAAAAAAATTGTTACATCAAATATTATAAGAATGTGTCTCATATATAGAAAGTATTTTGAGTATTTTAAATACAAAATTATTCCACTCAAAAGTATTTTGTTGCAATTTACATTTGCTTTTTATTGGCCTTATCAAATACAAATTAGAAAATACTCAAATGTATTTTGTTACAATTTACATTTGCTTTTTATTGGCCTTATCAAATACAAATTAGAAAATACTCAAATGTAATTGAAATACGTATTTTAAATACAAGTAATAAAAACACTGCCCATCCCTGAATACTACCAGTAGAATATTTACTGCTAGTGAGTTGTACATGCAACAGTCTGCATACAGTATGCAATTCACTATTTGATGCAAAATTAAAAGCCGCCATAAAAAATGTGCTAAAGGCCATCTTTTATAGTCTTCTGTAATTTTTATTGTAAAATTCCAAAATGTAAAATTCTCTTAACATTACTGAAAGACTTAAAAAAAACAAACTTAAATATAACTTATATAACTAATTAACTTTTCAATCAAAATAAATTAAGATCATCATCTCAAAATAAAGAAAAAAGGAGATTTTTGATACCAATAAATGAACGACACTAAATCCTACAGAATTACATTGACCCAAATTACCTACAGTTCTGTATCACCACCACTAGATACATGTTTGTTTGTTTGTGTGTGTGTGTGTGTGTGTGTGTGTGTGTGTGTCTGTATCTATAGATGTCATTTAACAGCCATAATTCAATCGAAATGAAAGCATCTAACTGATTTTATTTTATTTTTTATTTTCTATTTTTTTTTAAACAGGAAACCGATGGAATTGGGAGCCGGTGATATTTTTATTCCCACAGCTGGGGAAATCACAAGTTTCTTTGTTTAACTGAAACGTGGCAACAGCCAAATGACTTTTCTCTGCTTAATGAATCCACACCTGCAGGATTTGTTTACATCTCCCATCCCCATGGCAACGGTCGCGGCGGAGGTCTCGCGGTAATTCACCGTGAGAAGTGGAAAGTCCTGCCTGTGTCAGTCTCTGCTTTCAGTTCATTTGAATGCACTGTGTTTATGCTGCCTGGACCCTCTCCCACTGTCATTGCCACTATTTATCGACCCCCTAAGCCCCACACTGACTTTTTAACTGACTTTGCCACTCTTCTTACACAACTTTCCACTCTGTCACCTAACATAATACTTCTGGGAGATTTCAACATACACATTGACAACAAAAATCTGCCCCTCACCAGAGACTTTTTATCATGCCTCGACAGTTTTGGACTCCATCAGTACATTGACTTTCCGACACATACCAAAGGACATACTCTGGATTTACTCTGCTGCTCTGGCCTCACCCCCTCCAACTGCACCCCCGATGAACTTCCCATAACGGACCATTTTCTCCTCACATTCAGTGTTGCACTCTGCCTCTCTGCAATCAAACCTCCACGTCTCATCTCATTCAGGAATTTAAAGGACATTAATGTTGACACACTCTGCTCCAAAATTGACAGTATTTCAATCCCGGATTTTCTTTCCAACCCTGATGATCTTACAGCGCTCTACAACAATGGTTTAAACAACATCCTCAACTCTCTTGCCCCACTGAAAACTCGGACTGTTTCCTTTTCATCATCTGCACCTTGGTACACCCCTGAACTCCGGACATTGAAAACTAAAGGATGCCAACTGGAACAGCTCTATAAAAAAAACTGGACTCACAATACACAAAAACATGTACAAAACTCACATTCTTTATTATAAAGACTCCATTGCACACAGTAAATCTGCTTATTACTCCGGTCTCATTACATCTAACGAAGGAAATACCAAGTCACTTTTTTCACTACTCAACAACATCCTCCAGCCTCCCTACTCCTTACCCCCCTACCTTTACTCTACTGACACCTGTATCTCCTTGATGCTATTCTTCAATGATAAAATCAACTCCATTCATCAGCACCTCTGTTCACACCCTCCTCCTCTCTCCACACCCGAACCCTTCCTCCACAGTCAGCCTTTTTCCTCCTTTCAACTCCCAATTGCCTCTGAAATATCCCACCTCATCCGCAAATCTAAGCCCTCCACATGCCTGCTGGACCCTATCCCCACAACCTTGGTCAAATCCTGCCTCTCTTCTCTGCTTCCCCTCATTTCTGCCATTATCCACTCTTCACTGTCCACCGGTATTGTCCCTTCAGCTTTCAAAACTGCTGCTGTCACCCCAATCCTGAAAAGACCTGGTTCAGATCCCAACGACTTTAATAATCTCCGCCCTATCTCCAATTTACCTTTCATCTCCAAAATTCTTGAAAAAATAGTCTCCTCCCAACTTCATGCACATCTCACTCTAAACAGTCTGTATGAACCCTTCCAGTCTGGTTTCCGTCCGCGTCACAGCACTGAAACTGCACTTATCAAAATCACCAATGATCTCCTCACTGCAGCTGACACCAGTTCACTCTCCATTCTCATCCTCCTCGACCTGAGTGCGGCCTTTGACACCATCTCACACCCCATCCTCCTCAGCAGACTCTTCTCAATTGGCATCACCCACACCTCCCTTCACTGGTTCCATTCTTATCTCACAGACTGCACTCAGTTCATACAGCTTAAATCTTTCTCCTCTGACCCTTCCCCAGTCACCACAGGTGTGCCCCAGGGCTCTGTCCTGGGGCCCCTCCTCTTCATAACCTACCTCCTCCCCCTCGGCCATATCTTCCGCAAATTTAACATTAATTTCCACTGCTTCGCGGATAACACCCAGCTGTACCTTTCTTCCAAACCTAACTCCACATTCCCACCCCCCTCCCTCACATCCTGTCTTTCTGAAATTAAATCATGGTTCACCTCCAACCTTCTAAAATTAAACAGCAATAAAACTGAATTCCTACTCATTGGCACCAAATCCACCCTATCTAAAGTTGACACCTTCTCTCTCTCCATCGACAGCTCCTTAGTCTCTCCCTCCCCTCAGGTTAAGAGTCTGGGTGTCATCCTCGACAGTACACTATCCTTTCAATCTCACATTAATAGAATCACCCGGTCTGCTTATTTCCACCTGCGCTCCATCAATCGTCTCCCGGTTAATCAAAGACTCACTTACAAAATCCTTCTGTACACCTACAAGTCTATCCATAACCTCGCCCCTCCTTACCTCTCTGACCTCCTGCACGTTGTCACCCCATCTCGTGCCCTCAGATCTTCCTCCTCCCTCCATCTCACCGTACCCGCTGCCCGCCTTAGCTCTATGGGGAGCAGAGCTTTCAGCCGCTCTGCTCCCCAACTCTGGAACTCACTGCCACCTGACCTCCGTAACTCTGCCACCCTGCCTACCTTCAAATCTAAACTCAAAACTTATCTGTTCAGACTTGCTTACTCTCTCTAAACTGCTTCACACGGTCCCCCCTCCCTTTTATTGTTTGTTGTCTTTTATCTTGTATTTTATATCTTTGTTTTTACATTTTCTGTACAGTGACCTTGGGTGTCCTGAAAGGCGCTTTCAAATAAAATGTATTATTATTATTATTAAGTTCGCACCATTTTGGTATTCCTCTGTTTACCTACAGCAGCTGACGAGGGTGTGTCGTGAGCCTGAGCCGGTGTTTGCACTGTAGTAGTAGGTATATATAGGGCTAGTACATCTTTTTCCTCACTAATAATAGCCTACTGGTTCTCTGTTGGAAACAGCCGATGAAGTTTGCGTTAGCTGTTGCTATCCTGCACACCTGCACGGCGTGGTGATGAACTGTCTAATTGATTTCTGTAGGCGTGCTGTCTTGCGGGCCTTCACGGTGGAGTGATTCTGGCCAGAAAATAGTCCCAATTGATGGCAAGGTCTGATGTAATGCAGGGATGTTTTAAAATTATTGAAATAGTCTAACAAAACACGTGCATACTTTTTTGTAGCTTAAAACCTTTTGGTTACGTGTCCCCCTTATATCTTCAGAACTACTTTTTCTCCAGTAAGCTACCGGCCATTTCTCAGAGCAGGAGGCTCATTGACAGTAGTGACACCGTCACATCAGAGCTACAGATGGTCAGCGTTTCACACAACTTCATGTCCAAAAAGCCAAACTATCCCTTTAAGTAAGAAGGAGCTGCCAGTTAATAGCTGCTGTAGATATCAACAACTAACATAGCCAACATATCCATAATATATTTTGACCAGCAGCAATTCTAATTAAAGATATTTGCAATCCATGTCTCACGTCTCACAACTCAAAATGTTAATTCTTGATATCCACAATTGAGTTCTCACTAGTGGAAATGGCAATTACTGATATGTCAGGTTGAAATTTTAACTCAGTACCTTTCAGTGATGCAGCATCATGTTCTCCTGTTCCCTCTATCAGCATATCTCAGCAATCAGGTGTAAGTCACAAGTTTTATAAAGATACAATGTTATATCAATTCTCAGGACCATGATACAGAATGACATCACAAAGTCTGCCACAATACAATTTCAGTTCCATTTAAGACACAATATCGGTAAATATCCTCATTGTCTTTTCCTCTGCTGCTTGCCATTGTCTCCCTGGTGCTAGGCTAACACTGTTTGAAAGTTTAGGACGGGGGTGTGCTTGGGCAGAAATGTTGACACACACATACTTTGGGAATTTCAGAATAAAGGCATATCTTAAGCTGAAGATATGTATACAAAGTTTTAACTTTGCATTGATAATATTGGCTCATTGATCACTGGATCAATATGTCAATCCAGATTGATGTTTCATTACACCCTACCAGCAATGCAGCTTCAGACATCTAGAAAGAAGCTGGTCACTGTTAACCAGTGCCTGGAATTCAGTACCAGTACCCAACAGTATGTTTTTGCAGTACTTTACTCTCTCTGTGATGACAGAAATGTACTTTTAAATTGTAAAACAAATAGTCCAAACTTATCAATATTAAAACTGTTATTTATTTCAAACATTGTACACACCACACAAAATAAAACCCCTCCAAACATCCCTCTCCTGCCTTAAACCCACCCCTTCATCCTCCAGCCTGTCACAATCTGTCACCAGGCCAGTCTTTTAATCTGAATCAGAATGATCCAGACTTGGAAATCCCAATTTTCAAATCAACATTGGGTTGGTTCAACCTGGTCCTGATACAAACTTTTCAGGATTATCAAATTTGGAAAACCTGTGCTTTAAATGGAGCTGCATATCACAATGCAGGCTACCAGCTCTGTAAAGAACAACGGGTAGATAAACCAGTGTGAGGTCACTTTAATTGTTTTCTTTGAAGAGACAGCAATAATAGAGATTGCAATTGTTAAAAGCAACTTCTGACTTTGTCATAGTAATTAATATAAAGTGAAAGTTAAAGGTAGGTAACTTTTACTAAAAGGCTTAATGTAAGCTGGGGTCATGCTGGTTATTTGGATCAAGGGTATCCCAAAGCCCCATTAAAATGTTTTGACCAACACACACTGAAGGTATGATCCAAATCTAAACCAAGTCTGGATTATGTGATCTAATCTTATTTCTAAAATCGGATCAATTAAAGTAATACCATCACAGGTGATGCCTGCATTTAAGATAAACAAAAGGTTTTATGACAATCAATCAGATTCTCATTAATTTACATCCAAATCTCTACCAGGCCACTCTCTTTGGAAACAGTGTCACGTCCTGTTGGTCAACTGCATAAACATTTTGTGGACATGCTTTAATGGCTTAGTTAAAGAAGTCCACTGGGTTTGGTGATGTTTGAACAAATCCTCACTGATTTATGGCCAAATTTTGCAAAAGGCCATTGCACTTGTTTGGAACAGGCGGTGAACCTTGTGAGTTGTAATGGAGCCAAATTATGTGTTGTTACATGTGTTAAATGTTACTGTTGTCCCTGGATTTATAGGCCTATGGGAAGAAGAAAAGATCGCTAGCTGCTAGGCTAATTCATACAATGTACAATGCGATAGATAGGCCTGTGCTAGTAACATTAGCATGTTGTATTTGTGGGAAAAATGTGTCCAGTTAAAGACATGTGCTTTGTCTGTAAATGCTGCGAGTTCTAGTGAAGCTGATTTGTGCGCTTGTGTTTGAAATTATCGCTAGTATCAAGCCATGTTTAATGTGTGTTTTGGGTGTTTTGAATCAACTAAACTTTACAGCACTTCACAGAAACCTCCACCGCAGACGACTAGTGTTTTGGAGGTGTAACTGCAGAGTGACACAGACATGCCACCACACAAGTATAAATGCTCACAATGGTGATTTGCGATTGTGATTACAATGTAATACATGAATGGTATCATGAGTCTTGCTTGATTCAGTGTTTCCCCTACATTATATTAGGGGGCACTGACCTGACATAGTTGTTGTTATGGACAGTGTGTAAATGACCATCAACAGACTGTCAAACACGCTGTCAAACACTGTCAAACACGCAGCACAGTCAAACACGCTGCAGCCTGGCACTGCACACACAGCGGAGCAAGCCTGTGTTGCATTCAGGCATTGTCACGTAAATGACAAATTCCAGCACATGAATAAGCCATAGCACAACACAACAGCATGTCAAGTGGGCCGAAACTGAGCAAAATAGTCTCTTTGTCTCTAATGTTACTCGGCTCTGCTTTCTCTCACATGCATGCTTCGTACTTTTCTCTGCGCTGTCTCAAGTGCTGACATAGATTGATCGTGTTGCCGCGGGACGTGGCGACTTAAACTTTTAAACTTTTACACTGCACATCTTTCTGTTTAACATCACCGTACCTGAATCCAAAGTATCGCCATGTAATAGACGTTGCGTTTTTTCTGCCACCAACTCAGCCTGTTCTTGGTCGTGCTCATGCTCTTCTTCAGCGTCTGTGTTAGTCAGTGCTGCAGGCCGGGTGGTCACCTGACTATACGTGCTGCACACACCAGGATAGCTTGTGGGCGTGATGTCAACAAACTCCACACACTATAGGAGAGGTAGTCATGTTCACAGGCACACGTTAGGTGAAGTGCACAGGCTACGGTGTAGGGTCTGCAGCATAACTATAAATCCCACTTAAGCCTGAGGCTGATTGTCTGCTAAGTGTGTAGCAGGAAGGAAAGACATGGTGTGTCCTTTTGTGAAGTTATGGACTTTGAGGAACAAATTATTAAGAGGCTGTTTCTTAAGGAGAGGATGAATAGACCCCGTTTGGATGTCTTATTGTTCCCAGGGGAGTGTCTGTATGAAAGATACTACTTCACCTCACACTCTATCATTTATTTTAACAATCTCCTCCATCCAGATATATCAAATATTACACATTGTGGATTTGCATTATCATAGGAGCAAATATTTTGCATTGCCCTTTGAGGGCAGGGTTGTCAGTGTTAATAAGAAATGAATCTACGTGGATACATTATGCAATGATTTATGAATACTTTTCATATATTTACAGATTCCGCGGCTGCATTGGCTGCATCTATGGGACTCAACATCCCCATCAAATAAAAGTGATTTGTGAATCAGAAGTCATTTCACAGCAATTCAATTAACCTAAGTCTAATATGCAAGAATGGAGTAAGTGTAAGCAAAATTTATTACCAGTCTGCACAATATTTTTGTGTGATTTGGAGTTACTGCACAGTGTGTTTGTGCCCTATCAGATTACAATATATAATGTAATATATAAAAATGTTTCTATATTTTCTGTATATTAGACACCCATTAACGCATCACATTACATAATGCCACTTTACATTACCTATTTATATACCTCCATTGATGATGGCTTTTGGTGCTCACTGTGCACACGCTTCCCTCAGGCTGAACATACTAAGAGTCAACTGAGCTAATTCCGATCAGCTGTTCTCAAACCAAAAACTCTGAGTTTCCTTGCTCAGGCTCAGTCAACTCAGAGATTGGGATTAGGCTCAGTTTTTGTTTAGGCTGCTTTCGGAAACAGGGCCCAGAGGTACTATCGCCACAAAAAACTGTGAAAGCACAGCCGACAAAATAAACAGCAGAAAGGAATTTGCATGAAACATCTTAATAAAATAGATTTATTAACAGATTGAAGAGGATCTCAATATTTAAAAGTGCAACATTTATATATTGATATAATTTAAAAATACACGTTAGATCATCTCAAAAAACACAACATAAATATGGAAACAGGCAACCAGTTCACAGAAGGAAAGCATCCGGTTAGATGTCACTCAAAAACACACTTGGTCTCACAAAGGCGTCTTTGAAAATGGAAATATCTGAGTTGGCAGTGATACTTTGATGACTTCATGTGCAAAATAATTTGTTGAATCACAATATTTACATATATGCATGCAATAACGTCATAGATCAGTATTTGTACAGATATGAAATATTACAGTGAGAACATACTTTTTGTAAGCAGACACTGACAGTTATATGAGCAGTCTTGAAAGAGTCTGTTTCCTGACTGTTGGACCACACACATGAACACAAACACACACAAAGGCCAACAAAAATAGAAATCAGACTGAAGTGCATGACCAGTTTGCCTACAGTGATCATTTTGTTTCATCTAAAGCCCTATTCATAAAAGGACCAGTGTAATCAGGGGACCACATGATTTACAAATTCTGCTCTCCTGATGGATCTGAGCTTGTCGTTTCTGTAAACAGTGCTCCATGCTGTGTAGCGAGATGATGCATCATTTGCACGCAAGTATGTGACTGGTGTCAGTAGATCCATAAATATATGCCTCCAGTGTCAAACGCAAGGAAGTACATTTATTTACGAATGTATAGAAACCTGACAGAAACTTCCTGTGGGCATGATGGGGGAGAGGCTAATTTTGTCTGATATTCACCATCAAGTAGCTTGGAAGATGCACTTGGAATACTGCCAGAAGAAAGAGAAACGGGACCAATGTTGCAAGGCAACAAATAAATGAAGATGCTGGCCTACCAGGTATGTAGCATGATTTGTGAAATATTTTATTAAAAAGATGTATGAACGACGTATTGGCGCATAGGCCTACCCTTTTCATATCAAACTTATAAACATGATGACTGTATTTAACCAGACTATTTCATATTGAAATAATAAATCTGACTGTATTTCATATCAAACTGATGACAATCTGACAGTGTATACTGTATTAACATGTTCTAGCAGAATAACACTACTCAGATTAACAGTATGTTAAAACTAGATAAACAAGTTCCTTTTAATGATTCAAACTCAGTTGACAATCAGCACAGGCAACTGAATTAAAGGTAATAGCCGGTTAGTTAGCCAGCAGCCTGTCAGCTAATCTAGCACACTGTCATTCAGTCTCTGAAATCCACTGCAAAAGTTACATTTTGTGAATGTAGTCGAGGCAAATTCCAGACTGAAATATTACTGAGGGGAGCAGTTTTGCAGGCTTATCAGATATCATGGGAAATCTCACCGGAATGAATGGGCTTCCGGTTGACTTGTCTCCGTACACATACACAAGTGGAAAAAAATGCATAAGCCTCCTGCACCAAAAATGATGTCAAAACTTTCATTTACATTTACCAATGTAGCATCTGTAATTCTTGACTAGGAAAAAGGCAGAAAAGATGTGCAGAGAAAACAAAAGCCAAACAGGATTCAAAATCACTGAGATGCTGATTTGCACAGGACTACTGTTATCACATGACCTCTGTGTTTGGCTAAATTGGTCATTTAAGGTAGAACTTTTACTTTAAAAAAATAAAATAAAAAAATTACAGACTTGGCAGATACACAAGGGATTAACATAATATGTAGATGACTTCTGCAATTATTACAAATAACTAGAGATCCCCAGGTAACACTAATCCTGTGTGAATAGGCCTTATTTACTTAAATTCAGCTCAAGACTCTTTTGCAGATCTTTTTTTTTTTTTTTTTTTTTAAATTTACCTGCCCTTAATGTAATTTCTTCTGTTTTGTACCCTGCCCGTTAGAACTAATAATATCCAGTGACATGTGTTGTTAATATTTGGTTAGTATCTGTGGTGAGCATTTCTGCAAAAACAAATTAACACACAAATACTGGGAAACTAAGACACTATTCCACGATGCAGAATAATGGTAATGTGCTTCTAATAAAAGTCTGAGGGAAGGCTGTTTGAAAAGTGGACTCCTTTGATTTTACACATTAAAAGAGCTCTATATGACATTGAGAGCATATATATGATTCAAAGTCTGGGCAAGGATTGATTGTACACAGCTCACAACATAGAGGTGCCTGAGCCAGTGGCTAGCAGCTAAAGGTGCCCACAGCATGAACAGGGCTAACAGCAGCTACAGCACTACAGAGTTGCAGCAATTAGCTAGTCAGTAGGATGCACAACTTTTTTTCCCCAAGTGTGTTTTGCATCGACTTCAGTCAACCAAGATTTTCTTTGGTTGACTACAGCCCTAGTAAAGATATAATGGAGTGTCAAGTGTGTGTATCCCACTTGCTAGCTAATTGTTGCTGCTTTGCACTGCGCACATAGGGCAGTTACAGCCGAGATGACGTTGCAAAAGCATAGCACCAATGTCAGCTACCAGCTCAGCCACCTCCATGTTGAGAACTGTGTCCACACCATACACCAAAAACCTGCCTCTACAGCCTGGCTTCTGCTTAAAGGCCAAAAATGGTCATTCATGTCTTTTACACATTTTGTAGTTTTCAATTATTTTGTTTTATTCTGAATACATTTTTAATGGACATCTGTATATTACTAAATTTTTGTGTCCAGTCCACAACAGTTCAGTCCACAATTACTGCACTTGGAATCGATTCATTTTGAGTTGACACTGACAACAGATATATGCATCTGATAGTTACATAGCACCAATGAGCTAGCTATCATTACAGCTCAGTCGAGAAGAACACCGTTGATGTTTACATCTCGTGCTGTCACAAGCATGAGCCTCTCGTCCATGAGTAGATGCACACTTCCTTCTGTGTGGTGAAACGGTTGGCAGGTGTAGTCTGGCAGAAAGAAAATAGTTCCTACATGAAACTGCTCACAACAAGGTCTGTGGATTATCTTGAGTAACCAGTTCATGATTTCTGGAAAGAGACATTGCTGCTAAGTTTTTAAAATGTATTTTTTGGCACTCTGAGCACCATAAGCCAAGTGCCATGTAGATCCATTATATTGGAGAGAAGGCAGACATCTGTACGGTGGATATCTGTAACACTCAGCAACTCACACCAAAACTATATAGATTGCACTACAGGATTTTGGGGTAAACTGTCACTTTCAGCAAGTAGGCTAGATACCTCTGTAGAGACAAAATGGTATCAATGTACCGAAGATGGCCCCTGAGACTGCCATTAAGTTTATGGTCTATGAGCAGGATAAGAAACAGCTAACCAGAGAACCAGGAAAGATCAAGACCCACGAGAGGCTCCTGGCTGGATCGCTGGATGGAGCAACAGCACAAACTGCCATCTACTGCATGGAGGTCCAGTCTGACCCCGAGGAAGACCAGACAGTACTCAGGAATATTTGACTGTGCCAAGAAAATCCTGAAGGAGGGAGTGAGGGCATTTTTTAAGGGCTATATTCCCAGTCTTTTCAGCATCATCCCTTATGCTGGCATAGAGCTGGTGTATGCTGATGAAGAGCAGGCAGAGTCCTATGAAGTCATTACAGCAGCTGTACTAACTAAATACAATGTTACAGAAAAAATGCATTGGCAGAAGTTCTGCAGCATGGTTGCTCCAGCAGGAGGGACAATCCAAGAGCATTATAACCGACTGAAGGGGCTGTACAAGTGCTGGATGCGTCCTGACAACCATACCAATGACCAGCTTGGAGAGATCATCACTTTGTAGCATTATCTGCAAGTACTTTTACCAGAAGTTAGCCCAAAGGCTGAAGAAGAAGCAGCTGGATTGGCAGATTGGTGCATGGCATTACATCAGGATCCCATCAAGAAAAAGGATGTCTCAGTGAAACTTAAGTATGAGGGGTATAGACCACCAAATCCAACAGATTGTGGTAATACTGGCAGTCGAGTTGGGGAAAGGGTTACAGAGTCAGCCAAATGGTCAATTCATTGGTCTTCATTGTCAACAACTTGGCCACAAGGCTATCCAAAGCTGCTGAAATGTGTTCAGTACCCAGACCAGAGCAGGAAATCGTACATGTTACCATTAATGGTTAAGTGCTAAAAGCACTAGCAGACACTAGTAGTGACTAAAGACACATTTGGTAAGCAATATTCGACCCAGTATTGAAAGGGTTGTGAATATTATTTGTGTGGAAGGTGACAGCCAGAACTACCCTACTGCTAATTTGACTTGTGAGATTAAGGGGCTAAGCTTTTATGTTTTCTGTGGGGGTGTTGGAGAATCTTGCATATGAGATTATCCTAGAAGATGACCTGCCTAGTCTAGACAATGTGGTTCAACAAACATCAGAGGCCTGTGCATGTATGGTAGATCCAGATCTATGGCTAGTGGTCTCAACATTTACCCAGTCTTGACAATGACTTAGTCCAGGGAGGAACTAAGGTTAGGAACAGTTGATGACAGTGTCAACAGTTGGTGCGTGAGAGATCAAAGCCCTATTCTCACCAGCCTTGAGAGATCAGGTGTACACCCACAGTCGCAGATGCCAGACAGTTTCAGTTACCCTAAAAAAAGGATCTAACCTTGAAATCCCTGTTCACTAATTCTATATACAAATTAATCTCATTTACACAATGTTGTCGTACTCCTGTTACCTTAGGTCAGTGTTCTGTATGTACTTTGAGCAAGTATGATACTGGTTCCTACCAAACAGCAATCTCCAAGGCTGAAAAATGTCAATGTAGAAGTGCCAAAATCTGCAGTTCCTCTAATGGCCACTTGAAGATGGCTCCAAAAGCAAGTCATAAACCCATGTTAAAATGCCCAACTTAATACAGAAATTAACATAGTCGGGTCTCTATACCTAATCACCTGTTTAAATCTTGAATGTTTATATTAAGGCTTAAAGTTACACAACATTAAGGGCATTGCCACTTTAGGTGACAGGTGGGTGCCATCCATTGTCAAGTGGCTACAACAATGGCAACATTGGTTTGGTAACATAACTGTTGAGTAACTCTAGATTCGCAGAGTACAGGAATCACTACTTAAGTGTTTTTGATTCATGAAGTTAACTGTGACATTTTGGTTGCCTAAGTCTTGTCCAACATTTGGTTGAACTAGAAGACCCTCTAAGCAATTAAATATTTAGTTTTTCCAGTAAGTACATTTTATTTTTATGGTTTTAAACTTGTTTTTCTGTGGCAAAAATTAGCTTTAGCATTGGTATTATCACAGTTAACCATAGCTATGCTAGCCTTAGAGTAATCTCCACCCTCTTGTTTGAATATGATCACTTCTGGCTCCAAAAATCCAAGACTGTGATGGCCAAATGCCAAACTCAAGGCTTAAAACTGGAGTCTACAAACCAATTACCATTACTTTATACAGTCTGTGGTTCATACATGAAACTGCAACTTTGAAGAAATCAAAAGCAAAAAGCATTTTATAGTGGGCCAGTCTTAACCAGTGGGTTCAGCTCTCTCTACTCAACCTGTGGAGTCTAACCCTGCAGCCTGCTCCCATGAAATAGTGCATGTTTCACTGGTTACTTCAAGGTGAATGAAACTGAAGATGCGCAAACTCAAAATGATGTTAAAGTTTATCAGAACATGCAGCTGTCTGCAATTGTCACTGCATTTAATAGGCATGGACAATAAACTAAATGTATTAGTTAACCAACATTAGGATTTTCTTGCCGACATAAATTTACTAATATCACAATTTTCAATACGGAAATTGTCTGAATCCCATATATGCACACTGAAAACATCTACAATGACAAATTACATCTATTAGTTCAACCAACCAATCAGCCCACAGATCAGTCCTGAGCACAATCTTTAACTGACCACATTGTAATCAATGAAGATAAAGATATCGGAACACAAGAAATTAGATATTGTGCATGTGTATTGAAAAAATAATTATCCTTTCATTTACCGTTTTTGAGGTATGATTATTTTCAAGGGTCAATATAACAACTTCAGGAAGTCTAGCTTTAAGTAAATCATCAGACAAAAAGGGAGCCAATGTATGCAAGGAAACATATGACAACCATGCATGGAACATGTTTGTAATAGGAACCTCAGCAGCTGCAGTCAGTGGTGTTTGGAAGCAGTGAAGAAAGCTGTGCAAATATTCCAACATGTTAGGCCAAACCTGTGCACACTGCAGCCTGCTGAGCCGATGCTGATGTTGTTTTGGTCACACATTGGATAGTTTGTATCTGTTGTTGTACTGCTGATGTTAATGGTATTTGTGTTTAGTGTGGAATCTCTCCAACAAGGCTCTTAGGATGCTCCCTGGTATCTGCTGGTGCTTGTCAATCAGAGACTGGACTGCCTGCTTCACCTGCAGAGCAAAAGCACTGGGTATGAATGATTGGTTCTGTGGAACAGCTCAAAATATTACAAATATTACAAGAAAGAAAGAAAGAAAGAAAGAAAGAAAGACAGAAAGAAAGAAGGGAGCAGGAGCTAAAGAAGAAAAAAGAAATAGAGAAAATAGAGAAAAAATAAAGAAAAACAATTAAAAAAGAAAGAAAGAGAAAGTAAAATGAAAGAAAGAATGACAAAGAAAAAAGACAAAGAAATAATGAAAAGAGGAGATAAAAAAGTAAAAAGAAAAAAGAATGAGAGAAAAAATGGAAAGAAAGAAAGAAAGAAAGAAAGAAAGAAAGAAAGAAAGAAAGAAAAAAGCTAGCTTAAGCTTGTTTTAGCTCACTGACTTGCTCTGCCAACTCTGCAGCACTGACGTTGGGGTCATACAGGATGGGATCACCAAGGAAGGTCCGAAACTTCACAGGAAATCCACCATAAATAGGAGCTACTGGGATGCGAAACCTCTCATACATCCAGCGGAAAAATCCTGAACAAAAAGAGATCATCTGTTTCCACTGTAACAATGTTTTATGCTGCCATCTTGGCCAGGTCACTCTTGTAAAAGAGATTTTTAATCTCAACGAGGCTTTTACCTGGTTAAATAAAGGATATCTATATATCTATTTATATGTTACATGGAGAAATATAAAGAGAAGATTCTGATCAGACTGTTGTGATTACACTCTCCTGTTTGTACCACACTATTTTGAGTATAAGTTTGATAATATTCTATATGTTTGTTCTTGTCAACAAACTCTGATGTGCAAACAAAACAAACACTGAAAGTATCTGCTAACAAGTATTTGATACACACATACCATCCTGCTGCCACAAATTCACAAAACCAGTGTATTTTGGTGGGGTTTTTCTATAGACTGTTTAACTAATGGATGTAGCTACCATGACCTCACCCATTGGTTTGTGGACTGCCATTTTGGAGCTTCAAGTTCAGAGTGGGTATAACTGCAGTTGTAGCAGCTATGTGACCTGCCCTCTAGCTAAATGACTCACCCACCATACCTACATGTCAGTCCACAATCAGCCCCCTTCAGTCCTTGGTCCAGAAGCAGAAGTACTGACAAAATTGCTAAGTAAGTGATTAGCTAGCTATGAAGTATTATGTTTAAAAGAGAAGTGGTTAAAGTTAGGGTAAGGGTAATAAAATGAATCATGTTTTCATGTATTATAAATTATAAAGTGAATTTTTGCTACAGTCTCATTTATTCACTACAGTGTAGCACTGTAAAAGTTCATATGAGTTTGTCTTGTACCAGTAGTGGGCACAGTTTGTAGGGGCATGCCATGTATGCTACAAACGGAATGCGTCTGCAGCTATACATGTCTCTTGATTTTGGCATTTTAGCTAGCTGTCACCATCTTGTTTTTTTTAAATCCACAAATGACCATATTTGGACGAGAGGGTGGAGCTGTGGAGGAGTGAGGAGTGGATCTGACGGAGAAGCCCAGAGGCCTGCACTATGAAGCAGGATTTGGAGTTAGCGAGGTAACTTCAGGCTTAGCTCTGGGTTTTCAGTACTCTGAAGCTGGTTCTCTTTTTACTGTGATAGATCACCATTATAACTTAAGCTGAACCTGCTCTGGAGCGGGTTAACTTCAGGGTATCGAATCACAGCCTGTCAACATCCCAACCTCTGACCAATCAGATCACTGAAGAAAAAGTATCCATGGGCGAAAGTCCGGAGTCACAGGTAAAAAAAGAGTAACCTATATATTGTCAGTGGTCATAGTAGGTCATTTCATTGTTCCAGGGCTCTATTTCCACTGGTATTAAAACAGAGCTTCTGACAAACACAGATTGTTTACAGACTGGACACATGATATTAACTGTCTTTTAACTTGAGCAAAGTTCATTTTAGTCCGCAGTGATAGTGTTGCTATTTTACACTTTTCACACAAATAACATGAAATACCTGTGTCATGAGGACTAGGAATAAAAGATAATATTTTCTACGAAAAATAATCCACACCCTTTTGATTGGCTCCCGTTATTGTAAATGCCACATTTCAGTCAGATAGACCTCATCATGCATTAACTAAGCTACTTTTCCACACTTAACTTTGATGCAGAAACAGGCTGGTGTTACTTTAAAGTGTTTTACGTGAAATATTCATCATTATCCAACTTGACAGCAAAAAATACTCTACACTAATGTCACTTATATCTTTGTGATACCTATACATAATTAAAGTCTCGGCCAACGGTAACTTTTTAGATGGTATTTTCAATATTTCTACATTTCTGTTATAAGATTACAGAATGTCGTATACATCCACACCACTGACGTTTTACTGTCTCACGATTGCAGGCCCTTTTGGTACCGTTTCATCTCATGATGTGAAGCAGCCTACTTCATTCATGATTCTGATGATGTTGCATGTAATTAACAGCCCTGCCTCTTTGACATGTAAGTCCTTGTGGCTGGATAGGAAAATCCAGAGTTGACTGTAACCAGCTTTGTAGTACCCATTATCCAAACAGCCAATGCTAGAGTTAGTCAAGCCAGATAGCAAAAAGATATCCTGGGTAAGTTGAGCTGGCTTTGCAGTACACACCTAAGGACACTTTCAGCAGACAGTCTATCACTCAAGCAGCCCTGCCCCTAAATATGCAAAAATTTGGGCCTTAATGAATGTAAATGGGTGTCATATAAAAATTCATCCCCTGTACAATCGTCATAACTGGGGAAATTAGCTACAGAGAGCAAAACTGTTTTCTGTATCCAGCTGTAAACATGTTTATTTCTGCTGTAAAATAGGGTATTTTAACATGGAGGTCTATGGGAATTTGCTCTGTTTTGGAGCCAGCCTCAAGTAGCCTTTTGATGAACTGCAGTTTTTGGCCCTTCTGCACCAGATTTCTTTTTTCAGCCTCAGAGATTACTGCTTGGGTTTTTCCTGCATTAAAGAATTTTTTGCACACACAAAGAGGTTTCGACCAGCCCTAAAATGATAACGTTAAGAGTAACAATAGCAATTCTCTCTGAACTCTCCACATGTTTACTAGCAATTTATCAAACAATTATTAAACAAACAACACACAAACTTAACTAAGGTGTCTTTGACTTCCAGCAGTCAACCCCATTCTCATCCACAGCCGCTGTAATTTTACACATGTGGCTGGTGCTGGATAAGCCAGATAAGCTGCATTGTTGGTCTGATCCGTACCCTCAGCTGCAAAGGTAACGCTAATGTGAAAGAGGAGTATCTCCTGTAGGTGAATCTGACACAACAATCTCCTGTTGTGTGCTACATATGTGAAAAGGCAACTCTGCATGAAGGCAAAAAAGATATAAAAGATATAAAATCGCCTGGATCTTCTGCACCGTAGGCAGCTCATGCAGAAAGTGCATCAGAGATTTGTGCTGGCTGAGGGTCTAACTCCAGGTTTAGCACTCCACTCACTTGACTGGGGATAAAACCATTTAATTGTGCACCATTTAATTGTGCACCTCTGAAATTTTTTCAAATCGTTCGAATCAAAAAGTCACTTTGCAGGGGCTGTGATGCTCAAAAACATTTATCTGCTGATTTACAGATGTCTGTAATTGTAATTCCACGGTTTGGCCACTATGTCAAATTAGCTTTGAAGCCTGGCGCTGTTCCTTGGGATTTGCTCCCAACCCCAACCCCAGACCCCTCTCTCTCAAATTCCCCCCTTAAACTCAATCATCTCAGGCATTTTTCTTTTTTTTTTAATCAAATGGTCAGACATAACAGTAAAATGCATAGATTTCTGTCAAATAAAGTAACACAGAGTCATTGCTTTTACTAGGCGCAGGCCAATCAGGTTGCTTTGTGTAGTCATCCTCCAAAGGCCCATTCTGAGCCAGGAAAAACTCTGTGTCTTCCCGTGTGTGTGTGTGTGTCTGTGTGTGAGGCTGTGTCCTGTGTGAACTTCGAGGTGTGTGTCCATCAGTGATGTTACCATCGGCTTAGTACTATCTTTGTGATTTTAACTTTACTCTGCACTTACTGAGTGTTCCCAGACATCTGAAGCCTTCCCGCACATTTTGAGTAAACATTGGAATTATTGGCTGAAAGAAAGGAGAGAGCAAGACAAAGAGTAGATTAGAAAAGAGGGCTTTCTACACTGCAGAATCCTAACACGGAAAAAAGATGTTACAATTACACAGTGCATTATGACACTCATGTAGTTTACTGTGGAAGTAGAGTAACCAGAATCAATTTAGTTAATTCCTATTCAACACAACCCAGACAGAAAAATTTTGAATTTGCTGAAGAAAATGTAATACATGCACATACAGTACAGGCCAAAAGTTTGGACACACCTTCTCATTCAATGTGTTTTCTTTATTTTCATGACTATTTACATTGTAGATTCTCACTGAAGGCATCAAAACTATGAATGAACACATGTGGAGTTATGTACTTAACAAAAAAAGGTGAAATAACTGAAAACATGTTTTATATTCTAGTTTCTTCAAAATAGCCACCCTTTGCTCTGATTACTGCTTTTCACACTCTTGGCATTCTCTCGATGAGCTTCAAGAGGTAGTCACCTGAAATGGTTTTCACTTCACAGGTGTGCCTTATCAGGGTTAATTAGTGGAATTCCTTGCTTTATCAATGGGGTTGGGACCATCAGTTGTGTTGTGCAGAAGTCAGGTTAATACACAGCCGACAGCCCTATTGGACAACTGTTAAAATTCATATTATGGCAAGAACCAATCAGCTAACTAAAGAAAAACGAGTGGCCATCATCACTTTAAAGGGACATTGTGTAACATTTTCCGTTGTTTATTGGCAAAAATTGATATCTGCATTCATAAATATGTCATCACTGGTGTACTATTACGTCCATCAATAATCTGACTTACTTCTCCTAAAAGGAGAATTTCGGATTTGTTTGTACATTGTGCGGGTAAGTCGTCTGGGGGGTACCATTACGCTTCGCCATCTTGAGAATACACCCACCAGCAAGGGACATACAGCACCGCCTTCGGCGTTTTCGTTGAGAGCCAGGCCAGCACTGTGTGACTGAGGAGCCGAAGGAGAGGAGCAAGAGGCGCTTCACTACTACCCTGATAAATATGAAACAAAGTCCCACTGTTTGAGCATAAAGCAGGATCAGGCATATGCAGCATCATGGGAGACGGAATCCTTGTCGCCAAGAAAGCGCAAAATGGAATAGAAAAGGCAGCGTGACCGGCGAATTAAAAAAACGAAGGCCCACATCGGGTTAGCCTTTCCCAGGTAGAGAGAGCTGCTGAGCGAGGATGGTAATACAATCACAGGCCGGCGCTGCCGTTAGCCGGTGTTAGCCGTGGTTAGCCGTTAGCCGCCGTTAGCTCTAGCCTGTGATTGTATTACCTTTCTCCTTCAGCAGCTCTCTCCACCTGGGAAAGGCAACCCCAATGCTGACCCTTGTTTTTTTTAATTCGCCGGTCACGCTGCCTTTTTGATTCCCTTTTGCACTTTCTTGGCGACAAGGATTCCGTCTCCCGTGATGCTGCATAATACACGATCCTGCATTATGCTCAAAGAGTGGGACTTTGTTACGTGGCAGTAGTGCCGCTGCCACTATCAGCTGTGTCAATTTACACCCGCCCCAACAGTCCTACGTTGTAAACACAGCCAGCATGGTGAGGAGGGGGTTTGTCAACTCGCATCGCGTGTGTCTGTGTAGGAGCCTGAATTAATACTCCATGTAGTATCGGATGACATGGTTTCATCAGTGTTATCATAGCTTTTTGGTACACAGCGGCTACAGTTGTTGCAATACGTGTTTGAAACAGTGAGGCGCTAGAGTGCGCCATCTGTTTGAATGCAATATATGATTTCAACGTTAGATGGGAGAAATTCCTACACACTGTGGCTTTAAGAAATGAAGGTCAGTCAGTCTGTAAAATTGCAAAAACTTTAAATGTGTCCCCAAGTGGAGTCGCAAAAACCATCAAGCGCTACAACGAAAATGGCACACATGAGGACCGACCCAGGAAAGGAAGACCAAGAGTCACCTCTGCTTCTGAGGATAAGTTCATCCGAGTCACCAGCCTCAGAAATCTCAAGTTAACAGCAGCTCAGATCAGAGACCAGATGAATGCCACACAGAGTTCTAGCAGCAGACCCATCTCTAGAACAACTGTTAAGAGGAGACTGCGCCAATCAGGGCTTCATGGTCAAATAGCTGCTAGGAAACCACTGCTAAGGAGAGGCAACAAGCAGAAGAGATTTGTTTGGGCCAAGAAACACAAGGAATGGACATTAGACCAGTGGAAATCTGTGCTTTGGTCTGATGAGCCCAAATTTGAGATCTTTGGTTCCAACCGCCGTGTCTTTGTAAGACGCAGAAAAAGTGAACGGATGGATTCCACATGCCTGGTTCCCACTGTGAAGCATGAAGGAGGAGGTGTGATGGTGTGGGGGTGTTTTGCTGGTGACACTGTTGGGGATTTATTCAAAATTGAAGGCACACTGAACCAGCATGGCTACCACAGCATCCTGCAGCGACATGCCATCCCATCCGGTTTGCGTTTAGTAGGACGATCATTTATTTTTCAACAGGACTATGACCCCAAACACACCTCCAGGCTATGTAAGGGCTATTTGACCAAGAAGGAGAGTGATGGAGTGCTGCGGCAGATGACCTGGCCTCCACAGTCACCGGACCTGAACCCAATCGAGATGGTTTGGGGTGAGCTGGACCGCAGAGTGAAGGCAAAGGGGCCAACAAGTGCTGAACACCTCTGGGAACTCCTTCAAGACTGTTGGAAAACCATTTCAGGTGACTACCTCTTGAAGCTCATCGAGAGAATGCCAAGAGTGTGCAAAGCAGTAATCAGAGCAAAGGGTGGCTATTTTGAAGAAACTAGAATATAAAACATGTTTTCAGTTATTTCACCTTTTTTTGTTAAGTACATAACTCCACATGTGTTCATTCATAGTTTTGATGCCTTCAGTGAGAATCTACAATGTAAATAGTCATGAAAATAAAGAAACGCATTGAATGAGAAGGTGTGTCCAAAATTTTGGCCTGTACTGTATGTAAACAAAAACTAAAAATGTACTTCCTGGTGATTTTCTCCATGAGTGTTTAGCTGGGAGTTTTTAGTGCGACACCTTACAATCTGAATACAGTGTCATCTTATTATGAACTGCCTCCTAAATTTGTTTGTGACGTACAATATCCTTTATTTGACCACTTCTGCTGGTCAGCTGTATTTACATGTCAGCAACTAAAACGTGTAGTACTCAGTTATTACTGAGTAATTTAATGATAAATTTGGCCAGGACACTCCCATCTGATCAAAGTTATTTTCAGATAGAATCATGTCTGGTTAATGTGCAAAAACAAAAAAATACCAAATAATCATAAATAGACCAGAGTAGGCACTTTGTGATAAAGCATATTATGAATTCTCATTTAGACCTTTTAGTAATGTTGAAAGGCTAATTTAGACTTAATAGGCTGTGATACCTTCAATATATGGCTCAAATATCTTTACGGCTCCAGACAGACTTTTTAGAAATACTTTTTGTTAAAAATGGCTCTTTGGATAGTAACGTTTGCTGACTGTTATAGGGCATGTCCTACACTATGACAAAGCATACAAACAATAAATAATAGGAATTCCACATCCAGTAATTTAATATTTAGTATAGCTGCACAGAAAGAAATAGACCCGTATAGGGGATGCCCATGCACATGCATCCAAAAACATTTTAAGCATGTATGAACTGTAAGCATGTTATATCTGCAAGTGTACTGGGAAACAGGGGTGTAACGATCCATCGTTCTGGATCAATATATCTATTTAATGATCAACAATCCAATCACATCGATGCAAAGTGAAAACATCGATCCACATTGTCATCTTTAGCATAGGCTTTTATTTTGAAAGTCTGTGTCACTGTCAAACAGCAGCAGGCAGACAGCAAGCAGCCAAGAGAAAGACGATGAGGAATAAATCAGCAGTGTGGGAATATTTTGGATTTCGAAGAAAATAAGGATCAACAGACAGAACACATGGTGCATGTTAACAATAATGTCACTAGATAAAACAGGAAGTAACATTACCTGCCTGGACGAGCATCTCACTCTGCTAACTTGTTGCTTTAGCAACATTAGCTGGCATTGGTTAAAGCTTACCAGGTCAATCACAACTGTTTACTACTTTGGGACGAGTTATTTGAAATCACGTCATCAGAATAGGAGGGACAAGGAGCGGAGTGAATGCATTTCGTAAACAACCAACATGGCTACTGATTTTGAAACTGCTATGGTAAATGTGTTGAATGACCTGGAATGTTCATTTTCTTTAAAAGCAGAGCAAACGGCTGCACTGAAAGCTTTTATTGAGAAAAAAAAAAAAAAAAGGATGTGTTTGCCGTCCTTCCTATGGAGTTTGGTAAAAGTTTAATTTATCAACTGGCTCCGTTGATCGGGAAAAAGATGTTACTCAGTGAAACCCCAGTGGCTATGTTTCTCTGCTAGTTGCTCTCATGGAGGCATCATCTGGCAATGCCAGGCTAGAAAAATCGTGCATGCAGACTGAAATTTAACCGTACTGTTCTGTGGGGAGATACAGTAACTTAACCCAACGGTGAGTAAGAAAATAATAATGTTACATGTAGTTTGGTAAGCTGTGAATAGAGCTGCTAGGCAATGTAAAAACATGCTTAGCTAATAATGGGTGACTGGCAAAAAACAGTTTTTATGTCCATGTTATTACTGAGCTGGATGTTATACTTTTGTTGAATGATCTTGTTGTTAATCTGTATTTTATGGCTGTTTGCAGAAGTTTTCCTTTAGGGCTTTAAGCCAAACAGACCTGGGGCTGTATTCACAAAGCTTTCTAGCACTAAGAGTTGCTCTTAGTGAAGAAATTATAAGAAAATTCTTAGAATTGTGATGTTTTCTTAGAATTTCTCCTTAAAGGTAAGACTAGGTCCTTGTAAAGATTAAAGTTATTTCACAGAGCATCTCAGACCTTAGGTGAAAAACTGTTAGGGGCAGGGAGGAGGACTTTTAAGTGGCTTAAGAGTTTCTTAAGCAGAGAAGAAAATGGTGGAAACACCATGAGGTCAGAGAAATATTCTCCAAATACTGCATGGCAGTGAGTAAATAAAATGCTACAGATTAGATTGTACAGGAATTATGTTTGTGGTCAATCTGATTAGGAGATACACACACATTTTGCATCCAGTGGAATAACACTGTAATGCCAGAAACAAAATGATCACAACTCGAACATATTTGAAAAACTGAAAAAATGTAACAGTGTAGCAGTGGTGACTTTGGTCCGTCTCAACCTTCCAACAGCAGTGATCATACAAACAACGTCAACACTTTCAGTCTCATATTGTGATGCAGTTCATTTCATTTTCGCTGGGTGTCCACACCTTGCAGGCTCACAAAAGGGCGTGTCTGTGACAACCAATCACATCTTTTAAAAGAATGCACCACACCTAGCAGCAGGGTCAACCACACCTCCACACTAAGATAAAAGCTGCTATCCTTTCTTTGCTCAGAGTTGCTCTGAAAACTTTCCTAAATCATTCCTAAGCTTACCCTGGTAATCCAGAGTTCTTGCGAGAGCACAATTTGAATTTGCTCAGTGAGTCACTCTGGCAATCAGTAATGATGCTCATTACCCATGCCCTTGGAGCCGAGCTGCACTAATCACATCGGTGTATCTGATACATGTGGGACAGAGGCAAGCTAAACAGATGATGACAGCGCTGCGACGACGAAGTCCAGAATCAATCGGTAAACATTGCAAGATGGCTACGGATGAACACCAGTTGTTTGAAACAGCTTTGGCCGCTACAATGAACAAGTTAGACTTGGCTTTTTCTCTAAAAGAGGAACAGAAGACGGCACTCGAATCTTTCCTTTGCAAGAAGGACGTTTTTGCTGTTTGGCCACCCGGATACGGCACGCGACTAATCTACCAGCACTCTGGATACGTCACCCCGTGTATTGTTCTGATTGGTCGTAGTGTTATTCAATTGCGTGCAGTGATATTTTCAAATGCATGCTTGGTGCCACCCCTCGATTTGGGCCAATTGCATTACTCATAGCCTCATAGGATTTCCAGGCTATCCTAAGCTAGGACTCCTTACTAAAAGTTTTTAGGCTAAGTTAGGAGCTCTCTGAGAGTGTTCTCAGAATGTTTGTGGATACAGCCCCTGACGTTTAATGGAAAAGATGGTGGTTTGGATTAAATTGAAAAGTTTTCTTCCAGAAAGGTCTCTCTGACAGAAAGCCCTGAATGTTAACTTATCCCATTTACTGTTTTATTTGTGTAAGTGGAGTCAGTTTAATGTGAGCTTTACTGTACGTACTATTCATGTGTTGCTTGTGTTTTATGGCCAAAAGTAAAAAAGAAAGGAGTAGCAGCATCTTCTGTAACAGACTGTGTTAAATAGGCATTTAATATCACCAAATATCCATGACAGACTCCTGAAAATATCGTATTGTTGTCCAAAGAATCGATATAATATCCTATCGTGATGAAACTGGTGATTTCCCTACTGGGAAACACTGAAATTCAGTGTAACATTTTATATTGGTGTAATTGATGATGTGAATGTAATCTACAATTTCATGCAACGCACCACTTGAGCATCGATGGCGACCTGGGCGAAGCCTCTGCGTTTGCCCCAGAGAAGAGGGTAGGTCTCATCACTGAATAGAGCCTCCCGCACTCCTCCTGGAGAAATTGCCAACAGGTGACCATTTTTCAGAGCCCGCACACACTCCTCCTGAGGACCATGGATCACACTGAACACCTCCAACAGTAACTTGAAACCTGGAAAAGGATGATAGAGGATAGGGTAGAATGAGAAAGAGCCACAGGGAAGAGAAAGGAAGTAAGATGAAGCTAGCATTTAAAAAAAATAACAGAGGGAAAAAAATACCTACATAAATTTATGATCCTAAACGTTTTTCATGAGTCACCTAAAATTCTGTGGTCACACTAATGCCAGGATTAGACTATAGGATGATTATCTTTTGAGATGGAAACTGTGTCAGATCAGGTGATTCTGCTGCGGACTGGTCACTGCAGACTGCATGGACTCCAAGCAATCAGAGCCTGCTGTCATTTAGGCCACATCAACACAAATACATTTCCGTACACATGAGCATTTCAACACTGTTTCAGATCTGATCGCCATCTATACTAACACCCCTGAAATTGCATATCACATGATGATCATGTACATCTGGCATGTGCATAGTCCTGATATTAACAGGAAGCAGATTGTCTACTATGCAGTTGGTTGCCTAGTTACAGAAAATACTTTGGAGATAGTGAGATTTTTTTTTTGCTCGGACTGACAGCGAGGTGAAACTGTTAGTGAAAGTAAAACAAGTCGCAGCAACTAAAAACACATTGAGAACCATTACAAAGAAAATGCAGCAACATATCGGAGCAGTATTGGGAGCATTATCCATCACAAGAGGATGTCATGACAATTGGATAGGAGTACCCACACAAGAAGAATGAAATCACAAAAGGTATGTAGGCTTGAAATTATCACATCACTGACGAGATCCAATCAGGGAGGGAACGTGGGAATCTGTGTCATAGGGTTCATCCCAATACTGAATCTCGTATCCAAGTTTTCACTTGTGTCTCTTCCTCACGTCTTAGCTCCGCCCTTGTAAAACAGGGGGGAGAGATACTAGTTTGAGACACGAGGAGAGAAGAAACAAGAAAACATGTCTTTAGAGAAATGAGACGTCTTTTCGTCTGAAGTGTCACGTGAAGCGACGCCCGTTTGTGATGACGGCGGCGGCTGATCACAGCTGGATCAGCCGTCAGGAGGCTTTATTAACAGTTGTAGAAACTTTTAATGGAGTTTGTTGCTGCACATGATAAAGATACAAATACAGTTAACAGTAACAGAGCAGCAGTGTTTTTATCATATGTACTGTGTCCTGCTCAGAGTCACACAATGTGTTTATATGATTTATTCATTATTTGCATCTGTATTTATTGATATTCTGATTGTGAGTGAGGACAGAGGATAGAGGAGTCTAGGAGGGATATTGGGATGAACCCATAGTATCCTTCAGTGTTTTCGCCTGTCCAGACTAAAATGCAACCTGGTTTTTTTCAAACTAAAGCAGTGTCAGCAGCATAGTCAAAGGTGTCTGTTTTCCAGGTTCCAAAACGCCAGAGTAGTGTGGACAGTTGGCATAAACATAGAAACAGGTATGTTTTCCTAACACAAACATTTTAGTGTGGATGTAACCCTAATGACTTGTGTGACGTACAGGTGAACAGTAGGGTGTCAGGGACTAACTGCACTGTGCCACCTGACAGCACCAAACACAAATGGTTCTGTATGTAGTTAGGGGTTTCTGCATGACAGTTCAGCTGGAAGCATTCATCTGTAAAGTGAAGTGAAGGTGAACTCTATGTTGTTATATTTTAAGGTCAATACATTCCAGAGAAGCCATCAGTGGCAAAGAAAGTCCTAGACCTCAAGCTAACTGCCCAGTCAGTAGGAAAAAAGGTGAGTGTGTGGGTTGGCAGCTTTTACAGTGTGTGTGTGCAGAAGGTGACATCACACCCATGGGTAAAATTGAATTGATGGAGTGCCCCTGAGCACTCTGTGCTTCGATTGCTTAATGTCACCAAACATGTTGTAGCAGTTGTCAAACTAAACAAGGTAAAGAAAAAAAATATCTGCATAATGTTTTTGTCAGGAGGTTTAAACAATGCTGCATCAGTTTTCTTTTATACCACATGTCCATCAAAATTAGCATGTGTGTGTGGGTTTTAAAAATATGGGTAATATTGCTAAGCACAGGCTATAGACGATTCCTAGCCAGTAGAGCAGAGCCTTGTACAGTACATGGCCCTGCAGCAGACAATGCCTTTCTGTGTGAGGTTTTTTTTTGTTTTGTCTTTGGTGTGTCACGTCAGCGTCATGGACAGGCTGGACAACAGGTAAGCAGTAGACAGCACAAGACAGCAGCACAAAGGAAAGAAAATCTATCTCTTACTTGCTCAGTCTCTCTAAAACTCTGTGCGGGGGAATTTGGATCGATGTTTGAGCGCTGTATTTGGGTATTGTGTTCCCATCTATGACGATTAGAGTCGGAGGCAATAAATACTCGTGACTACAGCAGAATCATTTGACACAGGTGTGAATGATGATTAAAACCATTCCCATTGCATTAAAAAGTCAGATGTTAGTGGGTGTAAATGGGTCTTTAGGGTGCAGTGGGAAAGGGGATTTACATATCATGGAATAAAACCAGCAACAGTCACACCTGACACTCATTTTCATTTCTGACACCCCACAACTGTTGAGTTGGATCATTATCTGACTGATGTCATGTAGTCCGATCTGAGAATAAAATTCTAAGACCTCCTCTAATCTATTTGGGTGCAAACACTGTACAAACTTTTTTTTTTTTTTAAAGATTTTTTTTGCAGGGCTTTTGACATCTTTATTATAGAGCAGCTGAAGAGTGACAGGAAAGCAGTAAAGAGAATGGGGATGACATGCAGCAAAGGGTCACAGGCAGTGGTTGACTTGTTAATTTTTAACAAGGGGGATACAATGTAGCTTTGATTTTTTTGCATGCACACATCATCAAATATGTCAGCACAGATGTGCAAAATTAATCAGGGATAAAGAACAATGGCATGACCTATACCTGCTGCCTTTAAAAACACAAATAATGCAGTAGTATTGCTATTGCAATACAGATGTACATGCACATTTTAGAGTATAAATAAGAGTCGTTCTGAAATAGCTGTGAAAATTAATCTTAGAGTCACTCTTATCCTATAGACATTTCCTTAGCCAGTTATAATTTCTCCTTACCTGTAAAGCCTTCTATCTATTGCAATAACCTAGACAATAAATGTGCAAAGCAAAATTCATAAATAGAATTAGGAATAATAGTGGGACATAGCTGTGGAAATTAACCTCAAACTCACTTTATGCTATAGATTAGGGCTGTAGTCAACCAAAGAAAATCTTGGTCGACTAAAGTCGCGCATAACCTTCAACTAATCGATTAGTTGTGGGGGAAAAAAATCTGCATGTTATTTTTACTTTTGCAGTGATGTCTGTGTCATTCTGCAGTTACACCTCCAAAACACTAGTCGGCGGTGGAGGACTGTGTTAAGTGCTGTAAAGTTTAGTTCAAATCAAACTTTATTTATATAGTTGATGCAAAACACACATTAAACATGACTTAATAGAGACAATTTCAAACACAAATACACAAATCAGCTTCACTATAAATCGCAGAACTAACAGACAAACGCTTGTCTTTATCTGGACACATTTCCCCCACCAATACAACATGCTAACGTTGTTAGCACAAGTCTATGGCATTTTACATTGTACAGTGGTGGAAAAAAGTTTTCGGACACCCCATGCATTTGTGAAATATTGCATTAAGAATCATCTTAGGTCTTCAAGTGCAATTTCTTTTAGTACAGTCACAGCCAAAATAGTAAATAAATCCTAAAAAAGCCATCAAAAGCTTAAATTGATTGGTTCCATAAAAATACATAAGAAATTTTGAGTATTGGGTCACTTTGGTACCAGTGATGAAGGTCGTTCTTTTTATTAAAAGACACATTTTTTGTTGCCAAGCTTCGTGTCTACATAAAGCCAGCACATTTGAAAGTTCTTCAGACACAAAAATGGCTAAAACAAGGAACCTAACACAGGAAACATGCCTGAAGATAAAGATTCTCAGCCAGGAAGGGTACAGTTGCCGCCAGATAGCCAGGAAGTGCAGATGCAGTCCTTCAGCAGTTGGATACACTCTGCAGAAATACAGACGAACCAACAGCTTGGAAGACAAACAAAGATATGGGCATCCAAGGGTTTCTTCAGCAAGAAATGGCCGCATCCTGATCCGCATGTGCAGGCAAAACAGCCAAATGACATCACAGGAGCTTCAGCAGCAGTGGTCAAACCAAACTGGTGTCCAGTGTTCCACCCGCACTGTACGTGGCCGACTTTTAGATCATGGCTTAAGGTCTTACAAGGCTATCAAGAAGCCCCTGATCAATGAGAGACAGAGGTTAGCCCGACGTCGTTGGGCCCAGGCACATAAGAACTGGACAGCCAGGAATTGGAAGATGATTTTGTGGTCAGATGAGTCCAGTTTCCAGCTTTATCTTCATCCTACTAATGTGAGGGTACGCAGAAGGCCAGGCGAAGCATTATCTCCAGCATGTACAGTACCTACTGTCAAGCATGGTGGAGGCAGTATCATGGTTTGGGGATGCATGAGTGCTGCTGGTGTTGGTCATCTCACTGTCTGTGATGGCACATTGAACTCTACCAAGTATTGTACCATTCTCGAAACCCACATGCTCCCTTCTGCGCGTGCACTGTTCCGTCGAGGTAAAAAACTGGATGTTTCAACAAGATAATGCCCCTTGCCACACATCCAAGGCCAGTAGAACTTGGCTGCAGGAGCACAGTATCCAGGTCTTGGAGTGGCCAGCTCAATCCCCGGACATGAGCCCCATTGAAAATCTGTGGTGGATTATCAAAAGGTCTGTTTCAAGTATAAACCAAAGAATTTAGAAGAATTAAAAGCAGTAATTCAAGAAAAATGGGACAAGATTACCCCTCAACAATGTGAAAGGCTCGTGGGGAACATGCCAACCAGGATTAGAGCTCTACTACGTGCCAATGGCAGGACTACTAAATATTAATTTGATGATGTGATGCTTTAATTATTTTTTGTTCAGTTTTGAACACATTCTCTGTTATTTGTTGACTTTGATACCGACAATGTTGAAAACTGACATATTGAAACTGTCAAGAATTTAGTTTTGTTAGTTTTTCTTGTAAACATTAAACAAAAAAATATAATTTGTATTTGTTTGTATCTGTCTAATGCAGCCACACCTTTTGAAACACAAAAAAGATTTTTCCACAAATATTTCATGATAATATTTGAGATTGTGTAAAATTTTAAGGGTGTCCGAAAACTTTTTTCCACCACTGTATAAATTAGCCTAGCGTCTAGCGATCTTTTCCTCTTCTAATATAAAACCAGGGACAACAGCAACATGTAACAAATGTAACGGTACATGATTTGGCTCCATTACAACTCACAACAGTCACCGACAAAACAACTGTCTTATACTAAACACGTTTTCCAAGCATATACAACATGCTAACGTTATTAGCGCCAGCCTATGGCATTTTACACTGTCTAAATTAGCCTGAAGAGTGGAGATTTCCTCTGTTCACATGAAGCCGGGATAAATCCCGAAGTATAAATCCCTTAAGGATAAATCATCCACATGACTTAGAACGCTGTTTTAGTGGAGGCTTTACTGTCTTCACAATTTATTGTTTCTGATCTGTGAAATACAAGTAAATACAAGCTTTGTTTCCACTGAGGGAAATGGTTTCAGTGTACAGACACAGACAGGAGGTCTGCGTCACTGCGACGCTGAGCATGAGGGTGGGCGAGTTCAACTTTCTGTCAACAACACAGGTAACTTGGACCTCGGAGACGGTTGGGGGGGCGCGACTGAGAGAGCTCCGAATTTTAACACCTAAAGACTTTTCTTATTAGTTATACCAACTACAAACGGCAGCACTGAGCAACACCAAGACTTAATCGAGAGATAGAGATAACATTCTCAACTCTCAGGCAAGATTAAGAAAAAAGGGAAAGTATATCTCTGCTGGCGTCAATCAACCTGGCGAGTGGTAACACCTGTGAGGCTGACATTAGTCCTACCACCATGGCTGGGAGAAGAGGAAAAGACAGAGGAAGAACACGCTCAATTAAGATGGATAGGAATCTTTTCACGGTCCTAAATAATATTCCTACTGTCGGCGCAGAGATGGAAGTCAGCCACACGGATTTACACTCCTATACACGGCCTCCAAGCCCTGACTGTGTGCCATTACCTGATTCCATGCCGAGCACTCCCGCTTCGAAAAAGGTGAAACCTGAGTTGACTCTGGCCGACGTACAAGACAACATTATAAAGTTACTGGAAAAAAAATTTGATGAAAGAGCGGACGGTTTGGAAAAGAAAGCAGATGGCCTGGAGAAGCTGATTCAACACAACGCAGCACATATCGACGCCTTGAAGGAAAATGCTGAGTTCCTCTTCAAAGAAATTCAGGACATGAAAAAAGATGTAACTACAGTGAAGAAGGTAACTTCTGACCATGAAAAAAGGATTTCTGAATTGGAGGACAAGGTGAATGACGCTGAGCGCTACCAGAGGCGCTGGAACCTGAGACTCCACGGATTACCAGAACAAGAAGGAGAAGACGTCAAGCAGAGTGGTGGATATATGCCGAGCTGTTGTTCCAGAACTGGTGGATCCTCTCCATCTCCATATTGACATCACTCACAGGGTTGGGAGAAGATCTGAAGATAAGGTACGACCAATTATCATACGCTTCACTTCCAGAGCAACCAAAGAAATGATATGGAAAAACGCCAAGAATGCAGACTATCTCAAGGCCAGAAAAATCAGATTTGGAGAGGACCTGACATCGAGAGACAAAGAGACTAGGAACATGCTGTGGCCCCACATTGAAGCTGCATGCAAAGAGGCAAAGAAAGCTTTCTTCAAGGGGGCCAAAGCCATAATCGATGGCAAGGAGCTGCGACATGACGGATGACAGCAAGTAGGAGGACTTGACATTGATGACCAGATATAACATTAAAGCAGACTGTTAAAATACATAGGTGTTAAAATCTTTTTTTTCTCTTTTTTTTCTTTTTATTTAATTTTTACTCTCTCTTGGAGTGTGAGACAAGTGACACTGTCCCTATCACTGTGCTCATTGAATGTGAGGGGTATTCGAAATAATTTAAAGAGGAAGGCTGTTTTTCTTTACTGTAAAAAATTTAAAGCTGATTTTTATTTTTTGCAAGAGACCCATGCTTCAGTGGCTGATTATAAATTTTGGAAGCAGCAATGGGGAGGGGACATCTGGTTGCCCTATGGCAGTAATAATTCAGCAGGTGTAGCCATTCTAAAAGGGAAGTTTAAAGGCAAAGTTTTGAAGAATAAAATTCATGTGTTTGGTCGATGGATTATCTTGGTTGTGGAATTTATGGACAATATTTTTGTTATGTGCAATATTTATGGCACAAATAATAGTGCCAGGAATCGTGCCTTATTCGAAGAGGTAGAGGAAGAAGTTTGTTTGTCCCTGAGGTATTCCCCAGTGCAAAATTAATTCTTGGAGGGGACTGGAACTCTATTAAAAATCCACTTTTGGATTGTGTGCCACCGCGTCCGGTGAGAGTTGATAAAACTGCAGGAATTGATCAAATGTGCTTTAATTTAAACTGTTTTGATATATGGAGGTATAGGAATCCTGATAAGAGTCAGTTTACTTGGCAAACAAAAGACTTGAGCAAACAATCACGAATTGATTTCTGGTTGATATCTACAGCTATGGAGAAAGAAGTACTTCTGTACTTACAGACCATAAATTGATATATATCTCATTTGATTTTAACAACATAAAAGGGCAAGATCAAAGGATCAGAACAAGTTATTGGAAATTAAACAACACTCTCTTAGAGGACAAACAATTCATATATAAGGCAAAGTCAATTATTAAAGAAAATTGGAGTAAAGCTAAGACACTGAACTCGTTTGGGAAACAATGGGAATTTATGAAATATCAAATTAGGAGATTAGCAATCCATAGAGGGAAAGAAATGGCAAAAGACAAACGGGCCATGGAGGATAATATAACAAAAAAAATAATTATGATATATAAAAATCCAGTTATAAACCAACAAGAACAAGAACATTTGACAACTCTACAACTACAACTAGATCAAATTTATGAAAACAAAGCAAGGGGGGCTTTTGTTAGATCCAGAAGAAAATGGATGGAGGAGGGTGAAAAGAACACACAATATTTTTTTAATTTGGAAAAAAGGAATGCAGCAATCTCCTCAATAATTAAATTAAATTAATGGTCAAATTACAGACAATCCCATGGAAATATCTAACTTTGTCAAGACTTTTTTTGAGAATCTGTACAAGAAAAAAGAAAATCTGTGTGATTCAATGTCTTTTTTTAGTTATATAGATGGGGAAGGTAAGCGAATAGATGAAGAACAGGAAAAGATGTGTGATCAGGATATCACTCAAGAAGAAATTAATTCATGTATCTTTAAGTTAAAGGATAACAAGTCCCCTGGGAATGACGATCTAACCAGCGAGTTTTATAAAACTTTCAAAGATGAAGTCTCAGAATTTCTGTTGAATGTTTACAGGGAAGCATTGTCTATTGGAAGATTGCCGCCATCAATGTCTCAAGGCCTCATTACCTTAATTCCCAAGCCTGGGAAAGATTCAACATGCATCGAAAATTGGAGGCCAATTACCTTAATTAATAATGATGCTAAGTTACTGTCTCTTGTCTTCACTCAAAGGCTTAAACCTTGTCTTCAAACAATAGTTGATGATTGTCAGTCTGGTTTTATGATTGGGAGACATATAAGTAACAATGTGCGTTTAATTCCTGACCTAATTGACTATCATGAACTTATTGAAGACAATAGCTTCATATTATTCATAGATTACTATAAGGCTTTCGATACCATAGAACATTCTTTCTTGTTTAAAACTTTGGAATTTTTTGGATTTGGCTTTTACTTTAAATCTGCAATTCAAACATTATATAATAGTTGCAGCAGTTCAGTGAAGTTGTTAAATGGAACCACCCGTAGCTTTAATATAGAGAGAGGTATTAAACAAGGGGACCCTATTGCACCCTTCTTGTTCTTACTGATCATGCAAGCTATGACACTTCATATTAACAAGGATAATTTTAGAGGCATTCAACTTGCAGAAAATGAATTGAAATGCTGTCAACTAGCGGACGATACCACTATTTTTTTGAAAAATGAAAAAGAGGTAAAAAAAAAAGCAATTGATTGTCTTGCTGCATTCTCTATGGTGTCAGGTTTGAAAGTTAATATTAACAAATGTGATCTTTTTGCTTTAAAAGATAACCCGAATGTCCTGACAGAAATAGAGGATATTGGTATTAGAGATGTTATATCATATCTGGGTATCAAGATTTGTCAGGATCAACAAAAGAGGGTTGACATGAATTTTGATCCACTGATTGAAAATATTAAAAAAAAAATATGACTTGTGGTTATTAAGAGATTTATCAATCAGTGGACGAATCCTATTATCGAAAAGTGAAGGGTTATCCCGACTGGTCTATACAGCTATGGTACTGGATGTTCCACCAAATAAAATTAAACAAATTGATACCAAAATTTTCAACTTTATATGGAAAAATAAGCCCCACCAGTTAAAAAGAACAGTACTGTGTAGTCCATACTGTCAAGGCGGCTTAAATGCTTTGGACTTTAATACATCTAACTCAATCTTTAAAATAAGTTGGATAAAGAGATATTTACAAGATAAAAGGAAATTATGGTACATTATACCAGAATTTATTTTCAAGAAATTGGGGGATTGAGTTTCTGTTAAACTGTAATTATTGTATTGATAAACTGCCTGTTAAGCTGGCAAGTTTCCATAGACAGGCCTTACTAGCCTGGATGATAACCCACAAACATAATTTCTCACCACACAAATGTCTGATCTGGAATAATCAACACATTCGATATAAGAACAAATCCTTGTTTTTCAAGAGATGGTTTGATGAAAAAATCTTGTTTGTGACACAGTTATTAAATGAAAATGGATATCTATATAATTACACTGAGTTTTTAGAGAAGTATACAATTCCAATCACACCTAAAGACTTTGCAATAATATTCTGTTCCTGCAGAATTGTTAATGCTATTGCAGGGAGAGAGTAGTTCAAACATAAATGTACACTTTGAATCCACTTTAATGTTAGGAGGCATAACTTTAACAGACAAAAAATGCACGAACAGACACTTAAGGAAACTCTGCCAAGAACCTGTAACTCCATCAGCTAAGCTATTTTGGAACACAAAATTCACAAATATAAATTGGAACTCAGTGTGGACGGTAAGCAACAGATACTGCATCACAAACAAAATTAAGGAAGTCTCATTCAAGATTATACATCGAATTTATCCTGTTAATCAAGCCATCTCCAGATTTTATAATGTTGATCTTAATTGTACCTTTTGTGAACAAGAGGAAGAAAGTATTTGTCATCTTTTTTTTGAATGTCGACATACCTATTTATTTTGGACTAAACTTGAAGATTTGTTCGAATCTTTGACAGGAATTAAGATTAATTTAACAAAAAAAGATATAATTCTTACGTATCATGGAAAAAAACTCAGAGACAAAGAATTATTTTTGTTGAATCTGTTCTTACTGCTAGGGAAATATCACTTACATAAAAGTAAATGGACACCAAAAAAAACAAACTATCATGAATTCAAAATAGAAATTAAATATTACATGCAATTACTTAAAAACATGGAAAATAAAAAAGCCATAAAAACACTGGAATACTATAATTCATTGAAACCTCTATTTGAGACGACCTATTAATACCCCTATATTGTATATATGTATATCATTTTTGTTCATTGTCTGTTTATTGTATTGTATTATTGTTTGGATTATGATCTATGTACATATGTATATACTGTATGTGTGTCTGTGTGACAATGATAGAAAACCCCCCCAAAAAAACACAGGTAACTTAGCCTGTCCCTCCCGCCGCAGGGAATAATGGATTAATCCTGGAAAGCTATTGATGTAGCACTTTTCTTCTTATGAAAGTAACACGGCGATTATTCGACCAATGAGAATTTAGTCAGATGAGAGCATAGCGACCAAATAATCGACTAGACAACCAGGAGACTACAGCCCTACTATAGATATTTTCTCTCAGCCAGTTATAATCTCTCCTCACCTCTGAGGACCCTGATCATCCTTGCTGGCCTCTGGTCCACTGTCTCCTCCCAGATCCTGCTCTTTATATTGTGGCAATAAAGATTAAAAAAAATATGTGCAAAGCAATAATGAGCGCAAGTTCTGTGCAGAAATTAAGGAGGAGTGGGTTTATCCCTAGCATGAAACTAGCTAGCAAGCGATTTAACATAGTAATAATAACATTAGCATTGTTGTTAACTAGCTTAAGTTGACATATTGGTATCTATTAATTCGTCATCATTTAGTTAACTTTATCTACATGCAACAGCATTACTCAACTTACACGGTTTGTTTGGAAGAAACTGTGCAAAGTTTTTTGCTTCTCGCTGGCTGCTTTGCTGAACATAGTTAACACAGAGGTACTGCCCAGCAGCACACCTCTCATCTGTGTGCATTGATTCTGGCACCACCTACTCATGGTGCGTTTAAAGATGACTCGGAAAAACACGTTACCACATGTTAAAAACGAATTGAATGGTGGTAACAGCCTAAAAAGTGCGGGGGACATGTCCCCTGTGTCCCCTCCTCAAATTACGTCCGTGCCTGCACACACAGATTCTAGATTAACAAGGGGGATGCTTTTTGGACAGTTTTCTAACAAAGGGGATGGCATCTCCCATCAATTCGACCACTGGCCACAGGTGGTAATCAAACCCAGGTCACTGCAGAGGACATAGCTTTCTTGATTAAACAAATAAAACACATCAACACTTTACAGTGGACTTGTATGATTGAGATAAAGTTGAAGTTAGAGTTTTGACTTTTTACTTTCAGCTAAGCCCTAATTTGGGTGAAAGAAGCTAACAACACAATAAAAAGTAAACTGAAACCTAAAGTGAAAATGTGTGAGTACCTGGGATCTTGAAGAGGCAGTGGTCAGCCACAGAGTGGCAGGGACGTCCCTTTTGGATGATAACATTGGCCAGGAAGTAATAGTAGTCGATGGGAATGGCTCCATGATAGTACACTATCAGTGCTGGTCCTTTGTCAGGGATCTTCTCCATCCCATGGATCTCATAACCTGGTAGACACACACACGCACGCACGCACACAAAATATAAGGTACATGTGATCAGGGACAGAAACAGGAAGAGTAGGCCACAAGTAAATACACACTAGAGGTATGTTTGCGTGTTCACACAGCACAGTGCCCCTCAATCAATTCAGTATCTAACCAAATGTCTCCCTTTTTGTTCCTGAGATATGATGTTGAGTAATGGCCAGAAAAGTGTTTTTGCAGAATATTATGATGTCACAGAGAAGTTGACATTTGACCTTTTGGATATAAAATGTCATCACTTCATTGTTTTATCCTATTAGACTTTTTCACTGCATGACTTCTTGAGTTATGGCTAAAAACATGTTAAAAACAAGTCAAAGTGACCCACCAAATTCTAATCAGTCCTCGTTGTGATGAAATGTGAAGAAATTCCGTCATGTTGTTCTTCAGATACCATGGTCACGAGAATAGGACAGATAAGGTCACAGTGACCTTGATCCTTGACCAACGACTACCAAAATCTAATTAGTTTATCATTGAATCAAACTGAATGTTTGTGCCAAATATAAAGAAATTCCCTCTAGGCGTTCTTGATATATCATGTTCACAAGAATGGGACAGATGGACAGACACCCCTAAAACATAATGCCTACAGCTGTCATCGGTAGAGGCACAAAAACTACATTCATAAACACAACCAACACATTTCTACTGCAAGGCTTAGGTATAAGGCAAAGACATCTTTCAAATACACATGTACTCTCTCTGGGCACTTGGCATTTTTTCATATGTGCCTCCCAACAAGTTCACGGCTGAATATTAGCAGTGACAGGAAAAAGTGCAGTTTGACCTAAGAATCTATCTTTCTCCTTTTTCTTGTCTTTTATGGTGCTAACGATTGTATATATGCCACCTGATGGGACAGAATCTTAAGGATGCTACAGATCTTCGGTAAATTAAGCCTGTGGTGTCTTACCGTGCCATATGGCTCCATGTCCATCCCACAGAGTAGCCAGGGTCTTCCTGGCTCCATCCCACAGGTTGTTGCAGTAAGCTTCCCTCAGCTGATTCTTCCTCTGTTAGAATAAGACATCAGAAAATATACTGTGTGGACTGACTCAAGGACAAGACACGACAGGACAACAGCAACAGATTTATACTACCTGGATCTTATTTCAATAGTGTGGTCCAGAACACTTATTCTTAACATTCACCTATGTCTATAAAGGGCAATTTTCTAATGCAGGTTGAGAATGAAATCAGACAGTAAAGACAGGGATATCATGTACTGATGGTGAGTGACAGACCTATCATTCTAGGTGTCACTCTCTTCCACAAATTTTGATTTTATATTTCTTTGCTCTTGAAACCCTTATATCATCCCAAGCATGTGAAAACATAGTGCAACATAGTGCATTTAGAGTAGGGTGTGCATGAAAATTTGGGACAAATCATATCCTGTATTGATTCAGTAAGGACAGTGCATTTTATTAATATTGGACAATCCTGTATTTTTTCCCCTCTGTAGGTGGGTGATGGAACCTGTAATGCTAGTTATAGGAACATTTCCCTTTTTGTTCTGGGTGCATTTTCAGCACTGTTGTTGAAGCCACATATTTAGCTTAGTCTGACTGTTAGTAATGTTACAGATGTGGACTGCTCAACAGGTACCAGAGCTCATCAAGGATATTTTAATACATGCTAATTTAACGTTAGTTAAATATCTGTTGAAAAAACAAAGCCGTATTAGCTAAATCAAAGGCAACTTACTTTCAAAAAGAACAGCAGTTGTTACGGTCTCCGGACCTTTTGTACATTTATTTTCTGTGTTTAATGTGCTGTGCACGTCATTGTGAGAGTTATTCGGCCAGCACCTGTCAATCAATTATGTGTCTCTAATTATCTGCTCTTCTGGAGGGAATCCCCGGTGAACCACGCCTCCAGCCCGCCCTCCTTTGCTGCTGTTCAGTGTTCCCCCGCTTGCAGGTCGGACGGCCCTCTCACTGTTGTCGTTGGTTTCGGCCAATCACTGCTTCGCTGGCCTCTCGCTGAACCTTTAAAAGCTGCACGCAGTCAAGAGCAATGGCAGCTGTGATTTAATCTGAGCAGTCCGCCTCGCTCCTTTTGTGTTTTTCAATTGCTGTGATTTGTACCTTGTTATGTGTATCAGGGGAATCAGAGGGCATTAGGACCTTGTTTCTTAGCCTAGCTACATATCCTCGTGCACACACGTAGTTGTTTGATGTATAGATCACTAGCTTCATGGGTGTCGGTTTGAATGTTGTTTTATTTGTCAGGTAAGTCGTAGAGCAGACAGCCAGGTTGTTTTGTTATTCTGGGTGGCCTTCCACCTCCGTTAGGTAAGTTAGTTGGGGTGGTTATTTTGTTGGTGACAGGTCAGAGTTTTTGTTTTATTTGTTTTATGGTTTGCTGTCACCCACCGCCCTTCCCTGAGCTTGTTTTATTTAAATGTAATTTAACGCAGAGGCTCCTTTCGTGAAGCCCGAGCTCCAGGTTGTGTTACAGAGCCTCCGAGGGTGTTTTTCTTTTCTGTACTGTTTGTTTTGTTGAATGAATAAACGGCAGCTTGCCTTATTCACTTAATGGTTTGGTTTTATGTTGCTTCCCTTACCCCTAGACATATACTGGGTTGTAACACAGTTGACAGTCAGCCACTTAGATTAGCCACTGGGACTGACCATAGAAGGGCAATGGTCCTAACTAGCTTACTGCTGCTTCCGCTATCTCACCAGAAGTTGCACCCATAATCAATTCTATAGCGGCACCCTCAGAAATAAGGTGCATCTCTCTCTCTCTGTATCATGGTTGATACTACAGCAAGAACTGAGATTGCACTGTCTCTTGGGGCGAGATCATATAAATGATTTGTAAATGATAAAATAATTGACAGTCTAATTTTTATGCAGGTTAAGTAATATTTATACTACGTTCAATATGGTATTTCTTGTGAGGCACACAAATGTGGTAGTGCTGCTTTTTTTCCTTACAATTAAATACTACAATCGAATGCCAGTTTTTGAGGGTTTTTTGCTTGTTTGTTTTACAATTTGATTATATATTCGAAGTTAGAATTGATTCATTGACAGCCCTTGAAGTAAGCAAGTTAAGGCTCATGATGTTTGGATTAACTAGTTGGCTGACCTGATCTGAGACTCCGATCTGAGTAAACCGTTAGGGCAACTTGATTATTACCAGTCTATTTGTCTGACTGACTGCTGTACGGCAGCTCCAGTCTGTGATGGTTGCTCAGTTCCATGCTCTAATCAGCACTGAGCTGGCTAGTTTACGGTTGTTGCAGATGTTGTGGCTTCTGTTTTCAATTCACACCTGAACTACCGACTGTTTGTCACTCCGCTCAGTTAACAGACCCTTTTTATGACATTTTGCTCCGTTCTGTCAAATTCTGTGAAAATATAAATAGTAAATAGCATATGAGTATCATGCTGTAGCACCAGCAGTTATTATTTATACCTAAAAATAATCATTTGTCATTGTTTGTAACATTGCGTAAATGAGATGAACTATTATTTACTGTTGACACAATGCAAAAGAGTGTTTGCATACCTTGTAGACATGAAGGAAGAGTATAGAGAGGTAGAGGAGGATGACAATGAGGAAGGGCACGAGGAAGACAATAGCCAGAGGAGTGAAGACCCACAACAGGTACTCCAAAACACTCAGATAGTCCTCCAACTGGCCGAGGCCTACCCATTCCTCCCATGCATGAAATACACACACCTGTGGACCAAGACATGCAGTTAAATCCATCACTTTGCTCCAGACTGAAACATCTCAACAACTATTGGATGAATAGCCGTGAAACTCTGCACAGACATTCATGTTTACCAGAGCATGACTTCTAATGACTTTAAGGGGAGGGTCAGAGCTGCAAATATAGCTGTGGGAACTGCTCTTTTTCACAGCTAATTTTGCAATAATTTGAGACATTACAAATTCCCATCCACCCCAAAAGTAGTGGATTGGCAGGACAAGCTTCAGAGGTGGATATCTGAAAACTTTTATAGATAAAGTCAAGATGCATTGCTCACAACTTACAGTAGCATTATTGGAATGAGAATGTTTTTCTGTGTATGAATTGGGTGAAGTGACACTCTAATCAGGCACATTAAACCACTAGTACACAGAGACAAGTCTGCATTTTCTCTAGGGGTGAGCGATGGTAAGGGTGAGCCTACATGCCAACACACACACACACACACACACACACACACACACACACACACACACACACACACACACACACACACACACAGCCAGGCAAAGAGCTAGTAAGTCCACTGAGGGAGAGAACTTGACAGAAAGAGCCACTATAAAACAACATGAGAAATACGTATTATATAACAGTGTACCGATCAGTATTACAAGATTATGAATTGCAGAAAAAGTCTCATCTCAGGGTGAACGATTAAACTATTCTCCATTCAAATCAAGACTGTGGTGTCTATCTGCTGGAGATCTCACAAATCATTCACTGGTTCATGACTTTGGCTAGAGGGACAGGGGCGCAATATGCATTCTACCATATCCTACTTATTCCTAGCCCCAATGATCCCTTGCGAGAATTATGTGCGTGACCTCCGGCACTGAACCGAATCCAGCCATTTCCAATGGTAACAGTTGGTTTACAGTACTCTATTCTTCTTTCCAAGGGCAATTGGGAAATAAAACGTGGAACACACCAACTCTTATAGCTCAAACTGGATTTTGTGATCATACCTCTGCCATCTCTGACAGCCATCTCAAAGCATTGATTTTTTTTCCTTTTATCCCAAGCACGCTAGCAATTAGCTTGCCTTGCTCTGTTAAAATATTGTTAACTTTAACATGGCTCGAGCTAGCTTAAGGTAAACATCTGCTCCTTCTAAAGATGATTCATGATTTACTATGATTTATCAAGAGATACTAACACATTCGGCAAAATTCAGTATTAACTGTAGCTCCATGTAAAGTGAATAAATGTGATGTTTCCCAGCTAATTCTCAGTCATCTGCATTAACTATGCAGTTTACACGTTTTTTTTAACATCTGATTTATTAAAAACTGTTCTGAGCGATACATGATACTGAATTTAACAGCACACTTCAATAATAGTAATATAAAATAGTAGTAAAAGAAATAACTTTTGGAATTAGTTTTTTATATGATTTAAAGGAAGTATGGTAAATCAGTAAAACATTCTCAGCCCTAATGACTAAATACATATTTCAAGGTATGTTGCTGAGTTTATTTTATAACAAGCACTTTTGTAATGTAGGTTGAGAATGAAGTCCGACAAGGAAAGACAGGGACATCATGTACTGATGTTGAGTGACAGACCCATCAGTCTAGGTGTCATTCTCTTGTAAATTCTGATTTAATACTTTTTGGCTATGTCTCGTGAAACGTGTGGTTTTATTTATTATATCAATGGTACCTTTGGCAACAGGAACAATCCCTTTTTGTTCTGGTTACATGTTCAACACACAGTTGCTGAAGACAAAAATTTAGCTTAACTGGTTGTTAGGCATCACAGACATGGACAGTGCAACAGGTAACAGAGCTCCGCAAAGACATTTTAGAAAATGCTAAGTTAACATTAGTTAAATATTTGTTAGAAAATAAATTTGCATTTGCTCAACTGAAGGCAAATTACTTTCGAAAAGAACCAGCGTTGGCACTTAGCCACCAAGAGTAGCCACTGGGACTAACCACAGACAGTCTATGGGACTAACTAGCTTACTGCTACTTCCGTTCTCGCACAGAGAGTTGCACATATAATCATTTCTACAGTAGTGCCCTCAAGAATAAGGTGGATATGCAAAGATCAGTTCATCTGATGATTATTCTCTCAACTGTTATTTTATAACGTGGCAGAAACAGTGAAAATGCCCCCCAATATTTCCAAGACAGTCTCTTTAAATACCTTCCTTTATCCAACCAATGGTCCAAAATCCAAATAAATAGCCTTTTGAGCTTTTTTTTTTTTTTTTTTAGAAAATAGACGATTTGTCTGTCAATCAGTCAACACTGACTGATCATATCAGCTCTGAATACATGCACCATCACACTGAAACCTTTACTGTTTGTCTCTCCCAAATGTTGCCTGATGTAAGCTCTTCAGACCAACACTGTTTTACTGTACTTCTGAAGTACAGTAAAACTTTAAAAGCCTATTCCCCATTAAACACCCAGTCCCTTTCACTCAACCAGTGTGGCTACACATTTTGAAACATAAACGCCTGTCTCAATTACGCACCTTGTCTGGTGGCCAAGCAATTATTTTTTTAAATAGAAGTTCTTCAGATGTATAAAACCAGGTTGTTGACTAACTCAAATTATGTGTCCATGCCTCCATTACATTGTAAGTTATTGATTTTCCTTTGATACGCTGTCTGGCGGAGCTAAATCAAATGAATATTAGGCTATATTATCTGAAGCCTAATTTTTAAACAAGTGATATTCATACTGGTTATATAAACAATTTGATTGTATTTCCCATCTTTGCTGAGCAGCAGGTTTGTGTAAAAGGAATTTAGACGCCTGTCCCAAATACAGTATGGGCTTGGGTGATTTTGGTGATTCAAGCAAATAATGGCCCGGACTATTAATTGAAGTTTTACAGTTGTTATGTTACATTACATTCCCTTGGCAGAAAATTGCTTCCAGTGTGACACATATGGAGAGCGACAACAACCACCAACAACCCTGCTATTGATGACCAACCCATTCAACCAGCTACAGCTGCCACATTAGTGATCTGTAGTTGCAGCCTTGATACGATCTATTTAACATCACATTCAATCATGTAATGAAACAATTTCTGAGGTAACTAAAGGAAAACACTGCATGAGCATGAATGCATGAGCCAAATATTTTTACAGAGAGAACGAACACCGGCCATGTTGTAACTGTCAGTACTAAATGGACAAGACTCATACCAGGAAGGACACAGTGTCCTCTGCTCCCATCAGGCATGACTGGTTCCCACTGTCTAACATCCTGCTCTGCTGTGAGCCTCAAACAGCTGATGACAGCCTCAGGGGGAAGGAGCACACTGCATGGAGAGCATCTGTTGCTACACACAGGTAAAGTGAAGGAGAAGACAATAACACTAAGTTCAACTGTTCAGTTTGTGCATGAACATTTTTTTCTGTCATGTTGCATTGCAAACTGGTAAAGATCAGCCGTCTGTAAGGGGAATACAACGTTTTCTAGAACAACGTGGCTTTTGGAAAAAGTAAGCAGTATCGGTATATGAGTGGCACCATAACGTTAACGTTACTGACGACACCTAGTCGAACTGCCGCACCGAATCAAATAACTGTGTTGCATATGATTTAATGGAAGCTAACGTTAGCTTTGCTGTTCGGGTTGACCCTAGTAATGAGGAACAGAGCAGTGAATAAACTACATGCGACAGTAATGATAGCAGTAAAACAGCTGAGGGAAAACAGTGCGCTAACGAACGAAACGTAAACAGAACATAAGTGGAAAATCTTAAGAGCTGAAAGCAAGTCTTCAACGTCAACAGCCAACGTCACCTTCACTGCACACAAAATAAACACATAAACGTTACCTTAAACAGTTACTCTGTGAACACAGCCATTAAAACGTTTCACTGTGCCTTTGATTTTAAACTAACACAACATACAAATTTTATCGCAAATAACCTATAAGCTAACAACCCTCCTGTTCTTTACTCCGGAACACTTTCAGTGTGACACTGCACGGTGTTTTGTTCCTGGAAAACACCGAACCAATAGATGAGTTCCACTCGCCTTACAATGGGTTCGTCCCAATATCCCTCCTCGACTCCTCCGTCCTCTATCCTCGACACTTGACCCGGAAATCGATCGAGGGTCCGGCCAAAGTCTCTTATTTTTATAGGCTGCATCCCAAGTCTCAGCTAACAGCTAACTACCTTATCTAGCCACCTTATCTAACTGTTTCGTCCCTCCCACTTTGGAAAACATGCAAGGAATCAGGAGTGAGGAGCGAGGATTGTTGATTAAGAGACATGAGACGGCCTTAAAGATGGCGGACCTCGAACAACTTCCGGTTCAAGTAAGGAGTTAGGAGTTAGCAGTATAATGTAAGAGACTTGGGATGCAGCCTTAGTGTGATGTAGTGAACCGATACTGGTGAGGAAGCGGAAGTGAAGAGCGAGTAACCAGCGTGTGAATGTGTATGGTCGTGCTGCTGTGTGCTTTAGATTCAGTCGGCTGATGGTGATGATGCTGGAGAGGAGCAGGGTGACAGTGGTGGCGGATGTCTTCTTCAGCAAAAGACTCTTAGCTGAGGAGGAGGAGGAGGAGGAGAGAATTCACTGTCGCTGCTCAAGAGCCTTCGTACAGTAAGCCTCTCATATCTGTTTGTGTCCACTAGCAGTAACTGATGTGGATGTGTGATGATAGGCACAATTGAAAAGCTGGAAAACAGTACTGTAGTGTGATGTGTGAATGGATGAAGATGTGCAGGTCTTGGTCTTCATCAGTTTTTCTGATTGTGCTCTCTGACTCTGTCCAGGGATCGGGAGCTGTATCGCTCTGATAATAGATTGCTTTCATTTGATGTGGCAGACACTGCAGTCCGAGGTATGTAGCTACTGTATATAAAGCATTCCACTTGGGGGTCGGGGGCACCTTTCAGAGATGGGCCTTTAGTTCAATTCTGAAGTTGTTCAAATTCCCCAGCTGAGTCTGAGGTTGTCCACTGATTGAATGACATACACACACACACACACACACACACACACACACACATACACATATTGCCTAACAGGGTGAAATTGAAAGATGTGACAGGATGACTCCATCTGAAACAAACTTTCCCTTAACTCACAGAAGAAGCAGATGATGAAGAGGAGGATGAAGAAGAGGAGGCTGATGGTGTGGAGAAGGACGTGTTGGATGAAGAGGCTCAGCTGATGGCCAGCATGGGTCTACCCTTAGCCTTTGCCAGCTCCTCTGACCGGAGGAGAGTGGTAAGTCTGACCTATTGCTGGACATTCATTTGAACAGCATGTCTGTGTAGATGTGTGAATGAGCCTGTTTTTGGTCATGTGACAGGGGAGGAGGTCTAACAGCAAGCCTGCCTCATTCTGGGCAGAGTCTGCTGAGGAAGAGGAAGCTGATCAACAGGCTGACAATAAAGGTATTACCATTCACTTATAGTTATCATTATTTATAATATGAACAGGTTACTGAGACCAAGCAGGAGGGTTCATCCAAAAGTAAATGACCAGGTAGCTTGGCTATGTCCCCATTATTAGGCTATGTAGCAATCATGTTTAGATGCATCAGTTTGAAGCTTGTTTCACAAAGTAACACTTTTGCCCATAAAGAAGGCAAGCTTCGATCAACAGCAGTCTGGGCCCTCCCTGCTTTATAACTTCTTGCTGGAGCATCTCAGGCAGGACTAATCAGTAACACTTAACTTTAAGGAGATGTTTTTACTGTATGAATATGTATATTTTAATTTTATTATGTGCTCAGTGATGATGTGATGTTATTTGACACTGCCTTGTGATTTTTCACCCAACTGATGAAAATGAAGAGTGCATATCACCAGCAGATGGAACTGGAGAGACCCAAGCTGCTGGCTGGGAATCATACTGGGGTAAAGAGGATGACATGAAAACTACAGTGAAGGACACCTGTACACTGTATAGTACACTTGTAGTATAAACCCAATGAAACATGATACTTTCCCATATTGGAGTATATCAGAGGCATACAACAGCAGTGCATTAATTCTAGTTAGCAGTTACAATGTTTATATGTGAACCAAATTTATATGACACCATTCAAATAGTTTTTGAGATATTTCAGTCTGGATCAAAATGGTGGATTGATAGACCAACATCCCTGGAGTCACGTCATTAGCTTAGCTATCAAAAAGCCTAAACAATGTTGTACCCATGACAAAGCTCAATAGTTGTGTAAGTGTCATCCATCTTAACTGGTACCCCAGCCATAATACGTTATATAGTTTTACATAAATTGCATGTCAGGCAGCAGACTCACGACCAAATATATTCACCTTTAGAGAGGTATTTGTTACTTACAAACATTACAGAGCTGACTGTCACTACCATATTGCATTGTGGGATATATATGCCAGCATAGTGCTCAATGTTTTCATGCTGTAATATTTCACTGGACTGTAGGTTTTATACTAAGGTCTTAATGATACTAAAAAATCTCACATACTGTTATCACAAACTTATAGCATATTAGTATGGAATTTTGGGCACAGCCATTGTGTGACCTAAGAATGTGAATGTGTATGGGATTAGGAGGATTTAGGAGAAATTCAAACCTCACTTATTAAATATTGCTGCTTTATTTTAATCCATTTCCTGTGTATCACCTGAAGCTCAACAGGGTGAAACTCTGCTGTGGAACAGCTGGCTGGAGAAACATCCAGAGACTGATCCAGGAACAGTGACTGGTCCTTGGGATGACCCAGACACAAAAGCTGTCTGGGACCAACATGTCACAGAGACCTACTACTCCTACTGGGGGCAGTTCTCATACTGGTCAACACAGGGCTGGACCACTGACCAGACAGTCTGTAATGGGGACACTGGTGGAGAAGCAGCAGCAGGGGTGATGGACAAAGACATAGAGACACACCCAGAGGAGTGGAATGATGGACAGACTGGGTCTGAGAGCCAGCAGAGAGAAAAAGCAGAAGAAGTAACAGCTGTTGATGATGACACTTTGGTGTTGAATGATCTCTTTGGACAGAAGTGTACATTAGGGACAGGAGGGAGGTGTGTGGCATCACGGGCAGACGGGCAGCATGTGAGTGTGTCTGATACCAGAGAGCTGTCAGAGACAGAGCACTGTGGCGGTGATCCTCCTTCTGATGGTGGAAATGATCACAACAGACCTGCTGCCTCTTCACAGCAGAATACAGCTCAACATACAGGTAATAACTTAATGTCTATTTGTGTACAGTTCCAAGAAATAGTCAGTGAACTGCTTGGATTTTGCTGCATTTTAGCATAATATAATCGTAAAATATGGTCTGCTACTCTTCAAAGTCACAACAATAGACAAGCTACATTTGCCTGGAGAAACAACTGCATGTTTTGGTGTATTTATTGAATAATTTGCTCAAACATTCAAAGTCAGGTTGGATAAAGAAAGTGAACTCTGTGTATAAGTAACTAGTTAAACCTTATTTTACAGCAGTGACCTCTACCAAATGCTTTGTGCATGTGTTGATCACATCTCCAGGAAGAATTTAAGACCATTTCCCTGTACAAAACTGTGTAACTGTACTGATATTTTGGGTATGTATATCATGAATGGATAAGGAGTGATCTTAAAGTTGGTGTGAAGTGAAATATGAGATTTACACCTAAACACATTACACATATCAGAAAACACTTGTTGAAAACAGGTGAAAAGACTGGGAATTATGTAGTACTGAATTGTGCAGGAAGACTAACAGGACCATCAATATCATATCTTTTTTGGTGTAAGATATTCTCAGTGTGCATTAATCATGTCACTATTGAGCGTTGTTGAATCGCCAGCTTTTAACAATATCATTAATTAATTTTTCTTCAGTCACAGATGCCCCCCCCCCACGACCCTCAAGAGGACAGGCGGTTACGGAAATGTAAAATAAAATAATTTAAGTAAAGTTTAAAGTAAAATAATTTAGTATAATTAGACTCAGTATCATATACATTAGTTGCAGCGAGGGGGTGTGTTCCAATTTGCATACTTTTTCTTTTCACTTTTAGTAGGCACTGCAGCTGCCCTCAAAAAGTATGTATTATTATATGCAGTATGCACACAATCACATACTACTGTCTCATAACATTACACCCCACCCTCTTGCCCATATATTAGATTAGATTAGAAATCTTGATTAATCCCAATAGGGAAACTGGTTTGCCACCAGGTCAAACCATACAGCCAACAAACAGCGCAAACATGACACACAACAGATAACACAGGAGACCGTCAAAGCGTGATTAAAGGGATAGTGCACCCAAAAATGAAAATTGAGCCATTATCTACTCACCCATATGCCGATGAAGGCCCTGGTGAAGTTTTAGAGTCCTCACATCCCTTGCGGAGATCAGTGGGGGGAGTGGCTAGCACACCTAATGGCAGACGGTGCCCCAGACTAACGTCCAAGAACACAAAATTGAATCCACAAAGTATCTCCATACTGCTCATCCGTAGTGATCCAAGTGTGCTGCAGCCATAACATAAAAAGTTGTTTTGAAAAACGTCATATGAACTCTGTTTTTAGCCTCATTGTAACCTATAGCTCTGACTGCTTCTCTGTGCTCCGCGCAAAAAAAGCATGCTGGCTTGCATACTGCGAAATCTGACCAGATGAAGTAGAGCATCGAGATATTTTTGACATACTGCATCTGACATAATATGTATTGGGACATACTAAATCTGTTTCTGGCGTACTGTATGGTATAGCGGTATGGATATTAGAACGCACAGAATGTTATGTGCTTGTATGTTTTGACTCAGATTCCCAACAGGCTGCTGGTAGCCCTGACAGACAGCATGGCTCAAGGAATTATATGCCAGATAGAGACAATGATGACGATGATGATAAACCCCCAGGAGGAGGGCTAGCCAAAATCAAACGCAGGTAAGTTTGTGTGCTGTGTGTGTACATTTGAAGCTACCTTTGATGAGGAATAGATTTTTGAATCTGTTTTTTCTCGTAGACAAACGTCCTTTTTTTAGGTGTGCTTTTTACCCCTTTCAAAAATACATCATGTTCACCAAGAATTGAATGAAAAAAATTGAGGGTCACTGCACCTGTAGCAACCAGCAGCACAACCAGCACTGTGTGTTTTGACATTTATTTCACTGACAAAATTGCTTTAGTCTCATCAGAGTCTAATAATTATTTTCTGTGTGCTAGAGAATCCTGATTTACAACATCTCTTTAGGAGACTTAACATCCTTCCATCTGGGCCGAAACAGGTTTCTGAAAATTAATTGCAACAGGTATAAAACAAAATTCTCATTTTTCATAAACACTCTAAATTCTAATAAACCATAAACTTTGTGCTGGTTCCACACATAGCCAAGCATTTCAGCTTGTACTTATTAGGGCCCGATCACCACATGGTGCGGCCCACTTGACATGCTGCTGTGTGCTATGGCCTATTCAAGTCCTGGAATTTGTTATTTACGTTACAACGCCTTGAACGCAACATAGGCTCCGCTCCATTTGAGTGTGTGTACAGTGCTGTGCTGCACTGCTGTGCAAGCAGTGTGTTAGACACTGTCCATAACAATGACTATGTCAGGTAACAAACTGCGTCAGACTCGGGTCGGGTTCGGTCAGGAAAATGCGGCCTGAGCCACGCTCTAGTGTACTCACCTGTAAGTGTGTGCACGTGTCTGTGTGTTTGTGTGTATGTGTACCCATAGGGGGGTGTCGCTCAGGGCGCCATTTAGGCTAGAACTGCCACTGAGTGTGACCTTGCAGCCGTCTCATTCCTGTAAAAATGTTATCTCACAAAAACCTTGAGGGAATTTCTTCAAATTTGGCACAAATGTTTGCTTGAACTGAAGATTAAACTAATTGGAATTTGGTGGTTGAAGGTCAAAGGTCAAGGTCAGTGTGACCTCATAAAACATGTTTTTGGCCATAACTGGCCATAAGAATTCTTACGCTTATTGTGACAAACTCCACATAAATATCTAGTAGCATGTAATGATGAAGTGATGACATTTATATCTAAAAGGTCAAAAGTCAACTTCACTGTGACATCATTATGTTCTGCATAAAAAACTTTTCTGGCCATTACTCAATATCATCTCAGAATCAGAAGGACAGGAGACATTTGGTCAGATACTGGTGACACTCATCTTGGGTGTCCATCTTGGCAACTTCACTTAAACATGATTATATTCTGAAAAAAAAAATCACTTTTCTAGCCATTACTAATGTCATATCTCAGGAACACAAGGGGAGATATTTGGTCAGACACTGAATTGGTGACACTAATCTTGAGACTGTGCTGATTGTATAGATCTTCTGTGCTGCAGCAGGGAAGATGTGTGTGAAGCATCCAGGTTTTCACAGACATGGATGTAAACTATAACAGAAATTTCACTGGTGCACAGAGGCATACAACCACAAGGTCATAATTCTAGTTCCTGTTTGTAGTCATGAGCTGGATGTGGAGGAGAGCCCACAGCTGACACCAGAGGAAGCTTGGAATAAACTGGGACTCAAACACAACCCAGAGCCACTGTAAGTCTGATCCATTCATGCTGCCTTTTTAATTTTTATTTATGTATATTTGGTTCTGTTTGCCTCTCAGTTGTTCTCACGCTCTGTTGTGTCCACTGGAAGTGTGTCAGAAGTGACAGAAATCAGAAGTGTCCTCCAGCAGTCTTTTCTTAAGCAGACACATTTTAATGCATGCCATTTTGTATCTGTATGTCGTAAATAGTAGCATGAACACTGTCTCATCCCTCTCTTTCTCCTGTTTCTCCCACTCTATCTCTAGTGAGAGTAGGTACTCACAAAAAGAAACAAATAGTTGAACTGTATATGTGTTAAAACAAAGTCAGTAACAAGTGAAATACATTATTGAATATTCATTTCATGTTAATTAGCAATAGAAAAGGCCAAACTTCACTCAGCTGCAAAATGTTATGGACATGCTGGTGCAAGATTATTGTAAGCGTAGTGTCTTCTGTGACTTGGACCTTGAGATGAGGCAGGTAGCGACTGCAATGCACAATGCGTGGTGCTAACAGTGGCCACAATCCATTCTTTGTGAATTTGCCTTGAGTGTATACTGGATGTATTGTGTAAAATAAATGATACTTAAAAACTGTGAAATTTACATTTTGCTATTTGCTCAGAAAAAAAACATGGAGGGTAATTTTTTCATCCTATCTAGTGCAACAGAGATTCTTGAACCGTAACAGTATGGATGCAAATTATTGTGGTGTGTAGACATATTGGAGCAGTTGTTCTACAGTAATTGTCTTTCTGGATGACGTTGTATTTCTGTTTGTACCTCAGGTTCAACAGTGTGTTCAGCTTTAAAAGCAGTGCCGGTCAGAAGCCTCGGAGGCAGAGGTGGGCTAAGAGAGCAGTCCGCAGCATCGGCAAACACATCAGGTTCTCAGAGACGTGTGGAGATAACAAACAGCCACAGACCAGCACCACTCTCTGCAAGGTACCACCACCTGTAAACTGTTGAAGGGTTACCACTGTCTTAGTCAGAGTTGTGGTTTGACAGGAGCTCCTGATCTGATTGCTTGGAATGGACTTATAGTTGGTAAAATAATCTGTGCTGACTCAACTTAGCTGCTGTGTTGGATATTTCCAACCAGACAGCTGCAGGGTCCTGTGCATCCATCTACTCTGGGTGTTGCAGGCAACACTTGCTGAGGGGGATCCTCACTTGTTCCCAGACCAGCTGAGAACTCTTCACTGAAAACCTCTCCATCTCTCTTGACTTTGAACTTACGATTCTGCAACCAAAATTTCCAAATACATCACAATTTTTTTTTACAATTCAAGGTGCTTCTTTCCACACACCTAAATTCAGATTGACTTTATGTATGAACCACGAGTGTTTTTAGAAAATGGCAGTTTAATTTACCATATTCATTCATTCATGCTCATTATGTAGCTCAACATGTGTTACGGCATTCCAAATATGAGTTTGTCCTCAAATTATAAAAAAAAACAACAAGTGAGAGATTTTAAAACATCAGTTCAAAATGAAGACTCTCTCTGGACACAGGAGCGTTTTAGCTAGGGGTGGGCGGATTGATACAATAAAAGAGATACTAAAGGCACAGCATTTTCATTTTGAAGATCAGTCCTACTGATCCTAGTGTCAATAGGATCGACACTAAAACCGGGGTCAGTTTCTCTCGTCTACTTCGTACCTCTTTGTATTTCAAGAGTCAAACTGTATGTGCAAACAGTGTTCTGTGGTCATGAATTCATCTAGTGCATGTGCTATTTCTCAAACAACATATGCGTCACATATGCACAGCACGCTGTGGCGTGCACTCTGACAGGCTAAATCCAACACGTGATAGCAGTGATGGCTTAATGAAAGAGGGAAAAACAGAAAGAGAACTGTTTGCCAGAGTCCTGCACAGGTCCATTTTTGAAAACCTGCATCTGACCATACCCGTAAAGCTCAGTACCAGAATCAACCCCTTACCCGTAATTTTGTCTTAAGTCAAAGCCGCACCCACCCACACTCATTAATAAAGGTCCTGTGACCTGACCCACACCAGTGATTTAACACACAGGCAACAGTCACTCACATTAAGCTGGGTTCTCTGTTCTTGAATTACAAATCCAGTGGATAAAAACTCTCTTTCATTGACTGCTCTTGGCCCCCGTTTATACGACAACAATTTCAACTGAAAATGGTGAAGTTTAGTTGCGTTTTTTGCTGATCGTTTACACGACAGCGGCGTTTTGGGTGCATGAAAATGCAGAGTTTTGAAAATGGGTTCTAGAGTGCAACTTTTCTGAAATGGCAGCATCTCTGTTGTCATGTAAACTTGCAATATGCAGTTCCTCTGAAAACAGAGACTTTTCGCACATGCGCATTACGGTTTTAGTCACTAGGCATGCCGACCGTCACAACAACAATGCCGAGCTCTATTTGTGCTGCTCACCCTGTTGATTTGAAGTGAAGTGTAGATCTGTTACTGTAGCAACTCAACCTCGTTGTCCATCCAGACAAAAGTTATCTGTGCATGCTTTCGCCATTGTGTCTTCTTTGTTTTGGTTTGTAATCAACACGTTGTAGAGGAAGGCACTTCAGCGCAGGTGCATGGCGTCATGCTGTGGTGTTGCTTTGCAAATTTACACTGCCACCCATTGGCCTGGCGTGCATACTACAGCATTTCCAGTAGATTTCGTGGCTCCGTGTGAACGGGGATCGTTTAAATAACGTTGTCATATAAATGCAGAAGTTTTTTAAAACGCAAAGGACAGACTTTTCCGTTTTTAGAGAAACCGTTGTCGTTTAAACAGGGCCTAAATGTCAGGGGATCATGTCACCATTTCTTTTCTGAGCTCTCAAAGAGATCGCACCTGTGACCTGTAAACAGTAAATGTGAACTGCTACAGTGTGAGCTTTCCTTCTCCTCTTGTGACTGCAAATTCAGTGTAGACTGCACTGCACACTTGTGTTACATCATAAGCAAGTTTGGCCTTTAGGACTGTACCAAAAACACGTATTTTGCTTCAGTTCAATAGGTGTTTCTTTTGTAAAAAGAAGCATCCACATCCTTACATGACAGATAATTAATTACCTAAATGTTGGACATTTATGTCAGTTGGCTGCAACCCTGCATATTGATTTTGCCTTGCTTGGTGTTTTAAAGATGCAATGACAATATTCCATACTGCACAGTGTTCCACTCCAAAGTTTCATCACCCATATCAGAGCATTTAAACTCCTCACCAACATTGTAGTGTTGTCACGATAAATGAGTGCATAAATGAGTAATATAAATTAACTAAATTAATGAATTGAATCAATTTCAAAGTACTGGTATTTTCCAAATGCAGTATAGTACCATTTGGAATACTCTAGTACCACGGTACTATTTTAGTACCGGTATACCATACAACACTACAACATTGTCTTGTGTTGAGTTGTAGGAGAACCGGATGGAAGCCAGGTATGTTAAACCACCTGCACTGATAATCTATGGCAGTCAGAAATGGAAAGTAGCATAAAGTTTTATGAGTTTGAATGTTACACGGAAGACTTATTAAATTAAGATTGTTTCACAGGTCAAAAACTTCCTTGAAAAGACTCAGAGAGAGACCCAGATGACTCCATGTGACCAGGGTGAGATGGAAGGAGGAAGCACAAAGGAACCTGAGGACAAGCATCCACATCTGGGAGAAGTAACGGGAGAAGAAGAGAAGAGGAGGAGGAAGAGGATGAAAAGTGAGGGTGTGGAAGAAGATGGTTCTGACACTCCATCCAGTGTAGTTGCAGAGAGAAATCTCAACTCTTCTACTGGGACTGTTGATAGTGAGAGGGAGGAGGAGGTGGAGGAGGAGGAGCAGTCTGGTAGACTGTTAACATGTCTAGAAATTCCTGAGTTTCTCATGTCCGACACACCTGAAAGCAACAGTGGTAAGCAAGCATCTGCCAGTCCAATGATTCTGATGGCATACTTTTGTTTTTAGAACTTGTTTGTAGAAAAATCAGACCATCCTGATGAAAACTGTTGCAGTGTATTGCTGAAATGTGTGTGTGTGTGTGTGTGTGTGTGTGTGTGTGTGTGTGTGTGTGTGTGTGTGCGCGCGCACGCACGCAGAGTTGATGGTGAAAAATAGGAAGAAGCCAAAGAGTAAGAAGAGGAAGCAGCAGGTTCCAGCAGAGATGGCAGCTGAACCAGAGCTGGCTAAATACTGGGCTCAACGCTACAGACTCTTCTCTCGTTTTGATGAGGGGATCAGGCTGGACCGAGGTCAGTCTACACTCAATAACTAATATGTAGTCAGAAGGCAGTCATTAATATTTCATTTACTTGTTATGATAATGAAGTCTTTATTGTTGTGCATTTTTTTTTTAGCATTTTTTATTTCACATATTATACAACCCCAATCCCCCAAAAATTAAGACAAGATATTTAATGTTCAAACTTAAAAACTGTATTGTTTTTTGTAAATATACACTAGTTTTGAATTTGATTCCAGCAACACATTCAAAGAAGTTGGGACAAGGGCAATAAAAGACTGGAAAGGTTGTGGAATGTTTAAAAACAAAAAAAACACCTGTTTGGAAGATTTCACAGGTAAACAGGTCAATCAGTCACAGCATCCTCAAAAGGCTCAGTTATTCAGAAGCAAGGACGGTGCAAGGTGGAAAAACTTCTGCTTTGTGGAAAAACTGTGTGGGCAAATAGTCCAATTGTTTAAGAACATTTCTCGAGGAACAGTTGTAAAGAATTTAGGGATATCACCATCTACAATTCAGTCTGGCAACAAATTTGACACTTTTAATTAGGAAGTACTTGTTTGACGACATTCGGACTTAATTATCGTTGACAATTTTTAGTTTTTTATACGTATTGGGTACTACTGATCCCAAATAGCTCGGAGAATTTTGCATACCAAACAAAAGTTCAGGTCTCAGGAGCATATATGTGAATGTGCAGTAGTTATCGTTGCATAACAGCCTGGCACAGGTTACAGCGTGATGATTAGAGGCATAATGGCAGGGCATAAAGGTCCAGGTGTAAAAAACAAAACAAAACAAAAAAAAACAACAACTCAATCATTTAGGATTTTGCTAAAAGAGAAGGAAATCGCCTGATGATTTGTATGTATAGATCCCAGGGTACTTTTTATTTTGTATTTGGGAGCTGTTTAAATGCGTAATGTGCAATTTGTGGTAGATTTTAATTTGAACTATTGAACTATTAATATTGTTTACTGAATCTGAATCTCACTCTAAGTAATGATAGATATGTACATATATATATATATATATATATATATATATATATATATATATATATGTATACATATATTATATGTATATACTGTATATATATATTATATGTATATACTGTATATATGTACAGTACAGGCCAAAAGTTTGGACACACCTTCTCATTTCTTTATTTTCATGACTATTTACATTGTAGATTCTCACTGAAGGCATCAAAACTATGAATGAACACATGTGGAGATATGTACTTATATATATATATATATATGAAGTAGGTGATGGACTGTGTTGTTCTATATTCAATTGAATATAAGTGAAAAAAAAACATTTGTCAATCGTTGCAATCTGTTTTTATATAAGTTTTACTTTTTTTTTCGATTTGGGGTTGTACTTCACCACATTTTAAGTCACCTCATTTGCAAAATCACATAAAAACTTGGGTAAACTGTACACAGCAGAGTGGAGCTGAAGACATGCACCACATCAGCAGCTGAGGCAGAGAAGATGTTTAATGGATAGGTTCGCATTGTTTCTAAACTAGCTTGTTACAGTACTTGCATGTGTTACCAACACACATTAAAAGCGTTACTGGTCAATATTATTGTTCCTCCTGTTCATCCTGGCTGCAGAGAGACACTGGTCTCATCTTTTTAGAACCAGATTCCCTCCTTGTGTTTTATCCCTCAACTGTTTCAGCAAGGATGGAATGTAACTAACAAGACTGATAATGCTATGATTTGTTTAACTCAGAGTGCTGATGTCCCACCAGGGGCAATTTGTGCGAACAGTTTGCCTTACACACATACTATAACATACAGTAACATGTAGACACATAAATAGATGACTAATACATTTAAAAAAGAATATAAAGTATGCTTAGGAGTTTAGTGGAATACAGGAATCTACAAATAATAAAGTTTAATAGACTGATTATCAATAGAGGAGATTAAAAAACAATAAAAGAATAAAATAATTTCACAGAGAATTTAAAAAACAGATTGCAGAAGGAATAAATAATTTTGAATAGTGGTTAGTTTTACAAACAGGTAAAATGTTACGATAATTTTACCCTCAAGAACATGTTCAGAAGAAGCTAAAATACTTGAAGCTTTCTAGAAGTTTTTTGACTGCAAAAACAGGTCATGTCCTCTTGTGTCACTCCTGTGATCTTAGAGCAGATTTTAAAAATGCTATTTAGACTTTATCTGTCTTTCATTGTGAGGCTGTGAAACCAGCAGATACATGAAAAACACAAGAGGCTGCCATATTCATAATATAATATAATATAATATAATATAATATAATATAATATAATATAATATATTGTAATAGAATTTATAATATTTTGCCATAACTGGGTAGAGGACCTAAGAGCTAGGCTCATGATGTAGGGGTGCAGAAGGTCAATAATACACTGTGTGCACAATTATTAGGCAAGTTGTATTTATGAGGATTAATTTTATTATTGAACAACTACAGTGCTCTTGGTCAATCCAAAATGTTAATAAACCTCAAACTTCAATATTTAAGAAAGTAAAAGTGAGGTTTTGGCTATCTTAGGAGAAAATCTATGTGTGCACAATTATTGTACAACTATTAGTGTGCAGAATTATTATGCAACTAAATGAAAAATGAAAATTTTCACATCTCACTTGTTTATTTTCATCTATTAAAGTGAGAATAATAAACAAACAACTCAAAATCTTCAAACAAACATTTCTGACATTTCAAAAAAAAAAAATCAGTGACCAATATAGCCACCCTTCTTTTCAATAATGGTCATAAGCCTTCCATTCATGGAGTCTGTCAGTTTCTTGATCTGTTGACGATCAACTTTTTGTGCAGCAGCAACCACAGCCTCCCAGACACTGTTCAGAGAGGTGTACTGTTTTCCTTCCCTGTAAATCTCCCGTTTAAGAAGGGCCCACAAGTTCTCAATAGGGTTTAGGTCAGGTGAGGAAGGGGGCCATGTCATTATTTTTTCATCTTTAAGGCCTTTACTCGCGAGCCACACAGTGGAGTACTTCGACGCATGTGATGGAGCATTGTCCTGCATAAAAATCATGGTCCTCTTGAAAGATGCAGACTTTTTCCTGTACCACTGCTTGAAGAAAGTGTCTTCTAAAAACTGGCAGTAGGTTTGGGAGTTCATTTTGAGTCCATCTTGAACCCGAAAAGGTCCAACTAGCTCATCTTTAATAATACCAGCCCATACCAGTACCCCACCTCCACCTTGCTGGCGTCTGAGTCGAAGTGGAGCTCTGTGCCCATTACTGATCCAGCCACGGGCCCATCCATCTGGTCCGTCAAGAGTCACTCTCATCTCATCAGTCCATAAAACCTTTGAAAAATCTGTCTTCAGATATTTCTTGGCCCAGTCTTGACGTTTCAACTTATGTGTCTTGTTCAGTGGTGGTCGGGTTTCAGCCTTCCTTACCTTGGCCATGTCTCTGAGCACTGAACACCTTGTACTTCTGGGCACTCCAGGTAGGTTGCAGTTCTGGAATATCACAGCACTGGAGGATAATGGGCTCCTGGTAGCTTTATGTTTGATTCTTCTCAAATCTTTTGCAGTTAATTTGCGTCTTTTTTTCTCAACACGTTTCTTGCGACACTGTTGACTATTTGCAACAAAACGTTTGATGGTTCTGTGATCACGCCCCAATATCTTGGCAATTTCAAGAGTACTGCATCCCTCTGAAAGACTTTTTACAATTTTTGACCTTTCAGAGTCAGTTAAATCTCTTTTTTGGCCCATTTTGCCTGAGGAAGAGAAGCTGCCCTAATAATTATGCACACCTTGATATAGGGTGTTGATCTCCTTAGGTCACACCCTCCCTCGTTAGACAAATACACATCACCTGATATGCTTAAATCCAATAAGCATTCAAGTTTATACAGCTTGGAGTTGGAGAATATGCACAAAAATGATGATATGGTCAAAATACTCACTTGCCTAATAATTGTGCACACAGTGTATACTGTGGAGCCTGGCCATGTGGGGCTCTATTAGTGAGCACAAACATTTTCAACTGAATTCTAAAATCAACAGGAAGTCAGTGCAGAAAGGTTGAAATAGGTGTAATATGTGATTGTCTGTTAGAGCATGTTAAGGGTAAACTAATGCATCAATTGTGGCACAGTGCTTTACAGCGTGTTTACTGGGCAGTAAGGTAAGTGGAATGCAACGTGGGGAAACCCAACAGCTTAGTGGCTTAAGGAAAATCTGAATTTGGTATCAAGAAACAAATGGCCACAACTCTTCAAAACTTGGACACTGGACTTGGAGGTCCCTAGACTTCAATCATGTCATCCCTGAACCCACCACATATTATCAAGACACATTCTTATGAAGTGTGAATAACCATGAGCAAATTAAAGGATGCATCACAAGCAAATAGAGCACACTGCTTTTAGCTTCACCTCCAAAAACAACAGAGACTTTTACCACCAACAGATAGTGCTGCTACTCAGTTTTGCCTCACAGGGCTTTACAACATACGACATTCCTCTGTCCTTTGGACCCTCACAACCGATAAAGAGAAACTCCCCAAAAAAACCCTTTAACGGGTAAGAAAATGGTAGAAACGTCAGGAAGAGCAACTGAGGAGGGATCCCTCTTCCAGGACGAACAGATGTGCAATAGATGTTGTATAGAACAGATCAACATAATAATTGTTGGTCATCCATATGACAACATGATACATAAAGAGAGGGAGAGACAGTGAGACAGAGACGGAGAGAGATGCAGGGCAGACAGTGATGATAATACCTACAATAACATAATTTCTTGTAATAATATAATAACAGTAATTTTAATAGTTTATGTTATAAGTATACAGTCATGGAAAAAATTATTAGACCACCCTTGTTGTCTTCAATTTCTTGTTCATTCTAATATCTGGTACCACTAAACGTATAATACAATGAACACAACAAAAAATGCAGCTGGTCACATAATACTTTATGTCCTATTTGACATTCTTAAGCTTAATTGATTCCCAGGGTATATAAGAGGCCATTTCATGTCACAAGCAGCACTGCACATGCAAAGGCCTAGAGTGGTTTCCTGCTTACATTCAAGCCGTAGCACAACTCAGAAGTTGTCAGCTCTCACATAATGCCTAAAACAAAAGAATTATGTGAAGCCACAAAGGCAGCCATCTTGGCACTGCTGGAAATTGGCATGAGTGAGAGACAGGTAGCGAAAAAACTGAAGATCTCCAAGACAGCCGTTCATTACAACAAAAAAAAACAAGCTGAACATGGCACTACCAAATTGCTACCTGGCCGTGGCAGGAAACGTCTTTCTACCCCACGAGATGACCGTGCACTCATCCGTTCCTGTGTCAGGAATCGTCGTCAGACCTCCAGGGACCTTAAAAATGAGTGGGCACTGTCGAGAAATGTGACTTGTTCGGCAAGGACAGTTCGAAACCGACTTGTTGAAGCTGGTTTGAAGTCACACAGAGCACGCAAGAAGCCCTTCATCAATGAAAGGCAGAGGAAGGCCCGGTTACTCTTTGCTCGAGACCACAAGGATTGGACTGTTGATGATTGGGCTAAGGTTCTCTTCAGTGATGAATCCAATTTTGAATTGATGCCCACTCCAGCCAACTTACTGGTTAGGAGGAAGCCTGGAGAAGCTTACAACCCAGACTGTCTTGCCCCTACAGTAAAACATGGGGGTGGATCAGTCATGATCTGGGGTTGTTTCAGTCTGAGTGGAACAGGGCAAATGCAATTGTGTGAAGGCCGAATGAACCAGGTCATGTACAGGACTACCCTTGAAAACAGTCTTCTTTCATCAGCTGGAAAACTCTTTCCTGCCTCGAATGACTGGATTTTCCAACAAGACAATGCCCCTTGCCACACGGCAAGGTCAGTTAAAGCCTGGATGGAGAACCACAACATTCGCACCATGCCTTGGCCTGCTCAATCACCAGATCTTAATCCAATTGAAAACCTGTGGAAAATCATCAAACTCAAAATGGAGAACCACAAGCCCAAAAACAAAGAAAATTTGTTTGAATTTGTCCAACAGGAATGGGCTGCTGTGACAGCAGAACAATGTCAGAAGCTGGTGGAGAGCATGCCAAGACGCATGGCTGCAGTCATCAAAAAACAATGGTTATGCAATCAAGTATTAACTCTTGTGTGTATCATGTGTTTAAAGCAAACAGAAAAGAAAACATGGAATGCTTAAAAGTAGTGTTTTTGGCGGTACAATGCCATAGCTATTGATGTAAGAATTTAAGTAATTTTGGTTATTATCAAGAAAACCATGGAAAATGAATAGTTCTTAGTTCTTAAATTAAACTCTCATGAGCTATTTTTGTTGTTATCATTATAATTGTCCAAACAAATGTACCTTTAGTTGAGCCAGGCATTAAAATTAACAAGAAATTGAAGAAAACAAGGGTGGTCTAATAATTTTTTCCATGACTGTATATTAATATATGATAGCATATGTATGTGACAATAATAATCATATGTGTATAATAATAATGGAAGTATGACTAATAATAACAGCAGTAGTAGGAGGCATCAGGCAGGACCAAGGCAGCACAACTGCGACACATGATCTGGGCATAGCTGCAATTTGAAGGAACCTGTGAGACAGTGGAGCACAAAGGCTCTGAGAGGAAGCTGAGTTGGTGACATGCAGTTAAGCTGAGTTGGCAATATGCAGTCATAGGACGTGAATGAAGAACCAACTTTTCAGAAACTGAGGAGAGAGAGAAAAGGAGAGAAGAGGCTCTGTGTATTATAGGAGGTCCCCTGGCAGACAAGGCCTATGTCAGCCTAACTAGGGGCTGGTCCAAGCAAGCCTGAGCCAGCCCCAACTATAAGCTTTATCAAAAAGGAAAGTCTCAAGTCTAGTCTTATGGAGATGGTGTCTACCTCTGAGACTGAATCAAGGAGATGGAGCCTGATAGCTGAAGTCTCTGGCTCCTGATCTACTTTTGGAGACTTTAGGAATTACAAGTAACCCTGCATTCTCTGAGCGCAGTGTTCTGGTGGGATAATATGGCACTATGAGCTCTCTAAGATATGATGGAGTCTGACCATTTAGAGCTTTATAAGTTAACAGTAGGATTTTAAATTCAATTCTGGATTTTACAGGGAGCCAGTGCAGAGAAACTAAAACAGGAGAAATGTGATCTCGTTTCTTAGGTCCTGTCAGTACACATGCTGCTGCATTCTCAATCAGCTAAAGAGTTTTTTAAGACTTTTTAGAGCAACCTGATAACAGGGAATTATGGTAATCCAGCCTAGATGTAACAAATGGGTGGACCAATTTTTCTGCATCTTTTTGGGAACGGATAAGCCTAATTTTTGCAATATTACGTAGATGAAAGGAAGTCTGTCGAATTTGTTTTATATGGTAGTTAAAAGACAAATCTTGATCAAATTTTACTCCGACATTTCTTATGGTTGTGCTAGAGGCCAGAGCAATGCCATTCAGAGAAACTATATCTTCAAATAGAGAGTGTCTTAAGTGTTTGTGACCAAGAACAATACCTTCAGTTTTGTCTGAATTTAACATAAGGAAATTGGAGCTCATGTTTTTATGTCTTTAAGGCATGTTTGAAGTTCAGTTAATTGATCTGTGTCTTCTGGTTTGATAGATAGATACAACATGCATAACAACTCCAACTCCAATTTACTTTCCTCCAAAATAGCTGACTTCATTCCTTGGTCTTTATACCTAGATAAGATCAGGGTCCTAGTGCTGTAATGTATGGTTTTGTTCTTCTTACAACCAGTTTGCACTCTAGAATATGTTCAATCGTAGCTGAAACAACATGGAAATGATGCCCCCCTACACTCCCAAGCCCCCACTCCCTTTTTTTTCTAGATCTCATTTTGTTATGAGTAAGTTGTGTATTTGTATGTACAATATATGTCTAATTTAAAAAAAGAAAAGATAAAAAATTCTGCTTATTTCTCTTAAGGAAAGTAATTATGAGTATTTAATTGCCATGTTGGTTTCCTCTGTGGTCACAGACCTGGGGCCTCATTTATAAAAGAGTCCTTAGGATTCATACTAAAAGTTGACGTGCGCCCAAAGGCTGAAAATGACGTGCGTCAAAAAATAATCTGATTTATAAAACCGTGCGCACGCACACTTGCACGCAATGTTCTCTTTATAAATCACAGACCTCCCGGAGTTGTGCGCACCCAGATCCGCCTCATATTCCGCCCTCTACACGCCCTAGTTCCACCATAAATGGTCATGCAAATGACCTCATGAATGCGATCTGCATATAAATAAGCCGGCTTGCAAGCATGCTAGCATTCTCTAGTTGTGTGAGTCACGGCAACAGGTGTGAGAAACGAACCAAAAAACGGAATTTCCTTTAACCCTTTAACGGGAGGTGGAGGACTGAAGAAAGATTTTATTTGGCGACCACAGCAGCGGGATCACTAATAAAAGAAAGCGGAAAAAAGTGGCAACACATCAGTGCTGCTGATGCTGTCAGCTGTGTCTGTGGGACTGCACGGACAGTGACAGAACAAAAAAAAAGGTGGTCTGATCTAAAGGTAGACCAAATATTTCTACTCCTTTACCAACATGTAGTTATTGTGTTGCTTTTAAATTTGAGGATGTTTGACATTGATGTGCGACATAAAGAATCACATTCATTAAAGGTGGAGGCAAAAAGGAGTATGTGCCAGTGCCATCTTGCGCAATTACGCACGAGGGTCACCACAGTGTTTATATGTTTATGGCAATTAGTCTGATCAGACACCCGGCCTGAATTACAGCATGAACCAGTGGTATCCCTGCCCTAAAATACAACGTGTAATTTGAAATACAATACAATACATCCTCTCCCCCTCCTGCGCTCACAAAATGGACAATGAGACGTTAGAGGCAGTGCAGATTAAATACGTATTTAGAAAGAATTTCAATTCAGGATTTGAGTTGGATTTTACAACGTTTTTATGAAACAATTATCACTCACACCAAGCGCAAAATAAGGCTGCTGGATTTAATTTCAATGATAACGTGGATCTAAGGTGGATATAGCGTGACATTAAATTTGTGTGAGGCATCAATAAAAATCTGACTCCACTTCTCCACCTCGCCGTCTGTGTCGCCACTTCCCAGTGTCTTCAAAATGTGCGCACATGACTCAGAGTTTGCTTACAGGTGCACACATTCTCCAGGCAAGTTTATTTTTATAAATCACAACCTTTGTGTGGTAAGTGGCGTACGCCACTTTCAAGCCCCGTTTTGTGCATAAGCAAGCTTTATAAATGAGGCCCCAGCTTGGCAGATAAAACCATCATAAACTGATGTAATGCTTCATTCTTAAGAACATCAGCTTACATTATAATTAGTTTCAGTCATTATCTTAAAGGTCCATTTTGTAGATATTGGCATAAATAGTATATATCAATCAATCATTTATTTGTGACTTATTATGAATTATACAAGCTACAACTTCAGTAAAATATGATCTCATCAACTCCTTTAACTTGTGTACTATAATTTAGTTATTTTGTGTGTCTTTTAACATTGTTGGCTGCTGCTTTATGATTGTCCGTGTTCCTGGATTGTTCTGGTAATCCATGGTCTCTGGTTGTGGAAAGATTTAACCGTCCACACATCCCAACCTCGACAACCATATGGTCACTCTATCAAACATGAGCAGTGCCGTACTGCAGCTACCTCTGCACAGTGCATAACAGTGATACACAGCAGGAACAGGACAGCACCTCACATTCTCAAAGTCACACCTGCCCTATATTCACCGTAAGGCACACGCCTCCTCTCCTTCTCTCACCAGAGTCCTCTGCACCGCAAGATCCTCATATATAAAAAGAGTCACCTGGTTGAATCTGTCCAGGAATTAGCCAAGTTTTAGGGAATCAAAGGATATTACAGTTCTTGATATGCTGTTGGAAACTGATGCGGTCCAGTTTATTTCTAATGTTTGTACGATGGCAAGCAGGATGCTAGTTTAGCTGGTGCCCATCTCTTTCCATCTTCCTTGATGTTTAATGATGTTTACTTTGAAAAAACCTCGACCTGGCTAGCTAGCAGCTAGCTAGCTATAAATCAGCAGAAGGAGAGTTTACAGACTGGGTAGTTTACAACCTCATCCCTTTTAAAGACTCACAGCCACATGCCACTACATCTAATACCAACCACATACAGCACCGTTAAGACTTGCAATATAGACAAAGGAACCTAAATATAGCACAAATTTCATAGAGCTGACAGAGAGGTGACTGGAAGTATTCATGTTGACCAAACATATTTGAATATACTAGGCTGGATTACTGCAATTCCCTACTACCTGGTTCCTCTAATACGTATTTAAAAACTTGCCAGCTGTTCCAGAGTGTGGCAGCAACTGTACTAAGAGGAACTAAGAAAAGAGATGACATTTCGACTGTTTTAGCTTCTCTGCACTGGCTCCCTGTAAAAACCAGAACTGAATTTAAAATTCTTCTCCTCACTTACAAAGCTATAAATAGTCAGGCTTTCCTCTTTGGTAAAGCTCACAGTTAGGGCTGGCTCAGTCTTGTTTTGGACCAGCCCCTCGTTAGGCTGACATAGGCCTCGTCTACCGGGGGACCTCCTATAATACACAGAGCCCCTTCTCTCTCTCTCTCTCTCTCTCTCTCTCTCTCTCTCTCTCTCTCTCCTCAGTTTCTGAAAAGTTTTTCTTCTGCATTTCCTAACATTAAAGTCCTATTACTGCATATTGCTTCTTCTCTGAGCCTTTGTGCTCCAATGTCTCAGGTTACCTCAATTTGCAGCTACGCCTGGATCGCGTGTCGTGGTTGTGTTGCCTTGGTCCTGCCTGATGCCTCCTACCACTGCTATTATTATTACTTCTACCCCTACTACTACTACTCTACTTACTTCAAAAAAACCCTGCAGAAAGATTCCAACATCACAATCTTACCTGCAGATAAGGGGAGATGCACCGTTGTCCTTAACGCAGCTGACTATCACTCTAAAGTCAGCAGCCTCCTCTGTGACTTAGCAACTTATGAGACCCTAAAACGAGATCCCACCAACACCTACAAACTCAAAGTGGTTAACTGCCTGCAAAAGCTGGAGAAAGGTCAGGTCATCGACCGAGCCCTGTACTACAAACTCTATCTGGGCGATGCTATCCCTTGCATATACGGGCTGCCGAAAATTCACAAAGAGGGCGCCCCTTTGAGACCTATTGTAAGCAGCATCAACTCTGTGACGTATAACATTGCCAAATATCTTGCCACCATCCTTTCCCCATTGGTGGGGGGCACCCCCCACCACATAAGGAACTCTATGGACTTTGCCAACAACATCAAACAAATCAGCCTAGACCCTGAGGAAACTATGGTTTCATATGACGTGACATCGCTTTTCACTTGCATTCCCACGGGAGACGCAGTACAGACAGTTAAGAGAAAACTGCTACTGGACCACACTCTGTCTGAAAGGACCAACCTCTCTCCTGAACAGGTGTGTGACCTCCTTGACCTTTGCCTCAGCACCACTTATTTCCAATACAACAACGGTTTCTACAGGCAAAAACACGGCTGTGCCATGGGATCACCTGTATCCTCTATTGTAGCGAACCTGTATATGGAGGAGATGGAGAGTGTGGCACTGAAAACATTCTGTGGCCACTCCCCGAGGCACTGGTTCAGATATGTGGATGACACATGGGTCACCATCAGGAAGGGTGAAGTTGAACCTTTCACAAAACACCTCAACTCGGTGGATAAAAACATCAAATTCACAAGAGAGGATGTCAAAGACAGCTGTCTGGCGTTTCTAGATTGCGTGGTACGCATTGAAACTAATGGGGAACTCAACATTGGGGTCTACAGAAGACCCACCCACACAGATCAGTACCTCCTGTTTGATTCACACCACCCACTGGAACACAAGTTGGGGGTGATCCGCACTTTAAAACATAGAGCACAAAATATCCCATCTGAAGCAGATGGGAAAAGAAGGGAACATAAACACATTCACTCTGCTCTTCAAACTTGTGGCTATCCAAACTGGGCTTTTATCAAAACAGCGAAAAAGCCCAGGGAGGACAAGAAAGACGAGGTCCACAGGAAGAGGAACAATATTGTCATCCCCTATGTGGCAGGAGTTTCAGAGAAACTCAGGAGAATCTTTAACACCCACCAAATCCCAGTACACTTCAAGCCCAGTAACACCCTGAGGCAGAAGCTGGTCCATCCCAAGGACAAAATTCCAAGGGAGAAACAAAGCAATGTGGTGTATGCGGTGCAGTGCAATGAAGAATGCTCTGACCTGTACATTGGAGAGACTAAGCAGCCATTACACAAACGGATGGCGCAACACAGGAGGGCCACTACTACAGGCCAGGACTCAGCAGTCCACCTCCACCTCAAGGAGCAGGGGCACTCCTTTGATGACCACAAGGTGCGCGTTCTAGCCAGAGAGGACAGATGGTTTGAGAGAGGGGTAAAAGAAGCCATTCATGTCAAACTAGAGCGGCCATCTTTAAACAGAGGAGGGGGCCTCAGACACCACTTGTCTCCTACCTACAATGCTGTCCTTAGAGCCCTCCCAAGGAAGTGCAGCTATCGTTCCCACCTGCAGTCAGGTGACCCCCAATGACCCTCCTAAGAGGGCGGGGAGGGGTAACGACCGCCCATCAAGGCCAACGACTCACATTAACACCTAACGAGTCTTTGGTTTCGGGTCACATGACCCTTGTTTTGCCACTAGCCTCCTGGTAGATAAATATCTGGTACTCCCCACCAGACTCTTTTAGAACTGAGGAAGCCTCTTGGATGAGAGGCGAAACGTCTTCTACTCACACGAGGTTAGTCCAGTTGCCATATTTTATGCCTGTTTGAGATTTATCATGACCTGGATGACTGAGAATATTCACAGATTTATTACTTCTACTATTCTTATACACATACACATATGATTATTATTGTCACATACATACACTAACATATATTAATATATAGGTTCACAAATGGTACCACAATTACTTTTATAATTGATATTTACTAAAATGAATGTTATTGTAGCTATTACTGTCTACCCTGCATCTCTCTCTGTCTCTCTTTATGTATCATGTTGTCATAAAGATTATTTTAATGTATTATTATATCCACATACTGTATGGGATAGGGCCATTCGGTTTTTGGACACTGTAGTTCTCTTACTCACTCAGCACAAGGGAGAAGTTTCAGTTGGTTGCAATCTACAACCTCACCACTAGATGCCACTAATTGCTACACACTAGACCAGTGGTGTGGGATGGATCTGTAGCACTGATATGTGCCAATGCTTTACACAGTGAAATGACACAGATGACAGTAACAGACAGACTGTAACTGAATCCATGTTGTTTGTTTGGCCTGGAGGGCTTGCTGTTGTTCAGTTCCACACTGAGGCTCTGAGAAATGCATTGTGCTGACTTCTAAAAGCATGAACAGTAGTCTGGGATAATATTTAAGATTTGGGGACATTATTGGATGCTGTAACAAAATCAGAGCTTTCTCACTAATGTCTAGGGTTCTGAAATAACCTAATGGCTCTGTTCTAGTAAAAACTGAGATTTCATTCAGCCGACTTGGCAGTTTAGGAAATGCTTTAACACAGATTCTGTCTGACGCACATATCAGTAACATAGTCATGTGTTTCAGAGGGCTGGTTCTCTGTGACGCCGGAAAGGATCGCTGAGCACATCGCCCTCAGGGTAGAGCACAGTTTCCCTGACTCTCAGCTGGTCATAGACGCCTTCTGTGGTGTGGGAGGAAACGCAATTCAGTTCGCCCTTACTGGAAAGAGAGGTAAGCCTAAAGTGTGTGTATGTGCTCGCACCTCTATTGAATTCTAATAGTGCATAATATCAGTGGTGGCACCTTTCTTCCATCAGTGTGATTTTTGTCGAGAGCTGTGCCTAGGTTTGATTTAATCGATAGCAGATGTATCAGGGTCAGCCATTTGTGACTGAAATGATTATTTCTATATATATGTTTCTTACCCTCGTTAAAATCTTTCATCATTACAGGATGGCTATGGTTGATAATAACCTTCTGAGCTACCATTGGACAATACATTAGGCAGTATTATTGGCTGATATAATTTTATCACAGATAGGCAGTCTTTGTCTGCAGGAAAAAAATATGAAAGGCAATCATAAGTATAGCAAGGAACTAGGTTATGCAAGGCTTCAGTTCAAAAATAATTTTCTGAATTCACTGAAAAAAGTCATTCTGATAATCCAAGATACTTGTAGTAAAAGCATGTACACTGGCATTGACAGTCTAAACTCTTAACTGGCCCCTGGTTTGAATGTTTCTGTTTAATCCTGTGATTGACTGTCCAGTGAGTCCTCATGCAGCGTTGTAAATGTCCCATTTCATGTGTAGACATTCCTGCAACGTAAAGAGTTCTCACCATCTCCCTCTCCTGCTGTGTTTTTTGTTGTGTTGTACTCTCAGTGCTGGCCATTGATATTGACCCGGTGCGGTTGGACTTGGCGCAGCACAATGCTACAGTTTACAGTGTCGCTGACCGAATCGACTTCCTGCAAGGGGACTTCCTTCAGCTGGCACCCCATCTCCGTGGTGATGTTGTCTTCCTGTCACCACCATGGGGAGGGCCAGACTACCTGACTGCTGAGTTGTTTGATATCAGGACCATGATGCAACCCGATGGATATCCTTTGATTTAAAACAGACAGAGTGAGAGAGAGAATGCTATAAAACGTCTTTAAACATAGATATACCTGGATATAGATAGATATAATCTGTCTCAAAATATTTTAATCTATAATCAAACCAGCATTACTCATGGTAGTGAAGTGTGGGGTCCTCTTGTCAATCAAGACTTTGAAAAAATGGGACAAACACCCAATTGAAGTTCTACACACTGAGATTTGTAGTATACTCAGAGTCTGGAACACCCCTAACAATGGATGCCAAGCTGAACTCAGCCAATTCCCCCTTTTAATTAGAAAGAGAATTACAAAAAAAAAAAGAGCATCAAATTATACACCCAAAAGCATGTGACCCCAACTACTACCATAACAAAGCTCTCAGTCGCCATGGGGAGAACATAGAGAGGAGTCCTAGGCTCACCTCCTCTAACAGTGAAAGGCCTCAGGACAACCCTCACACATTCCAGCCCAACCAAATTACATCTGAAGAAAAATAAATCTACATCAACTATCGACCACAAAACCCAAAACAAACTTCATTGCTATTTGGCCCTAAGCAGACAGTACACAATGGCAAACTATCTGACCACTGTGACAGATCAGAAACAGAGAACGACACTAACTATGTACAGACTCAGTGATCACCTGGACATAGAGACTGGCAGACACAGGTAGACCTGGCTGCCTAGAGAGGACAGGCTGTGTCAGCTCTGTCCCCAGAAACAGGTGGCGACAGAGCAACATTTCCTGCTACAACGTAGCACATATGAAGACATCAAGACAAAGTTCTTTATGAAAATTAAATGTTAACTGCAAGATTTTGATACATTATCTGACCAGACTGAAATAACACATCGATGTGGAGAAAATAGTGTTAGCACCATAGATGCATCAAAATATGCATGTCCTCCTAGCTAAAGAGACAACCAACACAACAACACCTAACAGCTGGAATTCATTTCCTCACAGATCACACACTGCCTTTTTGTTTAGTCCTACATTTCATGACTTATTTTTTCTGTCTGTGATGCATTGTTAATAATTGTTTCTTCAGTAATTTAATTACCTATTATATTCCACTGTGGTTAACTGAATTCACTTTAAGAAATCGAAATTTTGCTTTGGCAGCAGAAATGAAATGTCATACCAATGAAACTTATTTAATTGAATGAATTGAAATAGTAATGTTTTCGTGTTTGTATTAAATATTGGTTTCATTCTTAACAACAGACACATTTAAGATTTTCCGCCTGGCCAAACTGATATCAGATAACATAGTGTATTTTCTGCCTCGCAATGCCGACATGGATCAGGTCTGTATGTTCAGTCTTTGTATGTCTGGATGTATGAGTGGTGAATAGGCCATTAATTACTGCACAAGAACATTAACATTATATACTGTGTGGTATATGCCTGCTTACCTGGAAAGGTGGGAAAGCCAAATTTGTTTTGCCAGTGGATTTGTCTATCAAATTTGCTTACATGTATTTAATTTATTGGTAAGCAGATTGCTAAATAAGATTAATAAGATATTCACCAAATTTGGTACAGTTAATCTGACATGCATATTTAAAAGGTTTATTCAATTTGGAGAACGCACTGGTACATACCTTGCACTGATAAGATATTGGAGTATGTAATGGAGGGGCTTATCAAATTCAATAACCATTAACAAAACTGTTACAGCAGCACTTAGTGATAGATTTTCACCAAAGTTTGGATGGTGCATCTTGAGCAGATGGGTGTGCCAGATGTGGGGGATCACTACTAGTGAGATACTGTACATGCAAAGATCAAAGTCGTAATAGTAAAAAAAAAACCCCAATTGCAATTAAGGATTCATCTTATCATTCCTCAAAGTTTATTGACCATCAGGTTCCAAAATGTTGTATTACAGATATATATGGTCAGATAGATGAGCATGTTTTGTGGTTCTGGTTTGAAGATTTCTTGCTCCCACATTTTACAGTTGTACCTGTGACAGTTTGGACTGCAGACTGCAGAACCAGTTGCAGATAATATTTGATGGAAATAATGATAATAATCTGAGAACAAACAATAGGGTACTAACTAGGGTTGCAACAACATGAGATTTTTATGGTACAATAACTGAGGACAGTTATTGTATCTGGGGCTGTTATTGTAGTATAATAACTACAATAACTGTTTCCCTGTGTTACTTTGTTATTGTCGGTTACAGTGATCCTTAAAGGAATGAAAACAGAGTTGCTGTTGTTTTTTTTTGTTTGTTTTGTTTTTTGCTAAACGCTTTGTTATAATTAATACTTGAAACCATATTTTTAATCGAAGTTTGTGTAAAAAGATTTGACAGGCAACTAAGGATGAAAGATGCAAACGCGCAGCTGAGATTCTCTCTTCAGTTACATATCTTTGTTAGTACCATTGTTAAGCAAATAGTTTTTACACAGGGTGTATAATTTCACGGTATACTGCTGCAATCCTAGTTCTAACACTGCAGGTGCTTGTTTACTATACCAGATAATGCCATTTTAATCTGAACATTACCGAAATTACTAACTGGATCTACAACAACAACACAACAATCTTTGTCTTTGCTTTCTATTCTGGCCTGATTTAACATTATTAACCAACAACTGTGTGATAAATTATCATCTCCATGTCTATGTCTCCACAGATAGCCTCTCTAGCTGGTCCAGGAGGGAAGGTGGAGGTGGAGCAGAACTTCCTCAACAACAAGCTAAAGACAGTGACTGCTTACTTTGGCAGCTTGATAAACTAACTCTGGACATTAGGATTTTCCTCCACTAAATGAGAACAGAACAAAAATGTATTTCTAATCTATCTCTCTGTTTCTACTAGGAATCCACTCAGATACTAAAGAGTACAGTAATTTGACTTACTTTTTTGTAGTTTTACTTTTTATACTTCTGTCATAGACAAGAAACAATTCAGAGTGAATCTGATGATCTGCAGATACATTTACTGACCACCCTGCATGTTGAGTAATGATTAACTCTTGAAAAAGACTGTTAAGAGAGAGTTTAAGAGAGTTTTTTTCTGAGTAACAATTTAATCATATTCTTTTTTTATTGCACATTACAGCTAATAAATGTTTTTTAGAATATTGGCTGTCTTTTTAATTATTGATATGTCAACATTGTATTACACTATTTAGTTTTAGGCCTGGGCCCCATTTCAGAAAGCAGGATTAGGGAAAACTGAGTATGTTAAGCCTGAGATGAGGGAAAGTTTTTCCGTTTCACAAAGCCAGTTCGTTACTGCTGGCTCGCAGGTTCTCTTCATCTAAGCCTGAGGATGATTGCCTGCTGGGCGTGTAGCAGGAAGGAGAGACATGGCATGTCCTTTTGTGAATGAAGTCGTGGATGTTGAGGCACAGTTTATTCAGAGGCTGTTGCATAAGGAGAAGGTGATTAGACCTCGTTTGAATGTCTCCCCAGAGGAGTGTCTGTATGAAAGATACACTTTCACCTCACATTCTATCATTTATCTAACAATCTTCTCCACCCAGATATATCAAATATTACACATTGTGGATTGCCCTTTGATTCTTCAGCAGCAGAAGTTCAGAGACACAGAACATCAGAGACACTGAACATATCAGCAAGGCAACAGTTTGTCTGACCGTAAGAAAAGTGACTCTGGCTCTGAAAAGACTTTTGCCTGTTTTTGTGATTTTCCCTGGACATAATTCAGAAAGGATTATCAAAGAAAATTTCCCAGGGGCATCGGTGGATTAGTGGATGCAGTGGGCGCCCCATGTACAGGCGCTTAGTCCTTGCTGCAGCGGCCGCGGGTTCAAGTCCAGCCTGCAGGCCTTTGCTGCATGTTGTTCCCTCTCTCTCTCCGCCCTTTACGCTAAGCTGTCCTGCCATTAAAGGCAATAAAAGCCACAAATATAATCTTTAAAAAAAAAAAGAAAGAAGAGGAATCCCCCAGAGTTGCAGGGTTGTCAGTGTTAATAAGAAATTAATCTACGTGGATGCATTATGCAATGATTCATGAAAACTTTTCATATATTCAAAGATTCCGCAGTGTAATTGGCTGCATTTATGGGACTCACATCATATCATAGCCTCATCAGGGAATAAAGGAGATCACATGAAAAGCAAGTCATTTCACTGCAATTCAGTAATTCAATTAACCTCAGCCTAATATTGACAGAATGAAGTAAAATATAAGTAAAATGTCTTCCAGTCTGTATAATATCTTTGTGTTTGATTTTAAGTGCGTTTGGGCCCCATCAGATTACAGCTGAATAAGAGGATATAGCAAATTATATTAAAATATATAAACACTGTTAAGATATAAAAAATGTTTCAATATTTTCTGTATATTAGACATGCTTTAATGCATCACATTACATAACATCACTTCACATTACCTATTAACACACTCTGCAATTTCCCATCCCACCTCACACTGTTCAGCTGCAGCTGCCGTAATAGATTTTTTTTTGTTTGTCTTCTACGATTCAGTTGGGATTAAATAAGTGGCTCAGCTTTTAGCTCTGCTTCCTGACACTGAGAATCATGTTATGTGCACTTCACTGATGATGGCTTATGGTGCTCACTGTGAACACGCTCCCCTCAGGCTGAACATACTCAGAGTTGATCGATCTTATTCTAATCAGCTATTCTTGAACCCAAAACTCACAGGATTAGACCCTTTCCGAAAAAGGGTACCTGGTCAGGTTAAGTTAAATAACAAAATGAGGTTAACATTGGATAGCATATAGAGGCTACTGTATGGCTTCACATTGCATTCATACAGAATCTGCATGGAGATTAACTGAATGAATGGATTAAACACAGTTCAACAGTTCAGTGAATATAAAAGTCAGTAATTGCTTACTTTAGTTTTCAATATGAGTCATTTCTAAAACTTAAATGTAGTAATTTTATAATAAGTACTACTCATTTGATAGACTATATGATTTTGTAGCGAAATGTCAAAAATCTCAGTGATGTGCAAACTTTCAGTACAACTGTTATGTGATAGTCACTGTGTGAATTTTGACAAACAACAGTATAAGATTTTTACAGTACGATAACTGTCTCAGAAAATATCAGCATTACACAAACACTTTATTTTAATTGAAACTTGAAATCACTTTTTTTGGGAAGTTTCTGTAAAGAAGTGGACGAGTGGAGGAAAGGAGACGTACACACATGGGTGAGACTCTCCATCCATTTACTTTCTTTTAATTATTACCGCAGATAATCAAATGTATAAGGTATGATCATTTTTATACCTTAGTACAAGGTTTCACAGTATACTGTTGCACCCTTATTTCTGGTTTTGTCATATTTCAGAGACGAACTCCTTAAACTGCACATTTTGAAGACTGCAATATACAGTATGACATCTTAACCTTTCAAAAATATTGGACCCACCACTTCCAAAGACTCCTTTTCTATCCTGAATATTTTCTCTCAGATGTGGAGATCTCGGGGGTTTGGCAGTCTTTGCTTGCCAGTCATCTGATAAATGGTGTCTGTCATGAGTGATTTACTGTCAAGAAATATCACATAACCAAGCGGTGTTTATGAGCTGTTTACATTCAGTAATCACAACTAAATATGATAATGCATACAAATCACATCAACGGGCATTAACTCCACTTCACATCTTGTTCCTCACTACACTTGTTGATAACTTCTGTGAAGGAAATTCTATGGATTTACAGTTTTAACCTTTTGCATTACTTGCTAGCTCACCATGATATGTCCTGAAGTCTTAAACTTTATCATGTAAGTGACTTGAGTGTATTGCTGACAGTAACCACTTTGTTGGCTGTTTGAGAGCAACTTCTTGGTTGATAATCTAAAACTCTGTGCATCAATTTCTAACTTTACTTGTTAAGCCACAACATGTGTAATTGTGTCAGTATTTCATGTAAGAAATCTGCAAATGTCTTCTGGTCTACCGTCCATGTATCATCTGATTATTCAATTATTCCATTCAATACGGAAAACAAAACAAAAAGAATTAAATGTGTCAGAATTCATTGTTGGGGTTTTTGTGGGCTTTAGAAAAGGAAAATTATCTTTGTATCATTGATTCTTTGTTTGTTTGTTTTTCTGTCTAAAAATCTAAGTCTAAAACCTTGTACCAGCCCCTAGTTAGGGTAATATCTACCGTGCCGGTGACCTCCTAGGGTACAGTGAGCCCCTTCTCTCCTTCTCTCTGTCTCACTCTAAGATTCTGAGAAATTTGTTCTTCTTCATTCGCTAACATTCATGTCCTATTACTGCATGTCACTAACTCAGCTTCCTCTCAGAGCCTTTGTGCTCCACTGTCTCACAGGTCCCCTCGGATCGCAGCTATGCCTGGATCATGTGTCGTGGTTGTACTGCTGCCTTGGTCCTGCCTGATGCCTCCAACTACTGCTGTTATTATTAGTCACATTTCTACTATTATTATAATACACATATGATTATTCTTGTCATATACATATACTATCATATATCAATGTGGATATACAGCATATATACTACCAAAATATTATTATTATTACTATGTTATTACTAAAAATAATGTTATTGTACCTATTGTCATTAATGTTTGTTCTGCATCTCTCTTTGTCTCATTTTGTATCATATAGATGACTGTACATTTATTATTCTGTACAACATCTATTGCATGTCTGTCCATCCTGGAAGAGGGATCCCTCCTCAGTTGCTCTTCCTGAGATTTCTACCATTTTTTCCCTGTTAAAGGGTTTTTTGGGGAAGTTTTTCTTTATCCACTGTGAGGGTCCCAAGGACAGAGGGGTGTTGTGATGTGAGGTGTATGAGGCAAATTGTGATTTGTGATACTGGGCTTTATAAATAAAATTGAATAAAATTGAGTAGCAGCACCATCTGTTGGTGGTAAAAGTCACTGTTTATGGAAAGTAAGCTAATTTAATTTAATTTATATATCAAACTTGTCCATTTTTTAATGCAGGGCTGTTTTCTGTCCAAACACAGTCTTAAAGCTGAACTAATCAACAATGGATCAAATGATAATTACAGATCACTTTTAGTGATAAGCCCAGAGAGAATCCTCCTCTGACTCTGCAGTCCCTTTTAGCTCTTCTTAGTGATTTGTTGTTGGACCCACTAGAATACAAGATGGCTCATCTCAAGGGGCTATCCATTAATAAATTGAATTTGAATTTGAATTTGATTTAGTGCCTTAAACTTTTTGTTTTGGTTTTACAGTCTGTATCTTCACTGTTAAGGTTCAGTATCGTTGCTCTCTTTAGGTTCATGTGGAGGCAGGGGGATGACAGGGGGAATAAAAGCTTCGATAAACCCACTGTACACGACCTGGCTAATATCAAACAGACAACAAAAATGTCTAAAGTTATATTTCTGGATGGATGTGTAGGGGAGACCGGGGATGATTGTAACACTTTTTGTTTGAGCAAGTGTAACTCAGTGGGGTTTTTTGTTAGAGCTCTTAAATTTTGATACATGGTACCCATATTTGTCTGCTATAAATAACACACACTTTGACCTCTACTACACCATCACATATTATGGAAATTAATGTCAAATACAAAGAGGTATATTGTTGTATTATTGTGTGTGTGTGTGTGTGTGTGTGTGTGTGTGTGTGTGTGTGTTGTAGCCTGAATGAGGTTGATGTTTGAACAGCATTTTAACAGTTGAACAATAAACACTTTCGAAGAGTTACAAGCCTCCCCATGCCTACCAGCCATGAAAGCGCTAACCGTTTTTAGCATTCAGCTTCAAAGCTAGCACTAGTGAAACACATCAAATTAAACTAGAGAAACTACTGCTTGAACCTATGTAAGTGAAACAATTGTATATACAACACAATGGACACTGCAAAAAACAACTGTGATGAAAATGTTTGGTTTCTCACCTGAAAAACTGTTTTTTGGCTCTAGAACAGACAAATTTGGACTCAGACATGTGGCTTCACCAGTGAGCTCCAATTGCAGATGGGCATGGACTATGTTGATGATGTCACCACAGCTCATTTCTAATTGGCCAAACTGAGAGTACAACTAACCCTTTGTTACAACCATCCCTGGTCTCCCCTACAGATAACTGAATACAGTTCATTCTTATAAAGGTTGCTCAGTGGTGCATGAAGCTAGAAACGTTCAACTGCCACATCTAAAATTATGTGGATGATCAGAACCTCTTCTATATTGCACAGCCCATAAAGACTTCTGCCAGCCAAGCCAGCACCTTCAGGTTAGGTGCTATGCTAACTTGAATGGGGATAAGATGATTCAATTATGTGTCTCTTCTAGACTTTTCAAATGTTATCAGATTGAATAAATCAAATTCTGATCTCCAAAAAAATTATCCACTGATTTACAGACATCTCTTTCACTATGTAAGTGTAAGTCTTTTTGGCTCAATGGCATCATGTGACAGATGTAATTCAACTGTTTGGCCACTATGAAAACTGACATCAGAGCAGCCACTTGATCTCATTCACTTCTACTTCCAGGTGAGTCAGAGTTCATCTCAAACAAGCCTAATGTTTTATTAACATTTTCATCATTTCAACTCAATGTGCTATAAATATGGCAGTGCAGCTTGTTGCACTGCCACCAAGTGGCCAAAACTCTATTGGTGCATGTTTAAGCAGTGGTGTATTGGAGGGTATACTCAGGTATATGGGGGTACCCACTTCCTTTTCTATCCAGTTACAGTACACCCACCTATCAGCTTAAAAGCCATTGTAATATATGAGAGTATGCCCACTTCCTCATCAGTAACCTACCTATCTACCTAGTAGCACACCCACCTCATCATTTACCACTACACCACTGTGTTTAAGGTAAACAAGAAGTAGTTAGTCAAATAAGAAAGAGCTGCCCCTTTTTTCTGTTTTCCTCTGTGCACGCCCCTGTCAGACACTACAGAGTCCTCTGCAGTCTGCTGTCAGGACTCAACAGTGATTGGCTGGTTTGCTGTCCTGAATCCTGACTGGATCATACTTCCATTTTGTGTGTGTGTGTGTGTGTGTGTGTGTGTGTGTGTGTGTGTGTGTGTGCGCGCGCGCGCGTGCGTTCCAGTGTAATGAACTCATACTGAGCTCTCTGGCATAGTTGCCATGGTGAATTTCTGACTAGCCAATCAAAGCTTTGTCTGCAGTGTGTGTGCAAACACATAAACAGATACACAAAATATATAAAGACACACTCCATAAACACACAGATATTGCATTTTTGCTCAGATATGTGTAATTAAGCACATCTCTGTCTCCCTCCTTTCCATCCACTACCCACCCCCAGTCTGTTTGGTCTCTCGACTCTCCTTCGTGTTATTGCCATGGAAACTCAACTGAGATTGCAGGGTTGCAGCAGCAGTGAGGGGAATGGGGTGAGATTGAGATTGAGGGTGAAAGAGAAAGGCAGATAGAAAAGGTAAACTGGGGTAAAAAGACAGAGTATAATAAAGGGGATATAAAATCTTCTATTTCAAATCAACAAACCAGTGAATGTTGAAATCAGCATTACCACATCCCGGCTCTATCCCTTTCTTTCAGTGTCAGGCTTGTCTCTGTATTCAGGTCAGCAGTTATCTGACTTTCTTGCTGAAGTCTCTGTGCCTTCTTGTCTGTTGCTTTATTTCCTTTATGCTTCTCTTTCTCTTCCAAAGACATCAATGATGTTGCACAGTTTCCGCCGACAATGAGGCTTAATATACATGTTTAGCCTCAGTAAACATAAATCCCTCTAATGATCAAGAGTGATCCCGATTTAAATGACCGTATAATATTATAACTAGTCCTTATCACTGTCACTCAGTATGCTATTAATAGTCTGAATTTCTCTTGTTAACACATCCACTTCCTCTGATCCTCCTTTGTTAGAGTACTCATGGTGATCATTTTCTGACTTAGCAACTTTAAAGTGACATTAAAGCTGCACCACATCACTTTGAGAAGAACCAGTGGCAGCAATAAACTATTTTTTATTACCCTTTAATTCCCTTTATTGTAGTATGTGATAAAAAAACATTCAAAGCAAATCACAGCTAAGGAAGTTTTTCAAGCCATCTCAGATTTGCAGATAATAATGCATGTGGCTCAGATGAAATGTTTGCAGAGCATCTTAAACTGGCAAGCCCAAGGGCAGCGGTTCTCCTTGCTATTTGTTTTACATGTTTCATGAGTCATGGTGTGTTACCAGACTCTATGTTGTCCTTTACTTTGGTGCCTATTATCAAGACAAGTGGGCAGGGTGGGGAGTATTGATAATTATCGGCCAATTGCTCTAGCCAGTGTGTTGTCCAAAGTTTTGGAGAGAATTTTACTAGACAGATTATCTGTATATCTATGCACCTCTGATGACCAGTTTGGCTTTAAGGCTAAACATAGTACTGATTTGTGTATCTATGCGCTGAAGGAAATGGTGGAAAAATATAGAAGACAGAACTCTACTGTTTTAATTGGTTTCATAGATGCATCAAAGGCATTTGACCGTATAAATCATTCTAAATTGTTTTTAAAATTACATCAGAGGGGAGTGCCTGACAGTTTTATAAGGATCCTGTCTTATTGGTACTCTAACCAGAGCATGCAGATTAAATGGGGAAATGCTGTTTCTGCTCCATTTGGGACAAGTAATGGCGTTCGACGGGGGGGGGGGGGCTTTTGTCACCATGCCTCTTTAATATTTATTTGAATGATCTTTCAGTCCAGTTAAGTAACTGTAAAACAGGTTATATGGCTGGTAGTGTACTTATTAATCATCTTATGTATGCTGATGATTTGGCAATTGTTTCGCCTAGCAGTGCTGGATTTCAAGAGCTGCTCAACATGTTCTGATTATGGTGTAAAATTTGATGTGAATTATAACTCTAAGAAGAGTTCTGTTATGATTTGCAGAGTAAAAGGGGATGAGGACCTCACTTTTCCATCTTTTTACCTGTCAGGACAAGTGCTCCCTGCTTGCTCTAAAACTAAATATCTGGGACACATTATCACTGATGATATGACGGATGATGATGATATGAACAGACAGCGTCATATTTTATATATGCAGGCAAATTTGTTGACCAGAAGATTTTCCTGGTGTTCAGAGAAGGTTAAAGTGAGTCTTTTCAGGGCTTACTGCACCCCTTTTTATACTGCGCCCTTGTGGATTAAGTATAAAAAGGCCAGCATCTGCAAACTTCAGGTTGCGTATAATGATTGTCTGCGAATTTTGCTTGGGAAACCAAGATGGTATAGTGCAAGTGAACTTTTTTGTAAAAGTACAAGTAATCACATTTCATGCCCTTTTGAGACAATTGATATTCAAATTTATATGTCGACTTAACAGTTCTTGTAATGCCATTATAATGATGTTGACTAACCCTGTCCTCAGTACTGCACGATACCAGTCTGCTATGTGGAAACACTGGTATGACTGTCTTTTTTACATATTGTATGTTTGTCTGTCTTTTTTTAATGGACCTGGAGTCTAAATAAAAAGGTTGATTGATTGATTGATTGATTGATTGATTGATTGATTGAAAGTGCTCTTACTTTGTGACTGGATGGGCCTTTACTTGTTGAATGAGTGTAAGCTTGGTTCCACACCTCTGAATTAATGTCTCCGATTCACTCAGCAATATACACTCACTGGCCACTTAATTAGGTACACCTGTTCAACTGCTCATTAACGCGAATAGCTCATCAGCCAATCACATGGCAGCAACTCAATGCATTTAGGCATATAGACATGGTCAAGATGGCCTGCTGAAGTTCAGCCCGAGTGATTTAAGTGACTTTAAACGTAGCGTGGTTGTTGGTGCCAGATGGGCTGGTGTAAGTATTTCAGAAACTGCTCATCTACTGGGACCTCTAGGGTTTACAGAGGTAGATCCGAAAAATGGAAAATATCCAGTCAGCGGCGGTTTTCTTGGTTAACTAAAATAACTACTCATTACAACCAAGGTATGCAGAAGACCATCTCTGAACAATCAACACATTGAACCTTGAAGCAGATGGGTTACAGCAGCAGAAGACCACACTGGGTGGCATTCTTGTCAGCTAATAACAGGAAACTGAGGCTACAATTTGCACTGGCTCACCAAAACTGGACAATAGAGGATTGGAAAAACATTGCCTAGTCTGATGACTCTTGATTTCTGCTGTTACATTCAGATGGCAGGGTCAGGATCTGGGATAAATAACATGAAAGCATTCATCCATCCTGCCTTGTATCAATGGTTCAGGCTAGTGGTGGTGGTGGTGGAATGGTGTGGGGGATATTTTCTTGGCACACTTTGGGCCTCTTAGTATCAACTGAGCATCATTTAAATGCCACAGCCTACCTGAGTATTGTTGCTGACTGTGTCCATCCCTTTATGACCACAGTGTGCCCATCTTCTGATGGCTACTTCCAGCAGGATAACTCACCATGTCACAAAGCTCAGATAATCTCAAACTGGTTTCTTGAACATGACAATAAATTCACTGTACTCCACAGTCACCAGATCTCAATCCAATAGAGCACTGTTGTGTGATGGAATGGGAAATTCACATCATGTGCAGCTGACAAATCTGCAGCAACTGCGTGATGCTATCCTGTCAACATGGATCAAAATCTCTCTGAAGAATGTTTTCAGCACCTTGCTGAATCTATGCCACTAAGAATAAAGGCAGCTCTGAAGGCAAAAGGGTCCAACCTGGTACTAGCAAAGTGTACCTAATAAAGTGGCTGGTGAGTGCAAATAGGCATGGTGTTGTGCTCATTGATGAAGCGTGACTAAAGGCCTTTGCACACTGAGTCTGTCGCATCTAAAAATAGATACAAATTCACATTATGTCACTCACTTTTGGACAGTGACTCTTGACTCGTGTAGTATATGATTTGCCACGTTGCTTGATGCTCAGAGACTGTAAAAGTGCTCAGTTAGGGGCCCAGGTGAAGATTATGTCACAGCCTAGGTCAAGGATTGATACGACAGGTTGAAAGGTTGGATTCCTTCTAGATTTTTCTCTGTCACCTGTTTCATTTTGTTTCAAAGTTCATCAAAACAACCAACCTATATAAGCAGAATATTTGGGACTGTGATTCAGAGTGGTTCATATTGGCTCAGGACTCTCTCTCTCAGGCAATCCTAGGTGCTTGATTTGATGCTGTACTTCTTGTAATAAACCTTTCTATATGCAAGCAAGATGGTGTCAGCGGAGTCTCCTTCACCACCTTCACATCATCGCTACCTCATAAACAACACTCGGTTTCAAGTTTTCAGAGCAGGTTACATTTTCTGCTATTTTTTGGCACCTTATGGAAATTTGAGGTAATATTCCCACTTTTTCATAAAAGCATGAAACTTGGCACACTTGTACAGTTTGGGGCCCTGAACATTTTTAGTAATGGAGCCATCGCTTCATGGTCGCCATTTAACCTTCCACCATAACTGAATAATGTATTTTTTATCATATCTTCTGAAGCAATCATGCTAAAAGCATAGGTGATGTCTACCCCTATGTTTTAATAGTAATGGATTACAGTGATGCCATATACAACATCATAAACCCTTCATATGAATCATATGAATAGTTAAGGGTGAATTCAGTATCACAAGAAGGAAATCACAGGCTAGATAGGCTAGACTTTATATATCATGTGTGTTGCATGCATGTTGTGTAGCATTTTAAAGGCTTAATTACATATTAGACATTTATTAACTCTGACAATACAGTGACTGTGAAGAGTAGAACAATATTCAATATGACCAACTTAGCTGAAAATAATCTGTCAAATACAAAGATTTACTTCAAAAAATGTATTTTGAAAGATGTTTTGAGATTGAGACAAATATTGTTTTGTTGTTGAACCTATTCACTGTCTCACTCTAAGTCTCCTTCACATTGACACAGAGCTGTGCACTTTAAGAGGATATTTTTTGTATTTGCAATACCACCCAACCCCAGTCTGTTGGCAATGGCATATTTGACGCCAGCTCAAATGCTTGTCCCAACAACATCTTCCTTTGTACAGTCTTTTGAGGCTCTGCACTAGTGCATTCTTAGTTGGTGAGATTTCCCCCATTCCCCCTTCTTTTATTGTGAACAACTCAAAATTATTTTGATGGATGCTGAATTGGCTTCTGGTGAGATTGTAGAGGAGGTTTGTGAAGCACTTCACAATGGAAATGATCTTCCTAAGAATGCTTTTTGGAGTCTTTGACAGAGCCATGAAGGCCTCTGTTGCCATTTCATTGGCATTCCAGGTATCCCATGCTGTCTTCTTTCCTCTAGTTGCAAATGCAGATAATACGTATATCACACCCAGTGAAAGCATGGAACACAGGAAGGCCCATTTTTGCAATGGAAACATTTTTTAAATTGTTTAGGGCCCCAAACTGTTCAATTGTACCACGTTTCATGCTTTTATGAAAAATTTGAACATAATTTTCACATATCACCTGTTGTTTGAATGAAACAAGATTTATGGTTATGCGTAGGCTGTGGAGGCTTTATTGTCGTCACAATTTATTGTTACTTATCTGTGACATAAAAGTAAATAAAAGCTTTGTTTCCCCTGAGGGAAATGGTGCCAGTATACAGAAACAGGAGGTCTGCGTCACCATGACGCGTAGTTACAATTCTGGGGAGGTGCACGTCAAGTTATGGCATAGATTACGGCATAGGCTCAACAATGCCATGGAGGTTATGCCGTAGCTATGGCGTTGATTCAACGCATACGTATAAATTAACTTTAAGAAGCAGTCAAGAAAAGGTGGTGGTGGGACACATCTGCAACAAGACAGAGGAAGAGATCACACAGTATCCTTTCTTAACTCAGAGAGCCTACTTTCAGCAGGTCAGACATAATATTCAGCTGGATGATGATGATGACGAGGAGGATGAGGACCACGCACAGACAGAGGGAGAGAGAGAGAATGAAAGTATGGCAAGAGAGAGGGAGGACAGCCCAGCCCCTTCATGTAGCCAAGGTACCGAATGCAAGACACATGTAGAGTGGAGACAACCATGTAGGTTATTCCAGAGGAGAGAAGCAAGGGAGCAAATGTCGCTTTTAATTTTGTCTATGTATTGTGAATTATCACAAAAAATAGAACGATAAAACACATCAGACTTAGTGTGCAAGGTTTCTGTGTATAAGTTTTGTTTTTCGGATGATGGATTTAAAAAAAAAAAAAAGAATACAAAAAAATCGGACTCAGTGTGCAAAGGTTTTGAATATGGAGACACTGTCCTCCTACATAGCTTGCTAGCTACCCAGGGCTCTAGCTTGTACCATTGAGGAGACTGTCCATCAAAATATTTCTGGGAATCTGGGAAGGTTTAATGAGCCAAGGAGGACTTTACAATACATGCGTTGGACTTTCGAAGTTTATTGTAAATTTATATAATAAAAGGGACTGCAAAAACAGAGGGGGGCAAAAACATACCAGCAGTTAATAATGATTTTTTTTTCTTTTACAGAAATTTTTGGTCCTTGTACAGATTTTTTACGTGTGTGGCATTGCACTGGGAGCAGACTTTGTAGTCTAGAATTCGTATTCCTAAAATCCTGTCTACATCCCTGTAGCTACCTATATCCATGAAAATAATGACAATGAAATTAGCTGCGTGGCTGCACTTGTTAGACCACTATCATCTTTTACACTGCAGAGCCACATGGATGGAAAATCAGACCATTAAAAATGATTTCTTAACTCCCAAAATAGGACTATTATCTATCTATTTTTTCTCTATACTTTCGGATCTACTAAAAACAAACAAACATAGTTCATAGCCATGGCTGCATTAACTTGCTTGGAGGCCCAAAGGCAAAAAAACACCAGCTGGTCCCTGATCAATCTCTTTTTTTTCCAAAACATTTAACATGTGAGCACATAACTGAGATTCGAAGCAGATTTGGTTCTTGACATGGATGATTCGGCACTGATTAACAAATGACATTAATCAGTAATCTAAATGTATATTAATAATGCAATGTTGATGGAACGAATGAGGCAGAACTGAACCACGAGAGCAGTGCAGCACCCGGACAGCCTACAGCGCAGACAGGCTAGAGTTAACTTGGAATTCATCTTCCCAAAAGGTAGTAGTTGTAAACTTGTTTGTTTTTTTTAATATTTAAATATTACATTTGTGAGGCAAAGGTGAAGTATATTGTGAATACTTTCTACGTTTTCATTCAGACACAAATGTTATCGGAGCAAAGTGTCACGACCTGGCAGTGGTGCCATACAGTAAAGAAAAGTTAGGACAATTCCAAGGGGCCCTGACTCACAGGGGCCCCAAAAATAGGTACAAATTAATATACAATTATTAAACCATCATCATTAAGTTGTTTTTTTTGTCAAATATAGTATAAAACCAATGATCTGATAATGATGATCTGATCTGATGATAGTAGCAGTCAGCAGTTGCTACAGTCATCATCATGCTACCTGGTACTAAAAGAAAATCCGCTTTTCAAGAAAGGAAAGAGAGAAAGGAGAGAGAGGAGAGGCAAAAGAAAGGGTGTCAATATGTGAGCCAGTTTTTCTCCAAGAAAGGTGGGTAGCCTTTAGTCTGTGAGTGGTAGAAATGAACCTGTTACCTCACTTTTATCAGATGACAAATTTCATAAATTTATTACAAGTGCAATAGAGGATTTTATTGCTCTTAACCAATCTGATTCGGAACCTATCTCTAAAGCACTATTATGGGAATCCTTAAAAGCATATTTGCGAGGTCAGATAATTTCGTACTCTGCACACATAAGGAAATTAAGGATTTCAACTATTCAGAAACTCTCATCTGATTTAGAATCAGTAGACCAACAGCTTGCGACCACTCCATCTGACGATCTTTTAAAGCGTCGCGTGACCTTACAAACTGAGCTAGATCTTATCACAACTAATGAGGCGGAGCGCCTGTTGCTTCATTCCCGTTCCAGATATTACGAACATGGCGACAAGTCCGGTAGGTTACTGGCTCGCCAGTTGCGTCGTCAAGCAGCTTCACGTCTAATACCTCGCATTAAGGATGGATCGGGAGTGTTGCAGGAGGACCTGGATGTTATTAACTCTGTCTTTTCGTCTTTTTATGAGTCCTTGTACAAGTCTGAATTCTCATCAGATCCAGCTGACATGCACAGGTTTTTTAGACGAACTTCAGTTCCTTCCATAAATCCAGAATTGGTTCATCAATTAGACTCTGCTCTGACCATTCAAGAATTAAACTCAGCTTTACAAAGCATGCAAAATAATAAAGCCCCGGGACCTGACGGGTTTCCGGTCGAATTTTTTAAAGCTTTTCAGGCCAAACTTACTCCATTACTTCACTCTGTTTATCTCGAATCTTTAACTCTCGGCTCTCTTCCTCCTACATTGAGACAAGCCTCTATTAATGTTCTTTTAAAAAAGGATAAAAGATGCTGATACTTGTACCTCCTATAGACCAATCTCTTTAATGAACGTCGATACAAAGATTCTTGCAAAGGCCTTGGCCCGACGACTTGAAAAGGTCCTTCCAACAATCATTTCTAAGGAACAGGCTGGCTTTATAAAGGGGCGTCAGCTCTATTATAATGTTCGTACTTTGTTAAACGTAATTTACTCGAAAGGAACAACAACCGTACCCGAAGTAGTGATATCGATCGACGCCGAAAAGGCATTCGATCGAGTTGAATGGTTATTTATTTGCAGTCTTAGCTAAATTCGGATTTGGTCAAAGTTTATATCATGGTTACGCCTTCTCTATACACTCCCCTGCCAGTATTACCACTAATAACACTCAATCCAGCTATTTTTTTTCTAAATAGGGGTTGTAGACAGGGCTGCCCCCTGTCTCCTCTCTTGTTTGCACTCGCAATAGAGCCCTTGTCTATGTATTTGAGGACCTCTCTCATTTTTAATGGCATCACCAGGACTCATACAGAGTTGAAATCGTTATACGCCGATGACCTGTTACTATACGTCACTAATCCAGTAGGAGCCTGTCCCGCCATTATTTCACTCTTTCGTAGATTCGGCCAGTTTTCAGGGTATAAAGTAAATGTTGCCAAGAGTGAATGTTATCCTGTCAAACTAGCGATGCAACTCTCCCTCAGACATTCCTTTCAAACTGAGTCCTTCGGGATTTAGGTATCTTGGGGTTAACATAGCCGGGTCTTTCAAATCCTTTACTCTGAAAATTTCTCTCCCTTTTAGCCGAGATTAAGGCAGACTTTCAAAAATGGGTTCCCTTCCTCTCTCGTTGATTGGGAGAATAAATACTGCCAAGATGAGTGTTCTGCCAAAATTTCTATTTCTTTTTCAATGTTTGCCTATATTTTTACCAAAAAGTTTTTTTAAAACAGTTGACTCGATTATTTGTCATTTTTTGTGGAACGGCAAAATACCTAGAGTTAGACAAAAAATACTTAAGAATTGTAAGTTCTATGGCGGCCTCTCCTTGCCAAATTTTCAATTCTACTACTGGGCCGTGAACATAGCTAAAATCATACTCTGGTCCAAGTCAATTGATGTACCTTGGTATCAGCTGGAAGCACAGTCATGTCCCCCAGCCTCTCTTTCTGCTCTATTGACCGGCCCGATGACCATTAACCCCTCTGGCCTTACCTGCAACCCTGTGGTTACCGCCACACTCAAGATATGGTTTCAATTTAGAAAACAGTTTAAATTTACTGCTCCCAAAGCTTAACCCCATTGTTAAAACCCTGTGTTTTAAACCCACGTTTACTGATTCCACTTTCTTCTTATGGCACGATAAGGGACTGAAATGTTTTGAGGATTTCTATAAGGAAGGGATCTTTTGTTCTTTCGCAGATCTGGTTACTGAATTCAATCTTCCACCCTCTCATCTTTTTAGATATTTCCAGGTGAGGAACTGTGCAAAATCCTTATTTCCCAACTTCCCTCACCTTCCACCTAAGCAACCATGGGGTGAACTCTTACAATTTAATCCTTCACAAAGGTCTTTAATCTCAAAGGTTTACAGTTCTATCCAGTCATATGATGATCATTTAACCATCAACATAAAGGAGACTTGGGAGCGTGAGCTGGGATTAGTTTTTGATGAATGCTGGTGGGATTCCGCACTGAAAGTCATTCACAAAACCTCTATTTGTGCCGTTTGACCTTGATACAGTTTAAAGTTTGTATTTAGATGCCATTATTCAAAAACAAGTTGGCACAGATCTTCCCAAATATGGTAGATCTGTGACAGATGCGGAGGATCACCTTGTAATCTTATGCATATGTTTTCTCTTGTCCAGCTCTGACGAACTTTTGGCAAGTTACTTTAACACCATGTCTAAGGTACTCTCAAGGACTATTCACACTTCACCACACACTGGCATTTTTGGTCTTCCAGAAGACTATACCCTATATTCTACTAAAGATTGGAAGTAATAGCTTTTACCTCTGTAATTGCTAAACGCCACCTCCTTCTGAATTGGAAATCCACAACAGCTCCTTCCAGCACACAATGGATTAAAGAGACTATGTCATTTTGAAAGTAGAGAAAATTAGATATTCAAGAAAGGGAAACTTGAGCAAATTCTACAATAAAATGGCAACCATTTATGGACTTCTTTGCAACAATATAATCCCCCACACACACTCCCTCCCCTTTTTTTTTTTTTCTTTTCTCCCTCTCTTTTTTACTATTATTTATGTATTTTATCTGTTATGTTTATGCGGACAGTTTAATCATTTTATAAGACTATGTCTAAATACTTTTTTCATTGTATAGTATTTTCATTTTTTGCAACCGTTATTTGTTCTTAAAAATATACAAATCTAAATCTAAGGGTGTATACAAACATGTTTAATGATCACACCAATGTACACTGATATATGTAAGTGCCTCTGTTACTCCTGTACTGTATACACATCAATAAAAATATGAAACAGAAATGAACCTGTTAGCTTAACGTCCATAGTGAAATAAGCTGGCTACAGACTAGTGTTAGCCTACATTTCACTGCTTTTTAACCTACATTTAATCAGTGCAGGTAAATGTTTAGCAAGATATTCATATTAAATCAGTTGTCCCTGCCCCTTTTACCAGACTCAACAACAGATGAGTCAGAAGCAGCAGCCCTGTCTCCCCATAACTTTACCCCTCCCCGACCCAATGAAGAGGGTGAGCAACACTGTGCTGAATGGTTGAATGACATGCCAGTTCGCATCATTGCAGGGATTCTGCGGCAATTAACGAACGCAACAAAATACTTTAATTCAAACAAATTACTTTTCCCACATAATGATTATTATGAAACAAAAACAGCTTACAACTGTCTGTACTAGATGCTGGACAGTTGGAAACATTAAGTAGCCAGATTAACTCAGCCTGTATTAAAGTTATAGGTAATATTAAAATAATTCAGTTAGATGCTTTCATTTAGATTGAATCATGGCTGTTAAATGACATCTATAGATACAGACTTTATTATTCTCATGAAGGACAATTTATTTGAGCAGCTTGCACACGCACGCACACACACACACACACACACACACACACACACACACACACACACACACACACAATACAAAAACATGTAGGCTATCTAATGTATGTAATCTAGTGGTGGTGATATAGAACTGTAGGTAATTTGGGTCTGTAATTCTGTAGGATTTAGTGTTGTTCATTTATTGGTATCAAAAATTTTGAGATGATGATCTTAATTTATTTTGATTGAAAAGTTAAAGTACATTTAAGTTATTTTCTTTAAGTCTTTCATTAATGTTAAGAGAATTTTCCATTTTGGGATTTTACAATAAAAATTACATTTAGACTGTAAAAGATGGCCTTTAGCACATTTTTTATTGTGGCTTTTAATCTTGCATCAAATAGTGAATTGCACACTGTATGCAGACTGTTGCATGTACAACTCACTAGCAGTAAATATTGTACTGGTAGTATAGAGCTACAAGAAGTAAGACAGTTGCTAGCCTTCAAAGTTAGTCAGAGTTAGAGTTTTAAAGCTTTTAATGGGTCAGTTAGGTCCTAGAGATTTTTTTTCATGGGGCCCAAAATTCCTGGTGGCGTCTCTGCGAACTGGCTCTAAAGCCATGACAAAAAAACAGAAGGAGGAGATGCAGACTGAAGGCAAAATGATGAATAACTTAAAAAAGAAAATAATATTAGACCCCAACAAAAAACAAAAATAAATGACGGCAACAATGAGATTTGTTTATCAGTAGAGTCAGCATTGAAGGTGGCTGCCTGAGTGCTGCATGTGGTGTGCAGTGTTGGATGTGTGAAAGCAACAAACAATGCATCTGATGGAAGAGAGTGTCTCAGTCAAAGTGGCAAGGTTTTTATAGCCTGAGAGCAGTGGGCCTAGCTGTTCCCAAGGTTGATCACTCTGCCCACCAGGTAGCCAGGCTGCTTCATTAAAGAAACAGAACACAGAATGAAAAAATAAACCAGGGAACTGTCACACAGCGCAGTGATCAGCAGTAACATTACTGAACCAGACTATTTGACCAAAACACACTGCAGCATTAAACAACTTAAACCAACCCTGTGGTGAAGAAAACAACTCTGTGCTCAGTCTGTTTCTCAGTCTCAGTCTGTACGTCAAAACCCAGCACCTGGCCTGCTCAGTGTTTTGGCTTTTCCTGGAGCTAATGTGCAGTTTAGAGGCTCCTCTCCACTGCTGGAGATGTCAATAACAACAGTGGAGCCAAGGAGCACTCTGCTTTTGTAAGGTGCTTTTAAATTAATAGATTGATTAATGCAGTTAACTTTAAAAATACTTTTTAAAAATAAAAGACTTCAGGCCATTTTTTGAACAGTACATGACTTGCATGCTTTTTTAAATGTATTTTTTTGTGTATGAAATATTCCAGTATGCAAAGTGAAGGACTGCCTCACTCTAGTTTAAGATTTAGGGTATGGAATGGGAGCATTTTGGCAATTAGGTTGAAGGGAAAAGGGACCTGTACAAGAACCAGATGGTATGCAAGTAAATTCATCTGATTATGTAATTATGTTTCACCACTACCAGAACATATGTTACACCACCTTCCAGAATATAATATATGTGACACCACTACCAGAACATATGTTACACCACTTACTAGAATATAATATATGTGACACCACTTACCAGAATATAATATATGTGACACCACTAACAGAATATAATATGTGACACCACTTACCAGAACATAATATATGTGACCAGAATATAATATATGTGACACCACTTTCCAGAATATAATATATATGACACCACTACCAGAATATATGTGACACCACCAGAATAAATGTGATGCAACTAACCAGAATACAATGAAAACGAAGCAACTGGCAGTGAAGCAGTGAATATTGCCATGATCCTGGGTTTTTGTTCATATTTTGTTATTTTGTGGACTTTGTGGACACCACTTACCAGAATATAATATATGTGACACCACTAACAGAATATAATATGTGACACCACTTACCAGAACATAATATATGTGACCAGAATATAATATATGTGACACCACTTACCAGAATATATGTGACCCCACTTACCAGAATATAATATATGTGACACCACTTTCCAGAATATATGTGCCACCACTACCAGAACATATGTACCACCGCTTACCAGAATATAATATATGCGCCACCACTTACCAGAATATAATATATGTGACACCACTTACCAGAATATAATATATATGACCCCACTTATCAGAATATAATATATGTGAAACCACTTACCAGAATATATGTGACCCCAAGCCACTTACCAGAATATAATATATGTGACACCACTTTCCAGAATATATGTGCCACCACTTACCAGAATATATGTGACCCCACTTACCAGAATATAATATATGTGACACCACTAACAGAACATATGTGACACCACTTACCAGAATATAATATATGCGACACCACTTACCAGAATATAATACTGTATATGTGACCCCACTTACCAGAATATAATATATGTGACCCCACTTTCCAGAATATAATACTGTATATGTGACCCCACTTACCAGAATATATGTGACCCCACTTACCAGAATATATGTGACACTACTAACAGAACATATGTGACACCACTTACCAGAATATAATATATGTGACCCCACTTACCAGAATATAATATATTTGCCACCACTTACCAGAATATAATACTTTATATGTGACACCACTTTCCAGAATATATGTGACACCACTTAACAGAATATATGTGACCCCACTTACCAGAATATAATATATGCGACACCACTTACCAGAATATAATATATTTGACACCACTTACCAGAATATAATATATGTGACACCACTTACCAGAATATAATATATGTGACACCACTTTCCAGAATATAATATATTTGACACCACTTACCAGAATATAATATATGCGACACCACTTACCAGAATATAATATATGTGACCCCACTTACCAGAATATAATATATATGACACCACTTTCCAGAATCAATCAATCAATCAATCAATTTCATTTATAAAGCCCATATCACAAATCACAATTTGCCTCACAGGGCTTTACAGCATACGACATCCCTCTGTCCTTTGGACCCTCACAGCGGATAAGGAAAAACTCCCCAAAAAAAACCCTTTCCCGGGGAAAAAAAAAACGGTAGAAACCTCAGGAGGAGCAACTGAGGAGGGATCCCTCTTCCAGGACAGACAGACGTGCAATAGAAGTCATACAGAACAGATCAGCATAATAAATTAATTATGCAATGATTAATACAATGAATAATATATGTGACACCACTTACCAGAATATATTTGACACCACTTACCAGAATATAATATATGCGACACCACTTACCAGAATATAATATATGTGACACCACTTACCAGAATATAATATATGCGACACCACTTACCAGAATATAATATATGTGACACCACTACCAGAATATATGTGACACCACCAGAATAAATGTGATACAACTAACCAGAATACAATGAAAACGAAGCAACTGGCAGTGAAGCAGTGAATATTGCCATGATCCTGGGTTTTTGTTCATATTTTGTTATTTTGTGGACTTTGTTTTTGAATTTTCTGTTTGTGTTTCTATATATTCATGTTTATTCTGCTTCCTGTTTTATTTTGTATTCTCTCCTCATGTGTGATGTCTGGTTTTATTTCCTGTCTTTGTGTGTTTTCCTGCCTGTTTCACCCTCCACACCTGTCTCATTAATCCTTGCCTGTTCTCTGAGGCCTAGTCCACGTGGACTGTGCACTTCTGAAACCAAAGTTTTTCGGGCTCTGGTTTCCAAAAAAATTCGTCCACACGAGTGGTGTGATACAAAAATATGATATGATATCCACATGAAACCACAAAAACCGCTATCAAGTGATGTAATACACATGCTAAAGCAGTAGGTGGCGATGTAACTTGTAACGGAAAGGCCATTTTAACCAATCAGAAGTCAGTCAATATCAGAATAGGGAAGTGCAGAAAATAAAAACAACCCGATCCATAAAAATAGCGCGACCTAATTCAACAGCAGAGGTGCATGAACGACCAACTACACTACCACGAAAGCAGCGGCCGGATCCAGAATCTCTGTAGGCCTGTCGCTGCTTTTGTGGTAGTGTAGCTGGGGTAGCTAGTAACAGGAGCAGCCTCCTTCGTCGTTAGGTGGAGCAGCTGGATATGCCATCCAAAGAGAGCAGAGAACACGCTCACAAATAAAGTTAGCACCAGCACATTTGTTTGGTATGCCATTTCACTAGCTATTTACCATCGCTCTAACGTCAAACAATGGAGACAGGTAATAAAATACTGCAGTTATCCTATCTACACGCAACCGCTGGCACCGGAGTCTTCCAAAAACTTCACCCTGGACTCAGATTTCAAAGAAACACCCAAAAGGGCGGTTGCGTGTGGCCAAACAGCCAAATCGCATAGAATAATACATGGTTTCAGAAGTACACGGGTCCATGTGGACTAGGCCTGAGTCCTCCATTCACACCTGTTTGTCTTGTCTGCTCAACCCTTGTTGTTAGCCAATCCCTGTTTCACTCCTTTTGCCCATGTATTCCATCTTCAGCTGTGTCTCATCCTTGTAATTAGTTTTCTGTGTACCTGTGTTTCCTTTTGCCCTTTGTCAGTTCGTCTTTGTTGATGCTGTTGTTCATCCTGGGTTTAGTTCATCTGTGTTCCTCCTGCGTCATCTGGCATCCCTCCCCGTTCATTGTGGCTTTTTTTGTTCTGCTTTCTTTGGACTTTGAGTTGCCTCCCGGTTCTGGATGTTTTCCATCTGCTTTATTAAAGCTTGTTTTTTGTTAAAACCCCAGACTGTCTGTTTATCTGCATAGAGGTCTTTGTCTGAACTGACACGTAACAAATATGTCGTAATTAGAAACATATGATGGATATAAAGCGATAAGCATAATAAATAGAGATGAATGCTGAAATAGGATTTAAATAAACATTAAAATATGTAAGGGGAATATGTGGGCTGTGATGATAACTTTGTGACACAAAATTTCTTATGTTTTCACATAAAATCTCAATAAGCACTTCAATTCATTATGAATCTGAAACCAAAAACCAAATACTGGTTTGTTTATTGTACTTTTGATTTTATGCACGGATCTAAAATAGGAAATGAAAAGGGTTGGGGGCAAGTTTGATTGGATATTTCGTTTATACAATTGGGATGAGCCCATCCCATGGCTGCGAGTTCATGACTGGTTGTCTGTCTTTTGTCTGTTCAGATCCCCCAACCATTCCAATGGACATAACTTTTCTGAAGGATGTCTAGATCTTTGATTAGTGTCAATGGTTTTTAGGAATGTACTTCCCATTTTCTTTTTAATTAGTTAGTCAAATGACCATGGCAAACAGTTACATGTTTGTTTTACTCTCATTCCATGGTTTTAAAGTTTTACAGCAATGACCTGATTGGCTCAGAGAGATGGTGGGAAAAATCTGATTGGTTTAACTTGGAAGAGTGAATGCCAATAGTCAGCTGACTGACAGAAGTGAGAGACAAAGAGAGTGTCAGTGAATGAGAGCATAAAGAGTCTTTCTCATTGAACTTCTGCTAAGCTTCATAATGACGGGCAGAAAACAAAATGAAACAGGTACAAACTCAGACAGACAGATTTGATATCAAACTTTTATTTTGTAACAGAGACACCACTAAAAAACAGAAACTTAAGGATGTCTGTCATTATCAGTACACTGTCACTGTTGTACATGTTCACAGAGTCATTTCAAATGTAGCAGTTCTGTCATCCACACTGCACTTAGCCCTCAATGTTGTCCTGCTAGTTTAAATATGATAGTTCACTAGAATAATCCCAGTGCCAGGCAATACTTAAATTTGTTTTGAAAGCATGCCTTAATCCAACAGTTTTGTTGTCCACACATCTGTCCAGTCCATGGAGAATAGGAAAGAGGCTAATGGGTTCTTGTAAAGTGAAGAGTTTTACAGTCACAGAACGTATGAGACAATTTAATTTCAGTTGCTATCTTTACATGTACACATTATTTGGATACAGACTTGTGTCCCAGTTCAGGTCTGGACTTGGTGCTATGGTAAAGCACAGAGTAACCTTTCACAGTAACTTATTAGCGAGCTAATATGAATTAAATAAATAAATAAATAAATAAATAAATAAAATAAAAACTAAACTTCACAAAGACAAAAGGATTTTAGGTATTTTATCTGGATAGCTCACATTGTGAAGATAAATCACTGATTTTGATTGGCTGGTAGTTTCGCCTGTAAAAACACCCCAAATTAGAATTTGTTTGAGGCATGGTGCAACCCTGAAAGCCTCTCTGAGTTACTCTAATAAATGCAATACACGAACTGTACAGTGGAATGAAATATACAAAATAGTGTACACGTAAACATAGCCACTGGGAGTGACCACAGACACTGAATTTCATTAAAGTGACAGTTCACTCCAAAATCAAAAATATTGGATATATTACTGAGTATTGGAGATAATGGCGGTGTGGATGTCTGCCTTCTCTCCAGTATAATGGAACTGGATGACACTCGGCTTATAGTGCCCAAAGCTCAAAAAAATACATTAAAAAACTCAACCGCAATGTCTCTTTCCAGACATCATGACCCAGTTACTCAAGATAATCCACAGATCTTGTTGTGAGCAGTTTCATGTAGGAACTATTTCTTTCTACTGAACTACACCTGCCCACCGTATCACAAAACAATCTAGACCGATAAATAGCACCTCAGGTGAGAGGAAAAATATCTATTTTTGTTTTTGACTTGAACTGTCCCTTTAATACTAACTAAATACAAACTGTGACATCATCTCTATCTTCGTAAAATGACCATTCCTCTACGCTTTTTGATGTCAGTGTTTCCCAAAGCAGAATGTGAGTGGAAAATTATGCCTAAACTTAAATTCCAAGGTATTCACAACAGCAGCTTTTTTTTACAACCACTTTCTATTAACATGTTACAAGTCTTGTAGTGTACCAAAGAGACACAAGGCCTGGGTTCAATCCATTGAAACCTTTAGTTTGAGTAATTACAGTAACATTTCTGTCTACCAACCAATTAAACATTAAGTAAAAATCTATGAGTGAACGCTGTAGGTGGACTGGCTCCAGGCCTGGCTGAAAATGTCTTTTAGTCTATGCTAAACATTAGCATTTTCCACCACGCTAACAACCCCAACCATCAGGCTAGGTTCACACACAGGATATACTGATGAGTATAAAGATACAAATGTCTATATACAGCAATAGAAACAGCAAACCATTACTGTTGTTGATCATTATAAACAGCTAGTAGCTCATGTCAAGTGATTATAAATCTGATAGAAAAAAAACAACAACAAAGCTAAACTTACACCAAGAGTTCAACAGGTTTTACAGAATCAATTCTGTATAATATTTTGTAACTGCTAATTTTGGATCCTATTGAATTTACATGATATAATATATAATAGCATTGTCTTACATTCCATTAACATGGTTGCAGTCCTGCTGGACAGTTTCCCAGGACAGTCCACTGTCTTGATCTTATCAAATAAATAGTGCAAAACTGGAAATATGCTAATCTACTTTCTTACCAAGAGAACTCTCAAGAACACTGAAAAACTACAAATTGTCCCTTGTTGTGTACAGAGTTACAGTCAGCTTTAGAGGTCTTGCTAGGTGTATATTTGAACTCCAGACAGAGCCAGACAAGCTGATTCCCTCTGCTTCAAGTCTTTATGCTAAACTAGAGTTGCCACAATCTGACTCCAGGTCTGTGCTTAACGTATATAATTGAGATTGATATCAATCTTCTCCTTACTCTCTGACAGAAAGAAAAAAAAATTATTTCTTTATTTTTAAAATATTTCCCCCTATATATCTACCAAGACTGAGCAAGCCATCAGTCTGCTGACAACCATTTTGTAGTACCAGAGTCCTTTGTCTGATGAGGAAAAGCCAAAGTGCTTTCTGTTGTATCAGTGGGTTGTAAGCGCATGCTGATCGGACTTATCTGCTGTGAGGCAACAGTGGTGAGTCACAGAAAGTCATAGAAAATGAACTGAATTCCAGCAGCTGGTTTACTGGCTGACCTGAAGTATAAATGCAAAGTGTCAATTATATTTCACTGCTTTCAGGATCCTTAAGCGACAGTTGCAGAATACTACAGATTTCCAACATCAGTGTTAGTATATGATTTCCTTCTTGGCTGGCTATAGGACTAACCGTAAGGTATACCTACCATGCACTCATATGAGTGCAGATGGTTGCCATGGCAATTAGCAACAAATTAGACAAGAAGATATATTTAAAAAAAATCTCTTTCACATACACTAATCAAAAATATCTGTGTATATATATCATATCAATAGTGATTCAATGAAAGAAAAAGACAAAAATAACAGATTATTATAAATATGACATAATTATTACATAGTTATCTGTGGGTCATTCACATTCAGTCCATCTGATTCATGTTTTATAGCAAACATTTACCAGCTGGTTAAATATATGAACACTTGTGTTGTAACCAGTAGGCCATTCAACAATAGGTAGTATAAGGGCTAGCCATGTAGCAGCTAGCATAACAAACAACACCAGCCCTGGTACCCTTTGTATGCAAAAGCAAATAAACTGCTTCTCACATTTGAACCTGTTTATCACCAGTATCATTCTTAAACCAAAGACACTTCAACATCAGTTAGTTCAGCTGGTTTCATATACATATCATCATTTTTGGTCAGGGGTTGGCAACCTTCACTATCAAAAGAGACATTTTCTTGCCAAAAGAAAAAAAAAAAAATCTGTATGACACACCAAAGCATGTTTGAACCACAAAGCATGTTTGAGCCTTATAATAAAGTTGTTTAAATTGGCCTATTGACAAAATAGCTCCAAATGAGCATTTATTAATATGTTTTACCACAAAGTGGCTCCTCTGAAGTGGACTATTTGAGTTAATTTAATACTTTAACTTTGCAGCGTTGGTGGTGAAAGCAAACAAATCTGTCCATACCCCCTAAGACTAGCCACCGCTTTTGAGGGTTGGCAAAATTTAGAGGAAAAGGTGCCAAGTCGTAAATGTATGATGCTTCAAACTTATATTTTAATTCAGTGTATAGGCTACACAGTTGTACTTGGACAATGTAAAATCTCTTTAGACCCACAACAATTATTTGTGAAAAAAAGTTATTTATTTCAATTTTTTCTTTTATCAAAGCCACAGGAAGCCACTGGATAGGGGATGAAGAGCCACATGTGGCCCTTGAGCTGTAGGTTGCTTACCCCGTTATGGTGTCAAAGGATAAATTTAATATTGATTGTTCAGGCTGCAAACTAGTTTTGCTTCATTTCTGGGGTTTACAGTGAACAGAATAATGCAGCTGGCTAACAACATTGTAAAGAGGCCTTCAGAGATGTCTACATATCATCTGAATTTCATATAATATTTACTTCTGTAATAGCAAATTATACACCAAAAATAGGATTTCTTGTAAATGAAAATATCTCATTGCTATACAGTCAAAAGCCAAAGTAATGGAGATTGCAGAGAGAGTGGTTTTCTGTGGCTAAAACACATCTGGATTTTAGCTTCACCCTACTTTTTGTGGCAGTAATGATCAGGCGCACTGACATTCTAATTCTTGGGTTCACCATGCCAGTGTAATCACTGCAGGCCTACTCAATACTTAGTACAATTCCATTTTGGTGTCCACAAATTGTTTAGAGATTACACTGTATCTCCTCCTACTCTAACCATACATTTGGGGCTTCAATTTGATTCTCACAGGGCTCTCAGAAATTACAGAAGTTTCCCCTTCATATTATCTTCATTCAAAACACATCTGTTAACAAACCATGATGTTAAATTCAAAGTGTCTATTTGCATTCAGGTGAGAATAACCACACTGCAGCTCTTCACCTATTTACTTTGTGATGCCTTATTTTGGATCCTGCTGTGTGCTGTGATTGGCTAGTAATCGTCATGTCGATGAGTCGAGGGTGTGGTGGTTAGTGTTAGGGCAAATCTGGAATATGATCTATGTTGAAGTGGTAAATTTACCATACAAGAAATACAAATGTGCTGTCAGAAAGTAGGTGAAATAATAAAAAGAGTGGCACGGTCTATAAGGGGAGTAAGATGTGGTGGATAATGGGTTAAGTACAGTCCTATCACACAGAAGATGGGGTTTGAGTCCTGTGTGAGCCAATATTCGCTTCTTTTTTTTAAACTAAGTTGACTTAATTACAATTTTTAAGATCCATAAAGCTGCTGAATGCACACTGTGTACATAAACTTTAGCAGGATAGCTAAATAGACCCATTTGCATTAATATTATATTTAAGGTTACTAGGACACCAAGGAATATACACCCCAGCCAGGAGCACATAGCATTGTTGGCTATGAACACCTGGGTGCTTGTCTCTATATAAACTTGGTGTAAAAAGCTACATTGGTTATTCCACCTTTGTGCAAACTGGGTTGTTGGCTACAGACACCTGGATTCTAATAGCAATTTAGATTTACCAGTGCAGAAACTGATATTTAGTTACAGTCTCATTTCTTAATTGGAAAAATACTGCACGAGAATATTAACATGGGAATTCACATGACAACTCTTTGTTTAAAGACATCATAGCATACAGTTAGTTATGTACATAAAGATACTGTGATTTTAGTTGACGTTTTTTTCCCCCTAGGATGGCAAAGGCATTACTCGCTCTACACTGCCTAAGGTCCCAATCACACAGAAAGCCTTTTGCAGGTTGCAAAACATGAGGCTCATGGCACTGCCTTTTTGCTCTTTTCTTTTTTTTAAATTGAATGCCAAAAATTAAAAAAAAAAAAAAAAATGCTTGCTGTGCTTTTTTTTTATTGTTGCCAGGCAACCACCTCATCACCTACTTACCATAAGCTTCCCATGTAACCAATCTACAGTTTATTTTGGCTGACTAAAACGAGGGTGAGAGCCTGTCAGCAAATAGTTTGTTGGGCACAGGGAAACTGAGATCTGTGTGGGTACATGAGACCCTAAAAAAGAGGGTGGATTGCGGGGATTACCATCAATTGGTTCCTGAGATTTGCCTTCATGATGAATGTTTCCAGGCATATTTTAGGATGACTCAGGGGCAGTTTAACAACCTGTTGCCTAGCGCTGGGCCCAGCAAAACACGCCTGCTGTTTTTTACTAAGATCTTGGTAACTGTAGTTTGTAAAGTCGGGCTTACTTTGCCTCTAAATGGCTTGCTTTGAAATTCATACCCTAAGTCTAACCATCTCAGTCATCATGCCTAAACCTAACTGATCCAACCTAGGACCCTACAATACCAGAGTAGCGACACACATTGTTCAAGCGGAAAGGTGGTCACGTGCCCTCTACTGGCAGGATAGCGTGTTGCATATCTGATCAATAACTGACTGAACTTAAGTATCGCTGCATTGCTGCTGACCAGGAATTCCTGTGCGTTTCCAAAGTTAAGCAAACCTAAAAGGATAATCTAACATAATCTACCGTAATAGGAGCATCGGTGACCCGTTTACAGGTAAAAAAAACAACAATAGTTGTCTACCATAATGTTACTCTCTACATTTTGAAATAAACAAATTATAAGCATGATATGACCAAGACACCTAGAAGTTTAAACAAGGCCATTTTCATCAACTTACAAGCAAGTGTGCGTCAGACATACTGTAAGTGAATGGGGTTTCTGGTCGGAAGGGTAATGCCCTTATGCCCCACTAGAGGGCGTGTGAGGCTTAACTTCAGCATACCAGAGGAGTCAATAGTAGTGTCGTCACTCTGGTATTGTAGGGTTCTAATCCAACCAACAAAAGCAACAAGCACTAGCCAGTCAGAGGGAGAGTAGGGTGCCTCATGCCTTCATCATCCTAGGAAAAAAACTGGTATGAGGATAGTCTTCCAATACCTTGACCATTCATTGTATGTTTCAAAAAACTATATCCCAAAGGTTTCCCTTTCAAACACACATCAGTATTCCAAAATCAATTTCTCATTTCCACTACACCATACCTCACAAGGCTCAACAAATGGCCCTCTCAAAATATCTTTGCCATTAAATCATATTTCTTTGTTGCTTTTGCTAAAAGCACATAAACTATCCTAAAATGTATGATTCTGAAACTAAGATATTCACTTTTAAATAGTTGTACTGAGTAAGGGTAGCGCTACCCTTAACTGAAATCATAATGCACTGACATGCCTTTAACATCAAATTAAATAACATTTCTTGCATTTAAATACAAATCACATTCTACAACATCTACCATATCAAAATATACTTCTCCAACACTATACAATGGGATAACGCATCATGTACATGAACATTTCTTTCTACAGGGACTGTTTCACTGTATTACAGTATTCATGGTAAACAGTCTCACTGAAATTCATGAAATGAGCATATTGGAACCAAATGTACTGGATGTATGCACAGATTTGTATGAAAGATAATGAACTCTACTGGGAGTTTTCTATTCATTACATTCCTCTGGATTGTGTTACAGTATATTTGCAAAAGGTTTAGGCAGGTAAAGCCTGCCTGTTCTCATACCTAGGGTATCAAATACTAAATTTGTCACGCCCCTCTGTGTGTGATATAGATGCTGAAGGCACCATTTAACATCTTTATGAGACGCACCTGGCTTTCACCTAACTCCAATGTAAGCCCATTAGGGGCAATACTGGACACACGTAGTATGAAGTGCAGGAAAGTCTGTGTAGGGTGTAAGGGAGGGGATGGTTCAAACAAAACCTGACTTTAATCAAGGAGACTATAGTTTGTGTCCAGTGTGAAACCAAAAGTCAGTGGGTTTCATTCTCTTATATTTACATAAGGTTCTTACTCTGTGCATAAAATACGTGCGTGTGAAAAAAATACTGTTGGAATAATGCCATGTGTGCACCGGCTGATTTTGTTCTTATTACCATGTGTATGTTGGTCAATGTTAATCATTCCAAATTGACATGCGTGTGCCTGCTTTCTGCAATGAGCACACTGCCATGCCCCTATTTGTCTATATAAGGAAATACATTTGCCCAGAGGTGTATGATGGAGAAAGAGGTTAAGTTGAACATACAAAGGCCCTGACACACCAGTGTCGGAACATCAGTGAGTTTCTGTGAATGTATTGGCAGTCAGAAACAGCTGTAAGCTGTTCATCACTCTCTGCAAACATGTTCATGTTTTCTGATGCGCTCTCTCCTGAAGGCACTGACTGCAATATTTTTTCCAGCAAGGTTACATATGCCATCTTAACATGGCAGCCTAACCCAACTGTGTCCATTTCACAACATTAAGCCCCAGTGATGTGCCATCAGGATAGCCATGGTAGTCCGTGCTTACTTGATATTAACTAGTGTGTGCATGCCTGCTCACACGCGTGTGTGCACAAAGTGAAAGAAGAAATACTTGATGGCGTTTAATTGCCCTTTCATAATGCACTGCCTATCCTGTTACTGACCTCACGACATGTTACTGACGACCTGGGATAAAAACAAGTTGGTAAAGCAGCTTTGGTTAAGGGGTGGGTTATGTGTAGATAATTAAAAATAAACTGTTAAATAAAGACTTTCTGTACATTAAAACCTGACTAAAAAATATAAGCAATGGAAGCCAGGTACCTGGGGGTCAAAGCAAATACAAGTGCATCCATCTGCCCATGCACATTTACCTATTAACATTATGTGGTAAACTCTTTGTGCTTCCTCTACACGTCTGCTGCAGTTTGGTCTAAAACTATTTGAGAAAAATATCAAATAGAAATTTCTCTGATTGCAAGTGTCATTCAAATTGCACACATAATCATGAATTTGTTTCCACATGAACATTTCCAGATAATAGGATGCAGTCATGTGTTGAAGTGCTCCAAAGGTACTTCAGGTAAACACTTCAGTGTATTAAGATATTTTTCAAAGTGTTTTCTGCAGACAAATTAATGGTTTAGCTCTCACTGCAGCCTTGGCTAACAGTAGTGGACACTTTGGTGTACACTTTTATTCAGTATTTAGCCCAAGGATTTCTTGGTCTGGACTAGTGCTATAAGATCGCCCCTAGCCACATAATGTTCTTACATAAACCTACACATAAAAAACACAACTGATGGTCCTTGAATAATTGACTATGCAGCTCTATAGTGGCACAATTACTGTGATTTTTGCAAGTATCTGTTATTATGGTGATAAATATGTTTCAATTATTTGAAAATATCGTCTTCCATCTATATCAAAATATTATCTCCAAAGCTCAATACAGAGCTGTTTACAGCCTTCTTTACAACGATGTTGACTGTCAGGTCCAGATTCACCAAGACTGTATCAAAGGCCATTTCACTATGTCTTTGCTTTCTAAGAGTGGACCAAAATTATTATCAAGCTACTTCAACTGAAAGATTAATCCACAGTGGCCCCTGTTGTTAAACCCTTTGAGAATTACAATGTTTCTCTTTTTTTTTCTTCAAAGATTATATTTCTATATATTTTAATGAAAATTTCATGAAATCTTTATCATGCTGCTTTCTGAAATCAGCAAATACAGTATGTATTACAGTGTTTACATGTAATGTGATGATGTGGCTTCTATAACACTCCAAATGTCCACTCAAGCTACTGCCTGTTCTCTCCAAACTTCAAGCTAAAATCAATTACAGCAATCAATAAGAACTAGATCACTAATTACCACCAGAATGGGCACAGAAACACTCTTGAATCCATTTAATCAAATGTCAGTGTTTCTTGTTGACCAATCAGGGCCCTTGCTTCCGAACTTTTTATCCTATCCACACTAACACATGTATAGGACTTAAGTTACAACTTTCACATTCAACCATAAACACTTAATGTATCAGCCTATTTAACTAAGACACTCCCTAAAATAAATGTTGAAATATTAGATTAAACGTTCTCTCCACTCAGTTATTGTGCATTCCACTTAAAACACAATACTCTTTACAACCCCATTAGCAGCAACATTATCGCCTAAATCTTCACCATGGCCCTGCACCTACAAATATAATCATCAAAGAGACATTAGACCAGAAGTGGTGGCTTACAGGAATATATGAAAATGTGCACAGTCAGAAATATGCACTGTGTTCTCTCATCTGTTGACACTGTAATCAAGATGTAGTGAATGTGCTTTCTTAAATTCTACATGATTCAACCTTGAGGATCTTTATGTTACATTAAAACTCTGACTGCTGAGAGTCCTTCTAGTCCTGCACTAGAGGCCCGAACATACTTGGGCGTACTATAAGCAGAGCGGACTCCGCGAGGAATGGCCGCAGTTATTCGGGCTTCCATAGCAAAGAGCATGGACACAAAGAGGTTAAAATGCGTTGAATTTCTGCCAACAGCCACCAGGGGCACTGCTGTAGTGCTGCCGCCATCTTGGACTGTTGAGCTTAGACTGTTGCGCCCAGACAACATGCAAGATGTCAAGGAGAGAGGAGAAAAAAAGTAAAAGAAAACAGTGTAGTGCAATTAACTGCAACAACTATCAGTGGAACACCCCGCACCTGGCATTCCACCGTTTCCCGAAGGATCCCAACAGGTAAGAACTCCTGAGGTGTAAGTTTTGAGGTGTTTTAATATCAATTTAATATGCCAGTTTTGGAGGGAAGGTAACACACACACACACACACACACACACACACACATATATATATGGCCTCTTGGACCATTTATATCAGAACTGATTACTGCTTTAGCATTAAAATATATCATATTAAAATAGCCTATATATTATTATTATTATTATTATTACTGTCCCCTTAATGTACAAACTGTAAATAAATCTTTATTCCTGACTATGTGACGTTGCCATTAATGTGTTTCTAGTTAAAACATTGATGTTTTTTTTTCATTTCTTTCTTTTTTTTTTTACTTTTTTTTTTTGTAGATTGGCTTACGGGGTGATTTTGAAGGAGTAATTTAGTTAACCTCATAAGTGGACGTAATATGTAGAGATGCCATCTAGGCAGTTTTTCTTCGTTTCGTTTTTTTTTAAAGTCTATATTTTGCTTTACAAAAACGTGAAAAAGCAGCTGTGACCAAGCTATCACGAGGTGAGTAGCATAATTAGCATAATAATAAATAAATAATAAGCATAATAAGCATAATTAATTGTGATATACTTCAGTTTGTCTGTGTGTATTTGTATGCAAGCGGGTCTGCTGTGGTCTGCTGACAGTCCAAAATGGCGGCGGTAGGACGAAACCATGGGCGAGTCTGTTGCTATGGGGCGTTCTGTTGAGCTTCGCCTCTTGGTATCCATGCTCTTTGTCTATAGTCGCGCACTTTCGCGTTCTGAGCTTGGCGCGCACAGGGCTTGCGGACGGATCCCCACAGTGTCCGCTCCGCATATGTTTCGCCCGAGTATGTTCGGGCAGCATATCTACAGTATGTGACTAGCCCACAGCCACATGACTTCTTCTCCTGATGGCACTTGGGCACTAAGTTAAACAAAGAATGTAAACACTGGGCTAAGAAAATGATGGCTAATCACTGTTGAGTCCAAACACTGTTGTTTGTCTCTGGTAATCAGTATTTGTTTTTCTCCAAAAATAATGGAGTAGAATTGTCAGAATATTTTCAACTTCAGTAATTCAACCGCACATGCAAAACACTAAAGCAAAGTTAGCGTAGAAAGTTACACTATGACTGAGAAACAGGGCCGCTGTTAAGAGGGGAAAACTGATTTCAAAAATAAAGTCGTTAAAAAAAGTCATGTAGCTATAAGAATAAAGCTGTTTGTGTAAAAGAAAAAAGGCATAATCGTATGGGATTTAAGTCATTATTTTGTGAAAAAGTTGTAACATTTGAATAAAGTTAAAATAAGTCAAAATATTATGAAAAAGAAATTGTACTTTTCTGGCAAAAAAGGAAATAATTTGAGAATAAGTCGTAAAATTCTTTTATATTCTTATATCAATATTCTATTGTAGTAAACAGGTTAGAGCAGCCTGTCAGCTTCTGTGTCAAACTGAGGGTTGCTGAGGATCTAAAGTTATAGATTTTAAAAATCTGCACTATATTATAATAGATTTCAGGACAGGCATTTTAAGTCTTCCCTTGGGTCAAATAACAACTGCACTGACAGCTGAGGAATGCTAAAATTAGCAAACATACATACTTACAACATTTTGTTGTTTTTTTAAATATAGCCAAATTTTATTTTATTTATTTATTTTTAAATACTGACTTTTTCCATTATAACATTACATTATAATACTTATATCTTGTAATGTAACAATTTCTCATAAAGGTAAGTCATTATTCTTTCAGGATTATAACTTTTAATTGTAAAATTATCATTTGTAACTTTGTAATACTTTCTTTGAAATTACATTTAATTTTAGTAAACTAGATTTTTATATATAAAATTGTATTGTACTGTAAATTCTTAGAAAATTGTACTTTATGGATGTAGCATTACAAGTTGTTCCTCAAACCTAAAGCTTTTTTATACTGTAATGCATTTTGTTAATTTATAATCATATTCTTGTAATAATGTACTTTATAGTAAAATTACACTTTATTTTAATATTATACTCTGTTTTCAAAATTACAATCTGTGTTTTTTTTCTAACTTTGTTGTAAATGTACGACTGTATTTATGTAATATTGTACTTTTTTTTTATTATTTCAATGTCTTGCCATTTTTGTAAAATCACCACTTTTCTCAGCGGGTAATATGACCATTTTCATAAAGAACTACAACTTTATTTTATGGCACTGCAAGCTTTGTCTCAAAATATCACAAATTTATGATAAAAATATTAGATTTCCTTTTTCCAGACAGTTGCCCCAAAACTCAACTCTAATGATACCCATACTGTAAAGATGGGAGTCATGATAAGCTGGAAAATCGAACCAAATAAAGAAAACAAAATACTTCACTTCATTCAGTCTTTGGACTTGTGTATGACCTAAGTTTGTTCAGATGACCCAAATACTGCATGTACCAGTGTACAGCACAGCTACTACACAGTCAGGATAATTCATATACTGCACATCATTAAAACACAGCATGTAAAAAATTGATTAACTATATTTAAACACAAGGTATGTCCCATGATATTGTTCTTATCCAACACAAACACAATACCACCATGAACTAAGAGATACTGTTATTGCCCAAAAGGGACTCCTTTTAGCTCAGACACAATTAAGACTGTGGGTTTAATTTCCACTGTGGCCACTCACATTCATATGTACAAGCACAGCACAGTTATGGGCTTTGAATGCAAATTTCCATCTAATGGCATGTGATTACATTGTAAAGTTTATATATCAATATTGTTACCTGTGTTTGACAAAAGGATGAAAGACGAGAATATACTGTGTGTAAAAATGTTTTGATAAGAATGTTATCCCATTGACAGCTGACCCAGCAGTCAGAGTCAATAGGCTGAATCCCCCCTCGCTGACAGGGAGCTATGGGACAGAGCAAGGAGGCTGGAATCTCTCCTCCTAAGTCAAAGGGTCAGCAGTTTATTTAGCCCATTATTCTTGTGCCTATGAAACAAGTGCACTCCATTTATTACATTTAAAAAAAGGCAAGGAAAAATGTTGAATCAGACTCACCCCTCTTACGTTGGGCCCTGACTGTAGTCCTTTCTGACTGGCCAGTTGGAGATTGTGGGCAGGGCTAATTGTGTTAGTACTCTCTATGGCTTTTGACCCAAAGAGGATTGTGAACCTCTTAGTAATAGATTTTGATAAGCCTACTTCAAGTGTCCTAGTAAGACATAACATTTATTCAGATGGGATCTAAACTGGCTAGGATGCTGGGGGACACAACTAGCCATATATTGGGCCCTAATGGGTGGGACTAACAAGTTTTTGGCCATCCCCCATTGGCTGACCCCCCCAGTGGTGGACAGATTTAACCAAATTTTCCTTATGTGTGGCCTAATCTGAGATTCTGTATGGCCCATGCAGCATCTCCGTTGATTTTTTTTTTTACTGGTCGAGTAGGACACATTTTAATCACAGGAGATAGATGGATGATTTCAACACTAAGCGTGTCATTCTTTATAGGCCAACCCCAGAGTAGGAGGCGGGGTGTGAGTCAGGATGGGGCGGGGTAAAGTAGGGGGAGGGGTTGGGCTAGGACGGCCAAACATACCCTGCAACTGCCTGTTGGGGTGGTTGGGGTGTATGGGGTTTTCTTGAAAACTTCGAAGGTTTTCATGGAAACGGTTGCTGCTTTCATTGTCGATGCGGTTACTGTCATCACAGAGGCGGTGGTTATTGTGAAGGTCGGGGGTGGGCCCTCGATCGGGGACGTGGACGATATGGGAGCTGCTCTTCCTTCTCAGGGTGGACTCGCGGCTGGACGAGGCAGCTGACTGGCTGTCTGAGCCACCGTCGCTGCTCGCAGCTGTTCCCTCCACTGGGGTGACCCTGATGGTGGTGATGGCCTGAGGGTGGGGGTGGAATGGAGGCGCAAAGGTGGCAGTAGGGGTGAATGACATATTGGAGTTGGCAGAGTTGGGGTTGAAGTTTGCAGAGTTGGGGTTGAAGTTGGCAGAGTTTGGGTTGAAGTTAAAGTGGGTATTATTAAAGTTGGGGTTGTTGGGGTTAAAATTGGGGTGCTGGAAGTTGTTGGGGTTATTGGGATGTAAGGGATGTAAAGGGTGTACAACATGTGGGTGGTTTGTGTATACACCACCTCCTCCTCCTCCTCCTACCCCTCCGTCTCCACCACCTTCACTCTCCGTTTCAGTTCCTGTCACACTTCTCCGTCCATCCACTGACCCTCCATCCCTCAGCGAATCACAGCTGTCTGTGTGTCTGTTCAGGTCATTAAGGGCAAAACCTGACTGTCGGAGCGAAGCTCGTTGTTCTGGTGGTTTCCATCGCCAGGAGCCACTTCCATCAGTGCTCGGAGGTTTCACCACAGGTTTGTTTGATCTGGACTCTGGGTGGGCTTCAACACGGACTATACTGCCACTTCTCTCTAAACCTCCTCCTAGCAGAACAGGACAAATAATCAATAACTCAATAATAATCTTCTACTACTAACAATAATAATCATCATCTTGAATGTTTAAATCCATAAATCTAAAGGTTCAGTTCTCTTAACTGCAGTGACTGCCACGAAGCAGCAGAGTCCAGGACCTGATATATTAGGTCATACTGCTTGCTATTCTTCACACTGTCCAGACTTTATTCAGTCTTATGCCTGGGAATAAAGTATAGAACTGAGGTAGCTGTTTTTCCATAAAGTCTAAGTAAATCCTTGCATAACAGTGCTAGAGGCAAAGAGTTGAAATTGATATCCACTGATCATCTGCTTCTGGGAGAGTAACAGATGTGTTTCCCTGAATGCTTAACTGTTCTCTCCAAGGTGAACACCGGAAAAAAGTCTTTACTTTTGTTTCTGCCAAGAAATCCCACAAACAGACAAAAATCAACGATGTGTCAGTGCGTTTTTATCGTTCTTATCTTTTTTGAATTTGTGGGATCTGTGAAAAAAATGAAGATGTATCATTTACCTGGTCACTGACTGATCTTTTTTTTAAATTCAATTTCAAGTTATTTCTGGCAATCTAAATCTAAATCAATCTGCCTCCAATGTAGGAAAGCTTTCATACTATGATGGCAGAATCAGCTCTAGTTTAGGACTAGCTGTTGGTATCCTTTAAATTGCTCATCTTAGGCTTAGTAGGGTGGTTACATGATAAATGGATAAACTTGCATTTGTATAGTGCCTTTCTAAAAGCACTTTACACTACATGCCACATTCACCCATTCACACACACATTCATGCTCTGATGGTGGCAAAGTCTGCCACGCAAGGTGCCATACTGCTCACCAGGTTCTAATCAAATCTAATCTAATGTGATCATTAAGTTCAGTCTTAAGAGGTGGACTGGAGGACTGGAGGAGTCAGGGATTGAACTGCATATCTTCCGATCAGCGGATGACCTGCTCTAGCTCCTGAGCCACAGCTGCTCATCAAGTGAGCGATGGCTTACTTGACGGGCAGGCTATCAATTGGATGCCCTCTCTCCTCTGTGTTTTGCTGATGGGCCCCTAATGTCCCAGCCTCACTCCCTAGATGCCATCTGCTCACTTGGGGGCCCAAGTGGAGTCCCTTCTCATCCAGAACCACTGACTGCCCTTTAAGCGGCTCTGGAGAGGTCTTTGACTGCTTGCCAGTGGGCCATGCCTCAAACTCCCATGTCCTGGAGTAGCCTTGATGTTAATGTGGAACCCTCTGCAGCCTACCTCTACTGGACAGACTTATGCTTTCAGCCATGTTGTTGAGGGTTGGCTGCAAGTTCAGTATACCTCAGTTTTTTGCACTTGTAGGCCTCTTCCACTGCATCCTCCCAGGGCACTGTGAGTTTAATGTTGTGAAATAGATGGAGTGAGACGGCCCATAGCACACAGGCTGGTGTGAGGCTGGTGGATGCAATCTCAGCTAGAAAGCAGAGTCTGCAGCTATCTTCCAGTTGTGTGCTCTGGCCAACAACCAAGAACCTGGCCTTGGTCTGTTGAGCCTGCCTTGCCTCTTACCCTCCCTGACAATTGTTGCTGCTGAAGGCAAATGCTGAAGGGGGTCCTGTGTTTGTAAACTGATTTTCCTGCACTGCTGCAAGACACCGTAGCACCTGGTGCCACTAAACGTATCTGCCATGATGAGGCTAGTCCTTCTGCCCAGTGTATTTTAGTGTTACTTGTGTAGGGAAGAGGGGGCATGTGGGGTCATCTCTGCACAGCTTGCTGAGGTACCTGGCAGGACATAGTAGCCTTGATGATGATGCTTGCTATGAATGTCTCCATTTCCCACAGCTCTCTCCAAGACATCTTCTTATTTTCTACTCCCCTCCCATGTCATGTAATGCCCTTGCCTTGCTTTGCCTGAATCACAGTCTTTGTGCAACTTGTGGCCTTCTCCTGTCACCATATCTCCTCTATCACAAGGCTAAATTTCTGAGGCGAGTTCAAGCTGGTGGCCTAAGGCCTTGTCACCCCTTATTTGCTGCACTTGGCCCACAATGTCTCAATGTTTGAAAGCCACCTTTGCCTGCTGAGTTGCTTCTGCTGGGGTCAATTTTCTGCCTGTAGCCAGAGTGGGGGCAAACCAACTCCAAACCCATTGGCTTATAGTCTGATAAAGCCTCTGAGGGTGAAGGCCAGTATCTCTGGCTGGTCCGTTGTAGCCAACGGATATCTGAACAAAGTCTTCCTTTTTTGTTCACCAGTCATTTCGGCTCATCTACATAAACAGGGCTGGTATAAACAGGTGCATATGAAGGCTAACTTGTTAACATACCATATGCAGTGGGTTAAGAGATTGCATTTCGGCTATTGCACTCTGCATCTCCACACAGACTGTTTACCTGCTATTTAAAAGTAACTGGTCAATCTTACTTGGACCACAGACGTAAATCCAAATGCTTCCAGTACCACAATCACTTCAATACCAAAATCTTGTCCCATCGCCTACATACATCCCATATACAGAATCTGTTCATAGGGATTACGGTGGGGGCCCCAGAGGTTCCAAGTGGATCACGTGACTCAGCATCTTCGATCTTACTGTGGTGCACTTGTAGTCCTTTGTGAGACTGAAGAGGGGGTGGGTCTAGGACTCCTTTGCTGTAGAGCCCTATGCTACTGAGGCACCTGGGAAGCCAAGGCCACTTTCTTGGACATGAGCTCATCTGCCTCTCCAGCTTGACCTTCGAATTTGGAGCCCCATTTAGGGTTAGTGACCACATGAGACATGACAGAAGCCTGAACTGCACGCACGGAAGCTTCAATTTGCCAAGGAGCATGGTCCTATCAATACTCTTAATGCCACTTTAAGTATTCAGCCAAAGGCATTGCCAAGGCCCAGAAACCCACATTATGGTCTAAACCCTTCTTTCTGGCGACCTGGATCTGACATCAGATGGTAATAGCATTATAGCATTATAGACAGAGAAGCCTAGGATCATTCCTTTGTGGACTGATGTGTCAATCAGATGCCTTCACTCCAAGTATCCTGGCCTGTGCCAGTAGCCTGTGAGCCACCACACTCAAGGAGCTTTTTCGCTTGAAGTTCAGGAGGCTGATCTGGCTGAAACGTGCTCTTGTCCGCTCCTTACTTCTGCATTTCTTTACCAGGTTTTCAGTTCTTCTCAGTGTTGCAAGCCTGCTACGGTTGTCTTACTACAACAGTTTTATGCCTTCCATTACCTCCTATGTAGCCTCCATATATTGATTCTTCAGCTGCCATCTCTCGCTAGCTAGGCAATGAATTTCTTCTGCCTCCTGGACTTGGTTGATGTAGTTTTCCTCTTCTCTACTGCTCCAAAACATTCCATTCCGTAGTTGTAAATTAGTTCCACCATCTTCTCTAACTTCCTCATGGTAGCGACCCTGAGCATTTCAGAGACATTGCAGAGGTCACCATTGACCTCTGCTCTTGATCAAGGGCTTTTGTCCCTGGATCTTCTTTTTCACTGCAGGCTGGAATGGGCTGAGTTCAGATTGCTCTCCTGTGCCTTGCATTTGGACAGGATTGTTGATGCCCGGTACACTTTGTTTTTTTTCCTGCTGCTGAGCTTCATTCGACTGACTCAACCTGCTTCTCAGAAAGTAGCTAATGATGCGAGGTCTCTGTTGTCCTTTCTTCAGGCACCCTTTCTTGACCTGATGTATCTTCAGGCCTGTGGTGGAATAGAGTTTTGCAAAGCCTCATATGCAACTCAGGAGTACCTGTCCTTCTGCAGCTGCTGATCATCACATTTGTTGTCTGTTTCGTTCCTGTGTCGTTTACGTTGTTGTCTGCCATTGAGACATCTTCTGCCCGCACTCTCGCTAACTCAGGAGGTAATTTTGGTCGCAAAATGTGTTTGGGGCCCTAACAACTTTAGTGCTGGATCCTGTGCCATGGGTAGCTAGCCTGTGGGAGCTCCATTTGGGTCTGTTCTCTCCAGTTAGTTACCAGCTGTCTTTCAATTCTGTCACAAGATCTTTCCTTTGTCAGCTGCACTTCCACAGCAGTTACCGTATAACCAGATGATCAGATATGTTATAGGGGACTAGTTGTTGGTTTTCCTTAAATTGCAAACCTCAGACATGCTGCCTAGGCTCAGTGGAGAGTCCAATTGGTAAATGGATGGACTTGTATTTATATAGCACCTTTCTAGTTTTCGACCATTAAAAGTGCTTTACACTATGTGCAACTCTCATGCATTCACACACATTCATACATTCATGGTGGCAGAGACTGCCATACATGCCATACATACTACTCAAAAGGATCCACTCTCATCTCATCTCATTTAATCCAATTTCACCTAATCATTCAGACACATACTCTTCTTCATGAGCAACTGATGGTTCAGTTTCTAGTCCAAGGATACCTCGACAAGCTGTGATTATTAATAGCCTCTATCTTAGACCAGTTCTGCTAAAACTAAGACCCTCTTCTTACCTGTAAATATTGTTTTTTTCCCTACTAAAAACGAAAAATGCTTTGAAAGTCATTCTCCTGCTCTGCTCATTCTTTCCAGTGAATATCACTACCATAAAATTATGTGCCCATGTCACTGGATTACCAAAGCCCTCATGCATTTTTTTTGTCATAAAACAATCCACCAAAAAGTAGGGCAGAGGTCAGCTAAGGCTGCTGTGCTTCAGTATGATGCATTACCACACACCAGATATATGTATATATTTCTTTATTAGCAGTACAGACCTCCTCCTCCCACTGCTCCGGTGGTGGAGGCTGGTGGTGATGGGTCCTGGTCTGTCAGGGCTCGGTACCGAATAGATCCAGTGCAGCTGACGGTGCTTCCACCATCCTCCGAGCGAGGAGAGTGAAGCAGACCCTGCTGTTTGGATAAGGCTATCACCTGGAATAGGAGGATGACAGTGACAGGTGAACTATTCAATATTTCGCTGCTGGAATGTTTGCTAATTATTAACTGCCTCTTCCTGTAGGTGAAATGCTATTCAGACTAAAAGGCTATTACTGTAGCTGTCCACAAAACATACAGTCTGCACTGAGAATACATTTATTTATCTATGTAAATACTTGAATTCAATCTCTTCTGTGCACTATTTTTTTGATGTTTGTCCAAAATAAGCTTTGCATGCATTAGCAGTGAGTATCTATAAGTGAACCTAAATTTGTGAGCTTAATTTATGTTCACAGTTCTTGTACTCATCAGAGATGTGTACTTGATTTAACTAACAGTTATATTTAAATCAACTCAAGATGCTGATTAAAACAACTATTGTCCTTATTGATTTATCAGCTGTACCTTATTTTGTCAATTTAAAGATTCATTGTTTACTCTATAAAATGCCATAATAGAGAGAATCGGCCATCATTTGTCATTACAATTATCATAAAGCTATCAGAGTCTGAAGTCATGCCTTTATATGGCTTCTTTTGTCTGACAAACATTCAGAACAACAAATGTGTTTATGGAATTCAGTTTACAATTATTTAAGATCGTTGAACATGTGGGAACTCTACTCGGTAAACTTACTAAAAAATCATCCACGAAGTCAACTATAGACCCCATAACCAAAAAGGTTTGGGATCTAAAGCTCTGCAATCTCTCTATCTAACTTTGCAGGAACAGGGGTTCCACAAAGCTCCGCCCTGGGCCCTCTCCTCTTCTCCCTCTATGCAAGGACACTTGGTGCTGTCGTACACTCAAAAGACTTCTCCTACTATTGGTCTATTCTTCTCACATCCCCCTTCTGAAACTCACTGCTTGCCTGCCATAAGTCTCAGACTGGATGTCAGTATCACTTAAAGCCAAGATGAGTCTTTGAACTCCAGTATTCTGAACGTGTTTTGGTTGTTAGAGAGGAATACACTCCCAGTCTTTGATGACATATAGCTTTTATACCTATTGAGTTTGAATACCTCTTCTAAATGAATGTCATATAATGTAATCATAAGCACTTAACTTGATAGATCGATAGATAGATTAAGGTGGTGAAGAAAAAGAATAATTCACCTGCATGAGACGAGGCTGTCCTCCAGCACTGAGCGGCCGGCAGGGAATTGTTGTCTTCTCAGCCACTCTCAGCCACTTTTCCCTCACTGACCCACCTCCATCCATAATGCTGCTGTCTTCTGATTCACTCTCCTGATCCTTGCAGGTGAGATTTTCCTCCTCAGGAATGTGAACCAGCTGAGAAGATCCTGGCCGAGACTGAATAGACACTCTGGCTCCACCAGCCAATCCGGTGCTGCCATTATGGGCCATGTGATTATGATTAGTCATAGGAACAGAGCTTGCTGCCAGTTTCATGTACTGAGCTGGGATGTGGGCCCCAGCACGCAACTCTGTTTCCTGACAAGAGATAAGTGTAGGCAGGTGTGTTACCCCACGGAGCTCTGCCTCCAGGCCCATGGCAGAGGGTTCAGAGGAGCAGCGCAGTTCCATGTTCCTCTGAGGAGATGAGGATGATGCTGGTCTTATTCCATCCATTACCTGCAGAGATAGCTTCCTGTTGTCATTTTTATTCTTCCATTGGTTGAGCAGTTGTTTGGATCGGGTTGAGTCCATTGATGCGTGGATGGAGGCATGACGGCGTGGAATGCGACCCTCCTCCAATGAGGAGCCTCCGTGGGACCTGGATGAAGTGGCAAAGAAACATTATGAGGACCAGAGAGAAGAAGACCTCACACATTTTTTTAGTAATGTCACACTCACATTTGTTCACTGGTGACCAGTGAGTATGACAACCACAAATCAAATCAAATCAAACTTAATTTGTAATGCACTTTTCATACATTAAAAATGCAGCACAAAGTGCTTCACAGAATAAAAACATACAACAAAAATACTACATACATATTGAGAACCCGCCCTCCCACCCCCACATATGAACACACACACACACACACACACACACACACACACACACAGAGTCAATATAGTCAGTATAGTAACATGGCTGGGCACTGAGGAACCAGGTGAGGAAAGAACCACCTATGGGGAGCTCATCCACACTAAGAGGCATCACAGTAGAGGGCTGCATTGCGGGAGTGGGCAGTTTGGACTTTGCTGCGGGCGGGAACGGGCGGCTTAAAAAAACACCGCGGGATCTGGGTGCACATGTATAAGCGTTTCCACTCTATATTTATTCATAAATGGACAAATATGCCCTGAACCAGCTTTCATACAAATTTGCCGTTTGCTCCACCTGTCTGACTGTCTGTCTGTCTGTCTGTAAGCTCCATCTGTCATGAGACAAACATGAAAGAAGACGTGCAGTTTATTGTTTCACCCGGCGACGAGCTGTCATTACGTGAGGCAATTATGCACGGCTGCGTGCTCTTTATAACCCACTGTGAACCTATGTTGCATAATAAAGATTTGCCCCCTCATAATTTTTAACCGCCCCCTCAGTAACTTCATCCTGGCGCCGGACTTGCCTTAACCAAAATCACTGCGTGATTATATAAAAGTAGAAAACAACGAAATAGGAGCGGTATTTCTGACCAGTGCATCAAAAGACATGCAGGCCAGGGAAACGAAACAAACAACCCCACGAATCTCTTTATTAATAGCCTATAAAATTACGTGTTTTCTCCTGCGGGACAGGAGAAGACACAAAGTTTTGCGGGTGTGGGCGGGAGTGGACAAACACATTGCAGGAGCGGGCGGGAGTGTGATACACACGTTGTGGTTGTGGGCGGTAATAGTCAGAAATTCAATGGGAGCGGGCAGGAGCGGGTTGAAAAAAACAGTCCCGCACAGGGCTCTACATCACAGCCTACGGCCACAGGGAGCACCGCCATAGAGACCACCCCGACCCCAGACCAGGGTAGACACACGGTGCAGAGCCTCCCAGCCCTCCGGACCTGAGGGATCTCCAGGACAATGTCCCTGCGGTCAGACCGGACACACCTCTCAGTGTGGAGGTCCCCCATGAGGAAACACTGGAGCTGAAAACTAAAAAATTAAAGACTAAAAGGCAATACGATACGATAAAACAAGTATGAGATAAAAATAATGATAAAATGCATACAAATTTAAGGATTTAGAAAAAAATTAAAGATTTAAAGATTAAAATAATATTAATAATAAATAAATAAATGAAGATTTAGAAATGGAATAATAATAAAATGCATAAAGATTTAAAAATAAATAATTTAAAAGCATTAGAAATTAAAATAACATAATAGAAGAATTAAAAGAGTAAAAGAAATCAGTTAAAAGCCAAACTAAAAAGGTGAGTCTTGAGCCTCCTTTTAAAAACATCAATAGTCTCTGCAGTCCTGATGCACTCTGGCAGGCTATTCCATAAATGTGGGCCATAATGGCTGAATGCATCCTCCCCGTGGGTTTTTGTTCTGACTTTTGGAACAATTAAAAGGCCGGTCCCAGAGGATCGCAGGATCCGTGAGGGTTGATATGATAAAAGCACGTCAGATAAATAAGATGGCCCAAGACCATTAAGACATTTAAAAATTAATAAAAGAACCTTAAAATCGATCCTGAAACACATGGGGAACCAATGCATTGATCTTAAAACTGGTGTAATGCAGGGACAGCGACATGATCAAGCCTGGTTCTAGGCAGGCACATATGAGGGGCCAGTCATAAATGTGAAGGGGGTATCATGCTCAAGCACAATTTTGCCATAGGTAGAGCTGACAAATAAAACTCACTCACTCACTCACATAGAGGGTGTTAAAGCACCGTGGTCTCAAATGTGCTCACCGCTTGTTTTGTTGTTGATAACAGTGTTTTCTACATGGAATTGGGTTGTTGTTAGCTGTGTGTCCAACCCCCAACCTTTAAGAAATGGATTACACTTTGTCAGGCCTCTACCCTAAGACCTGTCCAACTTGGGTGTCCCACCTGAAGACTAAGTTCCTGCCAGTATAGCTCTTAGGGTCACTGAGGCACACAAACCCCCTGACCACAATAAGGTGGCAATCCCTCAGGGAGGAAAACTGAAAACTAAAATAAACAAAAAATAAAATAAAAATTAAGAAAAAATAAAATAAAAATAACCTTCATCCAGGCACAACCAACATCTTAACATTTATCTTATTGGATGGCCATTAGGCATATGAAATAAATTTTAACCTAATAATTACAATAACCTCACTATAGCCAGTATTTACCAAAGCTAGTCTTACAAAAAAACTTCTCAAATTAACAGAACTAACAAACACAACAGATATAAGCTAGAGCAGAACATTTTACATTTTTTGGTTTTGTTTTGTTGTCATTTTTTGTTTTTGTTAGCAATTTCACAGCTGCAGGAGTGAAAAGTTAATAAAGGCTTTGTAAAAAAGAAGCTGTGATTATCAAAAAAACAGTATGCAGAACTAGAAGCTGGGAGGGGCTTTATGTAGGGGTCTGGCACACACAGGGCATTTGTCCTCAGTATGTGACATGCAGCAGGCACTCATCTCTCGCTGTGCTTGTGTGATTGAAGAAACGTTCGCACTGACAGGCTCACTCTCTATGCTCACACTTTGTTGTTAACTATATATTAAGTATCTCACGACACGAAACGCTATGACGATTTTAATGGAGCTTCACTTCACTGCTGCAATCTGCCTCTCTGAGACTGAGAAACCTGTCACTAAAGTCACCAAATGATATGACACTCCTGGTTACAGTTGCACACAAAACTAGCCCAGCCCCAACCAAAACAATAAGGTAGGCTCAACTACAACAAAAATACAATAAAAGGGCTATAAAAGAACTTAAAACAGGCTATTTTAAGTTGCCTTCAACACGGCCCGAAACGCCCTCTGGGTGATATGCAAAACCACTGTCTGACATCACTCACCAGCTAGTTTCGAAAATGAGATGGTCCATCTCAAGGGGTATATCCTTTAATAAATTCAATTCTGTCGGAACCATAAAGGTAACACATTGCATCACCATTTCAAACTCAGCACTTCCTGAATTTATTTCAAATTAAAAGCCCCTTATAACTTCGGCTGAGAGAATCCCTTCATTTTCTAAATAGCCTTTTATTGTGAAACATTTGTAGGAACTAGCTGTGGAGGATTCAATGGCTTGAATGTTTGCATGCAGTACAGCAAATGTAGCTCCTGCCATCTGCTGACGCTTTTAGGTGACTACAACAACATTTCAGCTGGCACATGAACAGACACAGTAACTCAAATAATAGTAAAAGTAATAAAAATAGGACAAGAATAACCCAATGACATGACAGACGAGCGGTCCGGGGATAATTGGTGAGTACCATCATACATTGTGTCATGTCTGCTGGCTAAGTCACGGCATGATTTTATGACTCCACAATCGTGCAATGTGACGGGCAGAAAAGTTGCGTAGTGTGTATCGGCATAATGCAAGTCCTGAGTCTGACCTGTCTGTTAGCGAGTCCTCCTCCATCTATTGAGTTGTGGGGATTTTACTGGCAATCCTGCGTAATGTTTTAGACTCCAATGTAGACTATGGCAGCATTTTTTCTACCACGTAGCTAGCCACAAGCTTCATGACTTCTAACCAAAAGACAGTCGTTGCTGTTTCAGAGCTGAAGGACCAGCGTTCTAAAAGTAACGGAAGTAACTGATGGCTTGTTTGTAAATGTACTCAAGTATTTGATTACTCAAACAGCAAACTAACGCGTTAGGGTACTCGTTACTGCAAAAAGTAATCAAAGTACTATAACGCGTTACTTTGTACTTGTACTTTGTAACGCGTTATACCCAACTCTGCTCAGCACAGTGGCATAGAAACCCCACCGCCAGCTAGCATTTGATGCAATTGCAGAGGCACAGTGGTACAGTGGTTAGCATTGTTGCATCACAGCATCAGAGCAACTGAGGAGGGATCCCTCTTCCAGGACAGACAGACGTGCAATAGATGTCGTACAGAACAGATCAACATGATAAATTAACAGTAATCCGTATGAAAGTAGTGTCGTAAGCCACCCCCTCTGTTTAACGATGGTCGTTCCAGCTTGACGTAGATGGCTTCTTTTACTCCTCTTTCAAACCATCTTTCCTCCCTGGCCAAGATGTGCACATTGCTGTCCTCAAGGGAGTGTCCCTTCTCCTGTAGATGTAAGTGGACAGCTGAGTCTTGACCCGAGGAGCTGGCTCTCCTGTGCTGTGCTTGTGGAGTTGTTGTTTTGTCTCCCCGATGTATAAATCTGTGCATTCTTGGCTGCACTGAACTGCATACACTAAATTAATCTGTTTATGTCTGGGTGTTTTGTCCTTAGGGTGGACAAGTTTCTGTCTCAATGTGTTGCTGGGTTTAAAGTGCACAGAGATGTGGTGTTTGTTGAAAATCCTCCTAAGTTTCTCAGACACTCCTGCGGCTTAAGGAATGACAATGTTGTTATGTTTTTGTGTCTCTTCCTCTCTGTCTGCTCTGGGTCTTTTCAAGGTTTTTGCAAAGGCCCAGTTGGGATAGCCACAGGTTTTAAGTGCTTCCGTGATGTGTTTCTGTTCCCTCACCTTCCCCTCTGTTCTAGTGGGCACGTTTTCAGCCCGATGATTCAGTGTCCTGATAACTTCCAATTTGTGCTCCAGTGGGTGGTGAGAGTCAAACAGCAGGTACTGGTCCGTGTGTGTAGGTCCAGCAGGTCACAAATGTGGTCTGGGGTGAAGTTGGTCCTGACTGGAAGGGAGCTGTCTTGTAGCAGACATTCCCTCACTGTCTTAACTGCTTCTTTGGTGGGAATGCAGGTGAAAAGTGAAGTGACGTTGTATGATACCATAGTTTTGTCAGAGTCCAGTGTTATCTCTCTGGTCTTGTTGGTAAAATCCTGAGAGTTCCTTACATGGTGTGGAGTGTTACCAACCAATGGAGCTAAGATCATAGCAAGGTGTTTGGAGATGTTGCACTTTACTGAGTTGATGCTGCTTCTGATGGTTCTGAGTGGTGCTCCTTCCTTGTGTATCTTGTGGAGTCCATAGATGCATTTGGTGGCCTCACCAGGGTACAGTTTATAATACAGTGGTCTGTCAATGATTTTGTCCTTTTCCAGTTTTTGTAGATAATCTATGACCTTCTTTTTGTAGCCACTGGTAGGATCACGCTTCAGTGTTTCGTATGTGGCTGTGTCACTGAGCAGAGCAGTGATTTTGGCATCCGCTGTCTTCAGCACCACTGTGCATATCCCTTTGTCTGCCAGCAAGATGGTGATGTTCCAGCCTTTCCTCAGTGATGCCAGGGCCTTCCTCTCCTCGACGGTGAGGTTGGAAGGTGGTGTTTTGCTCCAGCGAGAGCGGCTGATAACCTTAAGCTCAGTTGTTGTGCCTCTGTGTCTGCCAGCTCGTTGTTTCTGATGGCGGTCTCTGTTGCTGAAATAAGATCTACCACCGGTATCTGTTCTGGTGTTATGGCAAAGTTCAGCCCCTTGGCCAGGACATCCTTTTCTCTTCCGATAAGTTTTTTACCCACTTCTCATGTATGTCCGGATGTGCTGTGCTGTGATCCTTGTTTCTCCAGGTCAGTACGTCTGTTCTATTAGAGATGTTATGACGGGACTGTAGTGTCAGGAATTTTTGTGTCTTCCCTTTGGAGTGTTGCGAAGCCTGTGCCTTCTCAACAAACTCTGAGACATCTTCCAGGACCTCCCTGGGTAGAAGTGCTGTCAGTTCTTCCATCTGTCTGTTCTGTCTTGGATTTAAGTGCATCGATGGTGAAGTGAATCTGTCTCACTCACTCGTTGAGTAGCTGGTTCTGGGCCCTCTGAAGGATAGTTGCAGCCTTGTGTCCTTTCACGGTGGAACCCAAGCATAGGCTGTTAGGGATGAACCTGTGTTGCCTGCATCTCAGGTTGAAACGCAGGTAGTTTCTATAGTCAGCCAGCTTCCTAGATGTTCTTTCAAATTCCCGTACCAGTCGAAGGGCATTCTTCCAAATTGAATGGCAACACGTCAGTGAAGATTCTCAGTCATTCAGGTCATGGGATCCCTCCACAGACGACTTCACACCCATTCACCCCTGGTCCCACCTGACCCTAACGACTCACATGGTGGCCAGGTGAGTCAATGACTCACATTGTGACCTTAAACTAAAAACTAAAAGCTCACGTGACCCCTACGGCTCTGCAAGCGTTCCCACCCACACAGGGTTTATAGCCTGCAACTTTGTACCAGTCATTTAGAACTGAAGAAGCTCTTGGATGAGAGGCGAAACGTCTTCAACAAATGTAAGCAAGTCCAGTTGCCTACGATATAGCACTTACGAATGATATACATGTTGTATTATTTAGCGTGTGCACAGGCCTCTGACTGCTCTAACTGAAAGTGTGCATTGTGTGTGTTCATCCACCATCCCCAGACTGTGCAATAAATTTGATTGGACAGCTGCCATCTTTGGCACTCATTTAACACAACGCAGACTGCAACTGTTACACTAGTCTGACTCAGCCGATTGAGACTGTGGGTATAAGCCCACCACTGGCTGTCTATTTAAACCAGCATTCTCTTCCCTTTTCATTATCTGCATGCTACCTTTTTGCAAGGGCACCATTACTACATTCTTGGCTTAGTGCTGCCAAAAACGACTGTGATTGGTTTAAAGAAATACAAACGACCCAGAGCATTGTGTTCCCCTATAGCAGAATGATCATGTATGCTTCCTGACCTTTCTTTAGAACTAACACAGCGCTGTGGAGATGGGTCTGGCTACGTGAGACTACTATTACACTGGTAGCTGGTTCACATACTGTAAATGGTTGAATTTTGGATTGGCTTGGAAATTTTGAGGAATTTGATAACAGGTGTGTGGAGTGTGGCAGAACACCAGTCATGATGAATCAATCCGGTGCAGTGTACCACAGAACTTCAGCATTTTGAAAAAGAGAAAATGACCCAGTGCGAAAGCCATTTTCACTGATTCTCTCTGTCTTTCACATTTTTTAATTAAAAAACTCCACTCCCATGTTGTGTTTCATGGCACATACAATTACTGTCCCTCTCTTTTTAAATTTGGTGCAGTCAGGTCCGCAGTGAGTTACTCAAACAGCTGTGTATGTCCCAGGCATATGTCAGAAACCCTGCCATGCTCCACGAAGCCCTGTGTGTATATATACGTGCTGTTTTAGTGTGGTGCTCTTTTGCAAGAATTTCATTGTTGTCTTCTCAATTACACCCACACAGACCTTTGCACTTCTTTCTCAGATGAACAATCAATTTTATCATGTCTGAAATCCCCTTTCTTGTTCTCTCAGTGTTTCTACCACAGACAAAGATGACAGGGGAACAGACAGATTGCTCATGGTAATAGAAGACCTGCAGAAAAGCTGTGGAAATTAAACACACACAATTTATTTTTATATCCCAATAAAAATTTAGGTACTACATGGTTGGACTGAGTCAACTGTGTTCAATACACCATTAATAAACCATATGTAGACCTAATTATCATGAAAACAGTGAATAAGCTACTTACTTAAATGGTCTGGTCATGTAGATTAAATAACATATTTAATATGATACTTCCTCCAGGATTTGACCACAGAGGACTGAAAGCTGTGACAAGACAAGCTGTTCAGTCACAATTTCTAGCAATAGTATAGTGAATATAGGCTGCTGAATGAAGAGGTTGGCTAAATGGACTCAATCAATTAGCTTTTCACCCACCCAAAGGCCAAGAGTACAAGACATAAAAGTTTGTTCCTCTATTGTCACAGTCAGAGCATTCAAATGTAATCACCATTTCATGCCATTAAAATATTCACAACTAGAATTACTGCCCTGCGGTTGTATGCCTTCACTCACCAGTCAAGTTTCTCTTACAGCTTACATCCATATCTGTGTAAACATGCTGCTTCACACAAATTTTCCCGTCGGCAGTACAGAAGATCTATACAATCAGCACAGTTTCAAGGTGCACCCAAGATCAGTGTCACCAATTCAGTATCTGACTAAATATCTGGTAACAGCCAGAAAAGAGGGTTTTTTTTAGAATATTATGATGTCGCAGTGGTTGACCTTTGACATTTTGGATATAAAATTTCATCATGTCATCATTATATCCTAGCCAAAAACATATTCTGTGAGGTCAACTGACCTTGACCTTTGACCTTCAACCACCAAATTCTAATCAGTTTATTCTTCATTGGGCATTTGTGCCGAATTTTAAGAATTCCCTTAAGGTGAGATTCCACATTAATGAGAATGAGATGGATGCAAGGTCACAGTGACCTTGACCTTTGATATTTGATGATCAAACTCTAATAGTTCATTGTTGAATCCAAGTTAACATTTGCACCAAATTTTAAAAAATTCCCTCAAGGTGATCTTGAGATATCGTGTTCACAAAAATGAGACAGACAAGGTCACAGTGACCTTGACTTTTGACTATCAAAATCTAATCATGTTTGTGTAATGACGTTTCTGCCAAATTTGAGGAAATTCCCTCAAGGTGCTCATAAGATATCGAGTTCACGAAAATGGGACGTACATATGTTCGTACGGACAACCAGAAAACGTAATGCCTCCGGCTACAGCTATCGCTGGCACGGAGGCAAAAATAAATAAATTAATAAATAAATACATTACAATATACATACATATATATATATATATATATATATTTAAAAAAAAAAAAAATATATATATATATATATATATAGAGATAGATATAGATATATAGATACATATGGTCGAAGGAATGAACAGAATGTATGGAGTCTCACGTGTAATACTGAAAGTATGTCTGGGGCTATCATATATATTTTTCACTTGCCCAATCACACACATGCATGAGGCATTCTGAACACACTTGTTGAAACAATAAGCAGCTAACTAGGCCAGGTGGTAATTAACTGAACTCAAACAGCATTCTGAAATGCTGTCTTCTATCTCTGAAATACAGCAATAAAGCCAATAGCAAAATAGCCTTCAACAGGTGGAGCAGTATGTGACAGTTTTATGTGATGTATTATGGGTAAGCAAGTTCTAGCACCTTGTTTTCTCTCCCAAACCAACTCTTCGGATAAAGACTCCACTAAACATATTTACCTTGGCAGTGTGCTGCTACTGAAGGTCATCATATTTTCATGGTTGCCCAGGGGACTGGATGGAGTTATCACCTCCACCTCAGCACTGGCTCTCTTGAGATTGGACAGGGACGGTTCTCGGTAGGAGGCGCTTCGAGTCAAGATAGGCTCTGGTTGGTTGGGGGACAGAGTGTGGGAAGAGGTCCTGGTAATGATGGGCTCTGGTTGGCTGGGAGCCAGAGTGTGGTGACCTGTGAGTGAATAACAAGGAGAGGTCACACTGCTAGTGTCAAGTTAAAAAGGGATGATTTCAACTAAGTGTACTCACTGGAATCCATCATTATAACAATTAAAAGAAAATACAAGATGAATGAATCTAAACATTTAACACTACTTGTCTGTGAAAACAACTGAGTTTTATAGTATTAGCATCGGACATCAGACAAGTAGGACCACAACTGACTGCTTGTTTCATCTGCTTAAATTCTGAAAACGTGGGTTTCCATCCAAGTATTTCTATGCAAATAAGCTGTATTTTTGCATCTGAAGTAAAAAAAAAACAGTTTAAAATAGTATCAGCAATATACACCTGAGGCCTGTACTACAAAGCCAGTTCAACTTACCCAGGATATCTTTTTGTTATCAGGCTTGACTAACTCTAACACTGGTGGTCTGAGTAAGTGGTACTACAAAGCTGGATATCAACTACTTCAGTCAACTCAAGGTTTTGTCATGTCATATATATATTTATTACACGGCTCCATTAAATGTTGTATTCTGATTGGTAATGACCGTTGCTATGTAGCCCAGCGTTGCTAGGGACGCTGCCCTGACAAGGATATTCAGCCGTTGCGTGCAGTTATTTTTTCTCTCTTCCCGATTTAATTTATAAATCAATAAAATCGTATAATTAATCAATATTCTGCCTCACATTATTTATTTAACTGATAATTAGCTGTGTAATAAGTGGGATAATGTATAATGAGCCAGTGAATACTGGGAAAACAACTCTCTTCCGGGGGAATAGAACCCCTGTCAGGAGTTATTTTCCCAGTATTCACCGGCTCATTATACATTATCCCTTACATACATATATGTATATATACCTTAGAATGGTATCTGTATCATCCTGAAGCTCGGGTCCTCTACCAGAGACCTAGGAGTATGAGGGTTCTGTGCAGATTTTCACCTCTACTGGTCTTGGGCTTGGTCATAGTGCACCACAATGCCACTGCCTAGCCCAGGTCTCTTTCTCTTGTAACAGCTCATATCAGAACAATGTTAAGTAGTCAGGATTCTGACTTGTCTAAAGCTTCCTCTGCCCTCCACTACCTCAGTGTTCTCACCTCGATGCTTGTGTGTAATACTCTGGGGTTGTTAAGGCCCAATCACCCCAAACAGATATCAAAGAACTACTTGCAACAAAGGGCAACTGTTGTGTCACCTCACATTGACACACGGCAAAGATTATAGCCAACGGCCAGCTAGAACATATGTCCTGAGCCTGCATGAGAGGAAATAACTCTCTGCACCAGCAGGTGGCGGTGGTCTGTATTAGTCATTCAAAAGTCATTCAAAAAGGGAAACCGTAAGACCAACAGGATGGATTCAAGGTGCTAGTTAGCCAGTTAGTACATTAACAATACAATTTGATGTTGAAACAACAAAAGATATCTACAATGTGCTAGCAAACAATAACATAAACAATTTCCAACTGTTTTTGCTAAAGAGCTCAGTGGCATTAAAAAAAAGACTGCCACATCTAAAGCTGTTTTAACATGTTAAATATACAAAAAAAGAAGAAGAAAGAAACAGCTGACAATGGCTGACATGAGCTGAATAGTGCCAACGATGCAGGATACACCACAAAAAACTAGGGCAACAGACGTTCACTGAAGACTGACCAGCTGCCGACAGTCGGCTTCATGTGCTAGGGCCCTTAGAGTTGCTGTACTGGAGCACATCTCTCATATGGGCCTCTATGAACTCCTCGCTCACGATGCTGAAGGGAAGCCTGAACTTGGTCTGGTGACTGTAGAGAGCAATGTTAATGACACTCCAGAGCAGGCCCAGTCGTTCACAGGGTTGATGGCTACTGTTCATCTCAAAGCCCTCCACGGTAGTTAATTGGACTTCGTAGATCATCAAAGGCCAGTGGGTGCATTGAAGAATGCTACGTCAGGATTTGAACTTTACCAGAAGTCACAATTTGTTCACAGATCTTCACTTCCGCAGAGCCTAGTGGGTTTCCTTGATTAATCCAACGGAGCATGTAAACACCTTCCCCAGGCTCTTCACTGTATCCCATCACTGACGGGATAGGGGGTTCACAGATAGTAACTATCTCTGGCAAGTCCCTGAGATTATTATGAAGTTTGAACCATACAAAGAAGGTAAGCATTTACCTGAAATTTTATTCTGTTTTTAGCTGTTTCAGGGTAGTGACAAGGCAAACATGTATTTTCTATGTTCATTTTGTTTTTATGGCATTTCACTCTGTAGAACGTTATTTCATTGTGACTATCTGCATTAGAATGTCAAAACTCAGACTTTTGGGGCATAACAAAGCTAAACTACAAGGTCCTCTGTTTATGTCATAATGAGTACAGCATTTTTTCTGGAAACTTATTCCAGTACTTGGCATGTCAGGGTGATGTTATCTGTAATTCTAAAATATACCTGACAGGAATGGTTTACCTTGGTGGCTGTTGCTAATTGCTGACTGGCTGACATTGGGTAGGGAGGAGAGGGGGGGCTCTCTCAGGGTTGGGGTAGGTACTTGACTTCTGGACCGATCCTCACTGGGCTGGAAATTCCCCACCGCATACACACCCTGCATACAAACACACACACACACACACACACACACACACACACACACACACACACAGTGAGACACAGAGGAGCATGTAGCAAAAACATTAGCATGAAGCAGTTTCAGGTGGCAGTCATGTCAGCATTTCACACCTACACCAAAGCCTACACTTAAGTCACAGCATCTTTATCTTTAGTGATGTGATGTAGTTTCACATGACACACAGTGTGTGCTCACATCCCTTAGATGACTGGAACACTCCAAAGTCATTGCTTAACGAATATGATAATGCCATACAGAGCTGTAGTGAGAGAGATAGAGCTATAGCTGCAGAGGACTGCTGACCTCCACAAACATCTCCCTCATCTTGGTAGACATGAGGAGGAGGGTAATGGATAAAAAAAACTAATAAGACCCAAACAACATTTTTTGTCTTTAGTTTGACATGGTGAAATCAGAACACATCTCCTATGAAATTGCTCTGCTGGTGAATCAAGAGTTCACCATGAAGTGCAAGCAAGTGCTTACTTGTTAATGAATCAGTAATAACAATCTTTTGATAAACTACTTAATGTAACATAAGGGGCCATTCTGCCTGATGGCAACTTTTCATTCTGTGCATTTGCTTGGATAAAATGTAGATGTAGTTAAAAACATGCTGTCGGGGAAGTATAACTAGAATAAAAATGTGTTTACTGAAAGAGTCATTTCTTGTTTTGTGCTGTCAAGTATTCGGCTGCTTTTCTGCCAAACCTGACCCAGAGCAGTGCTGATGCACTACAGCACAGAAAAAAAGGAGATTGCCAATCAGCCTTAATTTATCTATGTTTCTTTTCATTTCGACAGATGATAGATGATACAATGCCAATCAAAGAAACCTAAAATAGCCCATTAAAGCCTGCACTGTGTAAAATTGTTGTCTGGAGAACAAATGTGAGTAATCATCACATCAGGGGAGGACAAAATCTTGCAACTTAAGTTAATCACAAAGATCCTTTTCCCAGGTCAATAATTCTCTATTTGCATAAAAGCAAGGAACGTTCACTGGTGAAATGGATTCAGTTAAATGTGTATTAAGTGACTAGTGATTCTGCATCATCTGAAAGGTAGAGCTGATGTTCTGGAGTACAACCTTACATATCTGTAGGCAGCTGAACAGGGCTGTGTGTGTGTGTGTGTGTGGTGTGTGTGTGTGTGTGTGTGTGTGTGTGTGTCTGTGTGTGTGTGTGTGTGTGTGTGTGTGCGTGCTCACAAGTATGACTGCTTCAGTTCTGCTGTTTGAGTGTATGCTGGACATGTTTATCAGAGTGTGTGTGGGCTGGAGGGTGATGATGTGTGGGAGGTATCAAATATACTGTGCGAAAAGCCACCAATTTCTATACAAGAGTCTGAACATCCATGTCTGCTTGTAGCCCATAAAGCTGGACTGATTAATACACTGAACCGCATGTACAGCAAAACCAGTATGTATCTGCATGGCATGTCTCCTATAGGAAATGATCATCTCTGTCCAAGACAAACTACTGTAGCACCAATGACCAATGCAACACTATGAATGGAAAATAATACTCTTCTTGGCTGATAGGCATCCATTCATTTTCATACGTCAAACATATTTTCATTTTAGTAATTTATGCATGGTAGATAACTTTAACATAGCAGCTGTAGGACATGGTATGGTGAGATCATGAGGTAAAGTGACTACAAGCAAATAGTTAATAATCAAGCACACTGTAGCCTTTCTTTCTTCTCTCCTTCTTTCATCTATTGGTAATTACAGGAGAGATAACAAATGTGCCAAAAAGGCTCATGAGGAAATGCCTTGACCTCATCCATTATTTTCTTACATCAAACCTCGTCATGTATCACCCTTTACGTCTCTGCTTGGTTGTGTGTTGTTGGTCACTGTCATTTCTGATTTTTAAAACTCAATTTGCACTGGAACAAAGAGTCAATACCTTTCAAAGACAAAGTTATCCAATCCTAAGCCTGCCACCTTCCACCAACAACAGCTGGCACGAGCCTGAACAACTATGGTCAACTTGTCTGGAGTACTACTAGCCTAAATGCCACAACAGATATTTAATGAATATTTCAGTGAAATTTACTGCAATATGCCTCAGGGCTGTGAAGCTAAACTTGTTTCCAATGCTATCCTTTGATTTTTCACAACAAATGTTACAGACTATTTTGTCTTTGCATACAGAAATGCCTGGTAAAGTATGGTGTCCCTCCAGAGTTGCCGTAGGGCTGTGGTTGACGGAGTTCCACCGTTATGTGTGTGTTGCTGTTGACGCCCTGAGTAAAAGAGAGGCGGTTGCTGCTGAACACATTATCCTGACTCCTGTCCATTTATTTTTTATTAGTTGCAAAGTTATAAGAACCCCGGGATGTTCGGTTACATTGGTGGCAGCGGTGGTCATTTAAGAGCCGCTGTTTTTGTTTCTTGGTGACGTTACGTGTCGAGCCGTTATGTGTGTTGTTTCTTTTATTAGCTTAGCTGCCCCAGTATAGTGGCGTTTGGACAGAGACAGTTGATGGACCGCTTCAGAGCCAGCCTTTCAGCTCATGTGCGCGCCCCTGCTGAGAGCTTGGAGGTGTTTACTGGCTAGTTACAGAGGCGTTTCCTGAGTATGGGGACATCGCGCAGAGAGAGAAGTTTTAATGCTTCCTCGCCGACTTGGACCCGGCATCAAAGGCCAAGTGTTTGAACAGGGCGCCACGGATCTGGAGAAAGCTTTGACAATAGCAGAACGATGTGAAAATGCCAGAGTGGCCCTGCAGAGAGACTATGTGAGTACATGTGCAGGCACCTACTCAAGTGAGAGTTCATCTGTGCAGTCCGTGTCAGTCTCAGATGGCCTCCAGAGGGCTGTCGATAGATTATCACAAGAGATGGGCGCTATGAGAATGGAGATGAAGGAGATGTATGATGAAAACCAGAGACTGAGAGCATGGAACACTGACAGACGTGAGCATGGATTTCGCTCACCTGCTAGAGGACGCTGCAACTACAACTGTGGTGACTGGGGGTGTCAGTCGAGGGCCCCCCACGACAGCTACCATGGTTGCTCTCCCGAGCACGGACGATTCCCACCTCAGGGGGCCTATCCACCACAGGGCCATCGTCTGGACCTGGGCGTATCTCCCACTCCTAAGCCATCTGGGGGCAGGAGCCCCAGTCCGGGGTGGCGTGCACGACGTGAAGAGGAGCCGGGGAAGCACGGAGTGCATTTCTTGTCATGACAGCAGGATGCTGACAGCAGCCATCAGGGAAACGGTCGTTAGCTGGTGTTGGGACCGGAACACCAGCCTTTCTGACCGAGGGCCCCCTGCAGCATGATGTTTCTGAAGCCACTGCAAGTATGGATCGTGGCGACCACCCTACCTCCTATGTTCGAGGTGCGGTGGAAGGCACTGAAGTCACCATATTAGTGGACTCAGGAGCCACTGTGTCACTGATTAGTGCAGATTTTCGTATGTCAGTCCCTGCTCTGCAGAACCAGCCCCTGCCCCTGAGGAAGAACTATATTGACTCCCGTGCAGTAAATGGACAAATGTTGGACACACTGGGCACCATTGAGGCCACCTTCCATTGGGGCCCCTCCTGCTGGCAGCACACTTTCCACGTTCTGAGGGAATCCACTCAAGGGAGTTTTGCTTGGTCTGGACTATTTGAGGGCGAATCACGCACTGCTGGACTGGGGGCAGGGTGTGTTACAGTTATGGGATGTTACTGTGCCCCTGCTTCGGGGTGGTGAGTTGGTCCCTGAATGCTGTAACGTGTCCCTTGCTGATGTCATGACCATTCCCCCCCTGAGTGAGGCTGTGGTGCCTGTGAATATTCTCTCACCTGGTGGTGCTGGCTTGCCTGCCAGAGACTTTGATGGGTATTTGGAACCTAATATTCCACAGACAACAGGACTTGTGGTCGCTGACACAGTCAACAGTGTGAAAAAACGGTGTCACCTTTGTCACCATTCTCAATCCCACAGGGGAAGAGGTCGAGCTCAAACGGGGGTTGCACCTGGGTGAATTTTACCCAGTCCGAGAAGCTGACATTCTACCACCCCCCAGTGCTACAGGTGAGGAAGCAGCCACACCATCAGCACCTGCAGGCCCTGTCTCCCTGGATGAATCACCTATCACTGCACAGCAGAGAGCAGAGCTGTCAGAGCTGCTGCAGAAGTTTTCTAGTGTTTTCAACCTGTCGGACAGGAACACAGGCAAGTGCAGACTACTTAAACACCACATCAGGATTGGCGACCATCCCCCTATCAAGCAGCGCGCTTATCGTGCGTCTCCAGAGAAACAAGGTTGAGCAAGATTGAATGTCAAGTGGCGGAGCTTCTAGCTGATGGGGTTGTGGAGGAGAGTTGCAGCCCCTGCGCATCCCCGGTGGTGCTGGTTAGGAAGAAAGGGGGACAGTGGAGGTTCTGCATTGACTATCGTCGTCTCAACTCAGTGACAATCAAAGACTCGCACCCCCTCCCACGAGTGGACGACAGCCTCGATGCCGTGGCGGGCTCCTCCTGGTTCAGCACACTTAACTTTTCAAACGGCTACTGGCAGGTAGATGTGGCTGAGGAGGACAGAGAGAAAACGGCCTTTACGACAGGCAGGGGCTTGTACCAGTGGCAGGCCATGCCTATGGGCCTGACCAATTCACCTGCCACATTTCAGCACATGATGGAGCTCATCCTGAGAGGCCTGCCATGGCATATGTGCATGGTATACTTGGACGATGTACTAATCTACAGTCGCTCCTTCGAGGACCACCTCCTACACCTGGAGGAGATCCTGTCCAGAATTCAGCTGGCAGGCCTGAAGCTCAATCCAAAAAAATGTCACTTTGCCAGGGACCATGTTGTGTTCCTGGGCCATGTAGTTTCCTCTCATGGCCTCCAACCAGACCCAGGGAATACCGATAAAGTGAGCTTTTGTGGGCCTGTGCTCATATTATAGGAGGTTCGGACCGGATTTCTCCTGACATGCTGCACCGCTGAATCGCCTGACATGGAAAAATGTGCCCTTTGAGTGGACTGAGGAGTGTGCAGCGGCGTTCACCTTCCTCACCAGTGGTGATGATGCCTAACTTTGCAGCTCCTTTCAAGGTGTACACTGACGCTTCTAAGGATTCAGTGGGGGCTGTGCTGGCACAGAATGATGAGGGACATGAGAAGGTGGTAGCCTGTGCCAGCCAGGCCCTCATACACACACAGAAACGGTGGTCCACTTTTGACAGAGAGCTATGGGCTATTGTGAGGGCTGTGTGCGAATTCAAGCACAATGTTGGACTCTCTGCCGTTTCCATCATAACAGATCATTGCCCATTGCTGGGCCTCCGGCGCATGGCAATTGATAATGACCCTACTGGACTGAGAGGCAGGTGGGTGTTAGAGCTGGAACCATTTGACTGGGTCATAGTTCACAGGATGGTTCCTGCCATACAAACACTGATGCTCTGTCTCACCGACCTGTTTCCCCCAGCCCGGTTGATTTGGACTCCCCTTTGGCAGGGACGCAAACTATTTCCTTGGTGGGGGTGCCGGACTGCGTTTTGTCACAAACGGACCACCTGCCTATTCTCTCTGTGGCAGTGACTCTGAATTGCGGACATTGCAACATGAGGATTCAGATATCAGTACTGTGCTGGCTTGGTTGGAGCGGGCGCGACAAGACCGCCTCACAGACTCCGCAGAGGGTCTTCGGCCAGCCTGAGGAAGCTATGGACTGAGTTTCACCATCTGTTGGTCACTGAGGGACTGCTGTGTCGAACGGAGCAGTCTGCAACCACAGGGGAGAGGCGAATTCAGGTCGTGGTCCCTGCATCCTTGGTTCTAAAGCTTCTTCAGCAGCTGCATGAAGGGCCAACTTCTGCACACTTTTCAGCTGAGCGTGTGTGGGAAAAGGCCAGGCAATCCTACCACTGGCCTTTCATGCTGAGGGATATAAAACAGTGGTGTGAACAATGCAGAGCCTGTCAGACCCACAGGTGTCCAGTCCCTGGACAGAGAGCACCCATGGGGGGGTCCCAGGTTAGCCGCCCGATGCAACGGGTGGCTGCGGATATTCTGGAGCTGCCATTGACTTCTCGGGGGAACAGGTACGTCTTGGTAGTGGAGGACTATTTCACAAAGTTTGTTACTCTGTATATGCTGCCAAACCAGACGGCTCTCACAGTGGTTTGCTGCCTGTTTGAGGATTATGTGTTAGTCCATGGGGTGCCAGAAGTCCTGCACAGTGATCAGGGCCACCAGTTTGAAGCAGAGGTCATCCAGAGCCTCTGCCTATTGTTGGGGATATAAAAAACACGCACCACTGCCTACAACCCCAAGTCTGATGGCATGGTGGAGCACCATAACAGGACTTTGATCGATCAGATGGCTAAGATGTTGCTTTCTGGGGAGTGAATGGGACACATATATGAAGCAGGTGGCTTTTGCTTATAACACCTCCAAACATGCCAGCACTCGGTTCAGCCCCTTCTACCTCATGCATGGACATGAGGCACGGGTCCCTGCTGACGTGTTTGTGCCCTCATTGGGGCTGAGTGCCAGGCAGTCTCGCAGCGGTGCGACCACCTTCACACCCTCAAGACTTTGTCATGTTTTGAGTTTTCTGTATTCTAACCTAGCTATCATTCTGGGAGAGCTAACTGGTGGGTGTTAAAAGGCGGTTATGCAGTTTTTTTTGCAGTTGTGCCTTACTATGGTTAGCTGAGGCAGGGGTCTGCGTTAGTTATATATGTTTTAGTATCTCTGGAAGTGTTTCAGAGCTACTTGGTTTTATTTCATCTCAGTTTACCCAACAGGTTCTGTTGGTGTCTCCTCAGCATGACACACCTCTATGGAGCTACATTAGAATCAAAAGTTTTGTACTTGAAAAAATAAAAATTGAAACTTCATGTGTTGATCTTGAATTTTGAAAAATACAACAATGTATTCAAACTAAAATTAAGTGTATGAAACGTTTTTTTCAGGGTAAAATATAATTCTGATTCACTTTGGTAATTCTTTTGAATAAATAATTTATTTTAACTTTTCACTTCCATATATATTTTAACATTTGAGGTCTATTTATTTTAGTTGCATATTTTATCTTTTCAGATTCAGATCTTATTTTTTACAGTTTCAACTCTTATTTTTTCACTTTCAAATCTTTTTTTCAGTTTCAGATCTTTTTTTTCAGTTTCAAATCTTTTTTTTTCCAGTTTCAGACTTTTGACACTGATGTGGCGTGGGGGGCGTGGCATCAACTGAGAGGGTTGTGGAATCATGAGTGACAGTGCCTTCAGGGAACGTAGGAACTAAAAAAATTCTGACTCAATACTTATATACACCATATTCATGTGATTGGCAGTGTAAAAATTGATGCCAGTGACAACTTCAATTTAGAAATCTGTTTTAGACAGTACTGAGCACCAATTGTGGTATAAGAGCGATAAATTATGCCAGATTTTGCAGTTCAACAGCCACATTTTAAGTGCTGATATGTCCGATTTTCACATAGCACTGTGAACGCAGCGTAGTGTCCACTTCGCTTGCGATGATGGCATCCGGTCGGTCGGGTCAGTCTGCTGGAGCCCATACATCCAGCACACAGGTGCGAAATGTTAACAAAGTTTTAGGATATCATAACAAACATTAAGGGGTCATTTGTGTGACAACATACTGTACATTTCCACCGCTCCATCGTCACGGCCCTGTTGATGCTTCCACATCCAGACGTGTCCCCTGGATGAAACCTTTGAGCTTGGGGAAAAGGAAACAATCCTAAAACACCTCCCTACTCACCTGACCTGACACTGATGTGGCGTGGGGGGCGTGGCATCAACTGCCATGATCAAGCTTGGGGAAAAAAAAAATCACCTGGAGCCACAAAAATCACCTGGAGCCACGTCAGGTGAGTAGGGAGGTGTTTTAGGATTGTTTCCTTTTCCCCAAGCTCAAAGGTTTCATCCAGGGGACACGTTTACTGGATGAGGAAGCATCAATGGAGCTGTGACAATGGAGCTGCGAACAATCACACTTTCCAGCTTTGACAAATTTGCCACTTAAAAGAAGTCACATATATTGTCACAAAAATCACCCCTTAATGTTTGTTATGATTTCAAACATGGTTAACATTTCTCACCTGTGTGCTGGATGTATGGGCTCCAGCAGATTGACCTGACTGACCGGATGCCATCATCGCAAGCAAAGTGGACACTACGCTGCGTTCACAGTGCTATGTGAAAATCGGACATATCAGCACTTAAAATGTGGCTGTTGAACTGCAAAATCTGGCATAATTTATCGCTCTTATACCGCAATTGGTGCTCAGTACTGTCTAAAACAGATTTCTAAATGGAAGTTTGTCACTGGCATCAATTTTTACACTGCCAATCACATGAATATGGTGTATATAAGTATTGAGTCAGAATTTTTTTAGTTCCTACATTCCCTGAAGGCACTGTCACTCATGATTCCGCAACCCTCTCAGTTGATGCCACGCCCCCCACGCCACATCAGTGTCAAAAGTCTGAAACTGGAAAAAAAAAAAAAGATTTGAAACTGAAAAAAAAAGATCTGAAACTGAAAAAAAGATTTGAAAGTGAAAAAATAAGAGTTGAAACTGTAAAAAATAAGATCTGAATCTGAAAAGATAAAATATGCAACTGAAATAAATAGACCTCAAATGTTAAAATATATATGGAAGTGAAAATAAATTATTTATTCAAAAGAATTACTGAAGTGAATCAAAATTATATTTAACCTGTAAAAATGTTTCATACGCTTATGTTTTAGTTACATTGTTGTATTTTTCAAAATTCAAGATCAACACATGAATTTTCAGTTTCAAATTTTATTTTTTCAAGTACAAAACCTTTGACCCTAATGTAGCTCCATAAACTTCTCCTGTTTGGCTTTGCATGAGGTTCATTTTTTGCTCTATTTTGCAGATGTGATTCTTTTGTAAGAGTTGAAGCTATACAAGAAACTTTCCAAACCATGAAAATACTTGTGACTGACTAACTGCATTACCAGATAGACAGCGATGGCAGCTCCCAGCAACCATCCGCAGTAGACGTCTACAGGATGGTTTCTGAACTGGATAATCCTGGTTAACCCAGCCAAGATAGCCAGCATGACAAAAGAGAATACCAGGAGAGGCTTCAGCAGCTTGGCAGAGTCTGTCAGCACTGTGTTGAAGTACATCTGAAACACACAATTTCACATGAGCCAATCATGATCTTTTAATGTTGATAGAAAAACAGGTAAGTCCACTCCTGTGATAGTAGTACCATATTCAGTTCAGTTATTTTGATATTTAACCATGACAAATGCCTACAACTTAACTACTTACTGAGATGTAGACAGCAGCAAAGGCAGCCAGAGTTGCATGCTGGGAGGGGAAAGACTTCCTATAAAGAACAAAAAAGAGACAGTGTGTTCTTTCTGACAATTACCATGTTCAGACAGCTAAGGACAATGCTGAATATTCATCTGCAACTGGGAAGTGACTTTCAAAGAAACGTGTGTGTGTGTGTGTGTGTGTGTGTGTGTGTGTGTGTGTGTGTGTAAATGCAGTGTATAAAGGATAATAAAGGATACAAGGAGGGCAACAACTCTTGACCTCTGATGAGTGTTTTGTTACTTCATCACCCAAATACTGCAATAGTATATATCCTTGTAATAAACTACAATTTTAAACAGTTTTGCATTGACACTGTTGGTAGTTGTGATTCTTCATTTTAAAATGAGAAGTCTTGTAGGAAGAGGTGACTGGAAGTTCTGGTTTCCAGAGTCACACCTTAACATCCGAAAAACTGTTCTTCTCTTGGAGAAGTACAAATACACAGCTCTCTAAATATGTCACCAAATACACAGATGTCCATTTGGGATATATGTTCAGTTAGGCTACATTTACAGTAACTTGTCCATTGCCCTTTACTTTGTTCAATAATTATGCAAGTTACATTCAGTAAGTCATATTTACAATAATACTGAGATAGTCTGTTTAATCTGTTTATACTTTTGCATAAATACATTTCCCTGGAATAATATTGTTTACATGACAGAAAAATACAAAAAAATAATACATACATATCTATATCTATATCTATCTATCTATCTATCTATATATGTATATCTATATATATATATGTATATAACATAATATTGACATTATTATCATTTGAAATTTAATTAAAAAACAACAACAAAAACAAAACAAAACAGGATGCATCCATAGAATGCGTGCTATACTCCAGATAATTTCACAGTACAAACTAGGAATCTGTGTGGAACAGCTCATCAGTCTGGTGTGTAGAGAAGCACAGAACATTCTGTATCATTTTTGCTAAAGCCTGCTGGCTGTGTCAGAAGGTTTGGGTGGAGCACAAGTGTGCAGCATTTTGGTAAAATGTTACATTTTTGAGATTTTAGAGAGGTTTGCTATAAAAATTGCTCTATTTACGATTAGAGATTATTTCTTGGGTGGTAACACAAACAACACTGGGTGACAAAACTGCACTGTGCTATTTATTCACTATAGACACAATCTCAGCTGAGGCACTCAATCTACCATATTGGAAGGGGTCCATGTCATTGGTTCGACAGCCCATTGATTGGACATCCCATTAGTCCGACTGTCCGTGGTGCTGAACGGCTCGCGGCGGGTGTATGGTGCGCCGCGACCGGCTTGAGGCGGAGCAGGCTCACGGCTTATGTGTTTGTCACTTTCTTTTTCATTTTAACCCACACCATGATCTTTTCCTGACCCTAACCAAGTGGTTTTTGTGCCTAAACCTAACCAAACCTTAACCACAGGGCATCATGGTGATTTCGGAACGGACTTGAGTTTAATACGGTCGGAACAGTGGGATGTCGAACCAATGGGCTGTCGAACCAATGGGCAGTTCCCATTGGAAGTAGGTCATTTGAAGCCTCAAAATAAGCCAACATGCACTACTGAACAAAATAAATAAATAAATAAATTAAGCTGATGAACAAGCCCTTGCACCTGCCTGCACATCAGGGGTACCAGCGGGACGGGACGTCGGTTGACACGGCTGTGCAGTTCCGCAACTGTCAGACACTGCGTGTATGACTTTTCTTTTTTTTTTTTCTTTTTTTTTTTTTTTAATATCCTGCGTTGATGTCCCAACAGAAAGTTTAGCATGTTTGATTTTCTTTTTGTCTTTAAGGAGTCTTTCGTTCACAGCCGTTACTTTGACTAGTAGTAACACAGTGATCTGCTGCTGTAGACAACTTTATGGTAACAATACCTCAGCCTTTTTGAAAGGGACTGCTACACAGAGTAAAAAAAGGAAAATGCTGGCTTGAAGCAGCAAAGGCACTTCAGCAACCCAATGACGACTGCCGTTAGCATGCAGTTAGCAAAGAATATTATTTCTTTCGAATTGAGAAGGATGTAAAGGACAAAAATTCATTCTGGTTTGGCTTTTACTTACCACAACTGCAGAGGGTGCCAGCTTCATTTGAAACAGACAATATTAGCAATCTGCCTTTATTTATTGACACAGGCCTTTATTTCTCATTTCCTCTGTATTTTTCTTTTTCTTTTTTATCTTAAAGACATTCCCGTCTGCCCTGTTAAATTGAATGCATCGCACCATCATTTCAAACTCAACACTTCCTGTATCCATTTAAAATGAGAAAGCTCCTTAACATTTGGATTGAGAGAATCCCTTCATTTTCTAAAAAGGCTTTTATTGTGAAACATTTGCAGGAACTTGTTGCGGAGGACTCAGTGACTTGCATTGTTTTCAAGTGGTACTTAAAATGTAGCTCCTCCTATCAGGTGGTGCTTTTTACATTACCACAAAAACAGTTGGGCTGGGACATGTACAGCCACAGTGACTGTAATAATAACAATAATAATAATATAAAAGGACAAGAATAATCATGAATAATAATGCGTCGTGAAAGATGACCAGAGATGATTGGTCTTAGACTAATGTGTAGTCTGTCATGTCTGTTGGCCAACTCACAGCAAGATTTTATGACTCTTTATGACTGACAATTGCCTAATCGGAGTAGTGATTAGTGACTGTAGGAACAGACAAAAATATTGTGTCATCTGAACCTGGCATTAAGTGTGGACCACTCAACATAAAACGTCTGTAACTAAAATTATGTTTGTCACACGAGGCTTACTTCCTGTTGCCTGTAGGTGGCGCTATGACTGTACCTCAGTACTGGCATGAATATGTCTTCAGTCTTATTAGGCTGCTCACTCTTACAGTATCAAGCATGGACACGTTTGATACATAAATTAAATTAAATTAGCTTAATTTCCATAAACATATGACATCGCTCTTTCCTTTGGACCCTCACAGCGGATAAAAAAAAACTCCCCCCAAAAAAACCTTCGTACTATAATTCATTATTGGCACATAGATGTCTTCCGGCAGGGACATTTATGCATTAGCAAAAGAAATTTTGGGTAGAATGAAACAATGCACACTTAAGTCACTACAACTTCCTGTTTTATGGCAAAACACGCAAAATCACAGCCATGCCAAGGTAATATTGTTTCATGAAAACTAAAAAAAATAAATAAAAAATTCCGACATGTTTATTTCTTCTGTAGAGTTGGGCATTTCAGCATGGGGGTCAGTGGGGACTGACTGGCTTCTGGAGCCAGCCTTAAGTGGCTATTCAAGGAAATGCAGTTTTTGGCACTTTCACCTTGGCTTAGCTGCCGCTGGAGAAAAACACTACACCAAGCACACACGTCTCATTACACACATATCGCCCCACAACAGTCTCGTGGTGTGTGTGTGATTGTTTTTGCAGGTTGACTTATCGGGAGACTTGGTCATGAGTCATATTTGTGTCGTGTGGGGTCCAGTTGCCCATTGAAGATGGACATGATGTGTGTGTACGTTGTCTAGGCGAGGACCATGCCTCTGAGGCTGTCTGTAATCCCTCCTCCTGTATGGATTGCTCTATTTTGCCAGCACGAACCTTAGAGGCTCGGCTTTGTCTGTCTGGGGTGAAGCGCAGGATGACTGTTCCACCTGATAAGCCCCAACAGACTAAGCACCGTATTGGGGGAATTTGGGGGTAGCTCCTCTGCGGATCTCCACCCCAGTCCCCCACCCAGGTGTTTTTTGCCTGATAATACCAGGGCTCAGGAGGAGGATGAGGACGACATTGATCTGGAGGGGGTTTCAGATGATGGTGAGGAGGTCCTAGATGACCATGCCAAAGAAAGCGATAGACAGCAATTCAGAGGTCGAATCGAGAGGGCCTCCTGCATTTTCGGGCTGGTACTGAGGATGGGTCAAGCCCCTCCCTCTTTGCACTTTAATGATGAGGATGAGGAGGGGTCACTTGACACAGACCCATTTCCAGTGCCTCTCCTCCCAGAGGTGGTGCACCTTATGCATAAGGGATCTGAAAAGCCCACAGCTAAGTTAGTCTTTTCTGCTACCAATAGATGTTTGTGACTTGCCACGAAGGATAAGGACAAAATAGGCTGTGGTTCGCCACATCAGTTGGACTAGTCTGTGTCTGCTCTTTTGTGTCCGGCCAGCTCAGTACTGGGTTCAGTTACTCTGCCGGGGGACTTTAGGATGCTAGACGCCTCGTTAGTTAAAGTGCATAGGCCTATGGCAATACAGAATCAACTGGCCAATACTGACTCTGTGTTGGCACTGTATCAGCGGCGGCTGGTGCGTGAGCTACAAGGTGAGGCAGATGCTTGTCTCATTAATGAGATTCAGCTCGTTTCAAAAATCGTATCTAAGATTATGGAAGAGCAGGTGGTGACCGCTGGGAAGGGCATGTCAGCGCTCTGGGTTACTAGGGGCCAGCTGTATTTGTCCCAATCCAGGTTACAGCCAGAGGACAAAGGGGCTCTTTTGAAATTACTGGTTGTGCCAGGTGCCATGTTTGGTGCTGGTGCCACTGCGATGTTACGGCAGGCTCAGGAGGCCCGTAGTTGTGCTAAGGAGGTTTCCAGTGCACTGACCCCCAAGTGGTCTGGTCAGTTCAGGGATAAGAAGAAGGAAGCCCCCAGGATTGTGGGGCCACAGGGGTTGGGCTGGGCCTCTAATGATCTGAGGGTCACCTTGAATGCACGTCGTGGGCATGGAGGGGAGCAAGGGCAAGGGCAAGCATAGTCGAGGCAGGGTCACCCCGCAGCCCTCGTCTTCTTCCTGACGCTGGGTCACATCCATCCTGCCTCCAGCCAGCCCAACCACGGGTTGTGGCTTGGAGAGGACTGCAGGCGAGCCCCTGGGTGTTTTCTACCATAACCAGGGGTTTTGTATTCAGTTTGTTAGTCGTCCGCCAACCTCGAAGACCCCTATGGTTTTCACAGTGGTAGACTCAGAACACAAGGCAGTGCTCCAGGCTGAGGTTTCTACCCTGACGGAGAAGGGAGCGATCTGGGAAGTGCCTCAGGGCAACAAGCAGGCTGGTTTTTACTCCCACTATTTTCTTGTCCCCAAGAAAGATGGGAGTCTACGCCCCATTTTAGATCTCAGGGGTCTCAACAGATATCTCAGGTGTCTCCCATGCAAGATGCTGACCATCCCGAGGGTGCGACAGTCCATCAACAGAGGGGACTGGTTTATCACCATCGATCTGATGGATGCCTACTTTCAGATTCCAATCTGGGACAGGCATTGGTGGTTCCTCAGGTTAGTTTTCGATGGCAAGCAGTATTCCAGGTTCTGCCGTTCAGAATTTCCCAGGCTCCTTGCACCTTTACCAGGTGCATGGAGGCAGTTTTGTCACCTCTGACAGAAGGGAATACGGAATACTAGGGGCACGGCTATGTCTTGGGCGTCATGGCGCGGTGTGTCTGTCGATGAGATCTGTGCGGCGGCTACCTGGTCGGCCCTGTCCACATTTGCTCGCTTCTACCAGTTCAGTGTGGATGCAGGCACTTCGTTCGGTGAGTGGGTGCTTGGGGTGGCCTGGCGGTAGTGACTATTTCGTTTTTCCTGTCAGCCAGCCTTGTGGGGGCTGGTCTGAGTGGCCTCTCCACCCCTCTTATTGAGCCTTTGTATCTTGCGGGGCCGTCTGACCTTTGGTTGCGTCTTGCACCAGGGCTGGGGCACCAGTGTCCTGCGTCTTGCGGAGCTGGCTAGCTTGGGGGCTGTGTATATAGTGTACATAATGTATAGTGTACGTGTGGGGTGGTGCTGCTCTGTCCCTTCGCTGTGTGTCCTAAAGCTCCCCTGTAGAGATATATGTAATATCTCTGAGGTAGAGGGGAAGCCTCCTTACGATAGAGAACGTAAGGTTATGTGTGTAACCATAGTTCTCTGAGTAGGAGGCTTCCCCTCCAGCGCGAGGCCGCTCAGGGATTTGTTCCAAAGATATATATCAACGTGGGCGTGGTTGACAGGGGTTTAAATAACCGGTCTGATTGATAGCTACGTCCACTCCACAGGTGGTTTGTCTTAAAGTAGTTATCCACACACCTGATCCTGATTGATCAGGTTTCCCATAGAGATATATGTAATATCTCTGAGGTGGAGGGGAAGCCTCCTACTCAGAGAACCATGCTTACACACGTAACCTTGTGTTTTTGTGCATCCCTAAGTCCTCAAAAGTGTTTTGAAATGATAAGTAATGCAGGAAATCCAAAATGGCTGATTTCATGTTGGGCGAAAGATTTTTAAAAAGTTCACGTTCTTAAAGATGAGAGCAATGATGCAACCGAATTTCTTAAACCTCAAAGGACCTTTATCCCTACTCTGACATGCATTTGGGAGCACTTTAGAACCCGCTGGCCATGCTTGAGCCCCCATCGTATTTGACCAGGCAGAGAACACCGCCAGGCCCTTGCCACTCGAAATAAAGCTCGATCATGTTCACGCTAGTGCTGGGCGATGCTCAGAAAATAACCTTGCTTGGGAAAAAGCCAACTTGCAAGATGAACACTTACAAGTATTGGAGGCAACATGCACTACGTTAACAGAGAGCAATGCTAAGCTGTTAGCCAAAGTAAGGATCGAGCTAAGAGAGGCAAGCTGCAGCATCAAGGCTCCCCCATCCCCATCAACGAGGACTACGCTCTGGTGATGTTGGAACAGCGCCAGAAATACCGAGACGTGATGTCAGAGATATACAACCTGGGCTTCAAGCCAGCACTGCGCTACCCTGTCAGACTTGTCATAGTAACAAAGGACGGAGGTAGCAAGAGACTCTCCTCAGTGGCAGACGCCAAGGACTTCAAAACATCCACCCATGCGGAAGATATCTGAACGACATGGGTTGTTGATGGCCCCAGTGCAGGTCAGCTAACACTAGGCTAACCAGATAACCGTTCCTGTACTAGCCCTGGACAGGGCTGGAGCTGATCGACAGGCTGCACCATTAGCAACACTAGCCCGCTATTGATCTAACGGCTAATTATGATAACTGGCATCTGGACTATGTGCCCATCTGAATAACTATTGCTAGCTGTTTTTTGTTGATTATTTAGTTATTCATCTATTTTTTCTTTCTATGGCCTTCTGACTTTAAGTGTATTCATCATTCTATGTTTGCTGATGTTTTTACTTTACTTTTCTTTAATCCACTTTTTGTTTAGAGGGGAAAGGAGAAAATGAACAAAAATAACAGAATCCCTCTTTCTACCTGTATTCACATTTACATTGATATGGGACTGCTGACGCCTTCTTATCCTAATTCATGCTGATGACAGTGACATTACTCGGGGTGCTGTGATTTCTATTTTAATTATCTCTTGTGTTCTACGTCCTTTTCCTCTGCCCCTCTACTCCTTTGTTTCTGGAGTATCCCTATTTCCCGGTATTCATTCACCAACCAAAGTTTGGGCTCTGATCAAAGTTTAATGATGAGGATGTGATTCCTTCCCAAATTTTTGTACTTGTTTCAATATTTTTTTCCACTAACCTAGACCAACAGTTTAATGCCTTTATCTGGCAGGGCAAACCAGCTCGTATCAGGATATCCAGTCTTCAGCTCCATAAGTCTGAAAGAGGACTAGCACTTCCGAACTTTCACCACTATTTCTGGGCCTGCAGCATCACCAAACTAATACATTGGGTCCACTGCAGTTTTATAGACACCTGTCCACACTGGACTCACACTGAATTTTCATCCTCCTACTGCTCTCTGCCCATAAGTGTTCAAAAGATGAGGCAAAACCTGGTCGTCACTAATACAATTAAGATCTGGATTCAATTCAGGAAAGAACACGGTCTACTTAGGGCTTGGATCCATGCTCATGCATATTGAACAATTACTCATTTCCTCCCTCCTGCTCTGATCCCACTTTTCGTATATGGTCAACTAAAGGCCTCAAAACACTTAACGACCTGTATGAAAGAGAGACTTTTTCATCTTTCTTGTTTCTATCAGCTAAGTACAATTTGCCTAGTAGCAACTTTTTTCGATTCATCCAAGTGAGTCATTTCATCCAAAAACAGTTTCTACATTTCCCGAACCGCCCCCCAAAGCAGAAATAGACCAATTACTCTCCCTCGATCCTGATAGAAAAGGACTGATATCCACCACCACCAAAATTGGACTGAATCCAGTCCCCACTATATCACTATCATCAAGGATTTGTGAGAGCAGGATTTAGGGACAGGGATAACTGACAACCAGTGGAGAAGCATTTTAAAACTGGTCCATTCCTCATCCATATGTGCCAGACATGGCCTCCTGCAATGTAAAGTGCTCCCACTTCACCAATTAAAAATAAGCTAAAATATATTGTAACCACAGTGATGCCAACAGAAAACTTGCCTTATACTGCAAAGCGCGTCATTGCCTTCACCACTTTGTTGGCCAGGCACACCATTCTTTCCAGATGAAAAGATTCTTCTCCCCAAACACACAATAGATGGATACAGGAAGTCTTACCTTTTATCCTCTGCATCTCCTTCTCTCACACCAACTGACTTCATATCCTCTTTCACTACATCCACAAATCTCCTCTTTGGTCTTCTTCTAGGCCTCTTGCCTGGCAGTTCGCACCTTAGCATCCTTCTACCGATTTATTCACTATCCCTCCTGAACATGTCCAAACCATCTCAGTCTGGCCTCTCTGACTTTATCTCCAAAACATCTAACATGACCTGTCCCTCTGACATACTCATTCCTGATCCTATCCATCCTTGTCACTCCCAAAGAGAACCTCAACATCTTCATCTCTGCTACCTCTAGCTCTGCCTCCTGTCTTTTCCTCAATGCCACTGTCTCTAAACCAAACAACATTGCTGGTCTCACCATCGTCTTGTACACCTTTCCTTTTAATCTTGCTGGTACTCTTCTATCACACATCACACCTGACACTTTTCTCCACCCATTCCAACCTGCTTGCACATGTTTCTTCACCTGCTTGCTCTGGGCTGTTTACCCTAAATACTTACCTTTATTTCTACTCACTGTATCATCAATGTTCCACTTGGGTCTTTCTCATTCACACACATGTATTCTGTCTTGATACGACTAACCATCATTCCTCTCCTTTCCAGGGCATACCTCCACCTCTCTAGATTTTCCTCCACCTACTCCCTGCTCTCACTACAGATCACAATGTCATCTGCAAACATCATACTCCATGGAGATTCCTGTGTAACCTCGTTTTGTCATCTTGTTCATCACCATAGCAAACAAGAGGGGGCTCAGAGCTGATCCTTGATGCAGTCCCACTTCCACCTTAAACTCCTCTGTCACACCTACAGCACACCCCATCACTGTCCTTCAGCTCTCATACATGTCCTGCACCACTCTAACATACTTCTCTGCCACTCCAGACTTCCTCATACAATACCACAGCTCCTCTCTCGGCACCCTGTCATATGCTTTCTCTAAATCTACAAAGACAGTTACCTCTGACCTTCTCTGTACTTCTACATCAACATCCTCAAAGCAAATACTGCAGCTGTAGGACTTTTTCTTGGCATGAAACCATACTACTGCTTACAGATCCTCCCTTCTGCTCTTAGTTTAGCTTCCACTACTATTTCCCATGGCTTCATTGTATGGCTCATCAACTTTATCCCTCTGTAGTTGCACAACTCTGCACATCTCCCTTGTTATTAAAAATCAGCACAGTACACTTCCCCTCCATTCCTCAGGCATTCTCTCACTCTCTAAGACCTTGTTGAACAACCTAGTCAAAAACTCTACTCTATTGCCACCTCTCCACACCTAAGTGAGAGACCAGTCTTCAAATTGATGGGACACTACTTTGACAGTGACATGTGACCCTGTGATGTCACCAAGACAACTTAAGCAGAAGTTCTGCTCTCCATCATACTCTTGCTGCTCTTTCTCCTGAGCCGCTGACGGACTCAGGCTCCTAAACCTCTGTAGAGGTAGGACATCATACAGGAGGGCCTGCTACGCCCTTCCTGTGTTCTCTCACTGCTGCATACTCACAGCAGGAGCAGGACCTGGAGACCAGACAAGTTAGTGTACCAAACACAAGATTTGCAACTAACTTTCCAGCAACAGGGAGAACCAAGTTGAGTTAGTACCCCAATGTCTAACTCTACAAGGACACAGAGGGTCCGGCGTCCTCAGATCTGCACCATCTGAACAAGAACACAGCAAAGACTGCCTCTGGAACCACAGGTCTTTCCAGCCTAACAGCAAAAGCAGCTCGCCACAAAGCATCTCTTCCCTCCATCCATTCAAGGATTGGTAATGTAACAACTGGGCATAGCATTATTATAGTTATACAGGCTAACCAGGGTTGTTTAACTGGAACACTGACTTTATTATTCAGGCTTCCTAAGTTTCTTTTGCTCTCACTTTGTTTTGTTATTGGCAAACATGAATCTCTAATTTTCTTTTCGTTTGACCCGATGCTGCTATGGACAGTCACTGTTTGCTGTAAATTGTGACGTCGTTCCACCAAAATTGTCGTAACGATGCAATGTTGCAGAATACTGAGCATCTGTTGCTGTTATTTGTTTTTATTTTATTTTTATATATCTTTTATTTACCCTCTCAAAATAATGACATGGCCCTCTTACTTTTGTGACTCATTCTTCTTATTGTGATTGTCTGTGGCCATCTATATATATTTATGTTTGCCTGAATATAAGCTACTTGATTCCTTGATCTTGGATTATCATTTCAATTTATGTATTTGTATTTACTTATTTCTGACCTAGGATAAATTAAGCAGGGCCCTCCTTTTGTTTCCTCACATAGGCTATGTAGCAGTCTGAGCCTGTGGCTATTTGCTATACTTTAGTTATCAGCCACTCACCTTGCTCTTATGTTTTTCATATATATGTGTGTGTGTGTGTGTGTGTGTGTGTGTGTGTGTGTGTGTGTGTGTGTGTACATGTGTCGTGTTTGTTATTTTGTCTGTCTGTCCTGCTTGTTGCTCTCACTTTCCTCCTCCATCACCTTCCCTCTCCCAACTTTGTTCTCTGACCTGCTGTTTCTATTTTTTTCTATAGGCACAATTAAATCAGCCAAAGATTTAAAGGTCATTAATCTCAACATTAGGAGGCTTGTTTCAAAGATCGAGTCTGGGTTACTCTTTATAAACCCAACATCATCGCTATTTCTGAAACGTGGCTACATAGTAATATTACTGATGACGAAATTAAAATTGACAACTTCGCTTTGTACAGAGCTGATAGGGCTTAGAGGTGATAGAGGTGGTAGAGTGGCCACATATGTTGCTTCAAATCTTGTCACTCAGTGTCTCATTCCTAATGTAGAGCTAGTTAACTTTGAATGTCTTTTTGTCAACATTATTTTTCATGATAACAAACATTTAACTATTGGCAACATCTATAGGCCTCCCTCTGCTCCGACTGACTCCATTAAGTGTATTTTGCCAACTATTAATTCTCTTGAGAGGCATAACGAAATGCTTATCTTGGGTGACTTCAATAGTAACTGGCTTGATGGCTCCTCCTCCAATGATAGGAATTTAATTAATAGTGTAAACGTCACTCAGTTAATTAAGGAACCTACAAGAGCTGTTTATCAGTCGTCATCTCTGTTGGACTGGATACTTGTTACTAATCCTGAAAGAATAATTAAATCTGGTGTTATGTCAGAATGTTTAAGTGATCACTCTGTTATATTTTGTGTCTGGAAAATCAAAATTCCAAGTGCGCCTCCTAAATATATTAGACTGAGACAATGTAAGAACATTAATGTAGATAGTTTTATTCAAGATATAATTTCCATTAATTGGGACAGATTTCAGTTAATTCCTTTTGTTGATGATGCATGGAACTTTTTTTTACTCTGAAATTATGAACATAATTGATAAACATGCCCCAATAAGAACAATTAGAGTTAAAGGTAGACACCTACCCTGGATTAGCTCACAGCTAATCAGCCTTTTCAAACAAAGGGATAAAGCCTGGACCAAATATCGCTTGTCTAAGGATGCTGCTGATTGGGAAACCTACAGATATTTGAGAAATCTTTGTAAAACCACAACAAGGAATGCAAAATCTAACTACTATTTTCACAGGATTCCCGTAATCCTAGACAGTTCTGGAAACATCTGAACAATATTCTCAATAAAACTAACAAAAACCTCTTAAATCAGATTACGTATAAATAATGAAACTATTACCGATCCTCCACTTATTTCCCAAGCTTTCAACCGTCATTTCTCATCTATCTGTGGTTCCCAACACTTTAATTCTTATGATATGGCTTGCCCTTTAAACGGCACTCCTTTTTCTTTAGAAAAAGTCTGCCTATCTGATGTAATAAGAGTTAAAAGAAAATAGTAGTGCTGGTCCAGATGGTTTGGAAGCTAAATTTGTTAAACTTGCAGCTCATGTTCTTATGTATCCCCTTGCTGATTTATTTAATGTCTTTATCTACTTGTTCAATTCCCCCCATGTGGAAATGTGCTAGAGTTACCCCTCTTTTTAAAGGAGGAGATCCACTAGATACTAAGTAACTACAGACCAGTCTCTATTATCTGTACCATTGCCAAAATTTTTGAGAAACTTATTTTTAATCAATTATATCAGTACATCAATCTGTGCAATATTCTATCTCCAACCCAATCTGGCTTTTTCTCCACCACAACAGCCCTGCTAAAATTCACCAATGTTGCGTTCTTCTCTTTTGATAAAGGCCTACTTACAGGTGCAATTTTTATTGATCTTTCCAAATATTTTGATTTGGTCGATCACTACCTCCTCCTTGATAAGCTCTATTGTATTGGTCTATCTCAAAACGCTCTCCTCTGATTTAATGCCCATCTTCACAATAGTCGTGTGTTTTCTTTCAAGGTTCTCAGTCTGATTATTTAACTGTTGATAAGGGTGTTCCACAAGGCTCCACTCTTGGACCACTTCTTTTCTCTAACTTTATTCATGATTTACCACAATTATGCTCAAATTGTCTTGTTCATCTACATGCTGATGATACTGATGATATACACCTCTAACTCTGGTATATTACAGATCCAGAACTCAATTTGACAATTTGACTTTAACTTGGTTCAAAAATGGCTTCATAATAACAGACTCATATTTAATAAGAAGTCCTGCAGCATGGTGTTTGGCATGCGACAAAGACACTCACATCCCTGTGGCTTTCATATTAATTTTGATGATGGCTATCCCCTTAAGAGAGTTGACTCCTTCAAATATCTTGGATTTTGAACTGACCCTGAACTCTGCTTTAAGCCCCACATTGATTTTATTTTGAAATGAAGATTTGGCAGTCTGTGCTCACTCTATCGCTCAATTAATTGTTTTTCATTTCATGTCATAAAAAGAATAATCTCTCAGTTAGTTTTACCTATAATTGATTATGCTGACATTGTCTATCTGAACATCTCTAAATGTATTGTATAACACAGTGTAGATTTATTTTGAGGTCCCTAAATAGAACTCATCATTGCTTTGTGTATGAATCACTTAATTGGTTGCAGCCTAAAGCTCGAAGGCAGTTTCATTGGGTTCAGTTCATCTTTAAATGTGTTTACTTTAATTGTCCTTTCTATTTGAAACAGTTTTTGGTTCCATATAGATCTTTTTATTCACTCAGACATATGCAATATCCCTTCTTTTCTCTCCCCAGAAAAGGAGTTGGACGCAGGTCTTTTCAGTACAAAGCTCCAGCTGACTGGAATAATCTTCCTCTTTCTCTTAGATCTATTAACTCTTTTCGCTGCTTCAGGACTTCTTTATTTTGTCATCTTAAAACAACCTGTTCATGCTTTTAATTTGTGTGTACTTGTAATTAGGAAATTAGTTGTTTCAAGTGCTCTTGGTAATGATAAAACTGATCTGTTTTTATGGGTCATTTCTCATTTTTTGTATCTAGCTTCTTGTACAACTGCTGAGGGTGGGGGTGTGGGTGGGAGATGGTGTGAGAGCTGTCTGTATCTGTATTTGTAGTCTATGTTTGTTATGTAACGTTGTCATTGTATGTGTTATATTCTGTATTTTGTGTTTTTAGGTCCCCCTTGAAAATAAGATGCTACATCTCAAGGGGCTATCCTATTAATAATAAATTATGTCTAATATAAATTCAGGTGACATATACCACTAACATAGCATGCTTTACATACTAGCACACTATGTCATCATTATAATAACTCAATTGACTTTGGTTTTACACAGAAAATGCACAGCAGTCTTCTGGGATGTGATGGTAAACTATAATATGGCAACAACTAGTCAGCGCATATTGGTAGATAAACTAAATATGCTGTCACAAGCAGAACACTGAACTACAGTACATGCACACCTTAAGCTTCTATCACCTCCTGGTTTATCAGGATATTTTCAGATGATATCTACGGCCATGAGGAACGTCTGCACAGATGAATACTAGATTGATTTATACAAGTAAGATCCAGCCAGCCACTTACTTCATCTAAGCTCTCAAGCCTTAGGCAAAACGATCACACAAGCAGAAGTGTGATCTATTACTGATAAGTAGATATGAGAGGTGGCATGGTGGCGCAGTGATTAGCACTGTCATCTCACCTGTGTGGGTTACCTCTGTATGCTAAGATTTTTTTATTTTTTTTCACCTCAGTCCAAAGATATGCAGGTTAGGTAACCTAGCGACTCTATATTCTGAGTGCAGCTGGTTGTCTCTGCTCAGGATGTACCCCACAGAAGCCCAATGTGAGCTGGAAGATTACACTTTGACAGAGAAAAGTGGGTCTAGATAATGGATTGAGGATCTGGGGCACAAACACGCATCTCTCTTCAATAATTTGTATTAATTAACATTAAACACAACACATACTTAAATTACTTAAAAATTAAGAGCAGGTCTGTGCTGACTAAACAGTAAGCTTTGCTACCATGAAGCACAAGAGACAAGCTTCCTGCATGCTTAGTGCTTGCATGTGGTGGGGAAGGGACTAGAAGCCATAGGTACATAAGCTGCCACTGAAGCTGATGATGGAGTGGGCAGGAACACTGTTGTCTTCACAGTTGAAGTGGCATTTACAGTACAGTGGGAGCTGCATAATGAGAAGCCTTCAGCTCCAGCTGCAGTGTAGGTTTGGGCAGTATCAGGGAATTTAGAAATTCCGCCAATCAATCAATCAATCAATCAAACAATTTTATTTATAAAGCCCAATATCACAAATCACAATTTGCCTCAAAGGGCTTTACAGCATACTACATCACTCTGTCCTTAGGACCCTTGCGGCAGATAGGAAAAACTCCCCCCCAAAAAACCTTTAACAGAGAAAAAAAAAATGGTAGAAACTTCAAGAAGAGCAACTGAGGAGGGATCCTTCTTCCAGGACGGAAAGACGTGCAATAGATGCCGCACAGAACAGATGATGAATTAACAGTAATCCGTATGACACAATGAGATAGAAAGAGAGACAGAGAGAGGTGCAGGACAGACGATAATGACAGTAGCTTACAACAACATTAATCAAAGTAATAATATTATAATTCTAATTACGGCTATTGTGGTACAATATGTTTAAAGTATATATTAATATCTGATAGTATGCCTATTAGGGCTGTCAAAAGCACCATGAAATTGAGTAGAGTTCGAATAATATTCGAATTTATTATTATTTTTTGTATTAATTTATTATTATTATTATTACATTTTTTTTATTATTTAAAAAAACAAAAACAAAACACAAATATAAATAAGATGCTTATTGCTAGCGCAATATGAACGTGACACTCGGATGAAAACACCCGTTCTGACTGCAATGTTTGGATACTTAAGTGCGCCTGTAGTTTTCCAACACAAGAGAGGATCCTGTTCGGCTCATAGTGGTGTCTCATTCTGGTAACATTTCATCTCTTCTTCAAAAAGGGTAGGCAGGGAAGCAGCAGGTGCACCACTCTCCCTGTATGTCTCCCCGAACAGGTCACACATCGTGGACAGCGCAGTGGCTGCTGTTTGCGCAGCGGGTCCTCCGTCCGTGCCTCTCTCTACGTCTCAGGAATGCCACTGGATGCGGGTCCGTTGCGGAATGGCTGCGCTAGTTATCCGCTGCATGCACAGATGCAACCAACACCGTTCTGGTGGAATCTGGGGGTCTGCGTCCCTCTATGGCCCAGCTTGTGCGCGAGCCATTTCTGCCTGAACGGGATTCGCCGTGATATACGACGTTATTAATAGTATGAATTATTAATGATATTCGAATTATCAAATGTAGGTTCGAACTTATAAAAAATATATATATTCGAATATATTTCGAACTTCAAATTTTTTTTGACAGCCCTAATGCATATGTGACAATAATCATATGTAGAAGTATGACTAATGATAACAGCAGCAGGAGGCATCAGGCAGGACTACGGCAGCAGCACAACCACACACGTCACACTATCCAGGCACCACTGTGATATAAGTTAACCTGCGAGACAGTGGAGCACAAAGGCTCCGGAAAAGAAGCCATGTTAGTGACATGCAGTACAGCCAAGTTAGTGAGATGCAGTAACAATGATCCACTTTCAAAAACAGAGATGCTCCTCCTTCTATTAAATGAATACAAAGATGCTGTATTGATTGTATGTAGTGCACATCATGCGCCACTAGAGATCAGTCTTTACTAGTTTAACAAGCAGCTGAGCTGGAAAACATGGTGCCTTTGAGTGGTGGGGATAACATTAGAAAACTCTGAACAGGCGGCCAGCAAAGGCAGATTAAGGGTTTATTTTGACTAAACCAACATTGATGATTGTAGAAACAGTGGACTAATTAGTTAGATGGCTGATGAGACTATGATGGTTTTAGTGTGTTTTATTGTGTTTCTGTTTAGTTTGAATGTAGTGTGTTTTACGATTGGATTGGCCGTTAGCCGTTAGCCACTGTTAGCCGTTAGCCGCTGTGGCTTTAAGCACACTGTGGCTTTAAGCACCCAGCCAAATTTGATTGATTAAAAAAAGTCATTAACTCCACAATTCAGTACTATTGAGTTCCCAGTCTATGCGCATTTTCAATAAGTGTTTTCTAACATGTATATTGTGTTTAAATGTAAATCTCAGATTTTACTTCACCCGACTTTAACAAGTCAGTTAAACTAATCTTAACTCAGTGAATTCAGGAAGTGTGTAGTTGTATTTCTCTGTTTAATAACGTAAATACATGTCACAATATTACCTTTTTAACATTTTGTGAGTTTGTTTTGTTAGAGCATACTTGCCCCTCTGGAGTATGGAGTGCCCCCACACAAATACCCTCATAAACCATATGCTCCGCTTAAGTTTCAGGAAGTTATGAAAGTATAAAAAAAAATACATACCACCCAAACCTACTGGCAACAACAGTACATTGACCAAGTATAGTAATCCCTTAAAGGATAACTTCTGTATTTTTCAACCTGGGCCCTATTTCCCCATGTGTATGTGTGCGTATGATTCATAGGTACAACTCATTCTAAAACTGGTTCAGTATTGAGGGAGCTGGCAGCCGCGAAATGAGCTAAAACGGTAACAGGGGCAAATATAAGTATATGTTTGTGCATTAAAAGTGTTTTTTTTTCACCATTGACCGGTTCAGATCGCCAGTGCGTGGGCACACAGGTATACACATACAGTTTTCGATCCGCAAGTGTTGGAGATGAAGGCTTCCCAGCCAAACTGTGGACCCATCGCAAGTTTTTCGAAGTGCCTCCGTGCCGTCAGCCAAAACTATGCTTCATGTATTTTGCCATTAAGCATGTTTCTAAATACAGTGTGCATTGTTTGTCTTACATTAATATTTATTACACAGTGCATTTACAGTGCTCTGATTTTGCATCTCCTCTAATATACTGTTTTTGATTTCTTATTCCTCTATACATAACACATCCCCGAGTATGGACTAGTAGTACATTAATTTAGCATCTGCCAAAGTGATGCACATTGCTTAGAGACACACATCTTAGGAGCTATTTAGAATTCAGTGCCTTGTTCAAGAATGCTTAAAATGTTGAAAGCAGGAGCCAGGGGTCATCCAACTAGCTTAAAATTAATGGACAACCTGCTGTACCACCTAAACTACAACTAGAAGCCACAGTGCACTTACAGTAGCTTCCTATCAGGCCACTTATTGAACTGTACCAGTATAATACTACAAAGCTGGTACAATAAATATGGTCCCCTTCTCAAAAAATTTCAACAGCGGCAAATATTACTACAGATTGACAGCCTTTTGCCGACATAGTGCTGCTTGTGACAAGGCAGTCTTACCAAATGTCTACTAGTGGTGCAACACAACACTAGTATCTCTACCCATTTATGTCACATAAATATCTGTGTTCATATCTGTATTTGGATAATACCAAAAGTGTGTTGCATAGGAAGTTGCTAGAAATGGTATGCATTAAATTCTTCTCTGCCATTCATACACTTCACACATACAGTATCTATTAGTAAAGTTGCCTATACTACACTGTGTCTTACATTTCACTAATGAGACAAAGTCAAATGACTTGTCAGGTTGAATGTACCTGGCATCCAACACCCTCTACAAACTCATACCATAATTTTCACTTAATGACCCACTGCAGCAGAGTTATGCAAACCATCATCTCCACTGTTCTCAACAATCTCAATAATTGTCCACCATCAAAATATGTTTAATTTTTTTTTTTCCCCAAAACATGAACAAGGCAAGGCTCCTGCAGCAGCTGACTGACTGCAAGCAGGCCTCAGTCACTGGTCTCACTCTGTACGTTTACTTGCAAAGTTAAGTGGAGTTACAGTTATAGCTCAACTAGGCTATTTAATTGGACTACTGTCTTCTTCCAAGTATACAAGCGTGGAAAGGGAAATTGAATTATTGACTTCAGTATGTCCAACTCCGCTACGATAGGTGAAAATATTCCTGCTTGTTAATACTGGACCTTTTTCCAGATGACATAATATGTCACAGACCAAACAACTGACAAATAAGTTAGCTACAGTTAGCTAGCAGCAAATTGGTATCATGGTGGACAACTTAACAGCTCTGCACATTTAGTACGTGCTGTTAAATATTTAACTTGTTCAGTTGACACAGCATGAACTGTGTCTCCTCGTCCATCCAAGATGCACAGCTTTGAGTGCAGATTACGGCATATTGTTAGGAGCTTCTTCTTGTGGTACACATTTAATGCTATTAGACTTTCGAGTCAAAGCCCGGGGCAGAAACTGTGGAGCATGTGCAGAGTGCCTAGGCCAGTTTGGGTCCAATTGGCTGTGTACATGCTGGAGTAATTTGACTCCCAATCACATTATCTGGGTGTGTTACTCCGAATTTGATGCATTTGATTTAGTATGAGTTCAGTCAGACTAACATGTTTACATGTATTTTAAAAGTCCAGTTTTAGATGGGCTAACACAATAAATCAGTTTTCTCTAATGTCATCTGAACATACTGAGTGACTTAGAGAATGTGCTGCACTACATTCAACTTCTTTAGTTTCTTTTTAGTGCTTGCTTAAATAGACCAAAAACAGTCTTGTTGAGAATAAAGCAAGCCCTGTCTTCAGGAAAATGTCCTGACTCAGCATGGTGCGATCAGCCAATAAGTGAAAACACCTGTGGGGGTCTAAGTGCTTTAAGTGAGCTGTAACACAAGTCCTTAAGGTAATCTTAACATTTTTCATTTGCAATCTCATCACAGTAGAGCAGCCATGTTGTCACCAGGTTATGTTGTAGCACATGACCTTGGCAGTGATGATGTAGAGTATGCTAATATTCAGCTCATATTTCCTATGTTTCAGTACATGTCCTGAGAGCAGATTCGTAACCATAACAACAGAGAAAACTAGTCTATGGCTGCAAGCTACAAGTGTGTGTGTGTGTGTGTGTGTGTGTGTGTGTGTGTGTGTGTGTGTGTGTGTGTGTGTGTGTGTGTGTGTGTGTGTGTGTGTGTGTGTGTGTGTGTGTGTGCTCAAACTGCACATTAAAAATGACTCCATAAACACGCACTGAAAAACACCCACACACATCCTCTGACACACTCACTAGTTCACTCATACACCCTCCCACACTCACTGGCTTAGTAAAACTCAGCTTTACCTCCCAGCATTGATGAGCCCAGTGTCCTGTCCAGAGCAGATATCCTCCAGAATAAAGGCTTCATCACAAGTGGACATGTTAATGTGGGTCAAGTTGGGTTTACAAACATCCAACCAGTAGGGGGTGTGTTGACCAGTGGACAGCTGGAGGATATCAGTTATCAGTGCTGTCACACACAGGCCAAAGATATGGACACCTGTAAAAAACAACATGTTACAACATCAAACAGTGGATTAGTTAGATTATAACCTTGTGATTCTTTAAAAATGGTAATGTGTTTTCAGTCTGTGTCCACTCATAGTCTGACAGATGTTATTATTATCTTACAGCTACTGTTGTTTTCTGTGTCTGAGATTCAGTTCTTAACAACATGCATATAATCAGCTGTGTGTAACGCATGTGTCCTCCCACCTATGAAGCGTACAGCCCTGCGGATGTAGGAGTTAAAATTACAGCCTGCAGCGTTGATGTTGGCCTCAGTCTGTGTAGCTGATGACCTCCTGGAGAGATAGCAGTACAGAATGGCCTCTCCTATAAGAATCTACATACAGACACAGAGAAACAAAAGATTATTGACAATGCAGATTTTATATTACCAGATAAATCTGTCTCACAGATCTGCTGAATGCATTAACTCGACCATTTATTGATGCAAACATCCCACTGTCATGACTGAAAATGACAGTCTATGCTTTTCTTCATTTATTTAAACAATAAGTAGAAGATAAAATGCAAGATTTGACTAAAAATTCCAGAGATTTCAATCCCAGAGGAGGAAGACAGCAAGATGTTCAAGAAAGGCTAGTAGGAAGATTTTTCTTCTTTTTTTTTTTTTTTTAATTTTTTAGATGTGACCGCTCTCTGATGTAGTTTCTTTAGATGAAAGACTGAACTCCTCCAGATACCTTTTATTAGTAGAAATATAAATCAATCTATGATATTTTGTTTAACAGGCTTTTGCCACATGAAAAGTAAAAGAAAACTAGAATTACCACACGGCAGTTATATGCCCCCTCACACACCAGTCAAGTCTCTGTTACAGTTTACATCTATACCTGTGAAAATATGACTGCTTCACACACATCTTCCCCCAACAGCACAGAAAATCTATACAATCAGCATAGTTTCAAGGTGGACACTCACGATTAGTGTCACCAATTAAGTATCTGACCAAATGTTTCTCCTTCTGTTCCTCAGGTATGATGTTGAATAATGTTCAGTAAAGTGTTTTTGCAGAACATATGACGTCCAGGTAAATTGACCTTTTGAATATAAAATGTCATCACTTCAATTATTTTATCTTATAAGACATTTGTGTGAAGTTTTGTCATAATTAGCATATGCATTCTTTAGTTATCTTTAAGGTTTGACCTTCTACCACAAAATTCTAATCAGCTTATTTTTCAGACCAAGTGGACGTTTGTGTCAAATTTAAATAAATTTCCTCAAGGTATTCTTGAGACATCACGTTCACAAGAATAAGACAGACAAGGTCACAGTGACCTTGCCCTTTGACTTCAAGCCATGGCTATTGCCAGCACTGCGGCATTAAAAACTCAGAAAAGGGACGTGAAGCACATCTGCTCTTTCTACCTCATTGAGAAATTCTGGATCTGGCCTCTGGCCCACTCCCCACCCAGGTGTAACTCTCTGCTTTCACCAGTGCTGGCACGGCACTTCTAGGGCTAGACACCAGAGCGGTTGACCAGTGATGGAGCAGTATGCACCAAGATGGCTAGCATTAGTGTTACAGGGAACATGGGAGAGATTCAGCCATACATGTCTGAGCCTTAGTCAGACCCAGACTTAGATCGTGAGTCTGCTGTGCACCAAAATCAGCAACTAGCAGACGTATCAGAATAGAATGAAGTTAGCATCCTGTAGCTTGTGACTGCCAGTGGCTGATGCAGTGTAAGTGGTTGTGAAACATACAATAATATCTTCCACAGTGTTAAAGTGTGTTCTGATTGGTCTGCACACACACACACACACACACACACACACACACACACACACACACACACACTTTGCCATCAAAACTTTCACTACGCTAATGCTAATTTTGCTCTCTATACTATAGTCCACTCTTCGCTGGATGTTTCAGGTTTCTTTGCATCCAACCTCTCTAGAAAAACATAAATAATGAAAACAAGCTATATGTTTAATACCTCAGAAAATAGCATTTAAAACATTTTACATTTATGTTATGATGGCAGTGTTTGCTGTGCTAGCACTGTAGCCTGATACAGTAGTGTACAGTGCTGATACAGTACAATGGTAAATGATAAAGGGACCAGCACTTGTATAGCGCATCTCTCATCTTTTGACCACTCAAAGTGCTTTTTACACTACTGAGTCACATTCACCCATTCACACACAAATTCACACACTGGCCGAGGCTACCATACAAGGTGCCACCTGCTACTCAGTAACCATTCACACGCTCTCACACACATGGAACAGCCATCGGGAGCAATTTGGGTTCAGTATCTGAACAGGACTAGACTGGAGCTGGGGATCGGACCGCCGATTGGTGGACGACCCGCTCTACCTCTGAGCCACAGCCGCCCACAATAAAGCCTGGTTTCCACCAAATACTTTCAGTATGGTACCTTTGGAACCAAAAGTAACCCTTCAGACATGGTTCCTAAACCCTAGGTCCATTTAGCGCTTCAGCTGCAAACAGTACACTTAAATGTGCATGGGGTTGTTGTCACTCACGGCTCCATCCAGCGCTTGCTGTATTTCCTCATCACCAGTGACACAAAGCGAAATTTGCACCTCATTTATTGTCCACACAGTGGGGATGCATGCAGACATTTTCAGAACAAAACAGAATAGGCCAGTGTGAGAGTCTCTCTCGATAGGATACTAAAACAAAGCAGGTTCAGGCAAGTGCAGGGGCATAGTTTTGCCGCAGCCCACAGGAACGGATCCAAGTGAGGATTAGAATATGTACAGTTCACATAATCCAGTTCAAATTAATATATAGTTTTAAACACTTGAAGATCCACTCATTACTAAAAGTGTATGTCATCAAAGAGAGACAATACAAACTAAAGAAACGATCAAACTTGTCATACTGAAATTTAAAGTGGATTCAAGTCATCAGTTCACACATTGAGTAACTTTAGGTAGATGGCCCACCTTAAAAGTTACCAGCAGGCAACTCAGTGAATTCAGTTATTTTTTTTGTCAGACTACAGCTGCTGCGAGAAGCAGCAAAACATCCTTTCATTTTATAGTTATACTTTACTAATAAGACTTGCCATGATATTAACATTGGTTACATGAGCTTCAAAATTAGCCACAACTCAGTGCTAAGCAAGAGTGACGTCTGCCATTTCTAGCTCCATCTTTTAGTACTCGATTTGTGTGCTAGGTATCCCAACAGAGGGGTGACCAAAAATGGGGACGGTAAGGAATGGTTCCATTGGTACCATCCACAACTTTTCACATTGGAAATGGAAAAAATGCATCCTGAACTGAACGTGCAGGACTGCTTGGTGGATTAACTGTCTGATACACTAATGCCAGTTGTGGACAAAAACAGCATATTGCTGGTAGAAAAATCCAGTAATGTTTGGGCTGTACTAGCAGTTATCACTTGCTTACCAGATTTTTTAAAAAGCCCTGGGGGAAAGGTTTACAAAATTAGAAGTAATTGTATACTAGATTCTACGACCTCTTTGAAGTCATAGAAATTCTTAACAGGGAATGTGCAGTGTTTAATGGTTATGTTTTCCTGTTACATATCACAACAGCAGCTTTGGAGTGAACTGAAAATAGAAAGAAAGTCTTTACTGTGAGCTGTACGAGCCAATTTCACGCCACAAATGGCAGTTAGTTTAAAAGTATTCTAGTCAGCATGGTTAAAATGACTGGCTTATTCCCATCAAATGGTTGTGTTGCATGGTAACAGCTTAGTGCTTTCACTTGTATTTGTCTCAGTGTGGTCAGACTCCCACAGCATTATGGGCACATTTTTAAATCTGCAACATGGACAAGACCACCTCTAAGTGTGGGAAGATGGCTTTCCCTTTAAAACATCAACTACTATGTGCATTTGTCCACAATTGAGTGTAATGAATAAGTCAGTCAGAGGAAGAATACTTAGTCACCTGGTATATTTATGGTTTATTGGTGGTAACAATAAAGCATAAGATACAATAGTTCATAGAAATAGTTTAATAAGGCTTTTGTCTTAGTGAGGACACCAGCTGGGTCCCTGCATGTATAGACAGGTTTCTTGTATACAAGCATCCAGGGGACAAAACCATTTTGGTTGTTGCTCACAAGACTGTAGTCAACCATTGTAATCAGTGGAATTTGCATCGTTTGTAAATTCTTGTTGACTCGATAATAAAATGCAGTTTCAGAGATGGATCATTTGTCTTTCATTCGTATATTAATACATCATTAAGGAATTGTTAGCTCACAATACTTGAAATCTAATTTAATGTTTTTTAATGCCACTTTAAACATATATATATATATATAGTATATATATGTATGTGCTGGTAATAATAATTGTCCCTATATATATTGTGTATATATATGTATATGTGTATATATATATATAGATATATATATATATATATATATATATATATATATATATACATACACACACACACATATACATTAGGAATGGCTCACAAGATGGTTTACAATCTCAGAATTTATTTGCACATTTGAAAAATAACGAAACCAGCCTGAAGAATGATGTGAAAAACTAACTAAAACTACTTGTGGTGGCGACAGAAGTTGCGTTGCTGGTCACGGCAAAGAAATTCGGCACAGTTAACTGCTGACTTGTGACCATCTGACGGCATGTGTGATTTCACCACATTAAAGCCCATTGTGCAACGTTTGAACATCTTTTTGCAAGTGCTGCAAAATGCCCCTCCAGATTTACCGTCGACGGGCTTTAACCAGGTTCTGAAAAGTTCCTCATCCAACCGCTTCTGCTGAAACTTGTATTTTCCCATTTTTCCGACATTTGCTAACATTCCCTCCGCTCTTTCGCCACAGCATGAGCACGCTCACAGCATGTTGCATTCCAAGCATCCGGTGTTGTGACTTTGTGCACTGGCCGTAAACAATAGCCAATTAACGGGTTCAGCCTGTCAATCATTACATTATACTTCCGATCAAAATTATCAAATGTTTATATAATCAAAATAAATCGTGAACAACGATGTTTTTTTCCATCAAGTGTATTTAATTTTTTAATGCCGCTGGACATCGAATTTAATGCTTTTTAATGCCATTTAAGGCCTTGATTTTTGCAAAATCTATTTAATGACTTTAAATGCTTGTAAATGACCCGCGGAAACCCTGGTTAGTGACCCATGGTTATCAGGTCTCAGAATGAAATTTGGCAGGTTATTGACATAAATGTTTAGCTACAAGGAGATAGCCAAATCACAAAAACTTTTATGGCTGATATGTCGTATGAATTTCACTCAGCTTACGTGGTCTTGGCTGTTGAGATTGTCAATCCTTTCTTTATTTGACATAGACTATGTCTACCATTACATGCACACTACAATTCCACTATTATTCCAAATTCCAAATTCCAAAAAAATTCCAAATATTCTGAATGTGATGTGAGTCTAAACAGCATATTCTGTTTGAATATTCCAAATTAGGCCTTTTTCCTATTCAACTATGGATTCATCACCCTCCTTAAATCATGCAATCTCTAAGGGGTGTAATTGCCAAGGACTTTTCACATTTTGCATTCTATGTGCACGTTAATAAATATTCTTTTTACTATAAAAACGTGTCTCTCCTGATTGAAATATAACTATATATAAGATCTCAGTTTCCCTGTGCCCAACAAACTATTTGCTCTCACTGTCAACCAAAGCTATAGCAAGTATCCTCTGCCAGAACATTTTAGGAACTAGATTCTGATTACTGTCAAATGAATAATTTTAGATAAAAAATAAATGGTAGAAAAAGGCTCGACAAGTGTTTTTTTTACTGCCATTCAATAAAAAAAAGGCATTGTGGTGCGCCTTGCATTTTGCAGTTTGCAAAACACTTTCTGTGTGATCAGGGCCTATGATATGTAGGATATGCCAATATTATTCAGGTTTTTTGGAGAATTCTTTGTACAGGTATATAGCCCATTCAGAATATACATCTCTGTTGGGGGTTTTACCACAGTTTGTGACACATGGCCTCTTGCCTGTTTATAGCTACCTCTGTGCATTGGAGACATTGTACACAAACCACCTTGCCAAGAGTTTGAAGGTTGGAGTACAGATGCATCCCCAAAAGAAAAGCCAACACTTGTGGTCAGACGCAAAGAAGCAAAATAACAAGCAGCTCCAATTCCATATTTTGATGTGATGAATAGCATGTTAACCAGGGCTGCATGCAAACAAGAATATTAGTGGAATATTCATTTTCATTAGTCATTTAAACAGCTTAGTGTGAATATTGTCATTTTTGGAATAAGGGCAAAAAATGGTATATTTTGTGCATGTAAATGTACCCAATATCAATGTTAGTGTCACCACACCAACTGACTATTTCAAAGTAAAAACATTAATGACAAGGCTACTTTACGACCTGCCACATCTGAAAGAATTTTGTCAGCAATTGTAAACCTACTGTACAAGACATGAGACCAGTGTGACAGCTAGCTAGCAATGTCTGGGACAGTGTGGAAATGCCTTGCATCAATTACAAAGCGTAGGTAACATACAGCACAGACTCTTACTGACTTTAGGACCCCCAATTCACCCTTTTAATGGCCTGGATCCATAACGTCCTCCTGTTCTTAGAAAAGGGACTTGATCCCCTCAGAATATTAGACATGTTCCATCTATCTTTTCTGCATTTGATGCAGTTTACTGCACAACATCTCCTTATCATCTTTGTGTTGGAGCTTGTCTATAATCACAGTCCTGAAACCAGCTGTTGAGTTAGCCTCATGTAGATGTTACTGTGAGGTCCAGTGTGGAGATTTACTCACAGTGGCGGTGGGAGCGGCGAAAGCTAAGCTGAAGAGCAGAGGCAGTGGACAGACTTCCTGTCTGGGAAGGATGTAGGGCAGAGACAGACTGCGGTCACTACAGCTGTACCCAGAATGCACCGGCTGGAATATATCCGTCAGCTCCAGGAAATAAAGACTGACAACAGAGGAGGCCAGGATAGGGAGCTGCAGCAAAGAAACAAAACAATACAAAAGAACTAAGAAAATAGTTTCAAAATCTCATGTTCATCACAGGGAAAACATTAGGACTGAGTATTAAATTTGTCAGTACATATGCTGATGTGACACCCAAGTTTCTGTGCTGATACCCAAAACACAATACCTTGCTACTAGGAATTTACACATGCTTTTTTACAAAGTTTACAATTTTTAAAAAATATATTTAATAAAAGAAGCTAACCTTGTTACATTTTTGAATGTTATCTAAAAACAAGGAGCTCTAATAGAATTTAGCCTAAGTATTCCAAATCAATCCAGAATGTGTCTAATCAAAGTAGAAAGAGTACAAATTGACAATGACATTAAATGGCAGGTTTAAGAACTTCAAAGTTTTAAATACCTCGTGCTTAGGCCATGTTTTGGATGGCACTAAAAGAGCATTGAGGTTTTATGCCCATACACAGGGCCCGCTACACACTGATGCTTGCAAAGATCAGAATGATGTCCATCAAAAACTGTGAATGCATAAGTATTAATTTGACAAGAAAAATGTACTAACAGGACAAGAAAACTCCAGGCTATAGGACTGTTTTCACACCAAAATTATTATTATTATTATTATTATATTATTATTATTCTGTGGTTCCTCCAGAATTTCATTCTTATCAAGGCAGCAAGCCTCTGCAACAGTTTTACACCACACACAAAAACATCAACCAAGCTTCAGTGATATAAATGTAGTAGTTTTTAACAGAAGTTTTGAAGCCCAGAGTTTGGGTTAATACCTGCAGCCAGTTTTGTTAGTTGGTTGTAACGGGAAAATTAAAATTTGTTCAACAGGATAGTGCCGTTGTATCAGCCACTATGGCTAACTGTCATTGGTTTGGACCATGTCAATCAATTTCTCCAAACATGAATGTTTTTGTAATCTTAATATGCCTTAAATGGCACAATACTTTCACGCAGGACTACAACACAGTTCCTACACAGCATGTTAACAGAGCAGCAGCTTCACATCTTAACTACAATCAACTACAGCCACTGTAGTTAAGTGCATAAGGCAGAAGAAAATATGCAGTTACACATGTATGCTATTGACACTCCAACTTCTATTGGAACAAAATATGCCTACGCTTTTGTAGTCCCTTGAACACTCAAAATGCTTTCACATCACTTGCCACATTCACACAATGGTGGCCAATGCTACCACACAAGGTGCAAACCATTCATACACCATGGACAGCCATCAGTGGCAATTTGTAGTTCAGTATCTTGCCCAAGCATGCTTTGATATGTGGACTGGAGGAATTGGGGATCAAACTGACAATCTTGTGATTGATGGACAACCTGCTCTAACCTTTTAACTACAGCCGCCCCCAAAAAATCATACATATTCAATATTGAGATATTCAAGGTTTTCCTAGTTGACTTCAACAGGGACACAGTTTGCATAGCTAAAGTAGCATCTAGAATGTCTAGGGCTGACACCCTCTGATTGGTTGGTTGATTGGTTAGTCAATATGCTTTTGCCCGATCAAATTCTCATTGGTCAGACAGTTGCTGGTGTTACTTTCATGGGGCCATTTGTCCACCAAAGCCAATTTCCCAGTTGTTGTTGTAGTTTAGCACTTGTACATATATGTGACAGTTGGTCTTGGGTAGGGCTGTGCGGTATATGCGGTAGACAGTAGAAATGATATACATTTGGCCCACGTCCTATCGTCGATGACGCCATCGCACCTGCCTCAGTGTGAAAATGACAGAGACAGCGGAGCAAGAGGAGCTCGGTTAAAAAAAACGGTGCTACGTCCGTGATTTGGACTTGGTTCGGCTTTAAACGGTCGGATAGTGAGCAGAAAAACATAATTTGCAAGAAGTGTCGAGTGACAGTGACAGCAAACAAAGGTAACACAAGCAATTTATTTTACCATCTCAAGACAAAGCATATTCGCGGTGACGGTAACTTACCGCAGTAAACAAGAGCCGCTGCTTTTGTGACTAACGTTACCTTCATACCGCAGTACTCGCCGGTAGAACTGGGCCCGGCGGCCGGCTGGCCTCACGCACCTTCCTTGCTATGTGATGGAGGTGGCCTGGCCGACTGCACCAAACCCAGGCCCGCGGGAGAAGGGGGCCGGGAGCCCGGGAGCCCCCGACCCTCCTCTTCCCTCTAACGTTTATACATACTATATAACGTTTTATACACAATAATAGATGGATTAGCAACTGTTTTACTTCTGACAGTAAATAGTTTCCATCCTAGACTTGTATGGCTTTTTAAATTGTTTTATTTAAGGTGTAAAAAAAAAAGAGAGAAGACGATACCGCGATATCATACCGTCACCGCATCCCCCCAAAATAATACCGTGATAATGATTTTAGGCCACACCACCCAGCCCTACTTCCATTATGAGTTTTACACCGCAACATTTATACCGCAATATATACCGTTACCGTGAAGGGATTCAGTTTATACCGTGATATGAATTTTGGGTCATACCGCCCAGCCCTAGTCTTGGGGTATTTTTCCTGCCCTTCCTCCACTGTGATTGAACAGTTGGGTAAAAAGTGACAAGCGTAGCGTACCCAAAAGTAACTGCCCCAAGCAAGGGAGTGCAAGTATCTCAGGGTCTTGTTCACGAGTGAGGGTAGAATGGAGAGTGAGATGAATCAGCCATTTGGTGCTGCGTCTGCAGCGATGCAGGGGATCTGTCGAACTTTTGTGGTGAAGAGAGAGCTGAGCCAGAAGGCAAAGGTTTCAATTTACCGGTCCATCTATGTCCCAACCCTCAGGGTCCGACGTTAAGGCTTTTTCCTACTTGCCCTGCCGGGCAAGTACTTCTCAAATCTACTTGCCCCATCTAAATTCTTACTTGCCCTGCTTAAGAGGTTCTTTTTCTGGCTGTGTGGTGCATATTTTTGCTCATAACTTATATCTTACGTCAGCAGAGACGATCAGCCAATGGAGGCAACAGCACATAAAAAAGCAGCACACTGCAACTGGCCCCTCCAAGGACAGAAACAGGAGAGGAAATACACAAATTTTAGGGCAAGGCCACCTTGGCCTTTGACAAATACAAATTTATTGGGGCATCATGGCCAAAATGTGGGGCACCAAGGCCAAAACCAATGGCGCAATAACAATATGTGCTAATTACACTGAATGAATATAAAACAATATATGTGTTGAAAAACAGTACTGAGTTTATTAAAACTGGGTGTGCATGACTGGGGATATATCTCGTTTGTTGTTGTTTTGATTCATGTCCCTTATTTTTTTAAGTCTTTGAAATCTCTTTACTCTTTTGTTATTATTAGAAGAAGATTGTTTATTGTCCTTTCTCAGCACATAACATACATTGAAACGAAATTTGACCTCTGCATTTGACCCATCCTACTGTATACACTAGTGGGCAGCTGCAATGCAGCGTCCGGGGACCACCTCCAGTTCTTTTGCCAATGCCAGTGGTCAGGATCACTGACAGGAGTATTCACCTAACATAGCCTACATATCTTTAATTATATAATTATTTATATGTCTCTATATATATTTTTACATAAATCCCCAATATTTTATTTGCCTTTAAAAAAAATCCTCTTCCTTCATTTAATTAGACAGTTTATTGTATTGTATTTTAAGTATTAATTCACAAAAGGATCTTCTATGTTCTTTAATGTGTGTTCAATTTATTAAAAGAAAAAAAGAAAAAAACATTTTGGTGAATCCTGCAGCAAAGTGAGCCCTCTTCCTCAGAGAGGATCTTTGCCTCCCAGTTTGTTCCTGGCGACAGAGCAGAGTGAACAATCTTTCTTCTCAGAGGATCTTTGTCCCATCTCCGTGTCCTCAGTGTAAACAGCTATCGCTGGCGGTTTGACAGTCACTAGAAGCACATTATGACCCTTTGTAAAAGTTTCTGTGTGGTACTTGTGTTGTAAATGAGCTAACATTAGCGGCTTAGGACTCAGAGGCTGTCCGGTAACGTTATGTGTGTGTGTGTGTGTGTGTGTGTGTGTGTGTGTGTCTCTCAGAGAGTCAGTACGTTAACTCAGCCGTAGCCTTGCTATGCTGTTTGTCATAAGAAACAGGGCACGCTACACTGGCCGTATGGGTAGGAGGAGCATTACGACCACACACCGGGGACTCCACGGCACTGGCCGTTTGGCCGTGGTATAATTCCTGCCCTGCGATTAGAAATAATAAAAATAAAAAATCCGAGTCGGTGCTGCTTGCCCGATCGAGCATGTCTGCGCAGGGTCTGCTGGCCCGCCGGCTATTTTTGCTTGCCCCGGGCATTCAGGCAACCGTTAACGTCAGACCCTGCCTATGGTCATGAGGTTTGGGTAATGGCTGAAAAAATGAGATCATGGATACAAGTGGCCGAAAAGAATTTCCTCCGAATGGTGGCTGAGCTCTGCCTTTGAGACTGGGTAAGAAGCTTGGACATCTGGAGAGAGCTCGGAGTAGAGCTGCTGCTCCTTCACATCTAAAAGGGCCAGTTGAGGTGGTTTGGCCATCTGATCAGGATGCCTCCTGGTTGCCTCCCTTTTGAGGTGCACGTCCAACTGGTAGGAGGCCCCCGGGCAGACCCAGAACCGGAACACCTCGGGATCCCTAAGGAGGAGCTGGAAAGCGTCGCTCAGGAGAGGGACGTCTAGAGTTCTTTGCTCAGCCTGCTGTCCTGCCCAACTCTTATTTTTCAAACAGGAACTTGAATATTTTCCAAAGTCTCAATAAAGACACCACAGTTCAGACTGAATTGCAAAGCTTCTAAAAGGGACTAAAAGTTAGTTTCCCTTATGTAATGTTCCACAAATATTTAACGTTTGTAACTTTCTGACGTATACAAAATTGCCAAACTCAGACTTAAGGCTTCCAGGCACCACCCCACCCCCCACACCCTATCGACCGCTTGATTGGTTGATGTGTAGGTAGAATTTCAGCCGACCATTTTCTTTGGTTGACTACAGCCTAGGGCATTAACAGAAAAGTTGATTTGTCGACACGTCGACGTCAGTGGCACAAGTCGACACCCTTATGGTTTTTTCTAGTCTGGGGCCGTTAGTGGCCGTTTTGGTAAGGAAACGGAATCAGGGCGAGAGAGACAGGATCCGGAATTCGATGGATGCGCCTTTCCGTAAAAATAAAAGCACCAAGCTAATAAAAATGCGGTGAAACTTTTAATTTAAAGAATATAATTTACAAGAAAAGCCCCGAGCCATTAAGTTAATCGATTTTCTTACACCCCTCATCACCCTAAATCGATGGTGCACCAGAATTTAAAGTTTTACTATGCTGAACACTTCTGTCTGGTGAATTTGGTGAATAAAGCATCCGCTCTCTAGACCGGTGCTTACTCTGATACTTTATCCTTGACCAAGTGAACATGGTCGGGCGTACTATAAGCAGAACGGACTCCACGGGGAATGTCCGCAGTCATTTGGGCTTTCACAGTCGAGCACACTTCCGCGTTGTAGTTTCCTGTAAAAATGTCCATGAAAAATCCCCCGATGTGAAAAATACATGCCGAGCAGTCACTGGTGCGCGGAGCGGAGTCCGCGAGGAATGTCCGCAGTCATTCGGGCTTTCACAGTCGAGCACACTTCCGCGTTCTAGTTTCCTGTAAAAATGTCCATGAAAAATCCCCCAATGTGAAAAATACATGCTGAGCAGTCACTGGTGCGCGGAGTGGAGTCCGCGAGGACTCAAAGCAGACGTCCGCAAGCCCTGTGTGCGCAAAGCTCAGATTTTACGACCGTGCAGACTCCGCTCCGCGCACCAGTGACTGCTCGGGGGATTTTTTACGGACATTTTTACAGGAAACTACAACGCGGAAGTGCGCTTGACTATGGAAGCCCGAATGACTGCGAACATTCCTCGCGGAGTCAGCTCCGCTTATAGTACACCCGAGTATGTTCGGGCCTTGAGCTTTGCGCGCACAGGGCTTGCGGACGTCCGCAGAGTCCGTTCGGGCCTTCACAGACACACATCACATGTGGAGATACGTCACTTTCCTCCGCTGTGTAAATGTGATGACATCATCAAATGATGTGTCGACTCGACTTCGACTTTATAGACAGCTAAGTCAACCTGAAAAAAGAATCAAAACCGTTAATGCCCTACTACATAAATGTTGGCCAGCATTGGCATAAGGAGACTGCTCCTAGTGTCTTCAAAGAAATCCTGATCAAAGGACACTAGAGATGCGCGGATGACGTATTTTTTCATCCGCAACCGCTTCTTAAAATCTCTATCTGCCCGCTATCCATTTGCATGAACGTTTTTTCACCAATTTTCAAAACCGAACCCGCCCGCCATCCGCCGATTAGTTTTTAGGTCTATTGAAGATGCCTCGCTATTAGTAGTAGACCTATCGTCTTTTTCAATTGGAGCCTCGGTTGAAATGTTGATTTTTTTTTTATTTGAGTGCTTCAACCGCAACCCGCCCGAATTTTATTAAAATATTATTTTTCGTGGCGTCATCCGCCCGATCCGCGGTTTATCCGCGGTGTCTGCGGGTCCACGGGTCAACCGCGCATCTCTAAAGGACACCATTTGCACATGATGTGAGTTTCAATATTTATCAAATCTAGGCTGAAACAAAAGGTGTTTTATAATAAATACTGTAGTACTGGTAGACAGGGATTCATCTATTCTGCTCATTTTGTTTGCTTTTTTTGAGCTGGAGGAAAAACACAAGGATACAGTACATACTAGATATTCTAAAAGCATTATAGACAAGGCTATCAGATAAAGCAGCACCAGTAATTTCAACCAGTTGACAGAAGCTTCTAAGTTTGCTGATGGCCATCCTACAGCCATGTCAGAACTGTGTTCAAGTCCCCTCCAGTCAAAATGTGTTTTGCTTGTAGTTGCTTTACTATGTACAATGATATATGCGCAGAGTTTGACAACAGAAGGCTGCGTTCACAACCATCTCAGTTTTAACACATAAACGTACCAGCAGGCTTTATGACATCACAACTAGTTTGGAGCCAATCATGGGCCAGTATGCAGCTTACACACGAATGATACTGAAGATTATTGAGGGTTATATATTCATAGATTTTAACTTTCAATGAGGGAAAATAAGTAGGCGAGATAAGTATTAATTATCTGACGATATGTTTCAAGGATGCAGCACGGTGGTGCAGTGGTTAGCATTGTGCCTCACAGCCAGTGGTGGTCCTAGCCTAAATGGCACCCTGGGCGACATCCCCCTATGGCCCAACATTACCCTCTGCCCCCCTTGAAGGTCAAGTTAAGTTTATTTAATTTTATTTTCTACATAGCGCCAGAACAGATGTCATTTCCTATAGAACAGGTCTATACCTTGTCCTCTTATTAAACAAACTGAATAACCTTATGTTTATTTTATTTACACCACTGCATGTCATTTCTGTCTCTACATGGTCGCGCCTTTATAAATCTCCTCTGCTCTCTGTATTGCGCACAGGGGATGCGCACACACACGCACTAGAGCCCTGTGCGGGACTGTTTGTTTCATCCTGCTCCTGCCCGCTCCCGCTGAATTTCTGACCATTACCGCCTGCAACCGCAACGTGTGTATTACACTCCTGCCCGCTCCCACAATGTGTATGTCCACTCCCGCCCGCACCCACAAAACTCTGAGAATTTATGCCTGTACAATAATAGATATTGATGATATTATGTCTTCTCCTGTCCCACAGGAGAAAACACGTAATTTTATAGGCTATTAATAAAGAGATTCATGGGGTTGTTTGTTTCATTTCCCCTGGTCTGCATGTCTTTTGATGCACTGGTCAGGAATAGTGCTCCTATTTTGTTGTTTTCATTTAGTTTTCAATGAAATAAAGGCTGTTTCATATTCTAGTCTCCTTTTCTGTATTTTATTTATTTTTCTACATTTATATAATCACACAGTGATTGAGGTTAAGGCAAGCCCGGCGCCATTATGAAGTCACTGAAGGGGGGGGCAAATCTTTATTATGCAACATAGGTTCACAGTGAGTTATAAAGAGCATGCAGCCGTGCGTAATTGTCGTGCGTAATGACAGCTCGTCGCCGGTGAAACACAATAAACTGCACGTCTTCTTTCATGTTTGTCTCATGACAGATGGAGCTGACAGACAGACAGACAGACAGGTGGAGCAAGCGGCAAACTGGTATGAAAGCTGGTTCAGGGAATATTCGTCCATGAATAAATATGGAGTGGAAATGCTCATGCAGTGTTTTTTTTTTTGCTGCTCGTTCTCGCCCACAGCAAAGTTCAAACCGCCTGCTCCCGCAATATTTGCATTGGGTCCCCAATCCAGCCCTCTAACATGCACAAACACACAGACACGTGAACCCTACCCGAGTCCAACGCAGTTTGTTACCTGACATAGTTATTGTTATGGACAGTGTGTAACACAGCACTGAACACACACTCAATTGGAGCGGAATCTGTGTTGCATTCAGGCACTGTCACGTATATAACAAATTCCAGCACTTGAAGAGGCCATAGCACAACACAGCAGCATGTCAAGTGGGCTGAACCCGAGCAAAATTTTGGTACTACTGCACTGATCAGAAGAACACTTGCAGCTAAAACCTCACCATTCTGGCCTTCCTTGCCGCAAAGTCCTCAGTGAGGACACTGCCCGTTCCAATAGAGAGGTGAACCTCTGGAACCTGTACTGGTAAAAAGTACTTGCTGCTACCACCAGCAACTGTGGCTGCTGGGTAGTCTGTCAACCAAGCAAAACATCAGCAGTTCGATCCTCAGCTCCTCCAGTTGGGTCCCTCATCCACATCCATGGAGGGAGTGGGGGTGAGCGCAATCACTATGCAAAGTTTCATACTTCGTGCAAATATAGTCCAACTAATCATTTCCATGTGTGTTTTGTATCTACTCTGTCTACTCTTTGTGATATTATTTTGAAAAGCAGAGGAAGTCACATGTGTGTCCTTGGCTGAAAAAATGCAATCCAATAAATGATTGGAGAAATATAAAATCAAACACTGATTGATGAAATAACTGCAAGGTACTAAACTGTAATGTCAAAGCAGGAGAGAACAAATATTGTTTTCTTAATTTATTCATTTAGTCTTGAGGCTACTTTAATCAAATATTGGTCAAATTGTGTGCAGAACTGAAATTGTGTAAAGCATATGGCTGTCAACTCTCAGTTTTCAAGTTATACCCAATTTATGAAATTGTTTAGGAACCATTAATACACCATTTTGAAAAATATTATTCCTTAATAATATTCCTTTGTCTCTTGCTAAAATTGAGCTCAACTTTGGAGCATTATTTGGTCCCCTTTCTGAGAACATAGCATAACATGGTTGGTACCAATGGATGTCCCAGGTCCTGGGGCAAATTTGCATATTTGCAAATGTTTGTCTGACTACCGTATTTTCCGCATTATAAGGCGCATCGGATTATAAGGTGCACCTTCAATGAATAGCCTATTTTAAAACTGTTTTCATATATAGGGCGCACCGTACACCGCACAGTGGCTGGGGTTGCGCTATGCATCCACTAGATGGAGCTGCGCTAAAGGGAATGTCAACAAAACAGTCAGATAAGTCAGTCAGTCAAACTTTATTAATAGAATACAAACCAACGTTCTGACAACTCCGTTCACTCCCAAAACTGCGTGACTGATAGCCTTGAGTTTGAACTCTGCGTCCTAAGCGTGTCTCTTGAAAGGTGCCATTTTGGGGTCTTCATACACACACAAGTGGTGTGGGACTGGAATTCCCCTTTACCGTTTTTACCGCTGGCGACGCCCCCTGACTACGGTAGCCATAATTAACCAATATTGATCCATATATAAGGTGCATCGGATTATAAGGCGCACTGTCGGTTTTTGAGAAAATTAAAGGCTTTTAGGTGCGCCTTATAGTGCGGAAAATACGGTAACTCCTCACTTTATGCTCTGCCTGTCAAACCTGCTGCTTATTTACATTATTTTGCCAGACATTTGGCATTTGCTTCTCCACCCCTTTAATTTTCTTGTTCTCTCTGTGCCCTGACTTTACTTTTAAGAGTCCCTGATTTTTGGTGAGGCACGTTTACATTAGCAGCACTTGAGAGCTCTGCGCATCTGAGCATTGTCAGACTGCACTGACAGGCAACTGACAAGCAATTACGATGTTTCCTTTTTTCCTTTGGCTCAGACAGTAGAGCGATTTATCCACTGTTTCGATCCCCGGCTCCTTTAGTCCTCATATCAAAGTATCCTTGGGCAAGATACTGAACCCCAAATCACTTGTGTAAATATTGAACTGAGTAAGATAAGATAAGATAGTAGCGTAGTACAGTCGCAGGTGGCACCTTGTACGGTAGCCTCAGTGACCGGTATATGAATGTGAATGTGACATGTAGTGAAAAAGAGTTTTGAATGGTTGGTAGAATAGAAAGGCACTATTCAATTCAATAGAACTTATTTTATCCCGCAGGAAATTCTTGATTATCTTGAAGGAAATTCTTGATTCCTTCCTTCCTACCTAAACAAGTGAATGTCCATTTACCATGAAATGAAAACAAAAATGTTGCTACATGGATAAAGAAAACTGCTGTTAGGTGACTGGTGGCATTAAAAACAGAATGATTGTTACCAAACTCTTCCCTAGACCCCTGCATAGATGCATCATGACGATCCTGAAAAGAATGTCATGTTCACTTTATTGCTCTGTACTAGCAAGATTACAAATTGCAAAATGATGGATATTGCTTGTATGTGAGTGAGAGGCTGCATCGGGCCCTGATTCCCTGCTGTTCAAATTATCAACTACATGATCTGCCTTTTCGCCTGAGGTGCACACATTTCTGACTGCAGGAGTTATGTAAAGTGTTGTCATTGACTGTGAAATGCTCTCTTTTTCCAAAGCCTGTATACCAGGATCAACCACCAAGGTTGCTAGAAGTTTTTCATGATTCTTACAATTACACATTTACAAATTATTTTCTTTTGACACCATGACAACACCAAGTATTTAAAGTCAGTGTGGATAAGAGTCTAACAAAATCACAAAATAGAGGTAAATTTGTTTTTTTGCAATGTCTACAAAGAGTCATGCTGTGCTGAGGCACAGTGGGGCTTTGAGCTAAATGCACGCCGGCATGGCAAAATGCTCACAATGAAAATGTTAACACGCTGTTTAGCGGGTATGATGTTATCAATGTTCATCCATCCATCTTAGTTTAATGTGTTAGCATACTAACTTGAATCAACACTAAACGCTTAGTCCAGCTGAGGCTGATGGGGATGTCATTAGTTTTGTAGGTATTTGGTCATTAAAGCAGCTGTGCGGAACTTTTTACCATTAATAAAACTGTCCCTAGTTCGTATCACCCCCCCTTGAAGATCTGCATATTTATTTGAACCCAACAGCAACAAAAAAGCCTTTCTCTATTTGGCTATTTAGCGTAGCCTAGCTCGGGTCAGACACACAGCGGAAGTCAGAAAATCAAAATACGGCACTCGAGGCGGAAGTAAGTCTGCTCGCCCAGCGGCCCGCAGCGATTAAACCACAGAGGAAGAAGGAGCCGTGTAGGGCTGGGCGGTATACTGTACGCACCGGTATACCGGGAATTTTTATTTTTATGATATGAATTTTTCATTTACCGCCATACCGGTGTGTGCGCATATGTCGGGAACGCAGAGCGGCGGAACGGAACACAGAGCGGCGGAACGTCGCGCAGCGCTAGATTGAGCGGGGGCTGTTTGCAGTGTTACACCAAACAAGCTGCATGAGAGCGGTGGTTGTGGCAGAGACTACAGGTGGTAGGCTAGTTGAGCGAGTTGAGCAGTGAGCATGGACGAGGAAAATGACACAGACACAGAACTCATTCCGAAAAAAGGAGCCGTGTCTGTTGTTTGGAAGTACTTCGGTTTTAAAAAATCTGACACAGATCAAACACGCATCATCTGTAAGTGTTGTCGAGCTAATGTTTTAGCCGCAGGAGGCAACACAAGCAATTTACTTCACCACCTCCGCCACAATCATATCCTGGAATACAAAGATTGCATTAAAGTCAAATCTGCATCTTCTCCCCAGTCTCTGCGTAACGTTGGCACTGCAGCACAAAGCACTAGCACTACACAGACGTCCCTGGTAGACGCGTTTAAGAAGTCTTCACTTCGTAGTCACAGGGGACACATCTCTTACATTGCAGTCAGCTTTAAATGATGTTTTCAAGTGCACAATAAAGAATTCTGTATTTTGACTGCAACAGTCTGGGTCATGCATTCTGATTTCTGCACCTCATTACAATTATGAGTGCCTGGCACTCAATTCATTGTGAACAGCAACATTTTGTGGGGCCATTCAAACCAGGGTTAATAACAGACTGGTACTTCCAGTGGCTGGGTCTCAGCAGTTAGCACTGCGCTAATAGAGGGTCAGTACGTCCTTCACTGTGATCCGCGGAGGGATACACCGGTGAGCAAGCACAGACGTAGCTGTAAACAAAACTCAGCTGTTTATTTAGCCCAGCGATATCTCCAGATTTTAGTAGCTGCAGTGGACGAATTTGAATGTGATTTTGAAGAGTTTCTTGTAGCGGACACAGATCCAGAGCCATACCTGTTTGAGCCGGAGCAAACAGATGAGGAACTCCATGTGTTGAATGCTGAGCAGACACGAGAAAGGCTGAATCCTCCGCTACTATTTTCCTGCACATAGTGGGATTCGGTGCTGCCGTCGTTGGGGAGATAATCATCAGGAGGAAAACCGCCACAGAGAGTGCATCACAAGGAATGAAAACTTTGCAGCAATCACTAATCCTGGCGTGATTGAAACTTTTTTTTCATGTTCCTAAGATGAACTGGAAAAAACGTTCCAGGCCTGCAGGAGCTGATGGACAGCTTTCAGTCGGGTGAGTAATATCGTCCGTGTCATCTCTTTGTTTGCCATTTACCAAGTGACCTGGTGACCTGTCCCAGAGCCAGCTGCAGCTGTTGCTCACCGGTGTATCCCTCCGCGCAAGATGTACTGACAGTGCCATGCTAACCGCTGTCTCAATATGAAAATGATAGAGAAAGGGCATAACTCCCAAATCGTTGGAGTATTCTTTTCACATAATAATGCGGACTCAGCAGATGACTTGTTAACTGTTATTCCTCCTTACACCGAATGTACATGGCTGCTTCTCATTGTTTTTCAGTAGCACAACAACGGTTACTACATTACCCAGAATAACTTGAGGCTCACACTACTACGGTAGCCTTAGTAGCTCAAAATACACAACAGATTAGATTAGATCAGAACAGAAACACGACAGGAGAATTTACTGAGTAATTCTGCTGTTTCCACTATTTACTTGGACTGACCTGACGTTAGTTAATCCTCTCTCTCTCCAAAACAAATGCATGCGGTAATTGCCGGCTTTACGACACCAGGCCGTGGGTGTCATACCGCTTCGACCAAAGGGGCGCTCTCATCAACGAAAACGAAAAGTTCCGCACAGCTGCTTTAGCGGTATTGAAATGGCACATTAAAATGGCAATAGATTAAAAAAAATAGGGTATCATCAAAGTTATTACAAATGATCCTGTGGGAAATATGCATTTCTGTACCAAATCTTGTCAGACATTTGACAAAAAAAACACAAATGTTAAGCTTATGTTGTGCTAGAGAAGAAGACAGGATCAACAGTGTCATTCCATTACATTCTCTGGGTAGCATGAATGCAGTGATGTTGATAGGTTTTCAATGTAGTGACTCCCCGAGACCCACAGGTGGTCGTTTTCGAGTGGGTCCAGAATAAACTTTAATAAGTACTAATAAGTACCAAATAAGTATAAAACTTGTGCTTGACATCAAAAGTTTATAATAATCATTATATTCAAATATGCTGAAATCCCAAATCTGAAAACTTAATTTGATAAACCTTAGAGTGTAGGCTGTATGTATCTTTATATGCAGTCTATGCACAAAACATACAAATGTAACATCTTGAGTTGATCAAATAGAGCACCAAAATCACCCACACAGTATTAAGTGAAGCAGAATCAGAATCAGCTTTATTGGTCAAGTATGTGTGCACATAGAAGGAATTTGACTCTAAATCAAATATGCTTGTTATATCAAATGATAATCCATGAAACTTTAAATAAACTACTGCACAAATATAATAGTTTAACATTTTGAGTAATAAATTCTCTTTATTTTTGGAAGGAGATTTTATATTTTCCTTTCACTTATTGGGATTGTAACAAAACAGGATCTAGGCATCTAATGTTCTGCAAACCACGGACACATTAAATTTGCACGTTATTATGTAAATGTTGAAACCTAACGTTTCAACAACACTGTGGCTGACGTGTTGTTATGTATAGGCACAAAAAATACTTGGTTATGGTTAGAAAGAGATCATGTTTTACCATAAAATACCCTGTTTGGGTGGCACAATCCTGGCAGGAAAAGCAGCAATGTCTAGGCAACAATAAGAAGGTGCAGCAAGCATTTTTTTTTACTTGTGGTATTTGATTTTTTTTTTTTTTATAAAAGGCAGTGCTGTGTCACCTGCAAAATGCTTTCTGTGTGATTGGGGCCTAATATTGATTGGCTCTGGAAAAAAAGTAGAGAGCGCTTACTCTGCAGCAAAATCTGGGGACCACAACATCCCCAGAAGTAGCCTACAATGCACATTGACAGGCAATTCAAAAAACAAAAACCGCTCAACTTGAAGCAGTCTACGACTTTCAGGGGGCAGCCCTACTTATTATGGTAACTGATTTATCAAATTAGGACTTATGTACTGACAGTTTTATTTGGTATAAATGTGCGACATTATTACTGTAATTCAAGACTTCAATGGTGCTTTTTGGCCGCTCCTTAACAGCAAGAATAGATTTGCATCGAAATCTGAATGACAGCTCACTTGACCACTGTAGTGCTGTTGCACTGTGCTACTGTCTCGTTTGTGTGTATGCTGTCAGTGTCCTCTTTTCAGATTGCAACATTATCAGTTTTAAATTTGTTTTTCAGTTCGTGAGAGAACTGTAGTGGGGAAAGTGTCTTGTTAAAAGTGTCTTGTGAGTCTAAAGGTCAATGTGTGTGTGAGCTGGCAGCCCTGAGCCCACCACATGTACCACATGATGACAGCCACCGTTTTCTTCAATAGTTAAGGTAGTGCAATACAGCTTCTCACTTTATACTGCTATGATTTTCATTTTAACAAATTTTTAACTCCAACTATAATAACTCATTTTGATGATTCCCTGCATGCTGGAATCATTTCTGTATTTATTCAAGGTGAGAAATCAACCAAATCATTCAAGTGTAGGAGGGTTTACAAAATAGTTTCATGAGTGTCAGTCAATAGTACCTGCAGTAAAGCCTGCTTCCTGCCCTAAGGAGCTGCTCACCCACCTACGAGATTTTCAATACTCTGGCTTGAAAAGTCTGGGGGAGCACTTCATATATTCATCTCAACATGGAAATAGGACATTTACAAAATCTGGATCAACATAGCACAACACATTAGGAGCATGTAAAACTAACTTTTCGGAAAAGAAGGAAAAGAATTAAAAAATGCCTCCTGAAAAGATATATTGAAAACTGAACACTAGTGGGAAGCTCCAGTGGAAGTGGGGCAGTAGATGTGTGCACCAACAAGCCAACAGAAGAGCATTTATTAATACAGCAGACTTCCCTGCTGTTATCAGGCTGAGCAGTATATTGATTTTTGTATTTGTATTTGTATTTTATTTATTTGTATTTTTGAGAGTAAAAAAAGCAGTATGGTGTTTAATATGTAAAAACAGAATGCTAATATATTATAAGTAGAATTATCGCCTTGTGGTTGTTTGCCTCCACAAACACATCCAGTTGCGCTTACAGTTTACATCCATGTCTATGAAAACATGGATGCTTCACTCACTTCTTCCCCCCAGATGCACAGAAGATCTATATAATCAGCACAGTTTCAAGATAGACCCAAGATTAGTGTCACCAATTCAATATCTGACCAAACGTCTCCCCTTCTGTTATGACGCTGACTAATGTCAATGTCTCAACGTTATGATGTAACAGTGAAAATTACTTTTGATGAGTAGCCACCGTCCTTTAAGTTTGTTAAATTTTGACTACAAGATCCTGGCTAAGGTACTGGAACTCCGTTTGGAGAAGGTAGTCTCATCTATAGATCACCTAGACCAGTGGCCCTCAAATGAGCCGTCTAAATGCCAAAGGTGTGACTCCTTCAGTGTGTGTTTTGGTTTGATCAGCACATGTAAATGGGCTGTAATCCCCATGCCAACTATGTGCTAATGCTGTTAGCGAGAAGGGCACTTTTTTACCTTTTGCTTTTGAAGCGGTACGCTTATGGGTACTTTGCCAGCAGTAGAAGCCTAGATTGAATGGAAAATGGAGCAAATGAAAATGAAAAAAACTTTGAAAAGAAAAGAAAGGTTTTGAAAGGTTTTGTTAGTAGTAGTAGTAGTGAGTATTTGAATTTATGTCAAAATGGAAATGGTATTTTATTTTATTTTATTTTAGTATGTATTTTTATTTTGTTGTTTTGAATATGACAGTATTATGGCTTGTGGCTTGACTAACTATAATAAATGGACCTTTGACTCATTGAAAAATGTCGCGTGCATGTGCGCGACCACATTGCGTCACCACGCCTAATTTCATTAGCTGGGTAAAAGCTCTCTATAGTTCCCCACATTCCTCTGTCAGAACTAATGGGTTAATCTCAGAACCCTTTCTTTTACATCGGGGCGTCAGGCAGGGTTGCCCAGTCAGCCCTTTGCTTTTTATTATAGTACTTGAACCATTAGCATGTGCTATGGCTGTAATGATGATAGAAATGGTGTGAACATTTATGGTCATAATTTTAAATTGAATATGTATGCTGATGATATTTTGCTCACGTTAACCAAGCCAGCGTCCTTAGTCCCTGCCATTTTGAATTTGACTGAATTATTTGGCAGTTTTTTAAGATATAAGATAAAATGGAAAAGAGTGAGGCAATTCCACTCAACCCTCACACATTTAAATCTGTTTTAATGGACACCCCCTTTATCTGGAAAACAAATGAGATGAAATACCTGGGAATTAACATCATATCACCCATCATGAAATTTTTAGCCTAATTGGCCCTGGCATCCTCCAGTCCATTAAAGTTGACATCAACAGATGGGCTGCCTTACCATTGTCTCTATGGGGTAGAGCAGAAATACTAAAAATCAATGTATTACCAAGACTTACTCATCTGCATCTATCCCTTTAAAATTTCTTAAAAGGAGGAGTTCCAGATATATTTCAGCTCTATCTTTCGTACAATGCAAAATATCCACTGATTTGTGTGGTGTCTACAGCACTACTGTGATGCCCTGGGACAGATGCCTGGTTAGAAGCCCAGGGTCAAGAGGAATATATGGTCAGGGTCAAGACGGTATTTATGGCCCAGGCTAGGAATTGGTGAAGTCCAACTAGGGTGTGTCCCTGTCATCTGTTATCTTTGTCTCACATTTCACAAAAACAACCACCCTATATAAGCAGGGTAATTGGGGCTGTTTATTCAGAGCAGTTCATACTGGCTTCGAACTCTCTCTCAGGCAATCCTAGGTGCTTGATTTGATGCTGTGCTTCTTGTAATAAACCTTTTCTGTATACAAGCAAGATGGTGTCAGCGGAGTCTCCTTCATCACCTTCACATCATTGCTATTTAAGAAACAACACTTGGGCCTATAAATCTGAGACTGTAGTGGACAGCTGGAAGTGGAGAGAAATATTATATCTGTAAATAAGAACATATCCTTGGTTTCATTGTGGTACTCTCCAAAACCCCCACCCCCATTAGATAATATTCTTTCTCATGCTCTATTGTTAAGCAGCTGCACAAGAGACTTGGCACTGAGGGGCTCTCCCTTCCATCCTGCCCTCTCTGGTGTAACCCCATTTTTTCAGCTGGTGGAAACACTTTAAGTAATAAATTATGGCAGAGACTTGGCATTACTAGAGTTGGACAAACATTTAGTGGAAAAATGTTACCATTTCATCAACCAACAAGATGGCGCCCCCATTGCAGAAGCCTGTTACAGCAGCTCCTGCTCACCGCTGAGCTTTTTTTCAATTTCTTTCATTTAACTTATTTGGAGTTTTTTTCAGTTAGCTAGCTAGCACTTATGTTCTGTTTTGTTATGGAGATGAAGACCGCTCTCTTTATAGCTGTCTTTCTCTCATTTTGCTATGGATACGATCGTGTGCGGGGACCCGGCGCCCAGCCGTGCCTCCATTGTTAGCGCTGCGTCACACCGCTGTGTGGCCCAAGGAGAGGCACGGTACAAACACGTCCTCCCGTCCGTCGTCATGGGGAACGTAAGATCGCTCCTCAACAAGATGGACGAGCTGTCAGCGCTGACTCACCATCAGAGGGAGTACCGGCAGAGCAGTGTGCTGGTGTTTACAGAGACATGGCTGAACGCGAAAGTACCAGACACGATCGCCGCGCTGGATTCCAGCTCATCAGACACGACAGGGCAGTGGACAGCGGTTAGAGGAAAGGAGGGGGGTTGGCTGTGTTTGTGAATGATAGATGGTGTAACTCTGGACACATCACTATCAAGGAACAGCATTGCTGCAGGGACATTGAGCTGCTGGCTGTTGGCATGAGACCATATTATCTACCCAGGGAGTTTTCTCATGTCATTATGGTAGCAGTGTATGTCCCCCCATCTGCAAAGGCTGAGTCTGCTTGTGACATTCTCCACTCTGTTACAAGTAGGCTGCAAACACAGCACCCTCAGGCCCTCCTTCTGATTTCTGGGGACTTCAACCACGCCTGTCCATCCACCACCCTGCCCACCTTCACCCAGTATCTTCACAACCTGGTTCATCTTCCTCCTGCATAGACCTCTTTCCCACCTGGAGAAGCCCGGAAGCTCTGTGAGAATCATGTTCTTTGATTTCTCCAATGCTTTCAACACCATACAGCCTGCACTTCTGAGGGACAAACTGGAGCACGTAGGGGTGGCTAATCACCTCACATCCTGGATCCTGGACTACCTCACAGATCGGCCACAGTATGTCAGGACCCAGGATTGCGTATCGGACTTGGTTGTCTGCAGTACGGGGGCCCCGCAGGGGACGGTGCTGGCACCGTTCCTCTTCACCCTCTTCACCCAGACTTTTCATACGACACCCCCACCCCCCAATCAGGACTTTGTGGACTGGTGCCTGAGGAACCACCATCAGATCAACATGGGGAAAACCAATGAGCTGATGGTGGATTTCTGCAGGCGCAGACTCCTCCCCCCAACACCGGTGAACATCCAGGGAAAGGACATTGAGATGGTGACATCTGGGTGTTCATCTTAACAATAAACTGGACTGGACTGATCACATAACAGCACTATACAAGAAAAGCCAAAGCAGACTCTACCTGCTGAGGCGGCTCAGGTCTTTTGGAGTGCAGGGGGCGCTCCTGAAGACCTTCTTTGACACTGTGGTGGCATCAGCCATCTTTTACGGAGTAGCCTGCTGGGGCAGCAGTGTCTCGCCTGCAGACAGGAAGAGACTGAACAAGCTGATCAAGAAGGCCAGCTCTGTCCTGGGATGCTCTATGGACTCTGTGCAGGTGGCAGGAGAAAGGAGGATGACAGCCAAGCTGTCATCTCTGAGGACTAATGACTCCCATCCTCTGCGGGAGGAGATAAAAGCTCTGGAGAGCTCCTTTAGCGATAGACTGATTCACCCAAAGTGTGTGAAGGAACGCTATCGCAGGTCCTTCCTGCCTGCTACTGTCAGGCTCCATAACCAGCACTGCTCACAGTAAACTGCACCATGGACACTTTATTGACACTATGGACACTTTATGGACACCACAGCTGTCTGCTGTTTTTGCACATGCACATACATTTGCACTTGCACTACATGTGCACCCTTTATCCACTGGTCATTTTCACTCACTGCTGCTCATTATTATCCACTTCTTCTTCTTCTTCTTCTTCTTCTTATTATTATTATTATTAGTGTTACTGTTATTTATCGCTGTCTCTTGTATTTTTGTACTTATTTGCATGCCTAGTTATTTAAGTTTCTTAAGTTTAAATTTGAAATCTTTAATCTGTCTCTTTCTCCTTGACTGCTATAACACTGGAATTTGTCAACTCCAGTGTTATAACAGATCAATAAAGGTGTATCTTACCTTATCTTATCTTAAAAATCAGTTTGGCCTCTTGGACTCTCACTTCTTCACGTGTTCAATTATCCTCTATTCTAAATAAGAAATGTGAAGAAGGAGTGGTCCCTGTCTCATGTCCAGAGTGGGATCAGCTTCTAAAGAAGGAAACTCTGGCAAGAGCTGTGGTCTAAGACATCGATAACAAAATGTCCATAGCTGTCCCTAATGCATATTTTTCTGTCCAGCTAGGTTGTAAGCATGATCTTAACACAACTCTGACTGCCTCCCAGTGGAACACAATTTGGAGTTCGGCATTGAGATCTTATAAATGTGTGAGATGATACAATATAAGATTCTGTGCAGAGCATATATCACTCCTGTCAGATTATCCAAGATGGATGATAAACATCAAGATTTATGCTGGCATAATTGTGGACATATGTTCTCTATTTCCCTTACTCTGGGACTGTCCATATGTTAAAACATTCTGATCAAAAGTGGTATCTTTTGTGTCGGAGTTTTTTAATGTAATTTTCCCTGTGTGCAAAATTGTATCAGTTTCGTCGAAATTTCGCCTCTGGGCAAGCATGTCATCATTGAAATGGATCATATAATGTTGTGGTGGTGACTTTAAAACTTCAGCATAGAGGATTTTTATTGCAACTTTCGTTTCTGTCTGGTTTCTGTTACCTTACCTTCAAAATTACCGTTGGCTTACCAGAGCCTCTCACGCTCATCTGTGCTCTGTGTCTCAATGTAATATGATGTAAAAGCATGCACAGGCGTCAGTGTTGATTGGCTATCACTTGTGCCATGTAACCAATCAGAGGGGGCTGTAGGCGGGACATTGTCACAAGCCGAGTGCTGTGGGGACTGCAGACAGGGAGGGAGACGGCTGTATCAGAGCCAAAGGAGCGAGTTCTAAAATACATTTATTTGATCAGTTATCGATGAAAAAATGTCCGATGCCGATTATGGTAAACAGTAGGTTGTGTTTACTCGCACACTGTGCGCCTAAATCATTTTCCCGGTTCACACATATACAGAATATATTTTTAGGGGCCAATGCGAGTAATGTAGAGCACTTCTGCCCGTGCTGGACAGAAACTTCGCCACGCCGGAAATCCAGCGCTGTGCCGGAGAACTTTAATCCCTGTATATTACATAAATGTCGCCCTTGTGTCACCACCACCCTCCAACTTTGACCACCAAATTCTAATCAGTTCATCATTGAGTTAAAGTGAATGTCTGTGCCAAATTTGAAAAAATTCCCTCAAGGCATTCTTGAGATATTATGTTCAGGAAAGTGAGACAGATAAGGTCACAATGACCATGATCTATGACTTACGACCACCAAAATCTCGTCAGTTCATTAGTGAGTCCAAGTGGACATTTGTGCCAAATTTGTAGAAATTCCATGATGGTTTTCTTGAGATACTGTGTTCCAAGAATTGGAACCCAAAAACATAATGCCTCCAGCCACAGCTATCACCGACATGGAGGCATAAAAACAATACTGGTTTGTATGTAATTATAGATTTTTTTTTATTTTACTGTCATATATCGACATGGATATCTGTCTCAAAAATCTAGTGCTGGTTGGGCTCTAGTTAAAAGCTTCATAAAGTACTGCAAAATATACAGAAACAGTCATGACAGATGGTTGGCTGTTGAGCTATTAACCTTACTGACAGTGCTTCTACAGGCTTATATAACAGTTGGAGCCACCAACACACTGAATTAACTTAAAGCTACAGTATGCTTTCAATGAACGTCTAAAGGCAAAAGTGTTTTCCCATGTTGTAAATGGCCACACTGGAAGGCAGGGTGAAAAACCTCTGTCATAAAAGGGGGAGATAAGATGAGGCATTTGTGGTATTGCACACAACTGTAAACACAATAAGTGATAGAAAAAATTGCGTGAAAAACTGAAATCCTGTCTTGCTTTCCCCCATCAGTCTTCTCTGTTCTGTCTTTTTTTTTTTTAAGAAAATTACAAAACTCGTCAGACACAGCCACTGTGATTGCACTGTCAGACAGGAGGTTTTCAGACGCTGTTGCATGATCGGACAGGGATTTTGTTTTACTCTTACTGAGACCCTCTATGATTTGATTTTTAGAAACAATAACAAGGAAAATAAAAAAAGCTCTCTGTAACAAACTACATTGAAAAGTAAAGGCAAGAGGGAAGCAGCACTTAGCTGACTTTACCATCTCAATTACTGTCATCGTCAACAGATGTTACAATGTAAGACTGAACTGAAGACCCATATGAGCAGAAAAATAATGTCTCAGCACTTAAGGGTCTCCTTGTTAAATCCAGAGTGTATGAGTTGTCTGTATACAGTTTTCAGCATGGAGGTGGCTGAGCCAGTGACTAGCAGCTAATGGTGCTAACTCCATAAACAGTGCTAAACAACAGCAACAGTGCTGACAGAGCTAACCGTGTTGGAGGGGACTGGAGGGTGGGCACTGTGCTTCTGCTATGATGCCATCCCAATATCAGTGGTAACCACCATATAAGTGCAGTACAAAGTGGCAGTTAGCCAGTGGAATACATATAGTACATGCACTAACATGCACAGGCACCACCACAACAAACCACATGGATTAACACAGACAGAGAAGTGGTGTGACTTCATTCTCTACTCAGGACATCATCACTCTATCTTTACATAGCAAATCTTGGTTTGCTGCTATATTAATGCTCTGAAAGTGGCATGAAAAAGAAGAAGATTTGGAATACACTTTGTAGGGTCAGTTATATACATAATGTCATCTGCATATAGCGACAACCTGTGCTCCTCCCCATTCACTTCAATACCCCATATATCTGTGCCATCCCTTATTAATTGGGTGAGGGGTTCTATACTGAGAGCAAATAGGAGAGGCGAGAGGGGGTCTCCTTGCCTACAACCCCTCCCCAGCTCAAATCTATGTGAGAAGTACCCATTTGTCCTTACTGATGCCTGTGGAGATGAACATAAAAGCTGGACCCATTTAACAAAACCCTTCCCTAGACCATATTTCCTCAATACTCTAAAAAGAAAAGGCATACATGGCACTGGCGATAGACACATGAGACATAACACTTAATATTCTACAAATATTATCATACAGCTGATGACAGGCAATGAGGCCTGTCTGATCTGGGTGCACCAGGGTTGTAATGACAGATTTAAGCCTTTTTTCAAGTATGGTGGTCATATTTTACAATCAGAATTTTGAAGTGCTATGGGTCTATAAGAGCTACACTCTGTAGGGTCCTTACCCTCTGTATATATCAATGAGATAATAAATGCACAAAAAAAGGATTCACAAATGTATTTGAGGATTTACATATATATATACAGTACAGGCCAAAAGTTTGGACACACCTTCTCATTCAATGCGTTTTCTTTATTTTCATGACTATTTACATTGTAGATTCTCACTGAAGGCATCAAAACTATGAATGAACACATGTGGAGTTATGTACTTAACAAAAAAAGGTGAAATAACTGAAAACATGTTTTATATTCTAGTTTCTTCAAAATAGCCACCCTTTGCTCTGATTACTGCTTTGCACACTCTTGGCATTCTCTCGATGAGCTTCAAGAGGTGGTCACCTGAAATGGTTTTCACTTCACAGGTGTGCCTTATCAGGGTTAATTAGTGGAATTCCTTGCTTTATCAATGGGGTTGGGACCATCAGTTGTGTTGTGCAGAAGTCAGGTTAATACACAGCCGACAGCCCTATTGGACAACTGTTAAAATTCATATTATGGCAAGAACCAATCAGCTAACTAAAGAAAAACAAGTGGCCATCATTACTTTAAGAAATGAAGGTCATTCAGTCCGGAAAAACTGCAAAAACTTTAAATGTGTCCCCAAGTGGAGTTGCAAAAACCATCAAGCGCTACAAACGAAACTGGCACACATGAGGACCGACCCAGGGAAGGAAGACCAAGAGTCACCTCTGCTTCTGAGGATAAGTTCATTCGAGTAACCAGCCTCAGAAATCGCAAGTTAACAGCAGCTCAGATCAGAGACCAGATGAATGCCACACAGAGTTCTAGCAGCAGACCCATCTCTAGAACAACTGTTAAGAGGAGACTGCGCGAATCAGGCCTTCATGGTCAAATAGCTGCTAGGGAACCACTGCTAAGGAGAGGCAACAAGCAGAAGAGATTTGTTTGGGCCAAAACACAAGGAATGGACATTAGACCAGTGGAAATCTGTGCTTTGGTCTGATGAGTCCAAATTTGAGATCTTTGGTTCCAACCGCTGTGTCTTTGTGAGACGCAGAAAAGGTGAACGGATGGATTCCACATGCCTGGTTCCCACTGTGAAGCATGAAGGAGGTGTGATGGTGTGCGGGTGTTTTGCTGGTGACACTGTTATTATTCAAAATTGAAGCACACTGAACCAGCATGGCTACATCCTGCAGCGACATGCCATCCCATCCGGTTTGCGTTTAGTTGGACGATCATTTATTTTTCAACAGGACAATGACCCCAAACACACCTCCAGGCTGTGTAAGGGCTATTTGACCAAGAAGGAGAGTGATGGAGTGCTGTGGCAGATGACCTGGCCTCCACAGTCACCGGACCTGAACCCAATCGAGATGGTTTGGGGTGAGCTGGACCACAGAGTGAAGGCAAAGGGGCCAACAAGTGCTAAACACCTCTGGGAACTCCTTCAAGACTGTTGGAAAACCATTTCAGGTGACTACCTCTTGAAGCTCATCAAGAGAATGCCAAGAGTGTGCAAAGCAGTAATCAGAGCAAAGGGTGGCTATTTTGAAGAAACTAGAATATAAAACATGTTTTCAGTTATTTCAAATCAAATCAATTCAAATCAAATTTATTTGTATAGCCCTTTACAGTAACCAAAAAAGGTACCCAAAGTGCTTTACAACAAAGTCAAAAAAAGTACAGAAAAACAGTACATAAAAACAGAACGTAAAACACAGGTTTCGACTGTGGAAAGTGCTACAGTGCTGCAGGTAATTAAAAAGCCTTCTAAAGATACATTAAAATAGAACAAACAAAGTGCATAAGACTGTCCCGGTCAGGGTTCAAACGCCAATCTAAAAAAGTGTGTCTTCAACTTCGATTTAAAAAGGCCGAGATCAGTGGTGGTGCGAATGTTGGGGGGCAGTTGGAGCTGCGAAAGCAAAAGAACGATCACCCCACTGGTTGCACCTCAACCTTGGGACTTCTCACAGAAGCTGACCGGAAGAAAGCAGGGCCCTGCCATGATCACGGACAGTTAAAATCTCCGACAGGTAGGAGGGAGCCAGGCCATTAATGGCATTAAAGACAAATAACAGAAGTTTGAAATCAATTCTAAAACGAACTGGAAGCCAGTGGAGTGACGACAGCACGGGTGTAATGTGTTCACGTCTAGACGTGCCTGTTAAAAATCGGGCAGCAGCGTTTTGTACAAGCTGGAGACGCGAAATTGAAGACTGGCAGAGGCCAACGTAAAGGGCATTACAGTAGTCCAGTCTCGAACTGATGAAAGCATGGACTGCTTTCTCCAGATCCTGCTGACTGAGAAATGGCTTCACTTTGGCCAGGAGACGGAGCTGAAAAAAGCTTGTTCTAACAACAGAACTAATCTGTTTATCAAATTTAAGCCCATTGTCAAACGTTACCCCAAGGTTTTTTACAAATGGTTTAAAAAAAGGGGGCCAGAGTACCAGAGCCTGTTGTGGAAACATTTGACATAGACGGCGTGCCAAAGAAAATACATTCTGTTTTGCTGTCGTTCAAGTGCAAAAAGTTCTGTGCCAGCCACTGCTTTACATCAGTGATACAATTTAACAAATGAGTTAGTGCAATATTTTCATTGGGTTTCACGGGCAAATATATCTGCAAATCATCGGCATAAAAATGAAAAGACAAATTGTGTTTTTTTTATGATTGAGCCCAGAGGTAAGAGATACAATGAAAACAAAATAGGGCCGAGGATAGATCCCTGTGGCACCCCACAAGGGAGGGATGCACATGAAGAGCGGAAGTCACCAATCATCACAGAAAAGCTCCTATTTGCCAGGTATGCCAGGTTATTTCACCTTTTTCTGTTAAGTACATAACTCCACGTGTTCATTCATAGTTTTGATGCCTTCAGTGAGAATCTACAATGTAAATAGTCATGAAAATAAAGAAAACACATTGAATGAGAAGGTGTATCCAAACTTTTGGCCTGTACTGTATGTAAACAAAAACTAAAAATGTACGTCCTGGTGATTTTCTCCATGAGTGTTTAGCTGGGAGTTTTTAGTGCGACACCTTACAATCTGAATACAGTGTCATCTTATTATGAACTGCCTCCTAAATTTGTTTGTGACGTACAATATCTTTTATTTGACCACTTCTGCTGGTCAGCTGCATTTACATGTCAGCAACTAAAATGTGTGGTACTCAGTTATTACTGAGTAATTTAATGATAAATTTGGCCAGGACACTCCCATCTGATCAAAGTTATTTTCATTTATAAACATATTTGTGAAACACACACACAAATATTTCTTGTTTTAAATATGTGCAATTGAAATTCACAAATGTACACATGTAAAAGTATTTGCAATTTTCATCAAATACATATTTGGAGGTTGTTGATATATGAACTGTTGAACCTGCATTTACAAAGTGCTTTTAATTTGTAAACTTCCCTGCATTTGTGTGTGCGACTTTTGAGACTCTCTTGACATGACTCATTTCACAATTGCATTTTTTCTAAGAGGGGATTGTCTGCAGCCAATCAGATGTCTCACTCCTCTACTGGCACAGAAGGGCTCTTTAGGACTAAGTACACAGAGTACATTTGTGCACAGTAATGAGCTGGTGAAATGTCTGTCTAGCTTACATATGAAGTGAAGTATTTGGGGGTTTATATATGTACACATATACATATATATAAACCCCCAAATACATTTCTGAATCCTTTTTAGTGCATTTATTAATTTCTGTGTGCATTTATTCATTTTGAGACTGTTCTAGCTCCGTAGGTAATTTTTTAGGGTCTGTACATGTATCTGTTTTTTTGTAAAAGGTAGGAAAAGCTTCCGATATTTTATCAGGTTTACAAAGAAAGAGCTTCTCTGGATCACTATTTTTAACTTTTTCTATAATTGTTAAACTTGTCTGTTTTTTAAGTTGAAATGCTTTACTTCCATGTTCATAATAGCGTTGTTTTAAGAATCTAAGATTTCTCTCAATATTTTCTGTAAGGAAATTTCCATAAGCCCTCTAACCTTCGTTAAATTGGGTCAAATCATTTGTAGTTAACTGACTTTTATGTTTTTTTTCCAACTGTTTAATATGTTTTTCCAGTTCTGTACGTTTTATCTCTCTAAGACTCTTCTTAGCTGATGCAAATGCAATTTTTTTTTTCCTCAAAACTACTTTAGCTGCCTCCCATAAGGTCACTGGTGATATGTCCTCTGTGTTATTGAATTCTAGGTACTGAGCTAATTCTGTCTTTATATATTTAATCAAATGTAAAAAATGTTATAATTAAAAGATGAAACATTTAGTTGCCAAAGGCTTGGACTAATACATCTTCCCAAATCCCATACCAGACTAATTGGGGAGTGGTCACTTAAAGTTATATTATGGATTTTACACTCCAGAATTCTATGAGACTCATTTTTAGCTACAAGAAAATGATCGATTCTTGAGTATGAGGAATGTGGATTTGAGTAAAATGTATAATCCCGCTCCCTAGGGTGTCAATGTCCATGCATTAATGAGTCCTACGTCCTCAGTCATATAACTGAGAGCCTGACTTGCACCCAAAGGTGCAGAAGTTAAGGGTGGATTTTTATCCAACCTATTTGAAAAAACACAATTAAAATCTCCTCCAGTTAAAATGATTCCTTTTGCCTTTTCTGTAATTAATTCACTCACCTTTTTAATAAATTTAGGAATATTTTCATTTGGAACATAAATATTCATCATAGAGACAGTTATCCCACATATGGACCCATTCAATATAATTCTTCCCTCCTCCATAAATTTTGAATGCATACAAAACTGGACTGAGCTATGTAAAAGTATTGCTACCCCACACCTCCTACCTAGTAATACACTTGACTTGCCCATGACCTGTTAAGTTTTTTATTTTCAGAGTCTGACAGTTGGCTTTCTTGTATAAAGGCTATCATACATTTAAAATGTTTAAGCTCATTAAGAATTTATTTTCTCTTTAAGGGACTATTTAGACCCTTAATGTTATAACTAATTACTCTTATATCTTTCATTGGTAATTGCATTTTGTTTATCAAACCATTTATTTTTTTAGTTTGCAAAAATATTGAAAAGATGAATGACCCTGAGGTGAAACTTTAATCAAAAGCCATGACATAAAACAAAATATTAGAACAAACACAAAAGCTACATATATTTGAATATTCAGAATCCAGACTTCCGTTATGTTATCCCATAAATATATGGGGTTTCCTTGCAGTATAAATAACAAAATCCCAAAACATGTTTAGATTGAGAAAGAAGGAACGTTTGCTGCAAAGAAATAAAGGGTTATCCAGATCATCCACATTGGAGTCTGGGCCTATTGTTTTCTACAGTCGTGAAGTAAATCTGTATTTCCATCCATTTACACAGACCTCCCGCTCTCATATCTCCCACTCAAATCCTAACTATTTACTATTTCTACTCCATCCCTGAAGGAAACATTACAGCAGTGCACCATTCATTTTCTTTTTATTTTCCTACCAAGATATTTAACCGAACAGATATCAAAGCTCATCATATTATTTTTCTGTCTTTTGTTAATCGCATACTGGAGGTAAGCTTTTAGCCACGATTGTTTTCTATTCAGCCTTTTTACACTGAACACTATTTCTCAACAAAAAAGTTATGGCTGAAAGGGTATTGCCATTTTAAGTCCTTATGTGCAGTATAAATTAACATTGGCCTCCCCTTGATGAAGCAAATTGTGAATATCTCAGCTTACCTCCATAAACAAGTAATGAGCCATCACTTGTCTTTGTGGTCCTCTCTCTTCCCAAAAGAAAAAAAAGTTTAAACAAAAACAAAGAGGTCCTTTCTTGACATCTAGAACTTAAAGTGAAATGTGTGCCGTTCTGTATACAGATGTCTAGGGTTGTCCACCTTTTCCTCTCTATGTCTCTTCTCCCAGACCAGCAATAAACTGGTTAACTGCAGTCGGCGTATCAAAGGTATGAGTGTGGTCTTCGTGGGTCACAAGCAGTCTTGCTGGAAAAATAATCCGGTGTTTATCAAGCCCCTTCTCCTGAAGTTTTTGGCAAACTTCATAGTAGTCATGGTGTTGTTTATTTACCTCAGCCGACAAGCCCGGGTAGAATCTGATCTTGTTGTTTCAGTAGGTCACCTGGCCCTTTGCTCTCGAAGCTTTCCATACACATTCCTTGTCTTGATGGTTCAGGAACCTCACAATGAAGGATCGGGGGGCAGTAGAATTGCGCATTTGTCCAGTACCACCGGGGGATGCACGCCAAGGGTTTCTGTAAATCACTTCTTCATAAAGGCGCAGGAATCCATCCCCTCCTCCCTCTCAGGTATGCCCACTATTCGCATGTTGTTACATCGGCTCCTGTTTTCCAGATCTTCTGTCTTGCTTGTCAAGTAGCCCTATTTTACTCTTCCTTCCAGCATGTTAATTTTTGATTGTAGCACACTGATAGCATCTTCAGCAGTGGATACACACTCTTCTGCCTGTGTGATACAGCTGCTGCACTCATTTATGTTGGTTTGAATATCCTTAATAGCTGCTAACACATCGCCAATTTCTGTGTGAAAGTCCTGCTTTAGGGATTTAATGGCTCTCATGTCGACGCCGGTAATATTAGTCACCTGTCTGATGTCTGTTTCCATCAGCACGGCGTGTTCCTTGTGGTGGCCCGAGTCAGCGGCAGTCTTGTCACCCATTTGCAAGACGGTTTTTCTTGTCACAGGTTTTGGCTCATTTGGCTGAAGATAACTAGTTTAACTTTGAGTAACTTTCAAAGGAGTAGTTGGGTGGTTTTTGCAGTAGTTATCTTGAAGTTTGCGAAAGAGCAGGAGGAGTGCTGCCGTTCAGCTTGATGCCATAACCGGAAAACAAATTTAACAGAGAAGTGGCTAAGTAACAGCAGATCCTGGACGTAACTACAGTTGTATGAGAACTGCAACGAAAGGTGAGAGAAGTGACCAGATTGTCAGTTTATAAAAATGCAGCACAGTTACCATTCAGACATTTCATACACAGGACATACGTGACACAGACCTGCTGATGCGCATTTAATTGCCATACTGTGAGGATATGACAAATCGTAAATGGACTGCACTTACATGGCACCTTTCTAGTCATTCGACCACTCGGATGCGCTTTTTACACTACGAGTCACATTCATCTATTCATACACTGGTGGCCGAGGCTACCATACAAGGTGCCACCTGCTACTTATTTTTTTTGACACACTAACACACAGTTGTTAGCAGCCATCGGGAGTAATTTGGGGTTCAGTATCTTGCTCAAGGATACTACAGCATGCACACTGGAGGTGCCGGGAATACCGCTTATCTTCCAATTAGTGGACGACTCGCTGTACCTCCTGAGCCTGAGAAAAACTACAAGTATAAGCTTTGGGAGTGTACTGTATCATGCATTTCTCATGAAGTAAATACATTGTGATGATCAATTTAAAGCAAAAGCGTAGATTTGGGAGAGGGGGGACATGGGTAACATCCCCCTCAATATTTAGAAACAAGTAGCAGAGGAATTCTACTTTGACATAATTTAAGACAATTACACGTGCATATAAAATCAGACGAATGGTAAAAAGTGTTTGACGCTCAAAGATTTTTGGCAGAGGACCCCCAATTCCCCCATTTCATATGCCCCCCCCCCCCCCCCCCCCAAATTGAAACAACACCTTCTGCCTTGTTTTAAAAACATATCAACTAAACCCTCATTGGCCATGGTGCACACAGAGGAAACCAGGCTGCAGTAGGGATGTTTTTCTCCTCATAATGTCTCTAGCCCTGAACACACAGATGTAAAAATACACCCCATTCAGAGGGCCATGTTGCCTAGCAGCCAGTTGGTGGGTAGGATGGTGTGACAGTGTGTGAGATAGAAAATGTAGGAGACACAGAGCAGCTCTGTCAGGAAGAGAAGGAGAAACACGCGATAATTATGATAGATTCACAATGTTTTTTTTTACCCAAAGCAAAGAAAATTAAACCCAGTCGTCCAATGCTAATAAATACTGATGTGCAATTCTGTGTTCACGCCAGGCTTCACAATATTGTTGATTCTGGAATAAGAGGCCAAGCTGGAACTATCCCTAATAATGCGCTCTGTTTACAGTTAACAGGGCAAAATTTCAAGAAAAGCATAAAATCAGCAAAAACTACGTGCCAATAGGCTTATTTCTCATTAGTCTTTTATTCATTATTCGGTGTGCCGAACACATAATATACAACACTGCCTATAGCTTGGGAGAAGCATGGTTGGATCACATTGTCTTCATTTGAAGAGTGGTTTGGGAACTTGCATCCATTGGGCAGAAGACAGGTAAAGACTCCATCACCCACCAGCACATTAAAGTATATTCTGTGATACAACAACATGAAGATATGTATCAGCCAGGCTGCTGAGAAATACCAAGTGGTTTGCACAGTTTGCACTGTGGAACAAAGTAGGTTTGGGTGGTATCTATTTTTTTTATATCTTTGTACCTTCCTGACAAATAACTGCAGCAGCATATGGTATGTGGTGGTAGTCTGTTTGTGTTAAAAATACAAATACACACAAGTTTCTCTTACAGTTTACATCCATGTCTGTAAAAAAGACAACAGCACAGAGGATCTATACAATCAGCACAGTTTCAAGTTGGACACCCAAGATTCGTGTCATCAATTCAGTATCTGACCAGATGTTTCCCCTTCAGTTCCTGAGATATAAGAGAAGTTGACCTTTGATATAAAATGTCATCACACTTCATTATTGTATCCTGATAGACATTTGTGCGAAGTTTTATAATTATTAGCATATGAATTTTTGAGTTATGACGAAAAACATTTTGAGTGGTCACTTTTGATCTTGAACCACAACACTGACAGTGTATATATGTACAGGTGTGTATGCAGCTGGAAAGTATGTTCCAACAGTGACTTTGCTACGTTCTACAAGCTCTCTTAGCTTTTTAACCCTTTATGACCTACCATAGAACAAGTCCGCCAGAGCATAGCTTTACATTTTTACATGCTGTAGTGCCATTTTTGAAGTAGTTATTTATGCTATCCATCAATACAACCCTAATATACCAACTTTAATTTGTTTAGACTTAGGTCCTTACTAATGAAATAAATTGCTAAAGAGTGCAATAAACTACAAAAAAACATATTTTTCTAATTACACGCAAGAAAGTCAGTTCATGCTCACAACATGATGATGATGCTAATTCCAATGTAAGAAGTGCGGTGAATACCGGCAGTCTGGATTCTTATGATTTTGTTGGTGTGTGCTTTGTACTCTATTTCTGCAAACCCATTTGTGCAAGGAAACAGTGCTCTGGGACACGATGAATGCATGTCATGTCATTGTAACTCCTCTGGTTCTATTTCATATCAGGTCAACATGCCACTGTATGGGTCACTCTCTCCAAGGATGAGCTGTTTGAGGAGACAATGTAGCAAATTAATCACATTAACACCTCCGCCCTGTGGGTGCAATCAGAGCCTATATATACAGCTCTGTGATCGCCTGTTCAGCCTCCTTTTCTCCTCCTGGAGCACATGAGTATGGTTTCAGATTGAGATATGTTATGTGAAACTATCGATAGCGATACTTATATGCCTTCTTCCTTCAGGAACAGCTTGTTGCTGCAGTAAGGAAGAGCGCACGGATCATCGGATTGTTTTTGGAGTTATATTTATTGTGTGGCGCTGCGCCCCATGAGGGAAAACGTTACATCACGTGGCTGAAATTGTTTGTCGTGGTCTTCGACCAGGTGAGTAGTAAGAGCGAGAGAGAGAAAAAAAAATTACTTATTAGAGCTGAGAGGAGCCGCTGCCTGGGTCTTTATCCACACCTGTAATTTGCTCCAAGTGACTGTCTTGGCGTGCCAGACCATGTCACAGGACGGCAATGGCGACATTTTTCCCCCTTACTCAATTCCCACTGGCCAAGAGGGTCAGCAGGCGGAGGATGAGCTGGAAACAGGGGCGGTGCACAGCCTGCCACTGGTGGAACGATAGCGCGCACGGAAGAGGAAGCGCCTAGAGGCGGAGTTCGGGCAGCTGCGGCTGCAGGTGCAGGCAATGCAAGATACCCTGCAGGAGCTTGTTCATGCTTAGCGCCCTGAGGTCTGGGATAAGGATCCAGATGTGCTTTCTGTTGGCCACTGACAATCTGGACTACCTGCATGACCCCCAGTCCAAGGAGGATGTACAGTTGCTCTCTTATTTGGGGGATGGTTCTTCGCAGGCTTTGGAGCCTGAGCCGATGAACCTTTCTGATAGGGCTGTGGTTGTGAGAGCAGCAGCACACTTCCAGCTGGTATGCCAAACTCCTCTTCCAGCTGCTTAAGTGTTTGACAGGGGCTCACGCTGATGCAGGTCAGACGGGCTCCCTGTCCTCCCTGATTTTATGACTGAACTGCAGTCCTTGTGGAGGGCTCCTAGTTCCGCAGCCCTTCCGAGGACCCAGCTGGCCAACGTTGCAGGGCGGAAACATATGGGGTGGCCACGGCTCCCCAAGTTGGGCCTACCTTTGTTATGCTAGCAGGAGCTGTGGCAAGAGCCGGCAGGGATGCAAATCCCCCTAACAGGCGCTGCAGGGCAACTGCTAACCAGCCAGCTCAGCTGGCGTGCACCAATTCCTTGTTGCTGCTTTATTTGGAGGGCCTGCTGCAGGATGTGTCTTCAGCAGCCCCGAGCGGTGAGATGGCTGAGATGCTCCGCGTAGCAAACATGTTGCTGTGGGGAACCAGTGCGCATGCTTAGGCCCTTCATCAGTCAATGGCCTCAGTGGTCCAGGCGCGCCGCCAAGTCTGGCTGTCCCAGGCCAATTTGTCCGACCAGGACTGCATTGCTGTTCTGGCGGCTCCAGTGGTGCCAGGAGACGTTTTCGGTCCACCCTGTGAGACAGCCTTGGAGCAGTCTCGTAGGGCAAGGGAGCTGACGCGCTCTGTGAGGGATGTACCAACCTCACGTTTGCGCTGGGGTCGTGGGTCCTTTCCGGCCGTTTCTACAGCCTCCAGGGCACAACAACCTGCCACCCGTGGGCCCCCGGTCAGGGGTGGCCAGGCTCGCCAGCGGGACCACCCATCTCAGGGGCACCAGACCGGCTGGCTGGCAGCCGTTTCCGTTGCTGACGGTTATCGGCCTCCAGCTTCACGCTTCACTCCTCAGCATCTTGCTCACTGGCGCCAGTGTACTCACTGCCCTCGAGTACTGAATACACTGGAGTCAGGGTACAGACTCCAGTTCCGAACCAGATGACCACAGTTTTCTGGAATCATTCCTACCCTCCTAAGCGACGTGACAGATTGTCAGTCCCTTGTGGCAGAGCCACAGAGAGACCACAGTAAGTACCTCCGTTTCTTCTTTCCAGGCACTGCGTGCGAGTACACCGTCCTCCCGTTCACCCTGTCCTTGTCCCCTCGCATCTTCACAAAGTGCATGGAGGCGGCACTGGCCCCTGTCCGTCGCCAGGGTATTCATATCTTGAATTACCTGAACGATTGGTTGGTTTGCTCCCCAGCAGAACAACAAGCCCGGCTCGACACCTCGACGGTGTTGAAACACCTCAAGGACCTGGGGCTGGCCTTGAACAGGGAGAAGAGTTGCCTTGTTCCATCCAGGACGGGGGAATATCTGGGTTTGGTTCTAGATTCAACCTCAATGAGAGCTGTCCTGACCTTCAAAAGGACAGCGGTGCTGATGGACAGCTTGTCACACTTAACTGTTGGCGAGCACATAACAGTGAAGCATGGCCGGAGGCTGTTGGGCCTCATGGCGGCAGCATCCCAGGTGGTGCCCCTAAGGGGTTGCTTCATACGCGGCCGCTGCAGCGTTGGCTTGCCAGACACAAGGTGAGCCCCCACAAGGATGGCCTGAGGACTATCCCTGTGTCTTTGATTTGCCTCCCAGCAATTGCATTGTGGACCACGGCCCTGGGCCTCAGGGAAGGAGTTCCACTGGGCCCAGTGTGCTCAAGAGTGACCATAACTATGGACGCCTCAGAAGCAGGCTGGGGGGCTCTATAGGAGCACCACCCCGCCCGGGGCCAGTGGGGTCCCTTTTGGAGGGGGGCTCACATCAACCTGCTCAAACTGGAGGCAGTGTATCGGGACTTGGTGTATTTCCGTCCCGTGATTCTGGGGAAGCACATGTTGGTTCGGACCGACAATTCAACCGTGGTTGCCTACATCAACCACCAGGGAGGTCTGCGGTCATGGTCCCTGCATGACCTGGCACACAAACTCCTCCTCAGGGCTCATGCTCAGGGTATGTCCCTGAAAGCTATCCACTTGCCGGGGGAGGTGAACGTGGCAGCAGATCTCCTGTCCAGGGACAGCCCCAGGCCAGGGGAGTGGCGACTTCACCCACAGATTGTGGAAGCCATTTGGTCTCGATTCGGAGAGGCCCAGGTAGACCTGTTTGCCTCACTGGATGTGGTACGGGGCCGGTGGGAACATTAGGGGTGGGTGCTCTTGCAGGCCGGGATGGCACTATGGATGGCGACCTGTAACTCTCTATTATCAGGTAGCTCTAGTAAATCATTAAAAACTCTCCAGCTAATTCAGAATGCAGCAGCACGAGTACTAACAGGAACTAAGAAACGAGATCATATTTCTCCTGTTTTAGCTTCTCTGCACTGGCTCCCTGTAAAATCCAGAATTGAATTTAAAATCCTACTGTTAACTTATAAAGCTCTAAATGGTCAAGCTCCGCCATATCTTAGAGAGCTCATAGTGCCATATTATCCCACCAGAACTCTGCGCTCTGAGAACTCAGGGTTACTCGTGGTCCCTAAAGTCTCCAAAAGTAGATCAGGAGCCAGAGCCTTCAGCTATCAGGCTCCTCTCCTGTGGAATCATCTTCCTGTTACGGTCCGGGAGGCAGACACCGTCTCCACATTTAAGGCTAGACTTAAGACTTTCCTCTTTGATAAAGCTTATAGTTAAGGCTGGCTCAGGCTTGCCCTGTACCAGCCCCTTGTTAGGCTGACTTAGGCCTAGTCTGCCGGAGGACCACCTATAATCCCCCGGGCACCTTCTCTCTCTCTCTCTCTCTCTTCTCGTATCCTATTACTGTATCTTGTTTACTCGGACATTCTGGATGTCACTAACTCGGCTTCTTCTCCGGAGCCTTTGTGCTCCACTGTCTCTAGGGTTAACTCGTACTGCAGCGGTGCCTGGATAGTGTGACGTGTGGTTGTGCTGCTGCCGTGGTTCTGCCAGATGCCTGCTGCTGCTGCCATCATTAGTCATTAGTCATACTTCTACTGTTATTATACACATATGATTATTATCATACATGTATACTGCCAGATACTAATATATACTTTCAACATATTGTACCACAGTAGCCAGAACTATAACGACAATATTATTACTTTTTTGAATGTTGTTGTAAGCTACTGTCATTACCTAGGATGTCATACAGATTACTGTATTGTGTCATACAGATTACTGTTAATTTGTTAAGATGATCTGTTCTGTACGACATCTATTGCACGTCTGTCCGTCCTGGAAGAGGGATCCCTCCTCAGTTGCTCTTCCTGAGGTTTCTACCATTCTTTTTTCCCCGGTAAAGGGTTTTTTTTGGGGAGTTTTTCCTTATCCGCTGTGAGGGTCTTAAGGACAGAGGGATGTCGTATGCTGTAAAGCCCTGTGAGGCAAATTGTATTTGTGATATTGGGCTTTATAAATAAAATTGATTGAATTGATTGATTGATTGACCTTGCAGAGGCTGCTGGCAGGACCCCATGGTGTCTCCCAGTCAGGCCGGACATGCTGTCGCAGGCTCAAGGGCAGCTCCGGCACCAGAACCCAGGGATTTACAGGCTGCATGTCCGTCCTGCAGCTTGAGTCCTGCTGTTATGGCTACCCTGCAGGCAGCCAGAGCTCCCTCTACCAGGGTGCTTTATGCTGGTAGATGGAAACGGTTTTGCCAGTGGTGTGCAGGAAAGGGCTGGAACCCGGTCTCCTGTGGGATACAGGGGGTCCTCTTATTTTTACTGAAAGGGAGAAAGGGCTGACAGAATCCACCTTGAGGGGCTACGTGGCGGCCATATCTGACCGTCACATCCCTATTGAGGGTAGGACAGTGGGCTCACAGCCTCTTGTTAGCCAGTTTTTGAAGGGGGCTAGGCATATACGACCACCAAGGTCCCACATGGTCCCATCATGGGATTTGCAGTTGATGCTGCGGGCTCTGTCAGAGCCTCCTTTTGAGCCTTTGGCCAATTTGGGGCTGGAGCTTTGTTCCCTCAAAACAGCCTTTCTCCTTGCCATGGCCTCTGCGAAGCGGGTCTCTGAACTGCATGCCCTGTCTGTGCATCCGTCTTGTCTGAGATTAGGAGGAAAGGGATCTGCCATCTCTCTTCTGCCTAATCCAGCTTTTTTACCGAAGGTGCTCCCTCGTTCTTTTGTGTTGAGGCCCTTGGTTCTGGAGCCCTTCCATCCTCCTCCCCATGAATCTGCGGAGGCAGCCCAGTTGCACTTGGTCTGTCCGGTCCGGTCCCTGAGGGTGCACATTGACCGCACACACCCCACACGCTTGGCCAAGCTCTGTCCAAGCAGCATTGTGGTCCCTGCCATGCTGGACCGTGGCTTCAGGCCAGGGAAGTGTGTGTGGTCTCTGCCGTACTGGACCACAGCTTCAGGCCAGTGAATTGTGTGGTCCCTGCCGTGCTGGACCATGGCTTAAGGGTTGGTATTCACCTGGTGGTTGTGTTTCATTGATTAAGGAGGTTCTGTTTATAGGGACCTTTTCCTTCTCAGTTGAAAATGTTTTATTTCACAACAGGTGGCCTTCATCGGCCTTTGACTGTTTTATCACAACCTGAGGCTTTCCTCAATAAACTATGTTCTAAACCGAACTGTTATTCTGAGTGTTGGGAGAGTACCACAGCTGTGGAAGACATCCTGCATGGTGCCTGTGCACAAGACTCCCCAAGGACTTCAGCAGCTTCATACCAGTGGCATTAACATCGCACCTCATGAAGACTCTGGAGCATCTGGTTCTGTCTTGTCTCCGCCCCACAGTAGGCCCTTCAATGGACCCGCTGCAGTTTGCCTACCAGCCTGACGACGTCATCATCTTTCTCCTGCGTAGAGCTCTTTATCACCTGGAGAAGCTCTGTGAGAATCATGTTCTTTGATTTCTCCAGCGCTTTCAACACCATACAGCCTGCGCTTCTGAGGGACAAACTGGAGCACATAGGGGTGGCTAATCACCTCACATCCTGGATCCTGGACTACCTCATGGACCAGCCGCAGTATGTCAGGACCCAGGATTGTGTATCGGACAGGGGACAGTGCTGGCACCGTTCCTCTTCACCCTCTACATTGCAGACTTTTTATACGACACCCCCACCTGTCATCTGCAGAAGTTCTCTGACAACTCTGCCATAGTCGGCCTCATCACAGATGGAGACGACAGGGAGTATAGAGAACTGATCCAGGACTTTGTGGACTGGTGCCTGAGGAACCACCAGATCAACACAGGGAAAACCAAAGAGCTGATGGTGGATATCCGCAGGCGCAGGCTCCTCCCCCCAACACAAGCGAACATCCAGGGAAAGGACATTGAGATGGTGACATCCTATAAGTACCTGGGTGTTAATCTTAACAGTAAACTGGACTGGACTGATCACATAACAGCACTATACAGGAAAGGCCAAAGCAGACTCTACCTGCTGAGGCAGCTCAGGTCTTTTGGAGTGCAGGGAGCGCACCTGAAGACCTTTGAAACTGTGGTGGCATCAGCCATCTTTTACGGAGTGGTCTGCTGGGGCAGCAGCGTCTCACCTGCAGACAGGAAGAGACTGGACAAGCTGATCAAGAAGGCCAGCTCTGTCCTGGGATGCTCTCTGGACTCTGTGCAGGTGGCAGGAGAAAGGAGTCGACAGCCAAGCTGTCATCTCTGAGGACTAACGACTCCCGTCCTCTGCAGGAGGAGATAAAAGCTCTGGAGAGCTCCTTTAGCAAAGGCTTGATTCACCCAAAGTGTGTGAAGGAACACTATTGAAAGTCCTTCCTGCCTGCTGCTGTCAGGCTACATAACCAGCGCTGCTCACAATAAACTGCACCATGAACACTTAATGGACACTATGGGCACTATTTTAAGCTTACTGTCCCCCTTGTTGCTGTCTTTTTTGCACATACGATCACTTGCACTAGATGTGCTCTCCTTAACCCTATGGGCCCTAAGCGTTTTTGGGGCATTTTTACTGCCTTTACTTTTAAGCTCATATCACAGTCATTATAAAGGCTACACACACATGCTGTATCTTGTTTTTTTCAGGACACTGTGGGTTATCCAGATTTGCCATCATTTCATGTCCTCCTATGTGCCTGTATTTTATATTAACTTTTATATCAATGAAAAAAAACAAATCTGTGTTACTAAATTCTTACATTTTTAAATGTATCTCACCATAGTAAGTTGGAAGTTGACATATTCTGCCATATATGAAGAGGGGAGACTCTCTGGAATCTGGCAATATAAGAACCATGATGGTGGGACATTCTGTCACTTCACAGCTGTCCAAAACATGTGGTTTGTGCCAGGCGGATATGATTGCCAGTATTTTTTCATTATTGCAAGAAATTCCATTGACTCATTCACAAGTCAAAAATGTGTTTTATCTGAAAGAAACATGCAATATTTACATCTAAGATAATGGATGAATAGTCAACCAAGTGCAATGATGTCCTCTGAGATAATATTTGCCACTTTGTTTTTCAGTTATATATTGTGGGGGACACATGTCCCCCTCAATGTATATGGTGACTACAGCCCTGTCATGCATGCATAATTAGGCTGCAGTTGTCTGGGTGCACAAAGGTGAAGTGGCTGGTCTTGTCATACAAAATTTGATGGAGTGTCAACTGGACAATATGAAGATATTTGCACTATATGTAGTGACTGATAACAAGATCTGTATAATGGATTGTAAAGAAATTCGTCAGGTTTTTATTTTGTAGACAATTAATCTGGATTTATAGCGTGATGAGATGACAGCACAATGTTGTGTGTGGTATCACTGGAAAGCTCTAGTCCTGCGCTTTCATGTGATATGTGTGGCATTTCTGTGCGAGCCTGCATTCGCGAATAATCCATCCAAGAGTACTGTGTGTGCAAAGCTGTATGAAAGCTCTGTTATATATCATTTTAGTGTAACTTTATCATTGTTTTTTGCTGTGAAAACATTCACAGCACACACAAAACACAAGTGTTTGACCTTGTCGGAAAGCTACAATTCCGCTGTTTCACGTGACACACGTGGCTTCTCGCTATGACGCACGGTTGTGGAGAAAATCAATAGAGAAGAACAGGTGTGAATTTGGACACACTATGCATCGTTTGTGAGTTAAACAGACGCTCTCAAGCAATGATGGAGGTGTCAACCAACCTATTGTGAGTTAATGTACCATCACAAGGATCTTGGGTATATGTTTTGAGGGCTAAAAAACTCCACTGTGTTGCTTTAAAGAGCTACATCTAATAAATAAACAAAACAAACTCATCAAATGTCAAGAAAGGAAACAGGCGTACTCTTACACAGACTTTCCTCTTTAAACAGAAGTTTCTCTTTTTCACCAAGCTAAGACCAGCTTAGTCTCGCTCACCAGACCCTTCTCAAGAAAAGAAAGGTCTGGCTGGGCCGACTCTCACTTTAGGACACAAGTTTTGATGTAACACGCCCACAAAAATATCGCCTACAGGACACGAACCATGGCAGAAAAATGGCTACATCCCCGCAAGATCAAACATCGCAAAAGTTAGTAAAGGACATGTTAAAAACGGTTTAAAACTACTACACAACCAGAGGTGGTAGGGCGGGATTTCAGCGGGTAGCTCGTTCCGCCCAATGAGAGGCTGATCTACACAGCGAACTTCTGCCCACTCAGACTAAGACCAGCTTCATTGCATTGTTAATAGGGTAGGGCTGGACCAGTATACTAGATCTTAATGCCAGAAGACGAGCGTACGACTATTGTGTCTCTCTCATCTCATCTTGTAACATCACAGCTCTCTATGCACTGTTATGTCATGTAAACAAACCACGCTGCTATCAGCGGTTCGCTCAAGATCAGACTGGAGACATAGCCACTTAAAAGTTAAAGGGCCAATAGCAAATAGGTTGTTACTAATGATGGTTATTTAGCTAACTAGAAACTTTCAGCTCCCTGGCAATCTTCCTCCAGCCACCTGCCACCTTATTTTGGTTTTTGTAGTCAAATAAGAGTGTCTCCTGTCATCACCCCAAAAAACACATGAACTTTCTATGAACTTCTAACAAAAATTTTGCATCATTCTCCCCGCCGAAAGTTGATCTCATTTATGTTGCCAGTGCTCAACTCAGCAAGAAATTGGACAAGGCCTGTTAGACACTAGTGTTTCCATTAGCCTGTTTATAAACAAACATAATATAATATTAGTCATGCTGCTTATTACTATCACAATATGAATTTAGTGCTGTGACACCATCAGCACAGGTCTCTGATGTAGGTTACTTTTTAATTTGCCAGACAAATGCAAATTCAGCTGTTTTTTGCAGAAATCAAACCATTTCACGCCCATACACTGGCAATAAAACTTGATACTGACCCGACTCTACTTGTTAACTCATCATAAAACAATAAAGTATTTCTGATTCTGATTCTTTTGGCTGTTGTTCCAACAATCACCAACTCTGGTTTAGTTAAAATAAACAACTTATATACTGAGTTAGATTATATAAAAAAATTAAAATATGCTGTTTTTCCCCACAGTCTCTCTCTGCTGTTGCTGGCCAGCTATTTCGTAGTGTGTGTAATGATCCTCATGACTCACAGTTGCCACCAGTTGAGACTGACCTCTGGTGGTACGTGCTGTTCACTACAGTACATCACCTCTTTACAGCATCTCCATATCAGTTTAATAGAAAGAGAGGCGACTATACTTTTGACACTGTCAAAAGTAATACCCTGGTATACAGCAATACTGCGATACTGCTCATATCTAGAGTAGAGTTAGACTTTCAGTGTTCTCTGTACCCTCCATCCCATTGCACAAGGTTTGGGCTTTAGTTTTGCAATCTGTGCCTTATGGCTTTAACAGCCAAAGGACATGCTCCTGACTTATAATGCAGACACTGACTATTACTTCAAATAAAAAGTTCGCATGTGGCAGCTTAGATAGTCCAAAACTTACCAGAAACCCCAGGTCAACTTCTCCTTTCTTATTTCTGCACATTCGTCAGTACAACTCTGGATAGCCACACAATTGAAAAATGTAAATATAAATGGAAACAATTAATATAGTAGGTTTAGCCAAGTTATATGGTAAATAGTAAATGGACCAGCATTTGTATAGCGCCTTTCTAGTCATCCAACCACTCAAAGCACTTTTTACAGTACAAGTCACATTCACCCATTCAGACAGACATTGACAGCAGCCTTCTCTCTCCCTGACACTTCCCCTGTGGGGGGCTGCCGTCATATTTACATTGGAAACAAAGGAAGCGGCGGTGGCAACCACTTGCTACCTAACAGTGCAGCTACCACCCTAAGTGATAGAGTTTGTGTCAGGAAGCTTTATAATAGGGCTGCCACGATTAGTCAACTAATCGATGACTAATCGACTATTAAAATAATTGGTGACTATTTTAGTAGTCGACTAATCGGTTTGAGTCATTTTTCATAGAAAAGTACTATAAAAGCCCCCCAAAATACTCTCACTGCAGCTTCTTACGTTCAGATATTGGCAGCTTTACACACTCTCCCATGACAGTGAACTAAAACCCTTTGGCGTGAGCATGAAACAAGACATTAGATGATGTAATTTTGGGGTTAGGGCGAGACCGACATTTTTCAACATTTTAACACATTTTTTGATGAAATTATTAGTTGACTAATCAAAGAAATAATCGACAGATTAGTCGACAATGAAAATAATCGTTAGTGGCAGCCCTACTTTATAATGTCATCAAGAGGAAAATCAGTACATAGCCACATATCCATTTTACTGTTGTTTTCTATGAGCTTGTAGACTAGTGCAAAATCCTCCCAGACATTAATAAGACACGTCATCAATTTTATATGTCATTGCGAATTTTCTAGTCACGGTAAGTAGCTACTACACAGCCTGTGTAATGTCTTCTGTGGCCTTGGAGGAGCTTTTTTCAACTCAGAGCAAAGAACTATGATAATGTCATCAGGGCTATGGAAGCTTGGTCCTACGACTGGTCAGTGACTTTCAACGTCAGACACCAGCAAAAAAAGCTGTGCTATTTCTGGTTATTTCTCTGTATATGGTATCTCTATTGAGTTTTCATTAAATGTATCCCAAACTATATAGTATATATCCATATTGTGACATAAAGTTACACAGACCAGGAAAATGTTCCATATAGAACCAAGTAGGATAAAATAAGTCAAAGTGTGGAGAAGGGGTCCGGCTGAGTTCCGGCCACCTTCCCTTCTGCCCGTGTCACACAGTTAGGGGGGGGGGGGTTCCAAGCTACCATCGGCACAATGAAAAGCCCCCTCTCCTCTCCCCGCAGCGATGGACAATCTTTTCTGAATTTTTTAAAATCAAGCTGTGGGCGGAGTAATGCCCAGAGAGGGGGGTTTAGTTCCCCTTTAAGGATCAATGGTGGTGGGGCTTGACCTACATTAAGCTGCTTTAAATTAAACCACTTTAACCCCAAATTCAACACTTGATGATGCAAGCAGGAGCTGAGCAGCAGCAACCAAGACTCAGTACACTCCCAGACCTTTGATTATTCATACCATGTAATCCTTTGAGACCAGGAAGTCAGACTCTAGTTGAACATGATTGTCTTGTTGCTGCTCAGTCCATGGTTGTCTGCATCATTAGGGGGAGAATCCAAGTGGTGAACAGAGCATGGCTGTCACTGTACACTGCAAAACCATTTTCTCTACACTGACCTTCAGTGAGCGCCCTGTAACAACTCAAATTCAGACCGCTCCACTCCCTGCCAGATCAGCAAACTTTCTGTTGCTGTCATTACACAGGTTAAGGTTAGGTTTGCAGGAGAAATGAAGTTTATTGCAGAGTGACGGGCGTTGCAGGGGTACAGGCTCAAGGGAAGGGAGTATACAATACTTACAAAAGCTCCATAAAAAGCCAGGGTTGGCTAAAATAAATTAAAGGGGAGTGGAGAAAGGATTAAAAAAAAAGGGGAGAGAGGGAAACTGGGTTAGAGTTCAGGTTAGGTTGATACTATGCAAAAATTTCCTTTGATCATAAAGCCAAATGTTACTGCATGATTCTCTGGTTTATCATTCAAGTATATGAACTATGCTGTAGACTGAGGTCTCAACTCACGGTGATAAACAGAATGATGGGATGGCTGAGTCATGTGATCATGTCAAACAGGCGACATGCAGATCTGCAGGTTTGTGGGATTTATACATTTAGTTTATAAAATGTCTGTATCATCTCTGCACTGCATTTTTATAAATTATAATACATTCATCATGTCTTACGCCCTTGTCCAGGAGCCGTCTCACTTCCTCTTCTTCTCCTCGCAGTTCTGAACTGAAATTGCATCCGGTAACAACTATTACTTACAAAAGAACATTACTAGCGGAAATGCTGGGTGTTTTTCCAACTTCAGCGTATTTGATTGAGATGTTTCTTACAACCTTAATGACATCTGTTGCCTTACATTTGATATACAGCTCCGCTTGCTCACCAGAGCAGCTCAATAAAAAAAAAAAATCTATATGTAGCAGTCAATGTGGATATTGTAGCGGGCTAGCACAAATAAATCAATGCATAGAAAACATAGACTGTATATAAAGATGGTGACTGACTGTAGTATGAGTCATAAAGCCTGCCCCCTCCATGTTAGTGGATGGGACATGGGCCAAACTAAAAACACAAAGTGCACATCAAATAACTTTTTCCTAAAGATGGTTTCTGTCTGTGTTTGTTTTTCTGATAAAATTGATTTTAATTAGTTATTCAGTGCTATAACACTGGGATTTTACGATGTGATTAACAACTGTGTGAGCCATTCAGTGGCACTGCTAGCAAGTAGTCGGACGGGTGTATGGACAGGAGACTTGATACTGCAGAGATCACTACTGCGCAGACTTTGGCTCTAAATGATGTCACCAGAGCAAGATGGCAGCAGTCGTAATCAAGATGTTTTAGCTCCTCTTCTGTACTGTGGGGGTACATGGAGACACGTCGTCCATCTTTATATATAGTCTAAGGGAAAACACTGTTGTTGTAACGTTATGTACAATGTTATTGTACAAGTTAGCTTACTGCATGCTGAGGGCTGGTATGAGCCTCTTGTCAGTGGCCAGTAAGGCTTCAGGGAGGAGTCAAGCCCAACTTACTGATCTATCTATATAGTTGGCAAGTGGTCAGGAAGGGTTCTTCTATTTTGGAGTGTGTAAATCACCCCCTTCTCTCTGAATCTGTATTGTTGCCTTCAGGCCATCGGTGGAAGGTGTCTGCTCTTAGGACAAAGAGATTTAAGGTTTCCTTTGTCCCTTCAACCATTCAATTGTTGAATAGCAGATAGTCTGTAAATTGTTTATGTGCTTATGTCTATTTGCACAGATTGTTCAGGCTGCTGGAATCTGCACTTTGCATTGGCACTTTGCACTTTGATGCTAATTATTTTCCTATTAATCATCAGTGTTTTGTGTGTTGTATGTTTTGTGTATTTTCCTGGCTGCTAACCAATTTCTCATAAAGGGACAAGATACATTGACTTTGACTTTTGACTTTGACTCATAGTCAAGCAGCAACCTCCAGGGCTTAAAAATGAAGCCAACATAGAAGTGCCAAGAGACTACAGTTCTTTGAATGTCCACTTGAGGCTGGCTCCAGAAATTTGTCAATCCCAACAGACCCCCATGTTTGAACGTCCAACTTTACAGCAGAAATAAACATATTTACAGCCTGGTATAAAGAACAGTTTTGGACTCTACAACTAATTTCCCCCTTCATGACAACTTTGCAGGGGTGAAATTTTATATAACTCATTATTATTATATTTACTATTATATTCTTATTGTTCTCAGTGAGATCTGCCCCTCGCTCCTCCACAGCACCAGCCTCTCGTCCAAATATGGTCTTATTAGCAATAATTTTTTATTGTATAAATTATTAATATTACAAATAAAAATTAAACTTTGGGTAGCTTGCTCGAATAATGAAACCAATTGCTTATTTAATCCACTACATAAATTTTACTGCTGCAAAAACATGGCTAAGGTGAAACGAACAGACCGAAAACTTTGTCTTAATAGATAAAACATACATTGACAAAGTTTTGGGGACATTGTTTACAGATGAAAAAGGTAATAAATTGCAATATATCACAATACATTTTATAGCAATGCTCAGCATATCACAACATATTCAAAATCAAAATAATACTGTATCGTGATAATATTGTATGGTGGATCCTCCGGTGATTCCTACCCCTATAATAATTAAGTAAATTCTGTGAAATGGTATGATTTATATGATGTATCATCTGGTGTTTCCCATGTTTTCCTGGAGGTTAGAGCCACTAGAGGGGTGAAGGGGATGTGATGCCACTGACATGGGACCAAATGAAACACACCATAAATAAAATCACAGATTTCTCTGGGCCTGAACACTGTTGGAAACATCTAAGATAATGTCAGTACACAACTCAACAAAATATATATTAGGCCTATAGGTCTAGTAGGTTTTAGACATTTAAAGGTAGAAATGTCACATCTTACATTAAGCAGCACAGAAAGGACATTTCTTTCTTTGATTCGGAACACAAAGCTAAATCACAGCACCTCATATCTATGTGTGTTCATATTTAAATATCACTCTACCATAGTACCAGAAATTTGATCCTAACAGCCACTACCATTACTAATAGCAATAACTCTAATATAATTTAAAATGTTGAAAGAAGTGCACATTGTGGAGCCTACAGGAGGGCTGTTTGTAGTCTGGGGGCGTATGAACTAAATGCAGCATCAATGTTGGTCCTGGGGCAAGGAACAATTACTATAAAAGAGTCAGTGGAACACGGTGATCTGACAGGGACAGGCTAAACTGTGGCCAATGGCTTCTTAATATGGATGATTAAATGGATATTGTGTCTAAACTGTGTTAGTGTAGCATGAAATTGAAGTGCATGTTCATATTTGGATAGCTGGTGTCGTTCACAGCCTCCATTAAACACTGTGGCTCTCCTTACCTTTTTCCTATCTATGCATTCTGACTGATGATACACAAATGATGAGGCATTGCACGTACTGGACATATTTATCTTTGCATCATGCCACACAAAATGTTCTGTGTATACACTAGGAATCATAATACCCTGTGGAGACTGCAGTGTCATTGGCTGCAAAAAGAACAGGGTAAACAGGGATGAAGTGAATACAGATTCTCAGCATCACTGCTATCAAACTGCATGGGTTTCTTGATGCCAGGATTAAAGCCTGTCTAGCTCATTGTTATGTGGCATCTCAATAGCACACAGCATCTTTGGTAGGGCCAAGAATCCAGAATGCTAACTTCATATTTATTTGCATCATCAGTCTAACCTGATGGTGGTATTCAGTGTGCTTGCTTCCTCAGACCATCTGACCAGGTAGTTAACCAATTTATCAGTCAACCATATCACACAGCCTGCCAACCACTCACTTCCATTTGCACCTCTGCAAAATGATAGACAAACAGACAGGCAAACAGACAGACAGATAGATAGATAGATAGATATTTCACCTCTACAAAATAAAAGCACGGCAGAAGAGTGACGCTGTCCTTGGTCTCATTCCCGCCTTTCAGCCGCTCCTTGGCACGAGACATCACGACCGGCCGGTGGTCTCTCCCGTTACCGGGAGACAGGGAGCTGTACTTGATTCCCGTCGTAATTTTGGCGAAATTCCGACAGACTCCGGCCCCCCCCCCCCCTACCCCCAAGCCTTTAACGGCAGACCTCCATCGCCCGGCGAGGAGGAGGTGTCGACGGCTGTTACTGTGATTTGTCCGCGGCCCCCCTAAAACGCGGTTTTTGGGCTTCAAAAAATAGTGCCAGCGCAGGACTGGCACTGTCTCCCATCACACTGTCCACCCTGTGTGCTGATATTAAAATGCATCCTGATAATGTCTACGGTGCTGAGAGGGAAGATTCCTCCGATCACCCCCCAGGTACCTCACTGATGCTGGTCCACTCACTCTCCTCCAGCTCTGCTTTGCTGCAGCAGGTGATCGCCGTTAAAGCAGCCACAATAACCAATAAGATTTCCTGTCACGATTTTCACAATAAAACCATTGGACTATTTCTCAGTAGTTTCCTCTCCAATCAGTAATCCCATTTTAGACAACACTTGTGCAAACCTTAGTAAGGTTTTAACTAGCCTATTATTTCCAATGGAGTTTTAGATTTGTTTTGATGGTAGAATTATAATTTTCTACAAATCTAATAATATATAGGTTAATATAGGCTAATTTTTCTTTTTCTTTTCTTTTTTTTTTTTTTTTTGTATTTTGGTGATCTGTTCCTTTAACATCCACCTCCAGCCCAGTATTTGGGCAGAATTTAGCGCCTGGATTTCACCAACAGAGTGATTCATCTGATCAATGTACAACCTTTGCAGGCAAACCAATGTCGATCGATGGGCGTGACGTCACAAGTGTGCTAAAAACCTATTTTCCGCACGGGTGTGTGTGTGTGTGTGTGTGTGTGTGTGTGTGTGTGTGTGTGTGTGTGTGTGTGTGTGAACGCCCCTGATAGCACAACAGAGCCGTACTGTGATAATATGTGGGGCACATAGCCTCCAGGACACATGGCCATAAAACACTGTGCCATGTTATGGCCTCAGGTCGCTGCCTGCAATATGTTGTCAGCGTGTTGATAGACTGTTTCATACATGTGATCAGTCCTGTCTGTCAGTCACCCTCCCATTTCCAGATAGTGGAATGCATTGGCGTAAATATAGACAGTGCAGACAGTGCAGTTTTACATATGTATAAGGTGTCCAGTCTACACTTTTGCTGTTTTGGATCAGTCTCACCGCTCTTATTGTGTTGTCCTCAGCAGCAGCAGCAGCAGCTGTTTTCAGTGAAAAAGCTCTGATAAAGCCACTGTATATACTACCTGCTGAGCAGCAGAAAGACTCAGTTAAAGTACTGCTGGTGAACACAGTGGAGCATTAAGCAGCAAACGAGACATATTTCCACAGGAGTTGGTGGAGACCATAAAGGAGCTAAAAAAGAGAATATTGAACTTTGATCAATGGGGTGGGCACAAACAGCAAACATGAATAATAATGTCTCTCTGTTTGCTAATAAGTTCACCATTTCAGATTAGGAGGAGGTGACATGTTAATGTTGTGTTCAGAGTTTGTTTCTGCTTCCCCCAAGTGGCCAAAAAAGCTTTTATTGCCGTTCCTCATACCAACTCTGAACTGGGACAGACTGGTTTTCAGTACAATGCCCTCACTATTGGAATGAACTGCAAAACCATTTTGAGTAAGAGATGCACATTCCTCTTAGGGACTATGAAGCTGTTCACAGTGGGACTTTTTACATATGCTGCAACGAGTGTCTGTGTGTGATGACTTTCAATCATTTGTCCTCTCATCTTTCTAAATAAAGTCTAACTCTACACAGCATGTTTCTATAGTATAACAGGACTAACAGTAACAGTAACATGTTACTGCAATTACCTATGTTTTTTTAATATGTGATGAAAGAGCAACTTGGTAGAAAAAGATACAGAATGTGATACAACTGCCTGACTAATTGTTGACAAATGTTAGTGTGTGTGGGGGAGGTGGGAGGAACTCTTTCTAATTATATTTAATTATTCATCAGATATGAATAAATCCCTTCTGGCAACAAAGTGACAGGCTTTACACCAGCTGGAAGATATGAGCTAGTTTCTTTGTAAAAAAAAAAAAAAAAAAAAAAAGATACAACTAGATTAAAAGTCCTTTGGTGCTATCAAAAGTTGTACATGCTGGTCAGATGTCAAACACAGATGGGAATGGCAAAATCAGAGATGGAGGGTTAGTATTAGACACCAGTGGTGCTGATCTCAATGAGAAGTGCACATGCTCTACATGAAACTCTAGGCTGAAAACATTTATAACATGGGTAAAGGCTGAATACTTGTGTTCTTGCTTGCTTGTATCCATACATGACAATGCAATAATGATGCTCATCCAGTTTGTGGTCAGATTTGATGGTTACAGTATACTTTTATTTTTATTTTAAATTATTAACCTGATCCACTGCCTGGTGTGTCTTCTTCCTCTGTGCCATAGAGCTCCACTGTTGTTAAACACACATTTTAGTGAGTCACACTGTTGCACTGGCTAACATGTTCCTTCATTACCATGAACACACACTGTGATTTATTTTAAATAAATACACAATCCTGCTGCACTAAATACTCACTGGCACCAAATGCGGATTAATTCGCCACAGATTTTTTTTCCCAATAAATGTACTATTTCCTCCTGTTTGAGTAATGTTTGATTTCACTTTATTGTCAGGGAAAATAACTTTAGATTTGTTTTGTGTACCAAGATGTCAACAGTTTCACATAAATACAAAAATACCAAACAACATTTAACCAAACAATACAAATCGCAGCAAACATTATAAAAAGATGAAGTGCAACACATTTGTCATGACCTATTACATCCAGTGTCGACCCAGGCTACTTAGAAGCCATACTCTGATGTAATAGGTTGACAGACAGGAACAGATGAGCTTCTCAACCTCTTCAATAGAGCCGGTGGGACTCCTAATCCTCTGTTTGATGGCAAAAAGCTCATATTCTTGAAATCACGCGTGAGAGGGGTCTGATGTAATTTTACCAACCAGGCACAGCGGAATACACAGTTTGGAAAGCTTGACCAACAATCTTTGAGCAGACACGCAGCAGTCTCACCACAGTAGGTTTAAGCTGAACATAGAAACAACTGTACCATGCTCTGATTCCATACTGCATAACACTTACATAGATTGGAAAAACAATGACAGGATCTGTTTGTTCCAAATTAATGCAATGTCCTAAATTACAGTGGCTAGCTGGTTTAGGAAAATACTGAATCTTTTTAAGAAATGAAATGATATATCTGTGAGCTGTTGCTTAAGATTTACATCTTCAGTTGGAATAAAAGGGTTTGTAACTGAGAAACAAAGAAAAGGGACACACAAATACATTGTTGTTGTTTTTTCAGAGGGAGAGAGTTATGGCACTCCAGGGTTAAGGCACCCTGCATACTACAACACCACTTTATACTATTAAAACAATACTCACAATTTGGATTGATTTTTGTGAAAACTGCTTTTGATTCTTTTGATGTGAGGACCCATATAGACAAAAGGAATATGACTAACTTACAGGGTAATCAAAGAATGGACACATAAATTGAGGTAGCCAACAACCCAGTTTTTGACATCCAACTTCTACAATAAAAAAAAAAGAACTAGCCTAATCAGGCTAGTAAAAGGGACTGGGCATTAAATTGGGACTAGGCTTTAACAGAAGTTTTACATTAACTAAATCTATACCATAAACCAGAACTGAGGGTGGAAAACAATATTTTAGTCCAATGAAATAAAAACATAAATAAAAATGAGACTTTAGAGAAAAGAAAAACAATCCAAAAAAACCCAACATTGAGTAAAACTACTTCAAATAGAAATATGCAGAGAGTGTTTTTAATTTGAGTCAACTGATCAAAGCAAAAAAGAAAAAAGAAAAAGAAAAAAGAACTGAGCACTTTTCTGTTTTTAACCAAAAATTATGAAAATGTAGCCTTTATGCCATACTCTATTCACTGAGGTGAAGTAAACTATTAGTAGGACTTTTTCTTTTCTTTTCTTTTCTCCTGTAACCTATGTACAGCACTGGGGGTATGTTGTTGGATGGCACCAGTCATTATTATTACAATAATCTCCAACAACAGCTGAGACACCAGTAGAGGAAAGAACTCCTTCCAGTCTGGGTCTACTGTCCTGCTGTGATTTGCTCCCAAACACTGGCCTGTTATTTGACCCCTGACACTTCATTACCTCATGGCTTGTTATTCACTCATCTGTGATCTCGGAACTGAAGCTCATACTGCTGCTGCACACACCATAGGTCACTACAACATGTAAATGGAGTGAGAAAAGAGTGAGACTGACCTGTGGTCTGATCCTCATGATGTCTTCATGGCAAAGATCCTGTGCTGACTGTATCACAATCTCTTTCAGCTGTTTTCCTCACTACTGTTCTTTGCTCTGTTGTCACTAATAGATTCTGGGACAGTGAAATCATGCCAGTCCAACAGGGGATAATACTCTCTACCAACTCTCTCTCTCTCTCTCTCTCTCTCCAAATCAAGTCAGTTCAATTCAGTAATTGGAATGACATTTAATGTGTTGTCACAACACAACTACAATTAAAAGGCAGTGAATAAAATGTACAACTGATTACACTAGTGTCAATAGTAAACAGAGCAAAATAGGTAATTAAATAATTAAGCAAAATAGAAAAATATTTATACAGTGCATATATAGACATACATACATATATACATACATATCTCATGTGTCTCATATATTTACCTATAAACATGTTTCAGTCAGGACCACTTTGTCAAAATAATCTTTATTTACTTGCACAAGTTATATTACATTTGGCGGTATGGTTCTGTTCTGGGACCCCCTGCTTTTCCACGCACTTGCGTAGAAAGCCTGAGGCAGGAAGAGCACACCTTCCTGCCCTTCATGAGCCATCATGAACGGCTGGAGCAGGGGGCGCAGCAGCAAAGAAAACCCAGACAGAGCAGAGCAAGCAAATGAATACAATAAAGTTCGGACCCGCATAGCAGGAGGATCTGGGACCCCCTGCTCTTCCACGCGCTTGCGTGGAAAGCCTGAGGCAAGAAGAGCACACCTTCCTGCCCTTCATGAGCCATCATGAACAGCTATAGCAGGGAGCGCAGCAGCAAAAGACCCAGATAGAGCAGAGAAATCGGCATGACAGGAGGAGCTGGGGTGGAGGTGGGCTGCGATTACCGGCAGAGGAAGCAGCAAAAGGGGCCAGGCTGGAGCTGTTTAAATAGCGCACTCTGAATGCAATTTTCCAATAGGAGCAAAGGTGCCGTCAGCTGAGCCATCAGCTGATTGAGAAGAAGAAAAAGCAGACATGTTTGTTGAAATTTTTCAAGCAGTGCACAGTTCAGGGAGCAGAGGTGATGACAGTTAACCAGTGGAAATTGGAGGGGAGTTTAGATAATGATAATCCCATTAATCTGTTTTTTACTATTAAAGAGTTGAAAGAAGCAGGGGGTTGCTTGCCAAAGGAAGGGAAACATGCGGTTGTGGTCCCTATCATGAAGCCAGGCAAAGAGGCATCTGACCCTATTTCATACTGCCCTATAGCACTCACAGCAGTGCTATGTAAAATTATGGAGAGAATTGTTACTAATAGATTAGTGTATTTTTTAGAGACCAAAGGACTCTTTGTTGGTTTCCAGAATGGCTTCCGAAATGGGAGGTCCACAATGGAGTCAGTTGCAGTCTTAGGGGCCGTTCACATGTAGCGTCTTTTGCGCGCACAAATCCATTAGTTTCAATGTAGACGTGCGCAAAGCGCGCTCACAATTCAAAGCGTCGCCGTAGCGACGCGCATCCGGTGCAACGCGCCTGTTTTTTCGTGTGCGTCTGCGGCGCACAGAGATGGAAACATCAGAAAGAAATGGAAATACTTAAGGGACAAGTACATTAAGGAGAGAAAAGCAGACAAGGAGAAGAAAAGTGGCTCTGAGGGAGGAAACCAAAGGAAGTGGAAGTTTATGAGTGCTCTTAGTTTTCTGGAGCGTTTTGTTAAGGAGAGACCAACTTCTTCAAACATGTCCAAATCCCCAGATCTGCCTGTCTCTGAATTCACTGAGGTAGATTATAAGAATGAAATTATCCACAGATCTAATTTTAGTTTGTTCCACAAGTTTTTATGTTGTTGACAGTGGTGTACCTATTTATTATTTTATTTTTATTTTTGGGTGCTGTAAGGTGATGAAACAGTTTGGATAATTCAAATATATTTACCTGTGTAAAATATATTTACATCTTAAGACTTTTCTGCTAAAACGAACTTTGTCTTATCCCCATAGGAAAGCCAAGGTGAGACCCTCGTAACCCTCACCCTGGTTCCAGTGGAGCCATACACCCAGCCAGCAGGCAGCAGCCAGCCAGCAAGCAGCCAGTCTGTGTCACCCCAAAATCTTCTGCCTGTCACCCCTGTCTCCACTGGACGTGCCACCATGGGAAAGAGGAAAAGGAGCTCCGAGCCAGACCTCTCCAAATTTCAGAAGAGCATTCTGGGCAACCTGAGTAAACCACAAGACTATAATGAACTCTATTTCATGAGTCTTGTTGGAACATTTAAAAGGTTGTCTCAGCAGAAAAAGGCAGAGGTCCGGATGAAAATTGAGTGAATTCTCTATGAGGCTGAGTTTGAATAAATTGGGGTTACATTCAGTAGAGACAGGGGTGACAGACACAAACACATTGTGCGATAACATGTTTTTTTCTTTTTTCTCTTTTTTATTATTGTAGTCCTTGCCCATATTTTTATGCATTCAAATATTTCCATACATATGTTTTATTGTGTTATGGTGTGTATATTGTGATAAATAAACAGATCTTCTGAATTGAGATGATGATGCATGTTTTTTTTTTTTAACAAATATAATCAATTTATTTCATTATAATTGCATGAGTATCATGACCAAATTACTTGTATTATATACCATATATAGATGCTGTATGCTGTTAAGATATTAAATAATGTCTTCCTGCCATGGCACTGCACCCTCAGCAGACGAGAAATATTCTGTGAACCTTTCTCTGATGGCAATAGCCTCCCATGAAGCATTGCTGCTGCTCATTTGGCTGAGACCCCCCCCATCGCCCTGGAACTGCCTTGAGGTTCTGATGTTGCCTGTGGATGGTCATCTGACAGACCTGCCCTCAGAAAGTTGTGGAGGATACACGTGGCTTTGACGGCTTTCTCTGCAATTTCCGGTGTCACTCCCAGCACTCTTCTGTACAGCCACCATTGTGTTGCCAGTATGCCAAATGTACACTCCACCATGCGTCTGTCAGCCAGTCTTTTTTCTCTCACTGTGTTTTTGGCAGGGTGTGGTCTCATCATGTGTTTTCGCAGGGGAAATGCTTCGTCAGCCACAAATACATGTGGTATAGGCCCCATATGTTCAGCGCCAGGGAGATATGCGTCATCTGGTAGGTCAAGATTGCCCTGATAAAGAGCTCTTCCAAATGCTGAAATGGCCAATGTACCACCATCGCTGCTTCGGCTATAAACCCCAACATCCACTACTCGGAAGCGATACTGGGCATCAACAACTGCAAGCAGCACAATGGAGAAAGATACCTTATAATTAAAATACAGGGATCCACTGGAGGCAGGGGCCTGTATCACTATGCTTGCCATCCACTGCTCCAACACAGTTGGGGAAATTCCACAACCGCTGGAAATCGGATGCGATTCTTCCCCAGCATTCCCTCTTAGGTGGTGGCATGTACTCCCCTACCAGGTTATCCCAGATGGCTTCACACACGTCTTTTATAATGCCACCAACTGTGGTGACTGAAGGTAATGGTCTTAAAGGAATCTCCAGTTGAAAGATATCTGTAACAACAAATATATATGTATGTATATATATATATATATATATATATATATATATATATATATATATATATATATATATGTGTGTGTGTATATTCAATTCAATTCAATTCAATTTTATTTATAAAGCCCAATATCACAAATACAATTTGCCTCACAGGGCTTTACAGCATACGACATCCCTCTGTCCTTTGGACCCTCACAGCGGATAAGGAAAAACTCCCCCAAAAAATCCCTTTACCAGGGAAAAAAACTGTAGAAACCTCAGGAAGAGCAACTGAGGAGGGATCCCTCTTCCAGGACGGACAGACATGCAATAGATGTCATACAGAACAGATCAGCATAATAAATTAAGAGTAATCTGTATTACACAATGAGAGAGAGAGAGAGAGAGAGACAGAGAGAGAGAGAGAGAGAGAGAGAGATGCAGAACATCCTCGGTAATGACAGTAGCTTACAACAACATTCAAAAAAGTAATAATATTGTCGTTATAGTTCTGGCTACTGTGGTACAATATGTTGAAAGTATATATTAGTATCTGGCAGTATACATGTGTGATAAAAATCATTTGTGTGTAATAACAGTAGAAGTATGACTAATGACTAATGATGGAAGCAGCAGAAGTAGCAGCAGCAGGAGGCATCTGGCAGGACCATGGCAGGAGCACAACCACACACGTCACACTATCCAGGCACCACTGCGATATGAGTTAACCTGAGAGTGGAGCACAAAGGCTCCGAAGAAGAAGCCGAGTTAGTGACATCCAGAATGGCCGAGTTAGCAAGGTGCAGTAATAGGATACGAGAGAGAGAGAAGGTGCCTGGTGTATTATAGATGGTGCTCCGGCAGACTAGGCCTAAGTCAGCCTAACTAGGGGCTGGTGCAAGCCAAGCCTGAGCCAGCCCTAACTATAAGCTTTATCAAAGAGGAAAGTCTTCAGTCTAGTCTTAAATGTGGGGACGGTGTCTGCTTCCTGGACCGTAACAGGAAGATGATTCCACAGGAGAGGAGCCTGATAGCTGAAGGCTCTGGCTCCTGATCTACTTTTGGAGACTTTAGGGACCACAAGTAACCCTGTGTTCTCAGAGCACAGTGTTCTGGTGGGATAATATGGCACTATGAGCTCTCTAAGATATGGCGGAGCTTAACCATTTAGAGCTTTATAAGTTAACAGTAGGATTTTAAATTCAATTCTGGATTTTACAGGGAGCCAGTGCAGAAAAGCTAAAACAGGAGAAATATGATCTCGTTTCTTAGTTCCTGTTAGTACTCGTGCTGCTGCATTCTGAATTAGCTGGAGAGTTTTTAATGATTTACTAGAGCTACCTGATAATAGAGAGTTACAGTAATCCAGCCTTGAGGTAACAAAAGCGTGGACCAGTTTTTCTGCATCTCTTCGGGTCAGGATAGGCCTAATTTTTGTAATATTACGCAGATGAAAAAATGCAGTCCGTGAGGTTTGTTTTAAATGAGAATTAAAAGACAAATCTTGGTCAAATGTTACTCCGAGGTTTCTTACGGTAGTGCTAGAGGCCAGAGCAATGCCATCGAGAGAAACTATGTCATCAGATAAAGAGTCTCTGAGTTGTTTGGGGCCAAGAACAATAACTTCAGTTTTGTCTGAATTTAACATCAGCAAGTTGGTGCTCATCCAGGTTTTTATGTCTTTAAGGCAATTATGAAGTTTAGTTAATTGATTACTTTCTTCTGGCTTTCATCGATAAATACAACTGTGTATCATCCGCATAACAATGGAAATTTATAGAGTGATTTCTAATGATGTTACCTAAAGGAAGCATATATAGAATAAATAGGATTGGTCCGATCACAGAACCTTGCGGAACTCCAAAACAAACTTTAGTACGTACGGATGATTCATTTTGAACGTCAACAAACTGAAAACGATCAGATAAATAAGATTTAAACCAGCTTAGTGCAGAACCTTTTAGGCCAATTACTGTAAGTGTTCCAGTCTCTGTAGCAGAATTTCATGTTCAATAGTGTCAAATGCCGCACTAAGATCTAATAAAACAAGTACATAGGCAAGTCCTTTGTCTGAAGCAATCAGAAGGTCATTTGTAATTTTAACTAGTGCTGTCTCAGTGCTATGATGCACTCTAAATCCTGACTGAAATTCTTCAAATAAATTATTATCATGGAGAAAATCACACAGCTGGTCTGCGACTACTTTCTCAAGGATCTTTGACATAAAGGGAAGATTAGATATTGGTCTATACTTGGCTAACACCTCTGGATCCAGGGTGGGCTTTTTTAGTAGAGGTTTAATTACAGCTACCTTAAAAGACTGTGGCACATAGCCTGTTAATAAGGATATATTGATCATATCTAATATATGGGTGTTAACTAAAGGTAAGACCTCCTTGAGTAGCCTAGTTGGGATGGGGTCTAAGAGACACGTTGATGATTTAGATGAAGAAATCACTGCGGTCAATTTTTGGCATTGCGGAGGCCCCTCTTATAAGTTTTGAGACTGTCTGCCCAGATTAAACGAGATTCTTCCAATTTGGTTAATCACCAATTCCTTTCAAACTTTCGCGATATTTGTTTTAACTTGCGGGTTTGAGAGTTATACCAAGGAGCGAACTTTCTTTGCTTTGTTAACTTCTTTTTAAGAGGAGCTACAGAGTCAAATGTTGTTCGCAGCAAGCCTACGGCACTATCAACAAAATGATCAATTTGGGAGAGGTTAACGTCGGCACAGGAAACCTCTGTTACTGAAGGACTTGGTATTGAATTTAACGACAGAGTAATCATTTCCTTAAATTTTGCGACAGCACTATCTGAAAAAAAAATCTAGTATAGTAACTGTTGCTGAGTGGCGTGTAATCAAGTAAAAAGAAATCAAAAGTAATCAAATAATGACCCGATAGCGAGGGATTCTGTGGAAAGACTGTTAGGTTATCAATTTCAATTCCATACGTCAGAACTAGATCAAGGGTAAGGTTAAAACAGTGAGTGGATTCATGTACACCCTGACTGAAGCCAATGGAGTCTAATAATGAGATAAACGCGGTAGCCATATATATATATATATATATACATATGTATATATATATAAAATATATAAATTAGGGCATTAACGACTTTGATTTTTTTCACATCAACTTATCTGTCAATAAAGTCGAAGTCGAGTCGACACATCATTTGATGATGTCATCACATTGACAAAGCGGAGGAAAGTGAAGTATCTCCACACATGTGATGTGTGTCTGTGAACATACTCGGGCGGAATGTATGCTGAACGGACTCTGCAGATGTCCGCAAGCCCTGTGCGCGCAAAGCTCAAGGCCTGAACATACATGGGCGTACTATAAGCAGAGCGGACTCCACGAGGAATGTTCGCAGTCATTCGGGCTTCCATAGTTGAGCGCATTTGCGCGTCGTAGTTTCCTGTAAAAGGTTTTTGTTTTTGTTTTTTTAACTTTTATTGAATAAACGTCATCAGTACAAACCTTTCAGGCATATTTGACAAATTACTATAAAAGATGTTGGAACAGCTGTCAAGATAAAAAAAAACCCAAAATAACAAAAGTAAACAGTGAGGGTCTTACTCAAGGAGTAAGTATAGTTCAAATAAAGAATAAAGTCTCAGGGCATTTTTATTAGACATGAAAAATAAGGATTTCTTGTATAGGTTCAGTTCATTCTTCCATCCGTTGATGTGGGGTTTGACCTTGAGGAATTTGCATATGTGAATGTAATGTTTACGGAGTATAATTAAATTGTTTACCAAGAAGTCCAAGTTTTTCTCCTTTAGCTGTACTCCGACTTTAATTGACATCCAGTTCAGCTGTTGCAAAGTGATTTGTTTGGTCAACATCCAGCTTCGAAAAGCTAACCAAAAATTTAAAACATGTTCACACTCAAAGAAAATATGTTCCACAGTTTCAATGTCTCTTTCACAAAATCCACATGTATTATTTTCCCAATTAGATCCTATGTGCAAGAAATGGTTAGAAGGATAGATATCATTTAGAATTTTAAATACAACCTCTTTTGCTTTATGAGGGATTGGATAAGACATATATCGCTTCCTTATCTTCTTTGCCTCCACCACAGAATAATCACTTAAAACATATTTTCTTTTTAGTTGACAAGGGTAGTAATGTGAAGTTAAAACATTTCTAATGAACTTGTTAGAGAAAAGTTTGCTTCCTAAGCTGATTCCTTCCACACAGAGTGATCTCATTTTTGAAACATTCGAATGCATCACCAGTTGTTGAGTCATCATTTTAAAAGAAGTTGGAATGGCTTTCATTACTTTCTCATATTCTTTGATACAGTATTGCAGGTTATATTTAACACAAAGGTTCTCGTGGGTTAGTAGATTGCCCTGATTATCCATAAGATGCGATACTGTCCAAATACCTTTGGCTAACCAAGTCTTCAAAAATAATGACTCACGATTGGTCAAAACATATCTATTATTCCACAAAGGAGAATTTGAGGAGTAAAATTGTGTTTATATATCAGATTCCAGTAAAGGAGAACTTGCTGGTGATAATTCGAAAGCTTCACAGGCAATTTATATACATCGTAATCACAGCGCAATAGAAAATCAATGCCTCCCATTTTTTGAAAAATTGCTTTTGGAATGGTAAACCAAAAAGAGTCTTTGTGCAGAATAAAAGAACTGAGCCATTTTAGTTTTAGAGCACCATTCATAACTGAGAAGTCAATAGCATTTTAGCAGCCCTCTTCGATACTCTTGACCACATCAGCTCTTCTAATGTACTGGCATTTGTTATTCCAAATAAATTTGAAGTTTAAATTATTAATAAGTTTAGTCATTTTGTCTGAAATTTCAAGTGAAAAGGCAGGATAAATAACTCTTGACAAACTCTTCATTTTAGAAAGCAGAACCCTCCCAAATACAGTAATGTCTCTCTGTAACCAAGAATTCAGAATAGTTTTACATTTATCCACATTTTTCCAAACATTTTCCCTCTCCTTTGTTTCTTTATTCTTAGTAATAACTATACCCAAGTATTTCAATTGACTTTTGACCAAAATGTTACATATTGACAGTGCCGGCTGATCATGAAGTGCCAAAATTTCACATTTAACAATATTTAGTTTCAAGCCTGACGCTTTGGAAAATATGTTGATGGCGTTTAATACTTTAGGAATTTGTATTTCATTTTTTAAAAATAAAGTTGTATCGTCCGCAAATTGACTTATTATTATATTTCTTTCTAAAATATTTATTCTTTCAATACCATTATTTTTTATCATAATTGATAATAGCTCGGCTACTTGAATAAATAACAAGGGAGAGCTGTTGCAACCCTGTCTAATACCCCTATTTATCTGAAATCTTGGGCAAGTACCTTGCTCCAAAGCCACACAACTATTAATATCTTTATATAACATACCAATCAGGTTCATAAATTTCTGACCAAAACCAAAATAATTTAAAGTACTTAATATGAAGGGGTGCTCCACTGAATCGAAAGCCTTATAGAAGTCTAGGAAGAGAATAAATCCCTCCTCTGATAATACATGACTGTAATCGATCAAATCCAAAACCAGTTGTATGTTGTTGTGAATAGATCTTCCATAGGAAGCCAGATTGCGTTTCATCAATAAGTTGTGACAAACCTTCTTTAAGTCTAGCAGCTATACATCCTGAGAGCAATTTATAATCAGTGTTGAGGAGTGTAATAGGTCTTAAATTATCTAGTACTCTTTTATCTTTGCTGTGTTTGGGAATTAGTGTTATCAGCCTATGTGTCATACTGGGCATTAGCTCTTGTTTCGCGATGCATTCTTGTATAGCTTTGAACAAATATACATATAAATATCATCAATTTTGGATTGTAGAAGCAATAATTTTTCTTTGTCTTCACTAGACAAATCTGGTTTGCCACAACACTGATTGATTTCACAAAACAAATTGCTTTCTTCTTCTCAACTTTTTTTAAATTTAATTCTTTAATGGTTTTGATAGAGAATTCTCTAATTTTGAATTTAACAAATTCCCATTTATTACAAAAACTATTTATGCTGTTATCCCTTTCAATTTCAGTTATCATTTTTTTTTATTTTGGAACAATAGTCTTTATGTTTTAGTAGGTTAGAGTTAAATTTCCAGTAACCTTTGTTTTTCTGTTTCCAAACACTCGAATTCAATGTTATTTCAGTAATACAGTGATCAGTTAAAGGAGCTTTGGGGATTAAAGCTTCAGAGATAAATTCCTCCAGCATATCCGTAGCAAGCCAGTAGTCAATTCTAGATTAAGCGGTACCATTAGGCTTGTACCAGGAGTATTGTTTTTTTCTTGGGTTTTGAGGCACCATATTCCAATCGCCTCCTATTAAAATAGCGTCAGTGGGATGGAGTGCTTTCAGCTCATTTATCTCTGAAGTAATATCTTCAAGCATTTGCCTGTTTTGAGCAACAGACTTGTGACCATATATATTAATTAATATCAAAAAATTACTTTCAATCTTTAGAACAGCAATTAGCCAGTGACCTTCTCTATCCATTCTGTGTGTGATTACATCCCCTGGAAATCTATGAAAACAAATAGCAACACCAGCAGACCTGTTGCTTCCATGGCTGAACAATATTCGATCACCCCACATATTAATCCAAAAGTTCACATCAGCATCAGAAGAATGAGTTTCCTGTAATAGTATACAATGTGCTTTCCGCCCTTTGCAAAACAAAAATAGAGATTTTCTTTTAACCAAGTCTTTCAGACCCCTCACATTTAATGAAACAAATGAAATAGTGCACTTGAACATTCAGTCAAAATAAAATTAACAAATTTAACAATAACACTCAGTGTTTACAAGTATAGAGCTGAACTTACTCTTTTTAATAAGCAACTGTGTCCCGTATTACCATCTTTTACTCATATTGTGTATTCTTGTAACAAAGTCTGCATTTTGTCAGCCAATTTTCTGACCCTCTATGTATCCGTGTGGCCCACGGTAGTAGGCTCGTTTTCCTTCCCGACGAGCCTGTTCAATCTGCGGGCACAACTTTTTCCTCGCCTTTCTGTCTTCCAGTGACATCATCTCCGCGAAGCGGACGCCTCTCTCCTTGCACACCGGGGAATCCTTGCTTCTGCGCCAGATCTCTTCTTTGACCAGCCTCCGTACGAACAGCACAACCAGTGGTCTGCTGCAGTTGTTTTCCTTCTTTCCAACTCTGTGTACAACGTCGACGGCTTCTTCTAGCTGGCGCATTTCTAAGTTCGGAGCAATTTTCCGGAAGAGCTGTATGGTGTCAGCTCGGACGTTCTCGTCAGATTTTTCCTCCAAACCTTTCAGCTTCAGGCACCATCCCATCTTGAATCTTTCCTGTTCTTTAATTCTCTCTTTTAGTTCATCATTTTCACGTTTGAGGAGTTGGTGTTGTTTTTCCAGTTCAGTTACTTTTTCCTTGCATTCCTTAACTTCTTCAGCATTAAACTGCACCGCTTTGGTCAATGCAGCTAGTTTGTTTAGCCTGTTCTTTTAGCTCGTCAAAGTTTTTTTCCATACCTTGAATGGCTTCTAGTATGGTGAGGTTGGAGACCTCTGTCTCGCTTTTGCTTTTCTTGCCGGATGGAGGCTTGCTCGGGGTCAGTGGGGCAGACCCAGTGTCTTTTCGTTTGGCTTGTTTAACCAAGCTAGCCTCCATAGCATAGTCGTGGTCACAGGCCTGCTCCTCATTAGTCGACATTACCTCCGGTTTGCTTGGCATTTGGGTCTTCACGGCGTTTCCACCAGGTATTATCAATTTAGCAGGCTTCAGTACGTTATTCGGATTCATTTCAAACTTCTGAGTGTACTTTTGGATTAAATAGTTGCAGCCTCAGAGTCGAGTTGCCGTTCAACACGCCATTTTGCCGGAAGTAGTTTCCTGTAAAAATGTCCGTGAAAAATCCCCCGATGTGAAAAATACATGGCGAGCAGTCACTGGTGTATGGAAAGCAGAAAGTGCCATATATCGCCACTATTTCAACACTACATGTCTGAAGACGTCGCTTTTAATGGCCGTTTTTAATTATAACGCCGCAAAAAGCGGCACTTTACTTGTCTAAAGCGCCACTTTTTCCGGCGCTTTTAGTGTTGTGATGTTCACGAACGAACCGATTCTATTGAACGGCTCGTTAACATGACCGATGGGAACCGAGTCGCAGCTGGGAACCGTTTTTTTTTTTTTTTCTTTTTAATATCTACTGTGTGCTCCTCCTTTGCTCCTCCCCTGAGCAAAATTCATTGTAGCCTGCTTTGTTTTTTAATGTTTATTTGTAAGTGTTAAGGTCACGGTGTTGCATGAATAACAAGTCATGGTAGCTTTACACACATACAAACAATTTGCACAAAGGGTAAATCCAAAATAGTGATGTCACTGTCAAAGCAGGGTGATATGGTGCAACCTTGTGGAATATTTACAGTGAATCCAGATCAGACTTTAAAATCTAGTCCACACATGTCAAATGAGGTTATAATCAATAATTCAGAATAATTCAAACTCAGATTTTGGTGGGATATCTAATTTTGTATTATTTTGTTCCAAATCTCACCCCATCAAACCTCCCAGTGATTATTTCCGAGATCCGGCTCCCCTCAAAGAGCCATAAATCCCATCTCTCGGTGCTTTTGCAGGGAGCATTAAAACGCCGCTTTTAACGCGACATAGTGCCGTAAAACGCGCCCGTTTTTTACGGCGTTGGGAGGCACAGTAGCTGCCGTTTTTTACGCTGTAATAACGGTCCGAAGAAGATGATAATGAGCCCTGCCCTCTGTTTAACACAACCAATAAGTTCAGAGCACAGCGAGACCAAAACAATGGATCCACAAGACTTGGCTGCTGTGTTGCTCTTTTGTATCGCCAGAGGAAATTAGGCTACTAAATTCAAAGGATTAATTACTGATCTGCATGAAAGTAGAATCACCGTGCCTGAAAACGCTGTGCTCAGAATATATCGGTTTATAAAATAAACAAAACCTTAATCATCGTATCCAACCAGAGCACTACCTCTGTGAGAGAGTTGGGCTTGCTGACTGTGTGTATCCATTTATTAGTCTTGCTTTTTGTTTTGTTTTAATGTCATAAGTGTCACAGCTTACATAACAATATGGGGGGCAATATATCTTAGAATTTCTGCCTAGATTTAAAACCAGTTAAATGAAGAAATAACTAAGCAGCAAAATAACTTGTAATAAATTGTAATCTGAAATGAGTACCAAATATAACTGATCCAGCAGCCAGCTGTGGAGTTGCAATAATTGTATTGAACATGATGTGACTGTTGAATGAGACGATCTTTGCTTGGTTCAGTTGTCTAAAGCTCCCTACATTCATATCTGGACATGTCCATTCTCTCAATCTTAAATTCAAAGACGCAGTCAGTTTATGTTTAGGCCTATAGGACCACTTTTGGAAATTTATTTATAGTTATAGTCATGAGTAAAATAAGAACAATAAAATTACTCAGGTTTAATGTTGGAGGACAAAGTTGCCTCCAGCCAACATGAAGATTAAACAGACAGAAATGAAAAGGAACCGATATATTAACAAAATAAAGTTCCAGTCAGAGATCATTGGGAGATCTCAGAAAATATCGCTCTCAGTCACTTAATTATCTTAAACTGAGTTGATTACAGGCTCTGATCCAGTATTTTGAATTTTATATTGCAGACCAACTCTGGAATATATTTCATTAATGCTTTTAATTCAAACAAATTATGTTGCTTTATGTCAGTAATTTTTTATTTATTTATTTATTTATTTTTTTATCTTTTTTTTTATCCTATCCTTTATTTATGTCAGTAATTTAACAGATGCTGAAGCTTGTGTAACCTTGTTCCTCACAGTGTTACAGATCAAATGATCTTCAGACTCATAACCTTTAGAAAGTCACTTTTCTGATTATGTCTTACTTTTAAGACACTCAGAGGGGGGAAAGGAATGAAGAACTTTACAACTTTGATTTAAAAGTGTTACAAAAGTTAAATCCCTCAAACTCAAGTTAAGGACAGAGATTTTATGATTAGTGTGTTTGAGAGGTCAAGAGGAGCTTTGGAGGCTCAGTTTGTTGAAGGAAAAATGACCACACTGTGGCTCACATGCTGTTATTCTTGGACTGTATACCAAATGTCTTCTTAGTTTTAGTTTTAAAAAAGTGCTGATAAAAAACAGTGTGACAGCAGTTGTGCTGGGATCCCATCACCCAAAAAGTTGTTATTCCTATTTACTTGTTTGTTTTTGAGTGTCTAGTTAGGAAGGTCAGGGGTCATTGTCTATCCGTGCTGCTGTGATGATACCAGAGGGTCAGATTATGACTATGCTTTATACCTCACCATTGCATTTTATTTATAAAAACAAGTGTGTGATTAAATATGATCCATGTAGAATGTTATCTAGAAAACCTCCACATGATGGGAGTGTTTTTAACCTGACTTACTTTTTTTAATTAATAATAAACTTCTGCCAACAGGTGGCACTAAAGTCCCATTTGCAGTGCTGCAAGTCTGATGGACTTTGTTTCTCTCCCAAATGGCATTGAGCTCAGATGATTAATTGATCGATCGAAAATTAATCAATGAAAAATAGCTGTTTTTCTGATCATTCCAGTCAGTTTTTGGTTTTAAAAAAAGGCCGGAACAATCATGGCAAATTGTTCAAACAGTCAAAACTATCAACATAGAAATTGTTTTAGTTGCACAAACAGCCCAGAACTGAAAGTGTGGTAATGAACCCCACAGTCAGCCATTAGGCAATGATCAAATCAGCCAAACATCATCCTCCTATAGTCTGAAATGTTCAAACCCACTTAAATGTGGTTAAGATTTTACTGATTTTATTGTTTTTCCCTTGTCCTTGTTATGATAAACAGGTTTGAGCCTGACAGCCACGTGGACGTGTATTGCACACACAAGCTACTTTGTCCTGTGTGCAGTCCTGCTGACGTTCCTATGGTGCCCAGGTTTCTTTTGAGCCATGCTGCTGATCACCATGCCTCTTAATGCAGTGGCTGAGATCAACCAGCAGCCAGCGCTGGATCTCACCGGCCTCAGTCTGCTGCTGCTCATTCTCTCTCTCTGGGTACAAACTTAAAGGAACATGTTATTATGACTATTTGCATGTAAGTTACTCGCCATGTGTTCCTAAATGTTTTTCTTACATGCCTCTGCGTTGAACAAAGAATCCAAAAAGCAAATGTTCTTCATGTATAGAAGTCAGTGGAGATCGTACTTAACAATATCAAAACATGGGTTTACAAACTCTCACACAACGCGTGCAGTATAATCCAAGCATCATTTATCCAGTCGTATGGTTTAATTATGATAGATTAATTTATTAAAATGCTTTACAGTTGATCTATAGTTTCTGTTCATGGTTTATCCTCCATTTGATATGAATTCTTCTGTAAATCGGCATCATATCAGTTTGGCCTGTCCCCTCAACTACACAGGCTGAATAAACTGTGCTTGACTATAAGTTTCATATTTTCAGAGGAAAAAAAATACAAGACCACAGCTTTCATTAAGGCTCAGTCAGATACAGTCAGGGCTTCACATCTGTACATGTTATTTTAAGAATCCTCACATCCCACTGACCACAGGTCACTTCAACAATTAAACCATCCAATATTAATATAGTACAGTAGACTCTGTATAGTTTGATGAATGTATTCAGTCTCTGACAACTAAACTTCACCATCAGTCACACAACATATGCACCAGTAGCCTCTGTGGGCCCCCCACCCTTCCTGATCCATGTCTTTCTCACACACCTTTTGAAATGTTTTGTTCTTGTAAAGTTAGTTTAGCATCTTTCCCTTTCCTGTCTTTTCCTTGGGAAACTCTGATTTTCCTTTCTCAGGGAAAGACATGACTGTGTACGTTGTTGCTCCAGCAGAATCAGCAGTCACGCAGCCTTAGCCACCTTTAGAGGTGAATCCTAGCTCAGGGGCGGACTAAAGCATTTTGAGCCTTTAAGGAGTGAGAGGGGCCTCAGAGCGCTTCCACTATTTTTCATACAAAGTTGAGTCTTTAACCAATGCATTCAGCCAGTTTTAATTTAGTTATGGCACTAATTACTGAGAAATAAAAATCTGCAAACAAAACCAAACTTTTCAGGGTTTTGGCAATCAGTGCCCCCCTACAATGACGCCCTTGCATTGAGTGGGCTAATTCAGTCCCTCCCTGATTTCCAATTGCATATTAACATGCATGCTGCACTTCTGGATATGTGGAAATGCTTTAATCTGTATGTGGACTGATTTCTAAAGACCTGTTGTGGGATCTACAAAGTAATCCAGATGACTCAGCTGCTTGTTTAGAGAGACTCCTGTTCTACCATTTTAACAGCATTTTAGCCACTACACAACTGCAACTGATTCAGAAAGCATCACATGAACTCAACATCACTGAAGTTAAAATCAATCTCACAATACAGAGTGTCACTTTAGATGATGAGTGTTTTATTCATTGCAACAGCTAACTGGTAAAGTTGAGAAATAGCGTGACAGTGTGTTCAGTGGATGGTTGTGATGCTGGCTTTGTGCAGTTTGGTTCACATCCCCTCTCAGGGGCCCCTGGGCACAAGAGGAGTCCTGCCCTAAAACAACAAATACATTCATTAGTACTCATGTAATAAGAGAAAATAAGACAGTGTCTGCTGTCAGCATTAATGTTACTCAAAATTCTGTTGGACTACTGGACTGTAAAGTGTCGGCCTGCAGACTAATATTATTAATCTGTCACAGGTTATTTTAGTGCAGAAAACATTCACAGGCTTCATCTATCACACTGATTCTGATGAAATATATTTAAACAAGTTAGTATTAAAAATATCATCCGCATATGTTGATGTATTGGTATTTTTGTAAAATTAAGATACTTACTTAGTGGACTGAAACACAGATGACCACCTCTCTCCAGTTGTCTTGTTGAGGTAATACTGAGTGCACTGCAGGAACGCTGAGTCTAAAATAAATAGTACCATAGAATGAGTAACATTTCTCATCTTTGAATTTGAAATAAGTAATATTTAAATGAAATATTATATCTGTTAATGTTTTCATTTCAACTATAACTCATCTCTGTCCGCTCTCCAGCTTGTCCTGTGGGTCGGATGTAATCATTTCTTCTGTCGTCAAGGTAACCTTGGATGCTCTGCAAAAAATCTGAGTCTCGGTCTTCCTCCTTTGCTGCTTCCTGTGTGGATGTTGGAGCTGCACATAATCATGCAGATTAAGAGTAGGTCAGATAATATGTGATTTATTAAGCAGTTTTTTTTTGTTTTTTTTTTAATATTTCTGTGGGCATTTTAGCCTTTAATTGACAGGACAGACAAGTGTGAAAGGGGGAGAGAGAGGGGGAGTGACATGCAGGAAATGGCCACAGGCTGGAGTCGAACCCAGGCCCCTGTGGCAAGAGCCTTGTACATGGGGCGCCTGCTCTATAAGGGTAAGGATAAACAGGTGCATATGTGACTAGTTTACACAATGATATACACTTAGCTACTCACCCTTTAGTCCACAGTGAACAGCAGCAGCTGAGATGGTGGAGTAAGAGAGGGAACAATAAATGAGTGAGCAAATTATTTTGAGTTACTAAATAAGTGAAATATGAGTAAACAGGCATTGTATACAGTATGTAGGTGGTTCACACAATATAATGCATTGCTTTCTGTCTTGATATATTGAATTCTAGTCTAGGTCACTTTTTCTCTAAGTTAGGGGCTCATACTTACTTTTTTTGTCCATGGTGAATAGCAGCAGCTCAGGAGCTCAGGTGGTGGAGTGAGATAAGAGGAAAGTCAGAAATGGTTAGTAAGAAAAGAAACCTTAGCAAAATAAACATATCAAAATATCAAAGAGAAATGGTTGATAAATAAGCTCACACTTACCTTTTTTTGTCCATGGTGAACAGCAGCAGCTCAGGTGGGGGAGTGAGATAAGAGAAAAGTCAAAAATGGTTAGTAAGAAAAGAAACCTTAGCAAAATAAACATATAAAAAGAGAAATGGTTGATAAATAAGCTCACACTTACCTTTTTTGTCCATGGTGAACAGCAGCAGCTCAGGTGGGGGAGTGAGATAAGAGAAAAGTCAAAAATGGTTAGTAAGAAAAGAAACCTTAGTGAAAACATATCAAAGAAAAAATGGTTGATAAATAAGCTCACACTTACCTTTTTTGTCCATGGTGAACAGCAGCAATTCAGCTGGTAGAGTGAGAACAGACATAAAAGATTAGGGAGACAAGTACTCTTTAAATTATTGGGTATTATGAATATAATGTATTTTATATAGTTACTTTACCTTTTTTGCCATATGAAGGCATTTTTGATTTCTAGAGGACTGTGTTAAGGGAGCAAATTATTATAGGCCTGTATCCAAATGAAAATTTGTCTTCCTCAGCCCCGCCAGACGCAAAGGCTTAATGCACGGGGTGTCAACAGCCCCGCCAGACGCTAGGGCTACCTGGGGCATTGCCGGCCTCGCCAGATGCAAAGGCCGGCCCTCAGGAGGAAAGAAAGAGAGGTTGATTCATCCACCGTGCAAAGTATGAGGAGATAACTCTAAATAAGTCCCTCTAAATATGACGCTACGTGGGGTGTTGACAGCCCTGCCAGACGCAAAGGCTGCCTGGGACTTTGCTTGCCCAGCCAGACACAAAGGCAAGCCCCCTGTGTTAAAGTGTCAATCTGGTGGTCCCAGTGCAAGACGCTATCTGGGATGGTAGCAGCCCTGCCAGACGCAAGGGCTACTTTGCCTTCCTCAGCCCCGCCAGACGCAAAGGCTGTGCACAGGATGTCGAAAGCCCTGCCAGACGCGAGGGCTACCTGGGGTATCGCTGGCCTCGCCAGACGCAAAGGCCGGCCCTCAGGAGGAAAGAAAGGTCGATCGTTCCACTGTGCATATAATGAGGACATAAACTAATAAAAACCCAGTGCAAGACGCTACGTGGGTGTTGACAGCCCTGCCAGACGCAAAGGCTGCCTGGGGCTTTGCTTGCCCAGCCAGACGCAAAGGCAAGCCCCCTGTGTTAAAAAGTGTCAATCCGGTGGTCCCGGAGCAAGACGCTATCTGGGGTGTTAGCAGCCCTGCAAGACGCAAAGGCTCTTCCTGCTGTAATGAGGTGGTGATGAAGAGCAGATGAGTGATTGCTCCGATGTCTCAAGCTGAATATTCAGCTCATCCATCGTTGAGTCAATCCGAGTCGCTCTCTTCAGCCCATCTCCGCCTCTTCGCAGGAGCCTCCTCCCCGTTGCCGTCCTCCACGTCGCTGTCCTCCCTGGGCCTCTTCATGGAGGAGGCACTGCCAGAAGATTGAGACCTCAGCATCTTCAAGCTCCTCGGAACTTTCTTCTTGGGAGATGGGCTCCAAGTCTTCTATCTGAGGGACCTCGCCATTGATAGAATGGCTGTAGTCAGAGTCCCAGTCCACATCCCACAAGGGCACGTCCAAGTCCTCTTCCGGTTCAGCATCAGCATCAGCATAAGGATCAGCATCATCACCAGCAGCAGCATCAGCATCACCAGCAGCAGCATCAGCATCACCAGCATCAGCAGCAGCATCAGCAGCAGCATCAGCAGCACCAGCAGCTGCATCACCAGCAGCAGCATAAGCATCACCATCAGCAGCATAAGCATCACCAGCAGCAGCATCAGCAGCAGCAGCATCAGCATCACCAGCAGCAGCATCAGCATCACCAGCAGCATCAGCATCACCAGCAGCATAAGGATCACCAGCAGCATAAGGATCAGCGTAAGGAAGAGGAGCAGCATAAGGAGCAGCATAAGGATAAGGAGCAGCATAAGAGTGATGAGCAGCATAAGGGTAAGCAGGGAAATAGTAAGGAGCATTGGGAGGAACAGCAATGGGCGCAATGTTGTAGGCAGGAAAGGGAGCAGGTGGTGGAAGCTGCTGCTCATCCTCTACGTTACCAGCAGCCTGAAGTCCGTCCATGTCATCCACCCCGACAATGCCAACCTCTTCCTCCTCGTAGTCAGGCAGGACTGGGTCATCGGGGGGGCTCTCAGCAGCAGGGGGTGCGGTGCTGAATGGCCAAAAGCGGCCCCCTGAGGAAGAAAAAAATTCAAACAGAATTAAACACAAGGCTTAAAGGCCTAATCAGTCATTTTTGACCTGATGCATTATATGTACTTTGTAGAAAAACCACCAACAAACAGAGTGCCACTGTCACCTCTAAAACTCATATCAATATTGTGCAGTTCTGCTACTTTGATTTGGAACATTAGGACGGGATGAGGGTAATATGATTATGCTGGATAAATCTTGACTGGACACAGGCAGCTAATCAGCAGCTACGTATGTGCTCTCATGACATCATATTACATGTTAAGTTTTGCTTTGCAAGTTGTTGTTCCATATTTGGCTGCCAAAGGCTAAAAGAGATTTACACCATTCTGACCATAAACAGATTCTGACTATTATACTAGTCTGACTTTGACTGTGGTTATGTGAAACATGATCAGCTTTCAGAGGCAAAACCAGGAATGTGAACAGTGTTATTATGTAGAATTGTAGGTAAGACTTTATTTGGACAGTCCACCTACAGATACTTAATATATTTATGTATGTTAACATTTCAACAGCTTATTAGTTGAGATTCAACAGTTCAACTGTTTCACTTTGTCTGTAGATATGTGATAGATTATCTCTAGAGTATATGTGATAATTCATAAACATATCTAATATTCACAGAATAATTTAGTTGAACTTGAACTGTTCACTCAACCTATGCAGCACGGGTTAAGTGAGTAGTTCAAGTTCAGCTAAATTATTCTGAGAACATGTAATGAATTGTTTCATAAACATATAATAAACGTCTACAGACAAAGCAAAATGTTTGAATTATTGTTGAATCTCAACTAATAAACTCTTGAAATGTTACAAATACTTTATAAACTGTCTGTAGGTGGACAATCCAGGTGTATCCAAAGTGAAACCTACAATTCTGTATTCAAATAAACACAAGACGTTTGTGCTCTAGAAAAGGATCAACACTCAGTGAATACTCTCCTAAACCCTATGATACGCTATTATGGCAAGGCTTAACTATACAGACCAATGAGCAGTGATAACTAACATGTCTTTGGGGTCATCGGGTGGGAACCTCCTTTCACCGGTGTTTCGTCTAGTTGGTCCCACGACACCTCCAGGAGGCTAGACAGTGATCTCTGGCGTCCCAGAGACACTCCCCTAATGCCAGGTCTCACTGCTCTCCACACCAACACAACAACCTCCTTAACCTTACTTACACATGGCTTTCTCAGCCCAAACAGCACTGCCACCTTCAATCAAACCCAGGCTCAGTACAAGCAAGCTTCAGGTAGAGGCTGTACTGATACTACCTTTCCTAGCACATTCACCATACTCTAATTCACACACTACATAACATAACTACAGTGTAAGCTAAAGTTAAAGGAGATAAATGAACTCACAAGATCAGCAAACACACTCACCCTGCTGCATGGCCTCAAAATGGCCACAAAATGGATTCAACTAGGCCACTCCCACAATTAAATAACCTTCCTCTTCCTCCTTACTTACACATGGCTTTCACAGCCCTAATTCACACTCTAATTCACACACTACATAACATAACTACAATATAAACTAAAGCTAAAGGAGATAAATTAACTGACAGGATCAGCAAACACACTCACCTTGCAGCATGGTCTCAAGCAAAAGAGATTCAAATAGGCCACTCCCACACTTAAATAGCCTTCCTCTTCCTGGATTTCCTCCTAAGAGGAAGTGGATCTCTCCACCAGATCTCAAGGAGTTATGTGCCCTGCTTAGTAGTTCCCCCTGCTGGCCCCCAACTAACATTATTTCTTCTGTAGTAAATGAACTTGCTGGTTCTCATGGCTTCACCTGACATTTCCTTCACTGTCTTCTTCAAACTCTGTCCCCGCACTCCGAGTTCCCCCAGGAGCGAGATAGCTGATCTTGCTATGAATCCCCTACACCCCACTTCCACTGGACAAATCCTAGTCTTCCATCCTCGCTGCTCAGCTTCTGCTCCTAAATCTGCATATCTAAGCTTTTTTCTTTCATAGGCTTCTTGCACTGAGTCTTCGAAAGGAACTGTCAGCTCAATGAAATAAACTATCCGTTGACTCAATGACCACAACACTATGTCAGGCCTCTGCTTAGTACAAACTATTTCCTGGGGAACAACAAGCTTTCCCCCTAAATCTACCTGCATTTCCCAATCACAAGCACCTACTAGGCGGCCACACCCTTGCCTTCTTACTAACTTATCCCTTCTATATTTCTCTCCCTCACGGACAAACTGAATTGCTAAATTCCTATCTTTATAACCTTCTGAATTGACCTCTCTTCGTTTCCCTTCGATTCCTGCAGCTAAACATTTCAACACCTGGTTATGTCGCCATGTATATCGGCCTTGTGACAAACTAACCTTACAGCCTGACAAAATATGCTTTAAGGTTGCCGTACCTGAACACAATGGGCATGATGGGTCCTCATTTACACACAGTTTTAGGTTCTGGGGAGTTGGTAGCACATCGTATGTAGCCCCTACCAGGAATCTAATACGATTCTCCTCCATACTCCACAGGTCCCTCCAACTAAGCTTCCTCTTCTCTACACTTTCCCAATTCAACCACTGTCCCTGTTTAGCCTGGGCCACTACCTTTGCACCCCTTAATATATCCTCCTGTCTATGTATCTGTTCCACAACCAGCTTTCTTTTATCTTTGGGACCTGCTGTATTCCAAACTGGTTTGCCTGAGCCAAGCCCCAGGCCTCCCCGGCCAAACTGAACATTACCTACAATCTCCTCATGCCTAAGAGCTGCCTCTGCCTCCTGAACTGCCGATCTTGGGTTCCACTTCCTCCCCTTGGTTGGATTTGGAACCATACTCCTAACTACTATGTCCTTACTCCCAGATAACAAGAGCTCTGTCCTGACCTTGGTACATTTAAATTCCTCTGTCAAACTAGATACTGGCAGCTGAAGTATCCCTTTTCCATACAATGCAACACTACTTAGGCACCTAGGAATGCCCAACCACTTCCTAATATAGGAGCTAACTGACCTTTCAATTCTCTCCACAACAGATATTGGGATTTCATAAACTGATAATGGCCACATTAACCTAGGATATAGTCCAAATTGTAAACACCACAACTTCAATTTTCCTGGAAGCTCTGATTTATCTATTCTAGCCAATCCTTCAGCCATCTCTTTTCTAAATTTCACCACCTGTTCCTTATCATTCAACTCTACATTGTACCACCTACCTAAACTCTTCACTGACTTTTCCCTAATTGTTGGGTGTCCTCATCATCTATGACAAACTTCCTATCACTTAACTTCCCTCTACATATCGAGATGCTTCTAGATTTACTAGGCTTGATCTTCATGCTGGCCCACTTCAGGTTCTTATTTACCTTCTCTAGTAGCCTCTTTGTACATGGCATTGTTGTGGTCACCAGTGTCATATCATCCATGTAAGCCCTAACTGGTGGAAGATGCAATCCGTTCTGCCGTCTCTCTCCACCTACCACCCACTTAGAAGCCCTGATGATTACTTCCATCGCCATAGTAAATGCTAATGGAGAAATTGTACACCCTGCCATGATACCTATTTCTAGCCTCTGCCAAACTGTTGTGAAATCTGCCGTACTTAGACACAACCTAATATTCTGAAAATATACTTTCACTAAGTTAACAACTACCTGTGGCACTCTGAAGTAATCAAACGCACTCCAAATTAGGCTGTGGGGTACTGAACCAAACGCATTTGCAAGATCTAAGAATACTACATGTAGGTCCCTTTTGTTAATCTTCGCTGCCTGAATCTGGTGTCAGATCATGCTAGTGTGCTCTAAACACCCTGAAAAACCTGGTATTCCTGCCTTCTGCACCATGGTATCAATTAATCTATTCCTTTCTAAGTAGCTAGCTAATCTCTGCGCAACTACACTGAAGAAAATCTTCCCCTCCACATTCAAGAGGGAAATCATCCGGAACTGGCTAAGGTCCACAGACTCCTTCTCCTTAGGAATGAGGACACCTCCTGCCCTACGCCATGCTCTTGGTATAACTTGTTTTTCCCAAACTATTCTTAGCTGTTTCCACAAAAATTTAAGTGTATCAGGCACACTCTTGTAAACCCGGTAGGGGACTCCATTAGGCCCTGGGGCTGAGGAAGCCTTTGCACGCCTGACCACCTCCTGAACTTCCTTCCACCTAGGTGGCCTAACATCCATCTCATGCTCTATTGCTCCTAATGGAGGGATATCGGGTGGGAAACCGACTATCCTGCTCTTCTCTAAATCTGAATATGTGTTTCTCAGATATTCTTCAACCTCTAACCTTTCTGCTTTAAGCTGCTCTCCCTTTTCCTGGCTGAACAGACTTTTACAAACTTAAAAGGGTCCTTGAAAAAACCTGTCCTAGCATATTCCTTCTTCCTCCTCTTTTTCCTAAGATGCTCTGCCCTTCTAAGAACCGCTAGCCTGCTTCTCAGCTCCTCTTGCAACACCTTAATTCCCTCCCTTTCTTCTTCTGTAGCCTTTTTCCACTGCTTTCTTAACTGTCTCCTTTCCTTCTCTTTGACGCCTAGACTTACCTGCCTGTACCCTCCCACTCCTCTTTCTCTCATGCACCCCAAACCTCTCACACCGAATACATTGCATCTCCCATCTTTTCTAACCTTTCTATTGCATTTCCCCTAAGCCTACTCAAGATTATTGATAAATCTCTAATAACTATCTCCCATTTTTTCCTGTCATTTGCTCTAGGCCATCTAACTCTAACCTTTTGCTCCATGGTTCTCTCTCTTACTGGCATACTGGCCTCAGTGTCACCTGCATCCTCTCTTACTACCCCCTCCTCCTCCTCCTCAGTGACAGCGTTACTGATATCCTGTGTGGTTTCTACTGGACTTCATCCGACTGACTCGACTGACTTCTTAGGAAGTACTGATCAATGCGGCTACTCTGCCCCTTCTTTGCCACACACTTCTTTCCCTGATGAGTTCTGAGGCCTTTCACTGATGTTACTTTCTGCCAGCCACAAGGACAAACCTGAAGCATCTTGTTCTCAACTGTGCTACTTTTATCCTCTACAGATGCCCAGAGTGCTGCTAATTGTAGCCCTGGAGGATAAGTACGTGCCCCTATCCTTCACTGAGTCACAGATCCAAGTCATAGTCGTGTCCATTCCAATGTCTGTTACCATGTAATCCACCTGTGAGTCATCTTCCACCCCTGCTCTCCCTGACTCTTGGGGTATTTTCCTTATGTTGGCTGTAGCTAATTTTGGTTGTAGTAGGGCTGCTAGGCCTCACCACTGCTACCATGGGTTGCTAACCCATGCCAGCACCTATGGGGTCTTTTCCCTCCTGTCAGCTGTCTTTCCAAGCGGTCACATGGTCTTTCCCTTGTTGTCAGCTGCCCTGTTCACAGCAGTCACTAGCTGGGCTAGCTCTGAATTCAAATAAACACAAGAAGTGTCCAGTCCAGGTGTATCCAAAGTGAAACCTACAATTCTATACAATAACACTGTTCCCATTGCTGTTTTTACCCCTGAAACGTATCTTGTTTCGAATAACCAAAATACCAATCAGACAAGTATAACAGGCAGGACGGTAGCTCATGTTGTGTCATATATACTCCAGTAAAATAAAAAGCAGAGACACATGACACTGTGGAAACTGTGTGTTTCTAAGTGGATTCGTTACCTGTGAGCGCACAGACCTGTGCGCGCAATTACGCATGACAAAATGCGGGATACTTGAAAAAATCATGAACAATAATGAAGAGGGATTCTCCAAAAAATTATAACCCAGTCTGACTCCGGGCCAGCCACTCCAATATTTCAAGTGCAGACTTTACAGTAAATGCAAGGAGTCGGATGACGGCTACAGCATGTACCAACTTCCTGTTTTCATATAGAAATTATAAATGATTTGAAAATGTAGAAAAACAGGTGTATCTCATACATCCAGTGGAGTACTAGGATCCCACACTTATGTTGAGTTAACTAATCATATTTCCTGGAGGCTATTGAGCTAAAATGTTAATATTTATATACAAAAATTAATAAAAAATACGAACAGATTTAAAATGTATAAACAAGAGGCGTATCTCATGCAGCCAGTGGAGTACTATGATCCTACACTGATGTTGAGTCAATTGATCATATTTCCTGGAAGCTATTGAGCTAAAATGGTAATATTTAATGTATAAAAATTAATTACCATCATGAACAGATTTAAAATTTAAAAACAAGAGGCGTATCTCATGCAGCCAGTGGAGTACTATGGTCCTACACTGATTTTGAGTCAATTGATCATATTTCCTGGAAGCTATTGAGCTAAAATGGTAATATTTAATGTATAAAAATTAATTACCATCATGAACAGATTTAAAATTTAAAAACAAGAGGCGTATCTCATGCAGCCAGTGGAGTAGTATGATCCTACAGTGATTTTGAGTCAATTGATCATATTTCCTGGAAGCTACTGAGCTAAAATCCTAATATTTATATATAAAAATTAATAACAACTATTAACAGATGTGAAATGTAAAAACAAGAGGCGTATCTCATGCAGCCACTAGAGTACCATGATCCCACACTGATGTTTAGTCAATTGATCATATTTCCTGGAAGCTATTGAGCTAAAATGTTAATATTTAATGTATAAAAATCAATAACCATCATGAACAGATTAAAAATGTAAAAACAAGACGCGTATCTCATGCAGCCAGCATAGTACTATGATCCCACACTGATGTTGAGTCAACTGATCATATTTCCTGGAAGCTATTGAGCTAAAATGTTAATATTTAATGTATAAAAATCAATAACCATCATGAACAGATTAAAAATGTAAAAACAAGACGCGTATCTCATGCAGCCAGCATAGTACTATGATCCCACACTGATGTTTAGTCAATTGATCATATTTCCTGGAAGCTATTGAGCTAAAATGTTAATATTTAATGTATAAAAATCAATAACCATCATGAACAGATTAAAAATGTAAAAACAAGACGCGTATCTCATGCAGCCAGCATAGTACTATGATCCCACACTGATGTTGAGTCAACTGATCATATTTCCTGGAAGCTATTGAGCTAAAATGTTAATATTTAATGTATAAAAATCAATAACCATCATGAACAGATTAAAAATGTAAAAACAAGATGCGTATCTCATGCAGCCAGCATAGTACTATGATCCCACACTGATGTAGTCAATTGATCATATTTCCTGGAAGCTATTGAGCTAAAATGTTAATATTTAATGTATAAAAATCAATAACCATCATGAACAGATTAAAAATGTAAAAACAAGACGCGTATCTCATGCAGCCAGCATAGTACTATGATCCCACACTGATGTTGAGTCAACTGATCATATTTCCTGGAAGCTATTGAGCTACAATGTTAATATTTAATGTATAAAAATCAATAACCATCATGAACAGATTAAAAATGTAAAAACAAGAGGCGTATCTCATGCAGCCAGCATAGTACTATGATCCCACACTGATGTTGAGTCAACTGATCATATTTCCTGGAAGCTATTGAGCTAAAATGTTAATATTTAATGTATAAAAATCAATAACCATCATGAACAGATTTAAAATGTAAAAAAAAAGACACGTATCTCATGCAGCCAGTATAGTACTATGATCCCACACTGATGTTGAGTCAACTGATCATATTTCCTGGAGGCTATTGAGCTAAAGTGCTAATATATAAAAATTAATAAAAACAATATATGAAGAGATTTAAAATGTAAAAACAAGACGCGTATCTCATGCAGCCAGTATAGTACTATGATCCCACACTGATGTTGAGTCAACTGATCATATTTCCTGGAAGCTATTGAGCTTTGTTAATATTTTATCAATAAATCATGAACAGATTTGAAATGTAAAAACAAGAGGCGTATCTCATGCAGCCACTAGAGTACTATGATCCTACACTGATGTTGAGTCAACTGATCATATTTCCTGGAGGCTATTGAGCTAAAGTGCTAATATATAAAAATTAATAAAAACAATATATGAAGAGATTTAAAATGTAAAAACAAGACGCGTATCTCATGCAGCCAGTAGAGTACTATGATCCCACACTGATGTTGAGTCAATTGATCATATTTCCTGGAAGCTATTGAGCTAAAATGTTAATATTTAATGTATAAAAATGAATAACCATCATGAACAGATTTGAAATGTAAAAACAAGAGGCGTATCTCATGCAGTCAGTAGAGTACTATGATCCCACACTGATGTTGAGTCAACTGATCACATTTCCTGGAGGCTATTGAGTTAAAATGCTAATATTTATATATAAAAATTAATGAAAACATTTATTTTGACATGCTACTCGTTACAGTTATTTCCATGTTCACCAGAAATCATTAGCACAATTTCTAATGTAAAACATATCAAGTTATCCACATCTGATCTCTGCAAACTGGTGTGATCATAAGGCGATGTTACACATTTTAACCACAGGGTGGCAGTAGTGGTTAAAACTGGCTTTTCCCAGCTGCTGGAGCTACAAGGCTGCAACCTGTCGACCACACTCATTCAGCTATTATTTTTAATTTCATCATAATTCTTGCAGTTACTAAAACGATGTTGCACTGGAAATTAAGCTTTTATTATTCAAACTTGACTCACCTTTACATCCTCCACAGCTTTTTTTTTTTAAATTACATTTCCAGTGCTGTAAATTGTTGAAATATGTGCAGTTTAAATGTAAAATTAAACAATGTATTAAGACTTGCTTTGCTGGTTTTTAAATGGAGTATGTCTGGTATGAATTTTAACAGTAACATGAGCACCACCACACACTGCTGCAATCAATAATCATTATTTTATTATATTATTTTAAAAGTTGAATGAAGTCTCTCGCTGTCTGGACGAAGAGGAGGCAGCGGTAGCAGGAGTTGAATTAGTGGAGCTCATCACAGTGTGCAGCTCCTCCTTTGTCTTGATCAGAATGTGCTCCCACTTCCTTAGCCTGGGAGGAAGAGGAGAGGTTATCAGGGTCAAATTGGGTCATTTAATTGACGTGTTTTGTATTTTCTTTCCATTACTACAAGAAATTTAAGGGACAGGCTTCAATCCTTGGGCTTTAATTATGAGATAAGATTAAATCTGGATCTCCTGGAGATATAAACAGAAGTGCTAATAAATAATACATTACAAGAGCTTTCACTACTGTTGATACAGGGTGCAGCCATCTTGGATTTTGAGGTCGGAGTCAGGTCGGGGTTGGTGAGGTTTGTCCAGGTCGTAAATCCAACTTCAGGGGGCATTTCAGATGAATAAAATTAAAGCTCACAGAATGGCTGAACAGTAAAAGTGAATCAGTCACTTTTAAATTAGAATATGACAATCACACTATCAACTTTCTAGACCTATGTATTAAAAAAGAGGATAACGAATTAATCACAGACCTGTTTAGAAAACCGACAGACAGGAATAATCTTCTGCACTGGGACAGCTACCATCCACAGTAGCCTACATGAAAGGCGCTATCCCAGTGAGCCAATTCCATAGAATAAAAAGAGTCTGTGATAGGCTACAAAAGAATCATTTGACAACCAAGTAAATATAATAAAATCACGTTTTAAACAAAGAGGTTATGAAGATGAATGTTTGGATGCAGCTCTACATTAAGTGGTAACCCAAGCAAAGAGTAATACTAAGTCAAAAAATAAACCACCGGCAGTCTGCGTTCTTAATTTTACTGATAGAGCAAATGATATGAAACAGTCTATCAAGAAACACTGGTACATTCTATCGAGTGACCCTAAAATTGGTCACCTATTCAAAACACCACGTAGTATCACATTTCATTATCTGAAATAACAACCCAGTAGCAGTCCACTTTAAACAGGCTAATCATCCAATTACAGCCTTTAGCTATTGTGGTATAGAAAAAGTAGTCCTGCCTAGACGTGGGGGTGATCTAAAGGAGAAACTTCTTAGACGAGAAGCCTTTTGTATCACAGAACTGAAAACTTTTGGGACTAACTTTGGTCTTAATGATGAATTGGACTTGAGTGTGTGTTTGTAGAAAAGGCTCCCATATCTAACTTATTGAATTGTTGTTTAATTACTTGTACTTATCTGATTGTAGCTTTTAATGTGATTTCTACAAAGAATTAATATTGTTTTTTTATTTTCCTATATATAAGATGTTGGTGAAGATAATATTTATATTTGATCTTTTTTTTCTCTTTTTCTCTGTCGTCACATATCTTCTATTGTGGTCCAGAATATATTGTTATTTGATTGATTTAATGTGTTAATTACACACACCTGTAATCAACTAATTGCATAGTGTGCATATTTGACAAGAGGCTATGGCTGAGAACATTACACTGATTACACTGCTAATGATCAGATTCCATCAGGGAGGCTGATCTTTATACTTTTCTCAGGACTTGTAGACATAGAGCAGGTGAGGATACCTGGAGGGAGTGTTTTGAACCTGTTACTGGTCTCATTCTCCCCAGCTTCTTCATGAACCCGTGGGCTTAAGTCCTTCTTGCTGTCCCTTAAATTTCTTGTAGTAATGGAAAGAAAATACAAAACACGTCAATTAAATGATCCAGTTTGACCCTGATAACCTCTCCTCTTCCTCCCAGGCTAAGGAAGTGGGAGCACATTCTGATCAAGACAAAGGAGGAGCTGCACACTGTGATGAGCTCCACTAATTCAGCTCCTGCTGCCGCTGCCTCCTCTTCGTCCAGACAGCGAGAGACTTCATTCAACCTTTAAAATAATATAATAAAATACTTTTTGAAGTTTTTCCTGACTTGATTATTGATTGCAGCAGTGTGTGGTGGTGCTCATGTTACTGTTAAAATTCATACCAGACATACTCCATTTAAAAACCAGCAAAGCAAGTCTTAATACATTGTTTAATTTTACATTTCAACAATTTATAGCACTGGAAATGTATTTAAAAAAGCTGTGGAGGATGTAAAGATGAGTCAAGTTTGAATAATAGAAGCTTAATTTCCAGTGCAATATCGTTTTAGTAACTGCAAGAATTATGATGAAATTAAAAATAATAGCTGAATGAGTGTGGTCGACAGGTTGCAACCTTGTCGCTCCAGCAGTTGGGAAAAGCCAGTTTTAACCACTACTGCCACCCTGTGGTTAAAATGTGTAACATCGCCTTATGATCACACCAGTTTGCAGAGATCAGATGTGGATAACTTGATATGTTTTACATTAGAAATTGTGCTAATGATTTCTGGTGAACATGGAAATAACTGTAACGAGTAGCATGTCAAAATAAATGTTTTAGCTAGCGATTGTTCAGATAATTATGACATTAAAACAAAACAAAAAGCAAGACTAATAAATGGAAATTGTATGACGAGTAATACATTTCGACTTCATACATTTTGAAAAATATTGTAGGCATTATGTGACACAGAGCTAGAGGCAAACCACTTCTAGAAGTGCTGCAAAGGGGGGAAACTTATGACGCTGACACACACAGTCAGCAAGCCCAAGTCTCTCACAGAGGTAGTGCTCTGGTTGGTTCACGGTTAAATGTACAATATGATGATTAAGGTTTTGTTTATTTTATAAACCGATATATTCTGAGCACAGCGTTTCCAGCCACGGTGATTATACTTTCATGCAGATCAGTAATTAATCCTTTGAATTTTAGTAATTTCCTCTGGCGATACAAAAGAGCAACAGCAGCCAAGTCTTGTGGATCCATTGTTATGGTCTCGCTGTGCTCTCCGCTGATTGGTTTCAGAAACACTGAACTTATTGGTTGTGTTAAACAGAGGGCAGGGCTCATTATCATCTTCTTCGGACCGTTATTACGGCGTAAAAAGCGGCAGCTACTGTGCCTCCCACCGCCGTAAAAAACGGGCGCGTTTGGGGCCGTTCACATGCAGCGTCTTTTGCGCGCACAAATACATTAGTTTCAATGAAGACGCGCGCTAAGCGCGCTCACAATTCAAAACGACGCAGTAGCGGCGCGCATCCGGTGCGACACGCCTGTTTTTTTCGTGCGCGTCCGCATCGCACAGAGATGGAAAAATCTCAACTTTTTCGAATGCAGCAAGCGCACCGCATGTCATGTGATAAGAATTAACCAATCAGCTCCGCGGATCTGCTTCTTCCTTTCCGTCCAACGGACTTCACAACATTACTAATAACACACACTATCTCTCTACCAGCATCTCCTTCTCTCCTTCACACACACACACACACACACACACACACACACACACACACACACACACTTACACTTTAACTTTTTTGAAAACTTTAACTTTTTTACTCCCCCTGTGAGTAACAGGCGGTTTTGGTTGCTTAGTAACGGCAGGCGCAACAGTCGCGCAACCTCCGAAGCGCCTTGGATAAAAGGGTGGAAACGGCACAGCTGGCGTTTTCCACGCGCTTTTAGACGCTGCATGTGAAGGCGTTATAATTAAAAACGGCCGCAATAAGCAGAGTCTTCAGACAGGTAGCAGTGAAATAGTGGCGATATATGGCACTTTCGGCTTTCCATACAAAGCGACACCGTAGCGGCGCGCATTCGGTGCAACGCGCCTGTTTTTTCGTGCGCGTCCGCGGCGCACAGAGATGGAAAAATCTCAACTTTTTCGAATGCAGCAAGTGCACTGCATGTCATGTGATGAGAATTAACCAATCAGCTCCGCGGATCTGCTTTATTCACAAAGCACGCAGAGGTTGAAATGCTCCACTAACTGCGCTGCCAAGCAGATTGCGTCTCGGTGCTATTTGCAGGTATTTAAATGAGGTAATATGCATATATTTGGCGCAAAAATTGCCCCTTTCTATGCAAATGAGCCCCATTGATAAACAACGTCTAATTCACTAACACCAGTGCTAATAGCCACACGCAGTTTGAGTGAACTAAATAACGTCAGTAAGCTGGTGCAAACTGGGCGCTCCTCTGTGGAAGCCTCTCACCCAGACTTTCCAGTGATCGTGGCAGCAGTGATCGTCTGTTAAATCAGTCTGTAAATAATATTTTGACATTATTATTATAATCATTATTACTTTAATGGCATCCGAAGATACTGATGCGTTGAACAGGTGACAGTCTTCCCAAAACGCACTTCTGTCACGCACTTCAAAAGCAACTTTCAATAATTTATTTTACGAAACGGGGGAAACAAACGTGAACAAAAACGGTTCCATAATTCATATTAAATTCAAAAGATAACGAACAAACACCCACAAGTGAGAGGCAATAGTGATAAAGCGGGGTCACGCCAACGGCGTATAGCCTAGCAGCCGGGAGGCCCACGCCACCACCAATGCTCGCCAGGGACCCAGCACCGCCAGCGAACACCAGCTGCGGCATCGCCTGCGCCAGCCGGGGGGCTAACGCTGACGGCGGCGATAACGGTGCGGGTCCGGGGGGCGAACACCAGCAGCGGCCCCCAGCGGGGTCGTGCCGACGGCGTCTCGCCTAGCAGCTGGGAGGCCCACTCCATCACCAACGCCCGCCAGGGATCCAGCACCGCCAGAACAAGCCGGAAGGCCCATACCAGCAGCAGCAACATCAGAGCCAGCCGAGAGGCTAACATCAGCAGCCGCTACACCTGTGCTAGCCAGGGGGCTAACTCTAACGGCGGCAGCACCGACGCGAGTCAAGGGGTGAACACCAGCAGCGGCCTCCAGCGGGGTCGTGCCGACGACGTCGAGCCTAGCAGCTGGGAGGCCCACTCCATCACCAACACTCGCCAAAGGAGCAACACCACCAGAGATTAAAATGCCACCTAAAAAAGCGGAGATTAAGCCAGATGAGGAGTACATGTCACTCAGTCAGGTGACTGACCTGATACAACAACAGAAGGACATGTTTATGGCTCTTCTCCAGCAACAACAAGAGAACTTCAAAGGCTTTGTCCAAATCATTATGGAATCTACAAACTCCAGACTTGATGCAATATCCAAGGAAATACAGGAGGTCAAAGTGAGCCTGCAGTTCACACAAAAAGAAGTCGATGATCTAAAAGTCGAAGGTAACAAACAGGCGGTACGAGGTGATGCACTGCAAGCAGATATTTACAAAATATCTAGAGGGACAGTCCAGACGGAATAATCTCGTATTTAATGGTGTAGCAGAATCACCCGGAGAAACCTGGGCAGACACAGAGGAAAAAATTATGAAAATCCTGAAGGAGAAATTACAGCTGTAGCACAAGGTGGAGGTGGAGAGGGCGCACCGCACAGGGAAACCCGGTGGAGGTGACAGACCGAGGCCCATTGCTGTAAAACTCCTCAGGTACAAGGACAGAGAAGCTATATTACAACGTGCAAAGTCTCTCAGAGGAACAAAAATCTTCATCAACGAGGACTTCACAGATGCTGTCAGACAAAAAAGGAAAGACCTGATGCCGGAGCTGAGAGCTGCCAGAGAGAAGGGGGACATTGCCTACCTGCGCTACGACAAACTAGTCGTTCATGCACGTACCAGTACACCAAAATAACCACAAGATTCGGGACAAAGGGTATGTTGAACAACAACACTACATATGACACTCCACACAACTCTTACACATGCTGAAATGCAACAATTACCAAACAGACTGGAATATGTGGATTTAAACTCCATTAAAGACACAACAAGTCACAAGACATTAAATGATATTGATCCTGAAAACAACTTTTTTGTGAACATCAACAATGACTGCCATTACTACTCAGACGAACAGTATAACAGAACTTTCAAGAATGAAAACAAATTCTTAATAATACACTTTAACAGCAGAAGCTTGTATGCCAACTTCTATAATATCAAGGACTATTTAAATCAATTCACACATCGTTTTAATATAATTCTAATATCAGAAACATGGATTAACAACGAAAGGGACATGGATTTTGGACTTGAAGGATATGAGCTAATGTGTATTAATAGGAGAAACAAAAATGGTGGTGGTGTAGCTATGTATGTGGATATGAATTATAAGTATAAGGTTATTGAAAATATGTCAATTGTGGTGGACAATGTACTTGAATGTATAACAATAGAAATAAGTAGAGAAAAAATGAAAAACATCATTGTAAGTTGTATATATAGAACACCAGGGTCAAATATAGACACATTTAAAAACTGGATGGAGGAACATTTTACAATTACAAATCACAAAGTCATGTTTATTGGTGGCGACTTCAACATTGACCTGTTGAATCCAAATAATCATAAGATGACTAATGAATTTATTAATACACTGTACAGTATTGGCCTATATCCCAAAATTACCAGACCCAGCCGAATTACATCCCATTGTGCAACCTTAATTGATAACATATTTACAAATGAAATAAATAACGATACAGTAAGTGGACTATTAGTAAATGACATCAGTGACCACCTTCCAGTCTTTATAGTCTATAATGACAACCACATGAAAACCAAACAGGAAAAGATACCACTGTACAGACGGGTCAGGACAGAGGAAACCATGGATGCACTTAAAGATGATTTAGTAAAACATGATTGGGATTTGATATATAAAGAAAATGATACTGATAAAGCATATGATGAATTTCTGAGTGTTTAAAAATCTGTATGATAAAAATTGTCCAATTAAACAATACTGTAGAAAACAAAAGTATAAAGATAATCAATGGATGTCAAAAGGATTGCAGAATGCATGTAAAAAGAAAACACACTATATAGAGAATTCATAAAACACAAAACTAAGGAAACTGAAAATAAGTATAAAATATATAAAAATAAGTTAACAAATATTATGAGAAACTGTAAGAAGGATTATTATAATAGATTACTAGAGAATAATAAGCATAACATAAAGTGCATATGGAATATATTAAACTCTATAACTAGAAACAAATCAAGACAGATACAGTATCCAAGGTATTTTATGGAAAATAACAAAACTATAAATAACATGAATGATATAGTTAATAAATTCAATGATTTCTTTGTAAATATTGGGCCAAAACTATCAGAAGAAATTCAAGATCCAGTGACATCCAATGATAATCTAATAGCCAGAAATTCGAAGACAATGTTTCTTAAGCCTGTAGAAGAAAAGGAGATAATAGATATTGTTAATGAATGTAAGAGCAAGACATTCACTGATTATAATGAAATAGACATGATAATAGTAAAAAGGGTCATTAATGGGATTTCCAAACCATTAATGCACATCTTTAATTTGTCACTACAAACAGGTCAATTTCCTAACAAAAAATAGCTAAAGTTGTTCCCCTGTATAAAGCTGGAGACAAACATCATTTCACAAACTACAGACCTGTTTCACTTCTGCCACAATTCTCAAAAATTTTGGAAAAAGTTTTCAATAGCAGATTAGACAGCTTTATAGAGAAGAAGCTTACAATGACAATCAATATGGATTCAGAAGTAACCGGTCAACAACACAAGCTCTGGTCAAACTAATAGAAGAAACCACTAACGCCATAGATAACAAAAGATACGCTGTTGGGGTATTCATTGATCTAAAAAAAAGCATTTGATACAATAAATCATGATATACTATTTAGTAAACTAGAAAAATACGGGATCAGGGGAACGGCACTAGAGTGGGTGAGAAGTTATCTGAAAAGCAGGAGGCAGTTTGTGAAAATGGGAGAATACCAATCAAGATGCTTGGACATTGTGTGTGGTGTTCCACAGGGATCAGTGCTGGGTCCTAAACTATTCATCATTTATATCAATGACATATGTAACTATCACAAATACTCAAATTTATTTTATTTGCAGATGACACAAATATAATTGGATCTGGTGAGAATTTACAGCAACTTTTGGACATCATCACTTCAGAATTTATCAAGATTAAATACTGGTTCGACAAAAACAAACTATCACTAAATTTAAGCAAGACAAAGATAATAATATTCGGCAATAGAAAAATAAATCATCAAGCACAAGTACAGATTGAGGGTGTCGATATAAAAACAGTACATGAAATTAAATTTCTTGGAGTGATGATTAATAATAAAATTTGCTGGAAACCTCACATTAAACACATCTGCACCAAAATATCCAGAAGCATCTCTATAATGGCCAAAGCAAGGCACTTTCTGGACAACAAATCACTGCACATTCTGTTCAATTCACTAATCTTACCGTACTTACAATACTGCTCAGAGGTGTGGGGCAATACATATAAAAACTCACTAGAGCCGCTATTTATACTACAAAAAAGAGCCATCAGAATAATGAATAATGTTAGTTACATCGAACACACCAATCCACTATTTATCAAATCTAGAATAATAAAACTTTATGATATTATAGAATTCCAAACAGCACAATTTCTGTACAAAGCCAGGAACAATTTATTACCGGGTCACCTACAAAAAATGTTTCAGGAAAGAGAGGGAAGGTATGATTTAAGGGAAAAACTAAACTTCAAGACCCAGAGATGTCGAACTACAATGAAAAGATTTTGCATATCAAACAATGGAGTACGACTACACTGTAAAAAAAAAAGTAGTAAAAAAACTGTAAATGACTGGCAGCTACGGCTGCCAAACAAAAACCGTCAAATAAAAGTAAAATATTGTAATTCAAATAAAGTGCAAAAACATTAAATTTACAGAAATTGACATTAAAGGTTCTGCAGAAAAAATCTGTTATTTTACAGATTTTTCCTCAATTATTACAATCAAACACCTTTAATAAAGTGATAATTCTGAAGTTTTTGCTGAAAAATACCATTATTTTACTGGTTTTTCTACAATTATTACAATGAAACACTTTCAATAGAGTGATAATTCTAAAATTTCTGCAGGAAAATACTGTTATTTTACAGCGTTTTACTAAATTATTACAATCAAACCCCTTTAATAAAGTGATTATCCTAAATTTTCTGCAGAAAAATACTGTTATTTTACAAATTTTTTACAAAATTATTACAATCAAACACCTTTAATAAAGTGATGATTCTAAAGTTTCTGCAGAAAAATACTGTTATTTTATAGATTTTTACTAAATTATTATAATCGAACGCCTTCAATAAAGTGTTTTTTTTTTTAAATTTTCTGCAGAAAAATACCGTTATTTTACAGATTGTTCAAAATTATTACAATCAAACAGCTTCAATAAAGTGATAATTCTAAAAATTTCTGCAGAAAAATACTTTAATTTTACAGATTTTTACTAAATTATTACAATCAAACACTTTTAATAAAGTGATGATTCTAAAATTTCTGCAGAAAAATACTGTAATTTTACAGATTTTTACTAAATTATTATAATCAAACACCTTCAATAAACCCCCAAACACCTTTAAAATACAGTCAAATGACTGGCAGCAACGGCTGCCAAACAAAAACTGTAAAATAAAAGTAAAATATCCTAAAAAAAACAAAAAACAAAAAAACCTACATTTACAGACATTTTCATTAAAGGTTCTGCAGAAAATTCCATTATTTTACAGATTTTTACTAAATTATTATATTCAAACACCTTCAATAAACCCCCAAACACCTTTAAAATACAGTCAAATGACTGGCAGCAACGGCTGCCAAACAAAAACTGTAAAATAAAAGTAAAATATCCTAAAAAAACCCCACAAAAACCTACATTTACAGACATTTTCATTAAAGGTTCTGCAGAAAATTCCATTATTTGACAGATTTTTCCTAAATTATTACAATCAAACGCCTTCAATACAGTGTCAACACATGCTCAAGATTGTGAAATAACAAAGTAAGAAGTCTGAATACACTGCGTAAAACAGATTAAAATCATCTGTAACTTGCAGTGTTTGTTTAGATGTAAAATAATGTTAAAAAAAGTAGAAGTACAAACTCCAATATTTAATGATTCAGTTTTTTGTAGGATTACAGTTTTAAAGTAATATGTTTAATATTTTAACTACTGTACTGACATTTTTTCCAATCCTTATAAAACATAATCTTTAAGATTATTGTGAAATATCCTCAACTAAAAAAATACTTAAGAAATACAAAGTAGATACATCTAAAGATTTTCAGTTTCAATTAAAGTGGGGAGGGGAAACATAATTACAAATAAAGTACAAACCACAACTGATTCTAAAACCGTTTATTTAAAGTATTCAGATGTAAATTTACAATATCAACCAATTATTCACAAACAGTTCTTCAGAGCCCCCCAGGAGGTACTGAAAAACTAAAAATTATATTTCTCCATGTCTCTATTTCGTCTGTTAGCATTACTATCATGATAAGTTCATAATTTCACCTTTGAAACAGATGGAGAGTCATTGACAGGGTGGTGTTCTGCTGTTTTTAGCTTATCTTTTCTAGTTCAATTTTCTATTATTTTCTACAATATCCTCCTGACCCCTGGGGGTTCTGTAAACTGTAGTTCTGGTAATATTTGTGGATAAGCATCTTTTAATTTAGAATCCTACCTATACAGTGCATTAAGTAAAAACAACACATACCACAAAAGGTCAATGAATCTGTACCAGAAGTGACAGTGCAACATGGCAGATAACGAAGAATCCTCCTCCAAATTGGCAGCAATCAGTTGGATCTTTTGTGCATCTGTGAGGAAAAGGGGGAAAAAAGGACACAATAAGATTCGCTGAGAAGTCCTTCCTGTAAAAAGTAGGATTTCATTTTTTACCATTTCTTTTAACATGCTTAAAGAAATATTTCACTTTAAATGAAAATACAGTCAGTATCTAATCACTTTCATGCTCTTTCATGCTGTTGAAAGGTTCTAGACCAAAAACACTCCTGGAGTTTCACAGTTGTAGCATTTTCCCAAACAATTGCATTAAACAGTGACTACATTTCAAACGTGAAAAACATTTTTAAAATGCCTCCAGGTCTGGTCTGGTGTAATCCAAATCTCCCAAAGCCCAACATGCAGAGTTGACTTATTTACACCATGTTTTCAGGCCGGAATTCTCAGGTTCTTAGCGCCGAGTCATGTTCAAGCACACCTACGGTTCACACCCACAGGTCAGACATGTGAACATAGCTCCCATCTAAGGATTTCAACTAAAAACATGATGTAAATTATGACTTTTCAAGTCAACTTTGGGGCTTTGGGAGACTTGGGTTACACCAGATGAGCAGTATGGAGGCATTTTACGTGTTTTTTAGTTGTTGTGTAATGTTTGCAACAAAGACGCTGTTGATGTCAGTTGTTAGGGAGGAGACTGCAGGCTGTTTTTATGTGAAACTCCAGGAGTGTTTTTGAATTGAAAAAATTCACTCGTCCTTGTATTGGCATGAGGGTGAGTAGATAATGACTAAATTATCATTCAAAGTGAACTATTCTTTTTTTTTTTTTAAATCATTTACATTTTCTATGTTCTCCTGAGAATTGAATAAAGGACTGATGATGATGATGACTACATGTTTTTGAAAATGGTCTATTCCCCTGTCAGTGTGCCAACTTTGAGGAAGGAAGACAAAAATAAAAGTTAGTTCTTCTATCGCTATTGGTGGAAATGTCTTGCAAATGTACTTTTATGAGATAATCAACCCCCTAAACCACTTCTTTTCAGGTGAAACTGAAATCTGGGTATTTAGCAATGTTTCCAAATTACCCAGAGGTAAGCTATGAGAGGCCCTTTGAGACATAATTCATACTTGGTTTCACATGTAACATCATACTCATACATACACCACTACACTCTTACACAAACACTACTATACCCTCTTACATGCACAATCATACTCTTATACATACACCACTATACTCTTACACAAACACTACTACACCCTCTTACATGCACAATCATACTCTTATACATACACACTATACTCTTACACAAACACTACTACACCCTCTTACATGCACAATCATACTCTTATACATACACACTATACTCTTGTACAAACACTACTACACCCTCTTACATGCACAATCATACTCTTATACATACACACTATACTCTTACACAAACACTACTACACCCTCTTACATGCACAATCATACTCTTATACATACACCACTATACTCTCAAACAAACACTACTCTCTTACATGCACAATCATACTCTTATACATACACACTATACTCTTACACAAACACTACTACACCCTCTTACATGCACAATCATACTCTTATACATACACACTATACTCTTACACAAACACTACTACACCCTCTTACATGCACAATCATACTCTTATACATACACACTATACTCTTACACAAACACTACTACACCCTCTTACGTGCACAATCATACTCTTATACATACACCACTATACTCTCAAACAAACACTACTCTCTTACATGCACAATCATACTCTTATACATACACCACTATAGTCTTGTACAAACACTACTATACTCTCTTATATCTATCATCATGTTTTCTTTTATTTACTGTCACACTTAGTGTAACCAAGGATAATATTATATGTATGTAAGTATGATAGTATGCACATGAAAGTAACAGTATATGTAAAACAAAGTTCTGATATGTATGAGAGAATAACATTATATTTGGATGCAACTGTAGTTTTGGTTTAGCGCCACACACCAATAGTGAGAGAGCACATCTTAACAAAGACCTATTACTATTTAGTAATGTTGTTGATTGATTCAGGTCTAAATCTTGACATTAGTGCAAATAGTTTAAAATCTATATGTGGAGTGCCCTCTACAGGTTAAACCCAGCAATTACATTTGAATTTTATCTGGAGGCAGATGACGTATTTGGAGGCGCCTCACAGTGCACCCCACGCTCAATAAAAATCATAATTATTAATAGTATGTAATCACAATTTAAGCTTTGGAATAGTGGTCATATCTTACATACTGCAGTTGATACTTACCAATGATGGACTAGGGTGCCTGTTTTCCCCGTAAACCCTGCTCCAATGCTTGTCCTAAAAAATATAAGCAAGTTTCTCATCATTAGCCATCATCAGTGTTGGAGGTGAGAATGTAAAATGTATTCATACTGAACCAGGCAGTTGCACATACATAACAAGGCTGTGTCAAATACTGTATTACATCTTTGTAACTTTCTCCAAGACAAGCACAAGCAGTATCATATAGAGCTGCAACAATATGAGTCAACACAGAGCTGGAGAGTTCAGCGCACAGGCTGCACGGAGGAATACATGATGTGAGTTGGTTAGTTCTAGATAAACTTTTTTCAGACCAATTAATGCATTGGAAAAAAAGAGTCTCATATCACAATAAGATCTAATATCGGTACATTGTCCAGCCCTATTGGAACAGAACTTAAATGAAGAAAATGTATGATTGAAAAAAAATATTTTCGCTTATTTTAAAGGCTTAAAGGGATGCATAACAATGCCATTTTCACTGTATTTCCATTTCTTATGAAACTGTATGGTAAGTGTTGTTAGTGTGGTAACACCTTATAGTTTATAATCATAAATAATAATGAGCAAATAAAAATGTGAGTGACATCCCTCAAGGCAGTTTTGCCAGTATTATTGGAGGTATTAAGAAGTAATAAAAGAGCTGATATCACAATACATTTTTTCATTTCATCAATGCATATTGTCACATTCTGATATCATGATGTATTGTATTACAATGCATTGTTACACCCCTCAGTGAAAATATTCTGTATATAGCCTACACTTCAACTAATATTGATTTTTTTCAAAGTGACTAAAATAAATTTGTTGCTGACCCCATCCACAGCAGTACATGGCTTAGCTTCTGTGGTATTCCTGCCCATTTTTGCAAATTGGGAGCATCCTAACCCAAATCTACTGCAGAAAAGGGAACTGTCCCTTTAAACTCAAGAACAGTAGATGAGTAAAATATTGTCCTCAGGATTTGGAGCCAGACTGGTACCTTGGTGTGGATTATGCATATTCTGCTTGCCTCTGTGTTCAGGTTTCATCTAACAAAAAGAATAATTGTCAATTCTTGGGAAAACAATTAAAATTAAACATGTGCTGACAAACTGGCAGTAATATGGCCACTAGTGTGCACAATATCCATTCACTGTCTTTATGTCAGGATAACATGAATACTCACTGGCTCTGAAGATTGTGGCAGGAGCTTTTTCATTCCCAAAATTTCTGGACCATGAGGGAAAAACACACACAGATACACAACCATTATCAACCATTGGCTTACTGTTGGAGACATGGGCATGCAAAGTACTACAGCTTCACAGAAAACATTCTCATTGTGACTGAGCTGAACTTGCTTTCATGAAACAAATCCAGTACTGTATATCTTGCCTCTGTTTGTCCATCTGTCCCTGGGTTTAATTATGCACCCCACCATCCAGTGATATCTTGTCACGCCTGGTTCTTCAGCCTTCTCGTGATCTCACAGGTGATGCACTGCAAGGGGTCCTTTACTGTGTGAAATACAGTTGGACACAGTGAAGAATATGGTAAATGGACTGTATAACACCTTTCTAGTCTTATCAGCCACTCAAAGTGCTCTAAATTCATCATTTACCCATTCATACACTCAAAGCAGGTGCTAGTGGTGCCTGGTGATCTGTCTCTATCTTTCACTTATGTCTCTCTCTGTATACTGTACATGTACATACATAGACACGTACATATATATTGTGTGTATATATATTATGTATATACAGTACATATATGTATTTTCTCTCTCTCTCGCTCTCTCACACACACACACACACACACACACACACACACACACACACACAGACACACACAGAGAGAGAGAGAGCTCCAAAAGGCAATTTTATGAAAAAGGGGCATGTTTTGGTGAAATTCTTAAGTTGTGTCTATATCAACCCCCTAACGTTTCCAAGACCATTACGGTTTGCGTTATACAGTAACGTTACTTTAAGCTTACATCTCAAATTCGTTCACCAACAGTGCTGAACGTTACGTTATAGCTGAGTCCTAACGTTGAATTCGGTTAACTCAGCAACAACCAACTGTAACGTAACGTAATGTTCATGTCATTACAAAGAATTGCTGCCCTACAAACAGAACAAGCAAAGCCTCCCGACTTCTCTCCATTCAATATTAACGTTATGTTTTGCTGGCATCATCACGCCAACAAGCTAACGTTCTAACGTTAGCTAACTTCAGTTTAAGTTACCTGTAACATTAGCTAATTTAGCTAGTATCCTGACGGTTACAGACAGTAATTGACATGAAACTACAAACAATAACGTTACATTAGGTTATCAACTTACAGAAAATGTAACAGGGAATGGTTTCTTACCTGATGTCGCCAGAATAATAGTAATAAGGTGAAGTTCATGTAGTTAGCGTGACGAAACAGATCCCGCCGGACCCTTCCGTTGTCTCCATATTCCAGTTTTTTTGTTCTCCGTTAACAATGACAAGCCACGACTCTCTAAATAAGCAAGCAGGTGTAAAATAAGCCAGTTATTAATCTAGGTAACGTTATTCGATGGGCAGTCAGTCGCGCTGATGTCCCGCAGCATTCATTCAAACTGACGTATTTTCAAATTAAGGCGCGCAGAGTTGTCATTGGACAGTCCTTCTTCTTCTTCTTCTTTGTCTTCTTCTTCTTTGGTGTTTAAGGGCGGTTGGCATCTAAGTTTTTGCATAAGGTTATATCAGCCTTGGTGAAACTATAAAATAATAAACACGGAGGCTCCAGTAACTTAAGGACGACTTCTCCCTTTTTCCCAGTCAAAAGGTCAAAAGCCAACATTACATATACCACTTCCGCTCTTTCACTCTTCACAATAAGAACCCATAACAGGAAACTCAAAACCATCAATCATGGGTTACACAAGTATCTACTGTACTCTTATTACAAAAAAATAAATAAATAAAAATAAAATATACTATTACAAATATAAAACTAAGATTTACTGTTAATTTACAGAGAAAAACATTAGATTGTTAGTACAGAAATAAACCTTAATATAACGAGCTACATGTTTAATTACAGAGATTGAATGTAAAAGTACATACAAATATAAAACTAAGATTTACTGTTAATTTACTGAGAAAAACATTAGATTGTTAGTATGAAAATAAACCTTGATATAACACACTACATGTTTAATTACAGATATTGAATGTAAAAGTACATATAAATGTAAAACTAACAAGATTTACTGTTAAATTACAGAGAAAAGCATTAGATTGTTAGTATAAAAAAAAACCTTAATATAACGAGCTACATGTTTAATTACAGATTGAATGTAAAAGTACATATAATCATAATTTTTTTTAGATTTATCGTTAATTTACAGAGAAAAACTTTAGATTGTTTGTATGAAAAAAAAACCTTAATATAATGTACTACATGTTTAATTACAGACAATTATTGTCATTTTACATAAATTTTACTGTAATTTAAGAAAGCAGAAAGATGATGTATAATTAATACAGTCATTTTTCTGTAAAAAAATGAGAAATAAACATAGTTTGTCATTACTGGCATAATACTTTTAAAAAACAGGAGGGTTGTTAATTTACAGATAATGTCTGCAGTTCTACAGTTTTGTATTCTATTTTTAAAAAACAGAAAACTACTGTAAAAATTTAAAGTTATTGACTGTAAAATTAGGATTTTTTTTTACAGTGTATGGAACAGACTCAGTGAGGATTTAAAGCAATGTCCAGGCATCAAACAGTTTAAAAACAAATATAAGCAAATGGTCTTTACAAAATATAGGAAGGAGGGGAAATAATATTATGTATATATGTGTATATCTACTGTACTGTCTATTATTATACTACTATTGTGATATCTATATAAAACTTTGTTTAAGAAATTATAATATCTATATATCTATATATCTAACTATATATATATTTACGTGTGTTTTATATGTATGTATATATAGAGAAAGGTATATGTATACCTTTTTTGTTCTGTTACTATATTACTATAGAAATTATATGTAAATATCTATATATCTGACTATTTATATATAGATGTTTGCTTTTTACGTATATATGTATGTATATAGGGATATGTATATGTACCTTTTGCCTGTCCTGGCATTCTTAACTACGTCTATGCGCAAAAACTATAAATGAATGAATTTACTATTACTATTATAACTATACTATTACTATTTTTATTACTAATTACTATCCACTATTACTATGTTACTATATTGATATCTATATAAAACTTGGTTTAATAAATCATAATATGTAGATACCCATATATCTAACTATTTATATATTTATATATGTATGTATGTATAGAATGAATTCACTATGACAAAATTATAATAATAGCAAAATAGGGATGGGGTAGGATTAAATAAGTTTTTTACTTCTTCCTACTCCTTTTCGAGCATGTTGGACTCATTATTTTGTTGTTGTTGTTTTTTTTTTTGTTTTGTTTTGTTTTGTTTTCTTTATTTCTTTATCTATTGATTGAGTTATTATTATTCATTATTTATTTTTTTTTTTCATTGCTGTCTCATGCTTCATATCCATGACCATGCTCGAAATAAAAGACTTCAATTCAATTCAAAGTGGTCAAACTTGATCAAATCCACAGCCTCAACCCATCCGACCCTGTTAGACTGACTCACCAGCAGACATCACTACATGAGGGTATACAGTATTCAGTACTTTGCCAAACAAAGTCTGCCAATGTTCTGCCACGGTGTTCTTGGCGCAAAGCCAGCATTTATATTTTGCCATGTGTGGCTTATTGCAATCAGGGGGAAATCAGGGGCAAACTGCACTAAGCTGCCAAACCTTGTGGGCGTGTTTGCGCTGGTATATCATTAGCGCAATATCCTTAAGACGGAGCAAACTGCGGGTGCAAATGAAGTGCAATTAAAGGTGCTATCAGCGGCCACAGTTCATTCTTTGTGAATTCGGCCCTATGTATCTAATAACACACACTGGCCCTCATTTATCAAACGAGCGTAGAAGCAGGTGCAGATCCAGGCGCAGAAATCATCTTACAACAGGTTGCACGCGTGATTCATGAAACGTTCGTACAGCGCCAATCATGGCGTGTGAATGATCGGGTGTTGATAAATGTGGCGGCTGAAAACAATCGTAATTTGAATACCACGCCCCTATATATTCACGGTTCAGAGGCCTCACCCCTAGAGTTGACAACATGGAAAGCAAGAAATCGAGCAAGAAGAGAAACTTCTCAGATGTTCACCTGCATATTTTATCATCTTCCACTGATCAGTTCATGCATATTTAATAAACTGGTGTTTCCTCTTTTCAGATGGGGCTTATCTATTCATCAACAGCTAATGAAGTGAAAACACTGCATTACAAGTCGATTCAAATGTGTCAGTCATTATGGTGCACTGCATGTGTAATTTATGTAGACATTAGACGTTTTCATTTATTGTATATTTAAATAACCTAGCTGTACTTGCTTCTAAAAAAGATAATACTGCATATTGGCTAATAGAAAATGGGTTTTCAAATTTAGCATTTTTTTCCAGGTTAAAGTTAGGGCCTTGTTGCTGTAGATATAATGTTGAGGGTGTTTTTGTTTTTGCTTTTTGTTTGTTGTTATTTATGTAGCCTGGCAGTAATTATACAGATCCAGCAGCTATCATGAAAGAGAGAAATTCTTATAAAAAATCAGTGGAAGAAAAGACAAGTAGCACGTAAATAAAATCATTATATGAACAAATATGAAAAAAGTCTGTCTGTCTCAATCACACGCACGCGCGTGCGTCATGAAATGCCATGGCAACAGAACGATGACCCGAAGTCGGTAAAGCCTTCACATCAGTCTGATCTCTCACTTTGCAGTTGAACTCGGACCAGAGCAGCCACGGGAAAGATAGCTCCTGAGTTGTGGAGCAGAAAGCAGATCTTGTTCGAGAAAAGTGTTCAAACTTTTGGATTTCTACATTTTGTGGGAAACCGAAGAGCCCGACGATGGCCCTCAACACAGCCCGGACCCTGGAGGAGCTCCTGTGGACTGGACGTCAGCTGCTCAGGTAAGACAACATTTCTTTTAGTATTTTCCTGGTTGATGCGACCTCTTAAATTGTTAAAAGCCTCATCAGTGTAGAGTTTCGTATACTTTTGAATTTTAAGATGGACAGTTCACACCATGTAGGCCTGTTGGAAAAGTCCGGATTTGGGGAAAACAGACTCTGATCCACGATTTCTCATGGAAATAATTTTTTGGACAGAATATGTTAAATATAGGAACATATGGACAATTAATTTAGTGATTTGAAAACACTTATGTTTTTTTTTGTTTTGTTTTTTTTGTTTTTTTACATATTTAAAGGATAACTTCGGTATTTTTCAACCTGGGCCCTGTTTCACCATGTGTATGTGTGTGTTCGATTCATAGGTACAACTCGTTTTAAAATTGGTTCAGTATTGAGGGAGGCGGATGCGGCCGGCAGCCGCGAAACGAGTTATAACGGTAGATGTGGGGGCAAATGCGTTCCGTATAAATTTGCGCATTAAAAGTGTTTTTTTTTCGCCACAGTCCGGCTCATATGTCCAGCGTAATCTCTGTCAACAGCATGCAAATCGTCTGTCTTGCCTTCACTTCCTCTGGGCTGTGTAGCGACATGTCACGTGACCTGTTGCCGGAGGTAAACAGACGAGCCATGCTCAGAGCCGGTCAGAGCGGAGTTGGTTGTCCCGGAGTACAGTTGAGAGTTTTGCTGCATCAATTGAAAACAATGGTTCGTGTTTGTGCTTATCCGACTTGCAAGAACAGGACGTCGTGCAACACCCCATACAGCTTTTATAGGCTTCCTTTGTCGGACGGCGAGATGCTGAAGTTGTGGCTAATTGTGCTACAAATGGATGCTAACACTCCTGTCCAGACGCTGCGCCTCGCAGACCATCGCGTCTGCAGTGCACACTTTTCCTGAGATGACTACTGCCAGCCCAAGAGGAGAAGACATCCAATCCCGAAACAAGTCGGATAAGCACAAACACGAACCATTGTTTTCAATTGATGCAGCAAAACTCTCAACTGTACTCCGGGACAACCAACTCCGCTCTGACCGGCTCTGAGCATGGCTCGTCTGTTTATCTCCGGCAACAGGTCACGTGACATGTCGTTACACAGCCCAGAGGAAGTGAAGGCAAGACAGACGATTTGCATGCTGTTGACAGAGATTACGTTGGAGATATGAGCCGGACTGTGGCGAAAAAAAAACACTTTTAATGCACAAATTTATACGGAACGCATTTGCCCCCACATCTGCCGTTATAACTCGTTTCGCGGCTGCCGGCCGCATCCGCCTCCCTCAATACTGAACCAATTTTAAAACGAGTTGTACCTATGAATCGTACACACACATACACATGGGGAAACAGGGCCCAGGTTGAAAAATACCGAAGTTATCCTTTAAGGGGTCGCATCTTCCAAATGTAACAATTTGTGACTGATTGACCGAAAACAAAGATGGCGACCGGGCCGAATTTCAAATCATAACACAAATGTTATTTAGTTGTCACCATGGAGATGATGGAACTATTAGGAGCGGACGCATGACGCACAGGTGTAATCAGACCAGGAAACGTTTCTGAATTTGATCTAATTGTTAAAGCCTGTCTTTTGTATATGGAGTTCATGCGCAAACATGTGGTCCTTTTAATTTCAAATTGTATCGTATTAAATAAATAAGTATTACTTAATAATAAGTATCATATTTTGTTTTCGTGGGACAAGAGACCGATTTATCTATGTTACTGACTGCATGTGCGCGTCCTGCGTCCAGGCTGATTATCAGCTACATGTGATGTGCAACTCATAAACTGTGAGTTATTAACTAGCAGTTAATTCTGCACGGAACTCACTGTGGTATCTTTGCAAAAATTTAGCCATGACGCACTGCGTAATGCGTAATGTGCGATGCATATTAACGTTAAATACATGCTGTTTATTGCAAGCCTTCGGGAGGTTTGTCCACTGTAGACACACAGACACTGAGGCCATTACAATTGTTTGGTGCAAAATAACTTCCTTTATCCAGTGATTTATCCACTTACACATGGATCACACCTTATGCTATATTACACAGCATGTATTGATTTTCATGCTCCCATCTGTTCAAACTAAGAGACTGAGCTGCACAGTATAAGATTTTACTGTTTGTTTTATGTGTTGGTGTCTTTCTTACAAATGTTATTGTATTTAGTCTTTGGGTATGTTGTAGTGTTTTCATTCATTCATTTTCCATTATCAATCAATCAATCAATCAATCAATTTTATTTATAAAGCCCAATATCACAAATCACAATTTGCTTTACTGCATACAACACCCCTCTGTCCTTAGGACCCTCGCAGCACTACATAATGTTGCAAAGATAAATATACAGACACAGTTATCACATAATGTGAGATACAAAGATAAAGATACAGATATTTCTCACAAAATGATATAATAATAAATATCCAGATACAGTTATCATATAATGTTATATATATATAGATAAAGATAAAAATGCAGATACAGTTATCAGTTATATATACATATACACAGTTATCACATAATGTATACAATATAAAGATACAGAAACAGTTATCACATAATGTATACATACATAAAGATACAGAAACAGTTATCACATAATGTATACATATATAAAGATACAGAAACAGTTATCACATGGTGTTATACATATTTAAAGATACAGAAACAGTTATCACATAATGTATACATACATAAAGATACAGAAACAGTTATCACATAATGTATACATATATAAAGATACAGAAACAGTTATCACATGGTGTTATACATATAATATGTTACAGATACAGTTATTACATAATGTATACATATATAATGATACAGATACAGTTATCGCATAATGCATGCATATATATAAAGATACAGATACACTTATCAGTAACAGAGCAGCAGTGTTTTTTCTCTCTGTCTAAAGGCCAAAACTCTCCGGCGGCGTCATATGACGGCAGCGTCATTGACGAGAGTCAAGTGCCACCCCCAACACACACAAAAAGTGTCACGCTGCGGGGCGTCAACCGGATTTCTATTGCACACTTAAGTCCGCTAGGCTGGGAAGTACAAAATAGTGCTTTTTCAAGGGTGGTGACGCTGGAAAAATAAGACAATAGCGTAAAGTCCATGCGCGTTGAGCCGCCACCACCGGGGTGGGTTTGTAAATAGAAAATAATGCAGGCAGCTGTTTTGACGCCATTGTACGCCACCGGTGTGTTTTGGCCTTAAGAATCACCTGCACAGAAACAAAAGCATGCATTTGGTATTTATAATTCTGGACTCTGCTCAGAGTCACACAATATGTTTTATATGATGCATTCATTATTTGCCTCTGTATTTATTGATATTGATATTGTGATTGTGAGTTTATTATCTAAAAACCCAGAATGTGTCTTTGAAAACTGGAAATGATTTATTAGGTCAAATGTTTTACTTTTTTTGACATACAATACTATAACGTTTTAACACTTTTTTAACATGCTATACTATGACTTTTTCCTCACACTATGCTATGACGTTTTTAACACTTTTTTCGACATACTATACTATGACTTTTTGCTACTTACTATACTATGACTTTATAAACACTTTTTTCAACACGCTATACTATGACTTTTTTAATCATACTAAATGATGCAATTTTAACATTTTTTTCGACATACTGTGCTATGACTCTTTGAGCACTTTTTTCATCATAATATACTATGACTTTACGAACACTTTTTTTTCGAAATAATATACCATGACTTTTTGAAGACTTTGTTTTCTACATAATATACTATGACTATTTGAACACTTTATTAACATGCTACACTTTGACCTTGTGCGACATAACTATAAGTTTTTTTAAACACTTTTTTCGACATACAGTGACTATTTGAACACTTTGACGTGCTATATTATTGCGTTTTGCGACAAAACATACTATTACTTTGACATACGATGCTACTACGTTTTTAACAATTTTTCGACACACTGTACTATTTGAAAACTTTTTTCGACATGCTATCCTATGACTTTTGCGTCATAACATACTGAGTTTTTTAACACTTTTTTCCGACATACTATACTATGACTGAACACTCTTTTGACATACTATACAATGACTTTTTTTTTTTTTTTACACTTTTTTTTCGACAATACTATATTATGACTATTATACTATGGCGTTTTGCAACATAATATGCTATGATTTTTTTTGACACTTTTTTCGACATGCTATACTATGACTTTTTCAACACTTTTTTCTACATAGTATACTATGACTTTTTTAACACTTTTTTTCTACATCATATACTATGACTATTTGAACACTATCGACATGCTATACGATGATGTTTTGCGACATAACATACTATGAGTTATTTGACACTTTTGTCAACTTACGATAATGTGACTTTTTGAACACTTTTTTTCTACATAATGTACTATGACTGTTAGAACACTTTATTAACATGCTATACTATGACGTTTTGCGACATAACGTACTGTGGGTTTTTGAACACTTTTTTTCTACATAATATACTATGACTATTTGAACACTTTATTGAAATGCTATCATAGTATACTATGACGTTTTGCGACATAACATACTATGAGTTTTTTTAAACACTTTTTGACATACTACATTATGACTATTTGAACACTTTGACATGCTATATTATTGCGTTTTGCGACATAACATACTATTACATTGACATACTATACTATTACGTTTTTAACAATTTTTCGACATGCTGTACTATTTGAAAACTTTTTCGACATGCTATCCTATGACTTTTGCATCATAACATACTGAGTTTTTTAACAGTTTTTTTCCGACATACTATACTACGACTTAACACTCTTTTGACATACTATACAATGACTTTTTTTTTTACACTTTTTTTCGACATACTATATTATGACTGAACACTTTTTTGACTTCCTATACTATGGCGTTTTGCAACATAATATACTATGATTTTTTTGACACTTTTTTCGATATACTATGCTATAACTTTTTGAAAACGTTTTTTGACATGCTATACTATGACTTTTTCAACACTTTTTTTCTACATAATGACTGTTAGAAAACTTTATTGACATGCTATACGAGACAGTCATGGTTTTCAGCTCCAAGATGGCGGTAGGAGTGGATGTGCGTGCGTAGCTCCACGTAATGGGTCTGTCTGCCTAAGTAAAAACATTGTTTTGTTAGTAAATATAAACTGGTATATTACTTGAGGTGGAGTTTATGATAAATCTCCGTGTTGAGGAACGAACTGGAAGTCTGGATATTCCTAGAATCACGACTACTGCTACGCCTAAAATAAATCAGTGCACCACCTGCGGACTGAAGCCACGCCAAACAAATTAAGGTGTGTTAAGTGACGGTCAGCGTTTCGAAATCTTATCATCTATAATCACGATGCAGAATCAAGAACAGAATCATGAACAAATAACTCTCCAATCTCTGTGGCAAGTGGTCAGCGAGATAAAAGGTGAGCTGACGCAAAACTTTTGTGCCATTAAAGAAAAAGTAAATCGGATCGATGTTAATATGGCTACACTTAATCATCAATATGAGGAAATGCAGCAGAGAGTGAGTGCAAATGAGGATAATCTGCATACTGCCACGGGGAAAATTAACTCCCTTCAAAAGGAGGTGGACTCACTGAAATCCAAGGTGGATTACCTGGAAAATAAAGGCCGCCAGTCTAACCTGTTGATGGTCGGTATCCCGGAGGGAGCAGAAGGAAGAGATACGGTTGCATTTGTTGTCCGACTTCTGACGCACGCCCTCGGTTGGGGGCAAGACTCCGAGCCGCTGATGGTGGAGAGGGCCCACCGGACCTACGAAAGACAAGTATCATCTGCTCAAGCAGGAAGACCGATCATTCTTAAATTCCTGAGTTATCAACAGAAGATTAAGGTGATGCAGCGAGCCAGGGAAGTCGGAGAGCTGAGAGTCAACGGGAAGAGATTCTTCCTTTATCCGGACTTCAGCGCAGCTGTCCGGGAGAAACGCAAGTCCTTTGCAGCGGTCAAGAAGCGCCTCCGCGGCATGGAACTAAGGTATGGGCTGTATTTTCCAGCAACACTGTAGAGTATGAGGGCCAGAAAAGGCTCTTCAAAAGCCCTGCCGATGCTGAGAACTTCATAAAAGACATATCTTGAGGAGGTTGGCAATTATTTGAATATCGGGCTTCGGTGGTATAGATATTATCTTACTTTTTTTTCCTTTTCTTCCCCCCCCCCACCACCTCATAGAGATGTTAAGAAGCCCAACAGTTATTTTGATCCCCCCCCTCCCACTTCTCCCGTCTGTGTTATTCTGGGAATCTTAAATTGTGGACTAAAAAGAGGATGGGATTGCATGGATACACTCAGAAGTGGGTATATTGAGTTTAAAACAGATAATGAACTAATGTAATTATGTTGTTTGTATTTGTTGTTGTTGTTGTTTTCCCTTTTCTTTTTTTATACCTGCTTTATTTTTTGTTTGTTTTTGTTATCTTTGTCCCTTCTCGTGGGAAGAGGTGGGCGGGAACACTCTTGACAAATCACTCTAACTCTAAACTTGGAGTAGCACTTGGTGTAGGACAGTTGATTGAACAATGGAATTAAAGGACCATTCTGCACTTATCTAAATGGGGTCATGGTAATGAGTTGTAAAGTTATTTATATAAATTTAATACTGATGGAAATATGGGGAAATGATCCACCTTGAGACTTGGTTTTAGTTTATTTTGGTTAGATTGTTAGCTTAGAACATGTCAGGCAGACTTAAGACCCCATCGTTAGACGTTAGGGAAGCAGTGAGGTTGGGATGAGGTCCATAGGTTGGTTGATGGATCCTTACCTAACTTCTTACTGTGTAGGGGAGGGGAGGGAAAATGTGTGTGTATGGGTTTTGTGTGTTTCATGTTTGGAATGTGTGAAAAGGGAGAGCAGTTTATGGAATCAGATGCTTTATACAGACATTTTGCTAAACGTATTACTTGAATGTCTAAAGCCAAAAAGAGGTCATGGCCTTTAATACAGTAATTAAAGTTTATTCATGGAATATAAATGGATCCCACCATCCCATTAAGAGAAAAAAGGTTCTGTCATTTCTGAAAAAAGAGAGTGTCTCCATAGCATTACTTCAAGAAACCCATCTCAACAAGTCGGAGCACATTAAATTTAAGAGAGACTGGGTTGGCCAAGTCTATTCGGCCTCCTACAACAGTAAGAGTAGGGGTGTGGCAGTGCTGATAAATAAAAACTTACCTGTTCAAGTAGAATTCTGTGACGTTGACCCAGAGGGTTGTTATATATTTTTACATGGTTATTTATATGGAGAGAAGATTACTATTGTAAATGTGTATGCTGCCCCAAATGCTCCTGTATGCCTATTCACTAAATTAACAAGTCTGTTGCTGGAATACTGTTGCCCTTTAACAATCATCGGAGGAGATTGGAACTGTGTTTTGGACTCTACTAAAGATAAATATCCAGTTCCCAAATCACAGATCACGGGAGTTAGATCCAAAGCACTCATGCAGATGATGGAGGAAGTTGGTCTAGCAGATATATGGAGACTTATGAACCCTTGTCAAAATGATTTTTCTTTTTATTCAAACCCCCATAAAACATACTCCCGAATTGATATTATATTAGTTCCTAATGTTTCCATTGACAGGGTTGTGAAATCTGACATTGGGTCAATTTTCATATCTGATCATGCTCCTACATCAGTATATCTTTCCATCCAGAATCACAGAGTTAAACGATCTGGATGGAAATGTGACAGATCAGTGTTGGCGGACCCTGAATTTTGTGAGTGGGCAGAACAGGAGTTAAAAATGTTCATTAATATAAATGATAATAATGAGGTAACCCCATCTATTTTATGGGAAACTACTAAGGCATACTTAAGAGGGATCATTATCTCCTACACATCTACTAAGAGAAAAAAATATATTAATGAACAAAGACAATTAGAAGTAAGATTACTAGAAGCAGAAAAAGAACATAAAAAACAGCCGACTCAAGCAAACTGGGATAGAGTTGTGACAGCTAGGATGGCTCTCAACACTCTTTTATCCCAGAAGGCTGAAAAAGCTTTGCTTCTGCAGAAACACAAATTATATGAACAGGGAAATAGATCTGGGCGGTACCTGGCAGCATTAATTAATAATCGGTCAAAACATAAATCTATCACTAAGATAAAAGGTAAAACAGGTAACTATTGTTTTATGCCAAATGATATTTGTTCTGTTTTCAGCGACTTTTATAGAAATCTGTATATGTCTGAGCTCCCACAGTCTTCTGACACTGAGATAAGAATGAATACTTTCTTGGAAAGTCTCCCCCTTCCTCAATTAACAAATGAGGAAAGAAATGTTCTGGGTATAGAGATAAATGTCAGTGAAATTATGAATACGATTGACTCATTATCAAGTGGGAAGGCAAGTGGTCCAGATGGCCTCCCAGTCGAGGTATATAAAACGTTTAGGAGTACACTTGCCCCCCTATTGAATAATATGTTTAAACACTCTCTCATGGCTAAGAGGCTTCCCAGTTCTCTGCAGTTAGCTACAATCACTGTCATTCCAAAAGAAAATAAGGATCCAGAAGATCCAGCTTCATATAGACCTATTTCAAACCAAAACACTGACTCCAAAATATTGGCAAAACTCTTAGCTCATAGACTCAACACCCTCATTCCAAGGTTAGTTTCTCCTGATCAGACAGGATTCATCCCTGGGAGACAGGCTTATTCTAACGTCAGAAGACTGTTGGGAGTTATGCAGTACATTAAAAATAAGAACAAAGATGCATATATAGTAAGCTTAGATGCAGAAAAAGCTTTTGATAGAATTGAATGGATGTATCTTTTTAAAGTTCTCTACAAGTGTTCTTTTCCTGAAACATTTATACACTTGGTTAAATTACTTTATACAGACCCAAAATCAGTGATCTCAGTAAACGGGTCACTCTCACCAATCTTCTCAATAAATAGAGGTACGAGACAAGGGTGCCCTCTGTCACCACTGCTGTTTGCTCTGGTTATGGAGCCCCTGGCTGAAGCCATCAGACTGAATGAAAAAATAACTGGTATAAAAACTAATAAGAGCATGCATAAAATTGTCTTGTACGCGGATGATGTTTTGTTGTTTTTAACGAACCCAAGCACTTCTTTGCCAGAACTTTTAGAGGTTATTAATGAGTTCAGTTGTTTTTCTGGGTATAAGATAAATTTTGGAAAGTCAGTGGCCCTTCCAATGGGCAGATTAAGAGAGTACAAGCAAGATACCCCATTTCAGATTGATGGATCAGGTATTAGATACTTAGGTATTTTTATCCCATATGACTTACAGCAATTAATTAAATATAATTTAATACCTGTTATAGCCAAACTCAAAAGCGATTTACAAAGATGGTCTGTGCTTCGTCTCTCGATGATTGGAAGGATAGCATTAATTAAAATGAATATTTTACCAAGGATATTATATCCCATTCAAATGCTGCCAATCGACATCCCAATTAAATACTTTAGAAATATGCATAAATATTTATGTAAATTTATATGGGATAATAAGAGACCAAGATTTAAATTAGTTAAACTGCAGCTTCCCATTTCTAAAGGAGGCCTCTCTGTACCCAATTTTAGGTTCTACCACTGGGCATCTCAAATGAGACATATGTCACAGTGGATAAAAGAAGATCCTAAAAATATATTTACAGATTTAGAAATGATAGGGTGTGAATCATTACTACCATCTGATTTACCATTTATAGAGAAAACTACCTTGCAATCTTTAATACAAGATAATTTTGTGGTTAAAAACATTTTAAGCACTTGGTATAAAATATGTAAATACTATGGGACGGAGGGATCCTTATCTTTTTTTGCACCCGTGGTCAATAACCCTCACTTCCCCCCCTCTTGCTCAGATATTGGATTCAGGAGATGGCGGGAAGTAGGGATTATTAACATGAAGGATCTGTTTGATGGACATGCGATGAAATCATTCTCTCAGATGAGAACAGACTATGGACTAGAACAAACTCAATTTTGTAGATACCTGCAACTGAGGAGTTATGTTCATTCCCACTATAAAAAGAAGGCTGAGATAAGTTTTTCTGAAAAATTGCTGGTTAAATCTGTGTCAGTACATAAAAAGATATTAAGTTATCTATATGGGGAACTTGTTAAATGTGAGAAAATTGATACTGACGTCAGTAGATGTTCCTGGCAAGTGGATTTTGGGACCACAATAAGTAAGGATGATTGGGGAAAAATCTTATTAAATGCAAAAAAGATAACTTGCTCAAGTACATCGCATGAAACTCAATTTAAGATCATTCATAAACTGCATGTTACCCGGTTTATCAGATCCAAGTATGATCCTGATTGTACTATAGTATGTCCTAAATGTAATACTGGCAAAGCTACATATTTTCATGTCTTCTGGGAATGCCCAAATATTGTTGAATTTTGGTATAGTGTCAAAAGGAAAATTGATGGCATGTTGGGATGTAGGTCAACATTAAATCCAGGTATTTGCATCTTAGGACTAGATGAGGGAGATATACATGCTTCTAAGTATAAATATATATTGAGAATCTGTTGGTACGCAGCTAGATTATGTATTCTTCAAAAATGGATTGGTGACGCATCTCCAGATGTTTCTCACTGGTTTGAAAAATTCTTGAATAATTCCACTCGAAAGGTTATCATACATAAATAAGAATAAAATGGTCCAATTCCTGGTCACGTGGCAGCCAGTTTTGATTAGTATAGAAGACGAACTCCAAATTGGGCTTCAGAAGTACATGAATTTATCAATAGGGAACTCTAACTATTCATAATTTATGTACCCATGTATGTTGGTATTTATGTCTGTTATTGTCGTCTTATGTGAACCATGCACCCCTAAGATGTTAACTTCTTATGGCTTAGAAGTAATACCCATTTGAACAGCCTTGTGCCAATGTATTTGTATCTCATATTATTTTACTTGGTCAGATGGTCCAGTGGATTCTCTGCTTGCTGTATAGCTGGGGAAGTGTTAGATGTGTCTCAGCTCTCAGGAAACATTACCACATATAGTCATTTCAAGGGGTCTAGGACCCCAGTGTTTTAGAGATGCATGGCCTCCTTTGGACGGCGACATCATGTGAGATTTATTTGGAAGAATTGTGATTGTTACTACCATTATGATATGTCTTACAATTCTGCTCCCGTGTGTGTGTGTGTGTGTGTGTGTGTGTATGTGTGTGTTCGTACGTAGGCTCTTGTGGACATCTTAATACTTGTAGAGATTGAATCCATAGTGCCCTCTGTACGTGTCTGTTTCTGTCGGTTTCCCTCACTTTAGGGGTGGGTGGGAGGGTTGAGGGTGAGTTATGATATTAAATACACTTATATATGAATTTCAGCATAAATGGTGTACATATGTATATGTATATGTATATATATATATACGGTATATATAGATACTTTTTTGTTCTTGTTTACCGTTGTTTTGGAATTGTTGAAATGTACACTTAATATGGAATACCAATAATAAAAATATTGAATGAGAGACATGCTATACTATGACGTTTTGCCACATAACGTACTGTGAGTTTTTTAACACTTATTTTCTACATAATATACTATGACTATTTGAACACTTTATTGACATGCTATCATAGTATACTCTGAAGTTTTGCGACATAACATACTATGATTTTTTTCAGACTTTTTTTTTCTACATAATATACTGTGACTGTTTGAACACTTTATTGAAATGCTATGCGATACTATGATGTTTTGTGACATAACATACTATGAGTTTTTGAACACTTTTTTTCTACATACTATACTATGACTGTTTGAACACTTTTTTTCAAAATGCTATACTATGACTTTTTGAACACTGTTTTTTCTACATAATATACTATGACTATTTCAACACTTTAATGACATGCTATACGATGACGTTTTGCGACACAACATACTATGACTATTTCAACACTTTATTTCGACATACTACACTATGACTATTTGAACACTTTTTTCAACATAATATACTATGACTATTTTTAACACTTTTTTTCAACATAATATACTATGACTATTTTTAACGCTTTTTTTCAACATAATATACTATGACTATTTGAACACGTTATTGACATGCCACACTATGACGCTTTGCGACATAACATACTATGACTTTTTGAACACTTTTTTTCGACATGATATACTACCAGCTCAGTGGCCTGGTGGTAGAGTGTCTGCCCTGAGACCGGGAGGTCATGGGTTCAATCCCCAGCCGGGTCATACCAAAGACTGTAAAAATGGGACCCATTGCCTCCCTGCTTGGCACTCAGCATCAAAGGTTGGAATTGGGGGGTTATATCACTATGTGATTCCCGAGCGCGGCACCGCTGCTGCTCACCGCTCCCTCAGGGGATGGGTCAAATGCAGAGAACAAATTTCACACACTCAGATGTGTGACAATCAGTGGAACTTTACCTTTACCATTACTATTTGTAGACTTTGTTGACATGCTATACTATTACATTTTGTGACATAACGTACTATTAGTTTGTTAAGACTTTATTTCGACATCATATACAAGTACTTTTTTTAACACTTTTTCGACATAGTATACTATGACTGTTTGAACACTTTATTGATCACTTTATGTTATCATGCTATACTATGACGTTTTGCGACATAACACACTGCGTTTTTAAACGCTTTTTTCGACATACTATACAATAACTATTTGAACACTTTACTGACATGCTATCATGCTATGCTATGACGCGTTGCGACATAACATACTATAACTTTTTGAACACTTTTTTTCTACATAATATACTATGACTATTCGAACACTTTATTGACATGCTATACTATGACTTTTTGCAACATAACATACTATGAGTTTTTTTACACTTTTTTTTCTACATAATATACTATGACTATTTGAACACTTTATTGACATGCTATCATGCTATGCTAAGACGCTTTGTGTCATAACCTACTGTGACTTTTTGAACACTTTTTTTTCCACATAATATACTATGACTATGTGAACACTTTATTGACACGCTATCATGCTATGCTATGACGCTTTGTGACATAACCTTATTATACTATGACTGTTTGAACACCTTTTTTTTCGACATAATATGCTATGACTTTTTGAACACTTTTTTTCTACATAATATACTATGACTATTTGAACATTTTATTGACATGCTATATTATGACTTTTTGCGACATAACATACTATTAGTTTTTTCAGACTTATTTTTCAACATTATATAGTGTGACCTTTTTAACATTTTTTTCAACATACTACACTATGACTTTTTTAACAATTTTTCGACATAGTATACTATGACTGTTTGAACAGTTTATTGACATGCTATACAATGACGTTTCGCAAAATAACATACTATGCGTTTTTAAAGACTTTTTTCCACATACTATACAATGACTATTTGAACACTTTATTGACATGCTATATTATCACGTTTTGCGACATAACATACTATGAGTTTTTTAACACTTTTTTCAACATAATATACCATGACTTTTTTAACACTTTTTCGACATACCGCACTATGACTATTTGAACACTTTATTGACATGCTATATTGTCACAATTTTCGACATAACATACTATGAGTTTTTTAACACTTTTTTTGGACCTAATATATTATGACTGAACACTTTTTCGACATACTGCACTATGACTATTTGAGCACTTTATTGACATACGATATTATGACGTTTTGCGACATAACATACTATTAGTTTTTTAAGACTTTTTTTCCCGACATAATATACTATGACTATTTTAACACTTTTTCGACTTAGTGTACTATGACTGTTTGAACACCTTTTTTTCGGCATAATATACTGTGACTTTTTGAACACTTTGTTTTCTACATAATATACTATGACTGTTTGAACACTTTATTGACATGCTATAGTATTACGTTTTTTGACATGACGTACTATGACTTTTTTAACACTTTTTCGACATAGTATACTATGACTGCTTGAAAACTTTTTTTTCGACATACTACACTATAACTATTTGAACAATTTATTGACATGCTATATTATGACGTTTTGCGATATAACATACTGTTAGTTTTTTAAGACTTTTCTTCGACATAATATAGTATGACCTTTTAAACACTTTTTCGACATAGTATACTATGACTGTTTGAACACTTTATTGACATGCTATACTATGACGTTTTGCGACATAACATAGTATTAATTTTTAAGTCTTTTTTTGACTTAATATACTATAACTTTTTAACACTTTTTCGACATAGTATACTATGACTGTTTGAATACTTTTTTCCCACATACTACACTATGACTATTTGAACACTTCATTGACATGCTATCATGCTATACTATGACGTTTTGCGACATAACATACTATAGTTTTTTAAGACTTTTTTTCGACATAATGTACTATGACTATTTTAACACTTTTTCGACTTATTATACTATGACTGTTTGAACACCTTTTTTTTCGACATAATATACTATGACTTTTTTAACACTTTGTTTTCTACATAATATACTATGAATATTTGAACACTTTATTGACATGCTATATTATTACGTTTTGCGACATGACATATTATTAGTTTTTTAAGACTTTTTTTCGACATAATATACTATGACTTTTTAACACTTTTTCGACATAGTATACTATGACCGTTTGAATACTTTTTTCCCACATACTACACTATGACTATTTGAACACTTTATTGACATGCCATATTATGACGTTTTGCGACATAACATACTATGAGTTTTTTTTACACTTTTTTTCTACATAATATACTATGACTATTTGAACACTTTATTGACATGCTATATTATTACTGTTTTGCGACATAGGATACTATTAGTTTTTTAAGACTTTTTTTCAACATGATATACTATGACTTTTTTAACAATTTTTCGACATAGTATACTATAACTGTTTGAACACTTTATTGACATGCTATACTATGATATTTTGCGACATAACACACTATGCGTTTTTAAACACTTTATTCGACATACCATACAATGACTATTTGAAAACTTTACTGACATGCTATACTAGCACGTTTTGCGACATAACATACGATTAGTTTTTTAACACTTTTTTTCTGCATAATATACTTTGACTATTTGAACACTTTATTGACATGCTATACTATCACACTTTGCGACATAACGTACCATATTTTTTAACACTTTTTTTCGACATAGTACACTATGACTATTTTAACACTGTATTTACATGCTATATTATGACTTTTTGCGACATAACATACTATTAGTTTTTTAAGACTTTTTTTCGACATAATATACTATGACTTTTTTAACAATTTTTCGACATAGTATACTCCGAGAACCGTCACCTTATCGTGGTCGAGGAGTTTGAGTGCCCTAATGACCCTTGGAGCTATGCTGTCGGGGGCATTGTGCCCCTGGTAGGGTTTCCCAAGGTAGATTGGTTCTGGGTGAAGGGTCAGAGAAAGTACGGTTCACTGGAGCCAGGCCTGGGGTTGGGGCCCGTGGGCGAGCGCCTAGTGGCCGGGCTTTCACCCATGGGGCCCGGCCAGGCCCAGCCCGATCCGGCTACATCGGCTCGTCCCCCTACAGGCCCACCACCCGCGGAGGGATTCGGAAGGGTTCGGTGCAGTGTGGATTGGGCAGCAGACCAAGACGGGGGCCTTGGCGGTCCTCGGCTACACAAGTTGGCTCTTGGGACATGGAATGTCACCTCTCTGGCGGGGAAGGAGCTGGAGCTGGTGGAAGAGGTTGAGCGCTACCGGCTAGATATAGTCGGCCTCACCTCGACACACACCAAGTCCTTGAGAGGGGGTGGACCTTCTCCTTCGCTGGAGTTGCTCCGGGTGAGGGGCGAAGGGCCGGGGTGGGCTTTCTGATAGCCCCCAGACTCTCTGCCTGTACGTTGGGGTTTACCCCAGTAGACGAAAGGGTTGCTTCCCTGCGCCTTCGGGTAGTGGGACGGGTCCTGGCTGTTGTCTGCGCTTATGCGCCGAACAACAGCTCAGAGTACCCGCCCTTTTTGGAGTCCCTGGGACAGGTGCTGGACGGTGCTCCAACCGGGGACTCCATTGTTCTGCAGGGGGACTTCAACGCTCACGTGGGCAATGACAGCGGGACCTGGAGGGGCGTGATTGGGAGGAACGGCCTGCCCGATCTGAACCCGAGTGGTGTTCAGTTATTGGACTTCTGTGCGGGTCGCAGTTTGGCCATAACTAACACCATGTTCAAACATAAGGATGTCCATCGGTGCACGTGGCACCAGGACAGCCTAGGTCGCAGGTCAATGATTGACTTTGTAGTCGTATCATTTGACCTGCGACCATATGTTTTGGACACTCGGGTGAAGAGAGGAGCAGAACTGTCAACTGATTACCACCTGGTGGTGAGTTGGATCAGATGGTGGGGGAAGACGCCGCGCAGACCGGGCAGGCCCAAACGAACAGTGAGGGTCTGCTGGGAACGCCTGGCGGAAGAAACTGTCCAGATGATCTTCAATTCCCACCTCCGGGAGAGCTTCAACCGCATCCCGAGGGCAGAGGGGGACACTGAGTCCGAATGGGCCTTGTTCCGCTCTGCCATTGTCGAGGCGGCGGCTGCAAGCTGTGGCCGCAAGGCTGCTGGTGCCAGTCGTGGCGGTAATCAGGCCGTCAGGCTGAAGAAGGAGGCCTACAGGGCATAGTTGGCCTGTGGGTCTCCAGAAGCAGTTGGCAGGTACCGGCAGGCCAAGCGGAGCGCAGCGGCGGCAGTTGCGGAGGCAAAAACTCGGGCGTGGGAGGAGTTCGGTGAGGCCATGGAGGAAGACTATCGATCGGCTCCAAAGAGGTTCTGGCAAACCGTCCGGCGCCTCAGAGGGGGAAGGCGGCAACTAGCTCACACTGTTTACAGTGGAGACGGGGAGCTGCTGACGTCAACTGGGGACATTGTCGGGCGGTGGAAGGAATACTTTGAGGAGCTCCTCAATCCCGCCAGCACGTATTCCAGTGAGGAAACAGAGATGGGGGTATCGGGGGCGGGTCGTCCAATTTCTGGGGCAGAAGTTGCCGAGGTAGTGAAACAACTCCGAGGCAGCGGAGCCCCGGCGGTGGATGAGATTTGGCTTGGATATCTCAAGGCTCTGGATGTTGTAGGGCTGTCCTGGTTGACACGCCTCTGCAACATTGCGTGGACATCGGGGGCAGTGCCTCTGGAGTGGCAGACCGGGGTGGTGGTTCCCATCTTCAAGAAGGGGGACCAGAGGGTGTGTTCCAACTACAGGGGGATCACACTCCTCAGCCTACCTGGTAAGGTCTACTCCAGGGTGCTGGAGAAGAGGGTCCGGTCGATAGTTGAACCTCAGATTGAGGAGGAGCAATGTGGTTTTCGTCCCGGACGCGGAACCGTGGACCAGCTCTTTACACTCGCCAGGGTGCTGGAGGGGGCATGGGAGTTTGCTCAACCGGTCCACATGTGTTTTGTGGATTTGGAGAGGGCTTACGACCGTGTCCCCAGGGGTATCCTGTGGGGGGTGCTCGGGGAGTATGGGGTTGGTGGCCCCTTGTTAGGGGCCATCCAGTCCCTGTACCGAAGGAGCACGCGTGGCTGGCAATAAGTCGGACCAGTTCCCGGTGAGGGTTGGACTCCGCCAGGGCTGCCCTTTTATGGACAGAATTTCTAGGCGCAGCCGAGTGGTGGAGGGTGTCAGGTTCGGTGACGGGAGGGTCTCATCCCTGCTTTTTGCGGATGATGTGGTCCTCCTAGCTCCATCGAACAGTGACCTCCAGCTCTTGCTGGGACGGTTCGCAGCCAAGTGTGAAGCGGCTGGGATGAGAATCAGCACCTCCAAGTCTGAGGCCATGGTCCTCAGCCGGAAAAGGGTGGATTGCCCTCTCCGGGTCGGGGGGGGAGGTCCTTCCTCAGGTGGAGGAGTTTAAGTATCTCGGGGTCTTGTTCACGAGTGAGGGTAGGATGGAGCGGGAGATTGACAGGCGGATTGGGGCGGCGTAAGCAGTGATGCAGGTGCTTAACCGGTCCGTTGTGGTGAAGAGGGAGCTTAGCCAAAAAGCGAAGCTCTCGATTTACCGGTCGATCTACGTTCCAATCCTCACTTATGGTCACGAGCTCTGGGTAGTGACCGAAAGAATGAGATTGCAAGTGCAAGTGGCCGAAATGAGTTTCCTCCGCAGGGTGGCTGGGCTCAGCCTTAGAGATAGGGTGAGGAGCTCGGACGTCCGGGAGGGACTCGGAGTAAAGTCGCTGCTCCTCCACATCGAGAGGAGCCAGTTGAGGTGGTTCGGGCATCTAGTAAGGATGCCACCCGGACGCCTCCCTTGGGAGGTGTTTCGGGCATGTCCAACCGGGAGGAGACCTCGGGGCCGCCCCAGGACACGCTGGAGGGATTACATTGCCCGGCTGGCCTGGGAACGCCTTGGGGTTCCCTCGGAAGAGCTGACGGAAGTGGCTGGGGAGAGGGCTGTCTGGGCTTCTTTGCTGAGGCTGCTGCCCCCGCGACCCGGACCCGGATAAGCGGAGGTCAACGACGACGACGACGACGACGACAAGTATACTATGACTGTTTGAACACTTTATTGACATGCTATACTATCACGTTTTGCGACATAATATACTATGAGTTTTTTAAGACTATTTTTCGACATAATATACTATGACTTTTTTAACACTTTTTTGACATAGTATACTATGACTATTTGAACACTTTACTGACATGCTATCATGCTATTCTATGACACTTTGCGATATAACACACTTTAACTTTTTGAACACTTGTTTTCTACATACTATACTATGACTATTTCAACACTTTATTGACATGCTATAGTATGACGTTTTGCAATATAACATACTATGAGTTTTTTAACACTTTTTTTTCAATATACTACACTGTGACTATTTGAAGACTTTATTGACATGCTATATTGTGACGTTTTGCGACATAACATACTATGAGTTTTTTAACACTTTTTTCGGCATACTACACTATGACTATTTGAACACTTTATTGACATGCTATAGTATGACGTTTTGCAATATAACATACTATGAGTTTTTTAACACTTTTTTTTCGATATACTACACTGTGACTATTTGAACACTTTATTGACATGCTATATTGTGACGTTTTGCGACATAACATACTATGAGTTTTTTAACACTTTTGTTCCACATAATATACTATGACTATTTGAACACTTTACTGACATGCTATCATGCTATACTATGACACTTTGTGACATAACGTACTATGAGTTTTTTTAACACTTTTTTTCTACATAATATACTATGACTATTTGAACACTTTCTTGACATGCTATCATGCTATACTATGACGTTTTGCGACATAACACACTATGAGTTTTTTTAACACTTTGTTTCTCTACATAATATACTATGACTATTTGAACACTTCATTGACATGCTATCATGCTATACAATGATGCCTTGCGACATAACATATTATGAGTTTTTTAACAATTTTTTTTTCCACATAATGTACTATGACTATTTGAACACTTTATTGACATGCTATATTATGACGTTTTGCGACATAACAGACTTTGCGTTTTTAAATACTTTTTTAGACATACAATGAGTATTTGAACACTTTACTGACATGCTATACTATTGCGTTTTGCGACATAACATACTTTGAGTTTTTTAACCTGTTTTTTCGACGTTTTCTGCTGCCCCCGCGACCCGGACCCGGATAAGCGGAGGTCAACGACGACGACGACGACGACGACGACAAGTATACTATGACTATTTGAACACTTTACTGACATGCTATATTATGACGTTTTTCGACGTAACATACTGTTTTTTTAACACTGTTTTTTCTACATAATATACTATGACTATTGGAACACTTTTTTGACATGCTATCATGTTATGCTATGACGCTTTGCAACATAACGTACTATGACTTTCTGAACACTTTGTTTTCTACATAATATACTATTACTATTTGAACACTTTACTGACTTGCTATATTATGACGTTTTGCTACATAACATATGATGAGTTTTTTAACACTTTTTTTTCTACATAATATACTATGGCTATTTGAACACTTTATTCACATGTTATCATGTTATCCTATGACGTTTGACATTGACATGCTATACTATGACATTCTGCGACATAACATACGTTAAGTGTTACGTTTTTTAACACTTTTTTGATATACTATATTATTTGAAAACTTTTTTCGACATACTTTATCATGACTTTAACACTTGAGTTTTTTAACACTTTTTCCTACATAGTATAGTATGACTATTTTAACACTTTATTGACATGCCTTACTGTCACGTTTTTAACACTTTTTTTTGACATACTATGGTATGACTTCTTTTTTCTGACATAATATGACTTTTTGAACACTTTATTGAAATGCTAAACTATGACATTTTACGACATAACATACTGAGTTTTTTTAACACGTTTTTTCGACATGCTCTAATATGACCTTTTTAAACCCTTTTTTTTCGACATACTATACAATGACTTTTTTCACACTTTTTTTCGACGTGCTATACTATGACTATTTGAACACTTTTTTTACATACTATACTATGACGTTTTGCAACATAACATACTATGAGTTTTTTAACACTTTTTTGACATACTATACAATGACTTTTTTAACACTTTTTTTCGACGTGCTATACTATGAGTGTTTGAACACTTTTTCTACATACTATACTGTCGTGTTTTGCGACATAATATACTATGATTTTTTTAACACTTTTCTGACATACCATACCATGACATTTTGCGACATATTATATTATGATGTTTTTAACACTTTTTCAACATACTGTAATAAGACTTTTTAAGCAAATTTTTTTGACATTCCATAATATGACACTTTTATTCATACTATCCTCTTACTGTTTGACCACTTTTTTCGATATACTATACTATTCGTTTTTGAACAGTTTTTAGACATATTATACTATGGGTTTTTTGGGCACTTTTTTCAACATGTTATACTATTAAGTTTTTAACACTTATTAGACATACTATACTATGACTTTTATTGAACTGTTATTTCACCATTCTTTTGTATGACTTTTTTTCATCATACTGTGTTGTGACTTTTTGAACACTTTTTTCTGACATGCTATACTATGACTTTTTTCATCATACTATACTATGTTTTTAACACTTTTTTTGACACAATATACTATGAATTTTTGAACACTTTTTTCACATTATACCATGACGTTTTTAACACTTTTTTTTACCATACAATGACATTTTTAACACTTTTCTTGACATACTGTACTATGACTTTCTTTGCAGCCAACTACAAAAAACACAACAAACTTGCTAACTCGGCTTCCTCTCCGGAGCCTTTGTGCTCTGCTGTGTCGCAGGTTAACTTCTATCACTGCCTGGAAGGTGTGACGTGTGGTTGTGCTGCTGCCATGGTCCCGTCAGATGCCCCCTGCTGCTGCTGTTATCATTAGTCATACTTCTACTGTTATTATATGATTATTGTCACATATGTATACTATCAGATATTAATATATACTTTCAACATATTGTACCACAGTAGCCAGAATCATAATTATAATATTATTACTTTCATTAATGTTGTTGTAAGCTATTAAAATTGTCTGTCCTGCATCTCTCTCTCTCTTTCTGTCTCATTGTGTCATACGGATACTGCTAATTTATTATGTTGATCTGTTCTGTATGACATTCTAAACAGAAGCATAAAGTATTATAAAATGGAAATACTCAAGTACTAGTACCAACTAACAGTGTTGACAAATCAGTTCTCAGAATAACACAATCAGTAGTGACACTCACAAAAGATGACACTTCTAGCCTGCACTGTTGAAAAATCTGCATTTATTAATGATTTACAAAAAGGCTAAACATGAAACCATTTAAATGATTCAGTTCATTTTGAAACCTAAAAAGGAGTTGTTGTTTTACAATCAATCAAATTAATCCCACACAACTCTGCAAAAAATGACTATTAGATTTAAAAGTAAATAAAATTAGAGTTACGTCAGATTGGGGTGAAACATTTAAAAATTGCGAGAAGCAGCAGGGAGACAGTCCAGTTTTAGCGTTAGAGAGTTGGATTTTTCTGTCACCAAAATGCTGTTAAATCACATTAGTTTTGCAATTTTTAGTAGCTTGGCAGGTTTCTACAGTAGTAAAAGAGTGAGACAGTTGTGGACCCAAATATTTACAGTAATGTTGTGCACTTAACGATCTTTCTCTGGACTGTGCGATCCTCCTCTGGAGAATCTTTCAGAGTTTTTCTAAAACATCACGAAAAAAAGAAAAAAAAATCCCAAGCTTTCTTGCTACGGAATGAAATAACATTGTTTCCACTTACTGAGAATTTAATTTAAAAAAATAAACAAACAAACAAACAAAAAAAGGATTGGTCCGGAGCTCACCCGTGGGCATTTCTGCTGGCAATTAAAAGTGTGAAAACAACATGATGCAGGAAAAGAGCATTAAAATAACACCGTAAAACGATACATATTTCAGTGAACTATAAATAATAAATAAAAGTAAAAAATTAAAATGAGAATAAACCTTTCTCCATCCCATCGCCCCAGGAGCCATTTTATAAACAAAAATACATCCCCCTTTGTCGTGTGATTCCCAAATTCTCACTAGATACAATTAATACTTTTGTACAGTGCTTTCATTATATCTTTGACAGACCTTAACGAGGGGAAGAAATTTTTAAGCCATAAATGTCTCTCCAATTGCAATGATAAAGCTACGTCAAAAAAGTGAATGGTCCAGTTATTCAATGATTTAAATAAAAAATAAAGGGGGAAAACAACACATACAGGAGGAGACGGTCAGTGGTGGGGAAGCGAGCGCAAGCTCTCTGGACCCGCTTTTGTCCCAGGAGCACGTTAACTATACCGTCGTGATGTTGTTGTTAAGGTGGAGCTGGGAGGTGAAAGGCTCAGGGTCTACTACTTGGTGTTGAGCTTGTTCTCCAGCTCCATGAGTTTGTGTGAAGCCTTGACCTTGTTGAAAACCTCCTTCCCCTGAGAGAAGAGACGCTGATGCTCCTTGAAGGTCAGACTCTCCGGAGCGCCGCTGGGGATCGAGTTCTCCTGCTCCTGACTGCAACACACACAAAAAGCAATGTTTGGAATGACACAACACACAATTTACTCAAGTAATGTACATATGTCAATGCTGATTTTCACTTCCACTTATTCTTTTTCAAACATACAAAGAGCGTATTCAGTGATGCTATAAATGAAACGCTTTCTGCTTTTAAGCCTCCGAGAACCACTCAAGTTTCTCTGACAGTTTACATCCATGTTGGTGAAAACGTGAAGCTTCACACACATTTTCACTTCCACTTATTCTTTTTCAAACATACAAAGAGCGTATTCAGTGATGCTATAAATGAAATGCTTTCTGCTTTTAAGCCTCCGAGAACCACTCAAGTTTCTCTGACAGTTTACATCCATGTTGGTGAAAAAGTGAAGCTTCACACAAATGTCAGCACTTCATCATTTTATGCTGTTGGACATTTGTGTGAAATTTTGTCTTGATTATGAATTCTTGAGTTAAGGCTAAAAACAGTTGTTTTTTTTTAACGTGCTCTTGACCTTTGACCTTCGTTCAAACAAATTCTAATCAGATCATTGTTGAGTCCACGTGGACGTTGCTGCCAAATTTGAGGCAACTCTCTCAAGGCCCTCTGGAGATACCGCGTTCATAAGAATGAGATAAATGCAAGATCACAGCAACCATCAAATTCTGATCAGTTAATTGTTGAGTTCAAGTGGATGTTTGTGCCAAATAAAAGAAATTTCCTTAAGATGTCCTTGTGATATTGCGTTTTCAGGTGGAAACGGACAGACGGACAGACTTAGCCATGGTAGCACAGATGCATAATAAACCAGCAGCTTAACATTTAATACAACACAAAAGTTCCTTCAGATTCCCGTCACCATCACGCGTAAGAGGAGTCTTTGGTTTGTTTCGCAAAATCCTGCTGTAAATGTTTTTGCTGCTGTGAGCATCCAAAGCAAGAGAAGTTTAAGACTCCTCTTATTGATAATGTTCAACTGTTAAAGATGTTGATCATCTTGTGTCATAATAAATTAGTCCTTCACATAAGACAGAAACAGAAAGAACAGAAAGAAAAAAAAAAGTCTCCGTCCATTTGTCCCGCGGGTCGTTGTAGACTTCTCCTGATCCTACAACTCCTGCTGAGTTTCCAGTGTACGTGTTAAATCCTGTGCCGGGTTCAGGAGTCACACAGCAGACAGACAGAGCAGTGAGACAAGAGTCAGCATCGTTCATATTTCAATTTCTGTTATCTGAAAACATCTGAGACAGAAGCTGCTGTCAAGGTCTCTGGCTCCCCTCTGCTATCACTCCCATCATTATGGACATCTGTGGTTTTTAATCACAGAATCCTTATGAAAATGACAAATTATTTTCCCATAACAGTATCTATTACTGACCAGAGACCCTGGTCGCCAGCAGCCAGCAGCTTCTCAGTCAACATCACTTCATTTCCCACAGACCAGCCTGAGCAGAGGGAAGGAAGAGAGCGAAGGCTCTGGAAGCATTAGGGCAAAAACAATGAGTTCTCATTAAAGTAGAGCAGCGAGCCGAGAAAAGACAAAGAGCGTTAAAAAGCCGTTAAAGGGCCATTCCAAAGCAGCAAAAATGGTCTGTGGAAGTGTCGCTGGGATCTGAGGCCGAGGTCACCATCAAGCATCTGCTTTATTTCTGACACTTTTACCTTTTGTCATTTAGATCCAATGCTGAACTTAAAAAACAATGATCACAGTTACAGCAGGATTTATAAAATATATGGAATATCCAGATAGTTTCAATCCAAAGCAAGCCATGACCCAAAGAAAAAAGCCCCTGTACTGATGTAAAAATAAATGAATAAATGCTATCCTGGGCTAGATTAAAACTGGTGCATCTAACATGAGGAAGGTGACCGCGACCTTTGACCTCCAAAGGAGATGTTAATCAGTCGGCTCATGTGTCCCTGTGTCTTTTTCAAGCAGTAGGAAAGACAAACCATCAGTTCCCTCCTGCTGATTCAAGAATATTCTATGTTCTAATCTCCTATTGTCAACAAATCCCATGAAAAGACCCAAACCTACAGTGAACTGATCCTGTGACCAATAATAAAAGTGTGCAACAAGAGAACTGGACTCTGTGTTCAAAGACGGGGCTCTATTAAGTCCTTTGAAAGTTTCTCACTGAATGCATTTGCAAAAATAACCAGATTAAGGCTTCTGTGTTTTTGGGTCATAACGTTGGCGATTAAACCGTTGCAGAAAAATTTCCAATGTCGGAATAAAATCACGGGAGCACTCCCATGATCTTGATTGTTTGGTGTTAACATGGTCAGGAAACCCAGTCTGAACTGTCTGAAGTCTGTCTTTTTTGTCTTGATGTTACAGCCAAATCTAACAGGTTTAATATTACCACAATTTTTTGACTTGGCTCATGCAAATGGTGAGATTCAGTGACATGAACATTGTCAACAACAGCTGTTTTTCTATATCACTGGTTTCCAACTGGTCCAGATTTCTCATAGTTTCTATAGTCATTAGTTCAAGGTCCACACAGTTTAACACATTCAGCATCATACATGTGTTTGGCCATGTCATCAAGCTAGTTTGCTCTCTGTCAAGCAGCTGTCCATTAGTCACTCACTCTACAGCAGGAAATGGCACTTCAAAATAAAAGCTATGTACTTAAAATTCATTATACCTCAGAATAAAATGTGTTTTTCTTATAAACTAGACCAGCAAGCCACCAGCTGGGAACCACTGTTGTAGTGTATGGTAGGCATAAAGCAGCTCCATAGAGTCCTCCTCTAGCTGAACAGGTTGTGAACACCAGAGATTTCTTTTTGGCTCCCCAATAATTTTTACTGACTGGACTCTTTTTGAACTTTTCAAATAATATAAGACTAAATCAATCAATTTTTAATCCAAGAAATTAATTTGGGTCTTTGTAAGATTCAGTTGCTCCTTCTGCTATTATTGTATGTGAAATAAAGTTTGTTAAAGTTGAATGTTTGGGACAGTGTGAGTGACCTGATCCTGTAATAATGAGTGTGGGGACTTTACCAACACATCCCCCCTAGAATACTGAACGTCTGTTAATCCGCATCTGAAAGCCCCCCAAAAAACAACTACTGACTCTTGTTTGAGTAACAACTGCTGACAGCTATGGTGCCCAGCTGTTTAAGAAAATTGTGAGCCATTTTTAAAGATATACATCTTGACTTCGAACAAATGGGACACAGATAATATCTGGAAGTCTGATGGTACTGAGGGATGCACTGCCCAGTTCTTGGTTTTGTTTTTTTCATGGGATTACCTGACATCCTTCCACTTGCTGACGCATCTTACCGGTGAGCAGGAACAAATCAGTTGTGCTTAAACTGAGAGAATAAAGCCCTGCAGACCCTTCATGGCACAATATCTCACACCGCAGGTTGAGAGGAATCACTGGATCCGATCAGTATCGTGGAGTTCTTCACTCTTGTTGTGCTAATTACTGAAGACAGTGGTTAAATCCTTCCAGCTAGAGTCTAGACAATCTGATCGAATACAAAAGAAAAAGAGCTAGAGCTCGCAAAATAATTAAAATTGCTAAAAGGAAGGAATTGGAGAGACTTTTGTTCTACTATTGGAAGAGAAAGAGATGTCAGTCATGTATGGTATATCCTCAGAAAGATGAGTGGAAGAAGGGCTGCCAATAAAATATCAGTTCTTGCTAATCAAGATTGCCTAGCAATAACAGATGTGGAAAAGGCCAATGTTTTAGGGAGGATATTTGCACATGTTCATAGTGGCAATCATCTTACAGACATACATAAACGAAGGAAGGAGGAAGTTTCAAAAGATAATGGAAATGTGTACACCAAAAAGGCAGACTGTAGCTCAGCCACTGATATGGTTTTCTCCTTGAGGGAAATGAGAAGGGCTTTAAAAGGCAGCAAGAATTCTGCTCCAGGACCAGACCAGTTGAGTTATGTCATGTTCAGACAATTACCAGAGGAAGCACTAGAAATCGTACTAAAACTTTTCAATAAGATTTGGTCAGAAGGAAAACTACCTGATGAGTGGAAGTTGGCATTAGTTTTGCCGTTTGTTAAACCAGGGAAAGATGCAGCTAATGCTGAAAATTACAGGCCTTTTCGCCCTCACTTCACATTTATGTAAATGGATGGAAAAAATGATTGTTTACTGGCTATCATACCTTTTAGAGGAAAAACATCTGTTAAATGAGTATCAGAGCGGCTTCAGGAAAGGAAGATCCACGACTGATGCATTAATTAAAGTGACTAATGACATTGAGAAGACCCTAAATATGAAGCAAGTGATGGTGATAGTTTTCTTTGACATCGAGAAAGCTTATGATTCCATGTGGCGAGAAGTCCTGTTAATTAAAATGAATAAGTTCGGCATAGGAGGACGCTTATACAACTGGATCATGGACTTTTTAACAAAAAGGACATTTAAAGTAAAAGTAGGTTCTGAAATTTCAGATAGTTTCGCCATTGTAAATGGAATACCACAGGGCAGCGTCATCAGTCCAATTCTATTTAATATAATGATTAATGATATATTTCAGAATGCAGGGGTAGGTATACAGTCCTCATTGTACGCTGATGACGGAGCAATCTGGAAAAGGGAGAAAAACATGCCACATATTCTGAAATGCATCCAGAAAGCAATAACAGATGTAGAGAGATGGTCCTATGATTGGGGATTTAAAATCTCTGTTTCAAAATCATGTTATATGTTGGTTACTAAAAAGAAAATAGACAACAAGCAGGTGTTAACTCTTTACAGTAAGCCCATGGAAAGAGTCAGAGTGTTTAAGTACCTAGGTCTATGGATTGATGATAAATATACGTGGAAAAATCATATTGAGAAAGTTGAGACCAAATGTAAAAAGGTGTTAAACCTCATGAGGTGTCAGGCCGGTCTGGCATGGGGAGCTGACAGAGAGGCATTACTATACATATACAGGGCTCTGTTGAGAGCCACCTTGGATTATGGATGTATGGTGTTTGATATAGCTGCAAAAAGTCATCTACAAAAATTAGACAGGATGCAATATAGAGCATTAAGACTTTGTCTTGGAGCAGTTAATACCACACCCATCAATGCTTTGCTTTTGGAATCCAGTGAACTGCCGTTGAATTTAAGAAGAACTAAATTATCACTAGCATATTGAATAAGAATTCAGGGAAAAGGAAATGGAAATATAGCTTCTTCTGTTCTGCAAAACTCTTGGGAGTACGTAACTTTTACTGGTAAAGGGTTTGGATGGGAAATTAATAAGAAGGTGAAACAGTACAAATTAGATTCCATACAACACAGTCCAGCAGTTATAATTAGCAGCATTCCTCCATGGATATTTCCACAACCCAAAGTTAACCTGCAAATATTAGACAAGAAAACAGAGTGGATAAAGAATAATCTGAACATAGGATATCTGGCTCAAAAACATCTGAAGAGCAGCTATTACAGTTACCTGCAGATTTTTACAGATGGATCTAAACACCCAAATAATGAGCATGTAGTAGGCATTTACATCCCAGAGTTTGATAAAGGTATTGTCAAAAGAATTTCAAACAAGTTGTCAGTGTTCACGGCAGAAATGGTAGCAATAATAATCAGTCTTCAGTGGATAGAGCAGGTCAAACCACTTAAAGTAGTTATATGTTCAGATTCTGCAGCTGCAATGCAGAGTAGTCAATCTGGAGAAACAGCTCGAGAAGATCTACTGTTAGAAGTGTACTTGATTTAACCTACAGCATCTAGGGATAGATGTCCACTTCTGTTGGATTCTGGCGCATGCAGGCATTGAGGGAAATGAGATAGCAGACAAACTGGCTAAAAGTGCATTAAACAAAAATGAAAATGATATTTTAGATCTTTGGGAGAGAAGAGGCAAAATCAATAATCCACCAGGAAATTAAGACAAAATGGCAGGAAATATGGAAAAATGACACAAAGGGTAGAGAATATTACAAAATTCAAAAGTCTGTCAGAGTGAAAAAGGTCAGAGGGAAATGTAGGAAAGAAGAGGTCACGTTCACTTGGATAAGACTAGGACACACAGGACTAAACAGTACACTGTTTATCATGAAATGTGAAACTTGTGGACTTAGAGAAACTGATGAAAATGTACTATTTGGATGTAGGAAATTCATTACAGAAAGGAAAAGGTTGAAGGATGGTGTGGTCAAAATGGGTAGGGAATGGAGCATCAAAGGGCTCCTAGAGCTAGGAGAGAAACAGAAGAAGAAGTAGCTAGATGCCGCATGCATTCAACGGTGATCCTCATTGGAGTGATACGTCAATGCGGCCGCCATCTTGCCAAGGTGGAGCCGCGTGACCTAATGCATGTACGACTATTGAGGCAGGAGACTATTTATGATTAAAATCATTACTCGCTGAATTCTCAACCGATTTTCATGCGGTTTGGCTTATTACAATAGTCAGAAATGTAGTTATGATACAGGATACTTGGTTAAATAAAAAAAAAAATGCAGCTTTTCATACCAAAATATTTGATCTTATGTAGCTAAAGTAACAGTAATAGTTCTACAACCCATTTAAACTAAACTCTCCCCATATAATAAACATTATTTTTTCTTACTAGATGTACAATGCCCACCATGATGTCATTTAATTATTAATTTTGATTATAAATGTTTATTCACATTTTAAGTCACACAATGTGCAACAAAAATAGTGTATCAGTAGGGTTGTGCCGAGCTGCAGTGTAGTTACACATTCTGATTAACAAATGTTGGTTTTGTACAAGTGAAAATAAATGACTTAGAGCTGCATAATTACACAAAATTTTGCTTTAATCTCATATGTATAACACCACAGTGCTCATGGGAGCCTGGACACAGAACTGTTTACATTATTAGGTCATATTTACAAAAAATATATACAGTGTACAGTAGTATTATTTTTAGGAGTCCTGGAGAAGGTTTTAGGAGATCCGGAGGGAGCTTTAGAGGTCCTGAAGGAGGTTTTAGAGGACGTGAGAGAGTTTTAGGGTTCCTAAAACATGTTTAGGGGTCCTAGAGGACCATTTAGAGGTCCTGGAGAAGGTTTTCAAGGTCCTGGAGGGAGTTTTAAGGGTCCTGGAGGAAGTTTTAGAGGTCCTGGAGGAAGTTTTAGTCATACAGCAGCTTTTAGAGGTCCTAGAGGAGCTTTGAGAGGTCCTAGAAGTGTGCTGCCGTTCCTGGCAGGTTTTTCTTTTTTAAATCCTGGAGCAGGGATTTCACTGTTTTAGTGTGCCTTCTTTCTCGATCCCTGGCATTTCGCAATATTCTCTGCAATTCATCCACCCTCTCCTGTGCCTCAGTTAACTTCCGTTTAACATCAGTCAGGTCAAGGGCATACTGATGATGTGTAATGTAATTATATAATCATATATTATAATAATTAATTTAAATGTATTGTCCTCATTTCATAAATGTCACTGTAAACCAAAAAGTATGGAGAAATCTCAGCACACCCAAAAACAACAGGTGCGTAGGAGGGAGGCTGCAACCCCGAAATATATAAAAATCAAAAAATGCTCCCGCACACTGTCTCACTCTTTTTCATTTTATTTAAGCAACTTTTCGGTCAGTGTGACCTTCTTCAGGCCTGAAGAAATGCCTAATCCTAATCTAATTAACCCTATTTCAAAAGCTTACATTTCAACAGTTTTACCACAAAGTATGACTTTCTTGACCTTAAAATTTATGTTTTAAATTCATTAACAACATATCTGGACTTCATGTCACAACTCAAACGGGACCAAAAGATAACATTGCTCTCCCCGTTCACTGCCATTCATATTTTTTCCGATCTAAGGTCCCATGAGCGTCACGTGACTTAGGCACTCTATGGTCTAAACCATAGATATACATAGAAAGGCTAGATAGCTTACCTACGCTGTGAGCCAATGGGGACTGACGTCGTCACACGGCGGCCATCTTACCTCGGGGCTGCTGGCCCACTGATAACATTAATGTCTATGGTGCATGTACTGTTTCAATGACCATATCCTGCTCAAATTTCAACTGATTTTCAAACGGATTGGTTTGTTATAAACACCAGAGATGTAGTTATGTTTCTGCATATTTACGGATAATTATAACCATGGACTTTCATATTAAATTAAAAAAGTAGAGAGTAGAGCAATACCTGCCATAGCTGCACGCATACACACACAGTTAATATTAAATTGTAAGTGTTTTTTATTTTTTTTATTTGCTTTAACATAAAAATAATTATACCACAAATGTAAAAAATTCCACGGCCTGTTGGAAATTATGTTTGTGTTATTTTAGGGTCACATAACAACTCGTGTAGTTTTAAGATCAAGGGGATAGTTCGTTCATCTTACCCGTTCTGCTACATATATTTTAATATAAAAATTAAAATAAACACATTCAGTAACATGACATAAAGGTTCTTTTATTAACCAGATGTGCACAATTACAATTACAATTACAATTACAATTCTTTGCCCTCCTCTCCCTCGCCAAGGCATTGCTCTTCTCCCGCTGCAGTTTCCGCACTGTTGCCAAGGCTGCATCGAGTTTGGCCTTTAGAGCCTTGGGGCAGGAAGGCAATGCATACAGGTGGTCAGGGGCCTTCCTCTTCCGGCTCTTTCTCCTCTCTCCAGTGGCTGCCTGAGGCTTTGGAAAAATATATAAATAATAATAATGAGGAAGTTATTAACAGTAACTTTTTAACAATTCATGTTCACCTATCAATGCTGAGTTCAATACAATGTTATGTTCTCTAAATCTACAAAAGAAAACCCAAATCAGTGTTCTTTTAATAAATTGATTTTAATCAATTGGCTTGTCTAAAGGAAAAATTATGTTTTGTGTCTCTTGACAAAAATGTCAGTTTTGATTGTAAAGGTTCCCTACACCTTGTGTAGTTTGCACATGCTTATTCATAAAAGTGTATGAGTGACATGAGCAAGTGACAGCCTGGGGTTTTTCTAGTAACACCATCATATCCCTTCCTGGGCACCACTGAGATAAATGATTTAATGATAAGCCATATGATGCTCTTATTTGTAAGTGACATTCCACATGTGTACAAATACTCACAACATCAGGCGGAGGTTCATCCTGGTGCAGGTCCATGGGCAGGTTTTCTTCTGCTCTTCTAGAGGCAGCTGTGCTTCTTGTTGCTACCGGCTAAAATAAACGGTTAAATATTAAAATGTTCTTAATGCACAACACTTTATGTATTCCTAAACTTGCAGAATCATAAAATATTGATTATCCATCTTTAACAGCTTGAATTCTTGTTGGCCAATGGTACACATACCCTTTGGAGATGAGCAGGGAAGTTAAAAATGGTTGGCACAACACCAGCTGTAAGCCGGACAGTCTGCCCTGTCCTGTCAAAATCCTCACTCCTGAAATGTTCGCTGCATAGTTTGGAGTTTTAGTTGCAACAAAACGCTCCCTTCGTAGAGCAAGTTCCCATTGCCTCCTCCTCTCTGCGTTTTGGGGAAACCTTAAAAACATGAGAAGATACCGAGATATGAATTATTGACAACATTTTACACCCTTCTTACCTTTAACATTAATGGTAAAGACAAAAATACAGAGCTAAATTATGATATTGTTGGGGTAATTCATGTAGCCTATGCTTGAATGCCATTATGTAAACTTAAATAAGTCAATAACAGTAACATGTTAAAAAAAATGTGAAAAAGAAATATTCAATGATTATTATGTAAACAAATGGTAGAAGCATTTCTAAAACGTCAGGGTGAAAATAACTTGTATTGTACAAGTACAAATTTAACTACGTTAGTAACAATTATCCTAAATATGTCCCTCAAGTCATTTCTTACGAGTGAAAGGTGATTCCACGGGCTCTTATGTGGACAGAACGTTCATTTGCGCATCCATGTGCCGCACAAAAGTCTGGCATCTTGAACTGTGTTGAGTATTTCTGTAAACACAAAGCCAGGCATTTACTGTATCACAATGAATCTAAATTAAGGATATATTTTACTAATGAAACAGCTTGGAAATCATATTATGTATGTTAAAACAAAGGAATAATTCTGCCTTTCCCACCTGTAAAGAATTATGTCTAGGCTACTTTGTATAGTCCCAGTGGCCCACTATGTCACATTCACAACCTCTTGTTTCTTTGCTAGCTAATAAACACAACTACATCCACACAAATCGTCATTTAGACAAAATATGTGGCTGTCACAAAATTATTATTGGTCTCACGGAAACCTATATATAATTGAAACTCTCAGATTGCAGCCTTGCAAATGACTGTGACAGACACACAACTATGCAGCAAAATGAAATCGATTTTCGAAAAGAAAAGCTGCACTTTCAGCATGTCCACGCGGCCTGAATCATAGCCACGTTAATAAGGTTTTTAATAAACCAAACCGTTTGTAAATCCGTCAAGATTTCAGCGAGTTAAGTGTATTTTTGTTTGTGTCGGTCGCTCACCTTCCGTCCACTACTGTAGAGTGCGCGGGGAAAGTCCCCCTAGGTAAGATGGCCGCTCGGTGACGTCGCCGGCGAAAGTCCCATCAGCCATCTAGCCTTTCTATGTATATCTATGGTCTAAACTGCCGGAATCTTACAAGCAGAAGCAGAGGAGGAAGAAGAAGAACGTGTAATGACCACTGTAAACAGAGTGAGGCAGCAAAGCGCCAAACGCGCCTGGTCTGCCATTAAAATGTAAGAGAAGAAGAAAAAGACTCAGCGATAGAGGAAGAAGCCAACGAAACACCACTACAATAGGATACCAGGGCTAACAGCTAGCTAACTAATATTTACGAAGTAGGACGTAGCTAAGGAGGTTTTTCCGCTTGTGTCTCCAAGGTCCTGAGGTGTTGGACACCGTCAGCTCATGCTACGGAAAACGCACCGCGGTAGCCACATTAACTGAGTAGCTATGGAGAAAAGGTTCAGTCAGTGGAAGAAGCAGTGTCTGAACAAGCTGGACCTGAGTAAAAAGGGCAGCGTGGATGAGGATATTGCACATGTAGTGTCTCTGCTCAACAGCTTTGAGGACTTCTTCACCACCAGTTCCTGCTCCGGGAGAATTATTCTCATCGACGGGGTGAGAGTGGCTTTACTTTGGGCTGTACTGTGAGCACAGCTAACAAGCCAGTTGGCTTCCACATAGCTGTAGGGTAACGTTATTCCTCTGGCATGAAAAAAAATACATAACTATTTAAAATGACATATTGAATATTACCACCGACCAACATTTTCTCTACCAAGTCTGGTTAGGGAGTGTGCTTTACTTTACTTTTGACTTCTTTTATCATCATTTATTTATTTATTTTTATTGTTATTTTAATTATGACAGCTACAGATATGTTTCATTGAGCCTCCCTGAGTGACTGGCAGAAGATGCATGACCTTCCCTCAACTATAAATTTAGTTATTAGACTTTTTAAGACTTATCCTTAGATCTGTGATAGTTAAGAGTCCTGGAGTTAAAAAAAAGGCCCCCAGTTTTTCACCTCACCTCACCTCACCTCACCTCACACCTTTTTCACCTATCTAATATAGCCTTTATATCATTCAAAATAGATTACCCATGTCTTTTCTTGTTAGATTTGCTTGCAGCTCATGGGAAAAATAGACCCGAGACTGCAACTTTTGCTGCAGATCCTGAGCCAGCCCGTCTTCACACATGATATAGCCAAGGACTGTCAGAAATGTAAAGATCCTGATGATGATAAATGGTGTAACTGCAAATTTTTTGTTAGAAAACATGTTTTCTTAAAAATATGTGGTAAAATAATTACAAAACACAATTATTTCAATTTCTATTCTCCTCCCCTAAGCCTAAATATGAAAGCATAAGTCCCTCCCCTGCGCTAAAAAAAAAATGACATTCCTCCGCAGTCTCTTATAAAATCCCATGTGAGTTCTGTGCCTTGTGACTTCCATTCCAGGCTCCAGACAGCAGTGATGTTCACAAACAGAATTGTGTTTGGCTGTTTGTCTCACACCAGAAATGCAAACCTGATGACCTGGTGAGATATAATGGACTCTTGCACCACTGATATTTCTCCTAATAATATGGGTTTAATATTTACTAGATTGCATTTGTGTTTTTTCCTCAGATATCTGCTCTGGCAAACTCCAGTGGAGAAGCAGTGTTAAAGTTTGAGGCCTTTGTGCTCCATGTTCAGTGTAGGCGTCTGGAAGATGCACAGCTGATGGTGAGAATGACAGTTTTTCCTCTGTTCTGTTACCCTTGGGACAGATAATCCATCATCAGAACATCTCATTCCATAGTTATGTGGAGTAGCTTTACTATAATTCTGTTTATATGACATGAATAGCTGGATGACCTAAAACTTCTTAAATTAACTCTGACAAGACAGAAGTTCTCAGCATTGGCTCTGAACACATCTCAAAACAAATACAGCCACTCCTCCTAACATAAAGTCACTTACAAAAAATGTGGGTGTTATCCTGGATAGTAACCTGAGCATGGAGTAACATGTAGAGAAAGAAGTTCAGTCATGTTTTTATCAACTAAAGAATGTCTCCAAACTTAGATCAGTTCAGTCCTTCAGTCACACAGACAAAACATGCTCTTATATCCTCCTGTCTCCATTAATGTAATGCCTTGTTCACCTGCCGCCTAACTGGAGCAGCTCCAAGATGTTCAAAAATTGGTAGTTAGACTTATGACTAACACAAAGTAATTCTCACACATTACACTGCATTAGCCTCCAGCCTCTTTTAGAATTAAGCCATTAGTCCCAAGAGGCTGTGGTTTGCCAGCGATTTTACCACGGCTAAGGGGCGTTGTTAGGCACGATGCGAAGAGCCCCTTAGCCGTGGACCCTTAGCTACAGGCTCCCTGTAGCTAAGGGTCCTGATTATCAAATAATAAATGATATATAAAAAACACATGACATTACATCCAACCTCAGACTGTAACAATTTATCAGCAACAGTAGTCAATGATCTGTGTTAAGCAATACCTAATGGCTTGGTAAAATTTATTTATTTATTTATTTATTTATTTATTAGATCCCCATTAGCTGCTGAAATTAACAGCAAATACAAGTAATGCTAAGCTCCCTGTAAATCCTGATTGTTTAACAGGGTTTAGTTCAGTGATCCAGAAAACTCCTCTGCATAGCAATCTATTAATAATATCTGCACCTCTCGGGGATGGTGTAATTTTTTTAATTCCCCAGAATCTAAGAGATGCAGAAGAACCGTGATTATATGAAACATCATGACATGTAATTGCATACTCCATATTTTTGGACGCCTCCAGGGAATTTCTATATTTTTGGCACAAATGTCCACTTGGACTCAACAATGAACCTATTAGTTCTAGTAGGTCAAAGGTCAAGGTCACTGTGTCCTTGTCTGTCTCATTCAGTGAATGTGATATTTCAAGACTCCTTTGAGGGAATTCTTTCAAATTTGGCAGAAAGGTAAAATTCGGCTTAAAGATGAACTCTTCAGATATTGGTGGTCAACAGTCAAAGTCACTGTGACATGCATCCATCTCATTCTCGTGAATGCAGTATCTCAAGAACAGCTTGAATGAATTTCTTAAACTTTGGCGCAAACATTCACTTGGACTGAACTGATGAGATTTTGAAGTGCATAGGTCAAGGTCAAGTTCACTGTGACCTTGTCTGTTTCATTTTTGTGAGTGCAATATTTCAAGGGCACCTTGAGGGACTTTCTTAAAATTGGTGCAAATGTTTACTTGGATTCAACAATGAACTGAATGGATTTTGGTCGTCAGAGGTCAGTGTGACCCTGCATCTGTCCCATTCTGGTGACCGCAATATCTCAGAAACACCATAAGGGACTTTCTTTAAATTTTACACAAACGTCCACTTTGACTGAAGAATAAACTGATTAGAATTTTGTGGTCAAAGGTAAAGGGGACCTCACAAATTATGTTGTTGGTCATAACTCAAGAATTCATGCACTAATTATGACAAAGTTAAAGGATAAAATAATGAAGTGATTTTATATCCAGGTCAAAGGTCAGCTTCACTGTGACATCATAATATTCTGCATAAACACTTTTCTGGCCATTACTCAACATCATATCTCAGGAATAGAAGGGGAGACATTTGGTCAGATACTTCATTGGTGACACTAATCCTGGGTGTCCACCTTGAAACTGTGCTGATTGTGTAGATCCTTTGTGCTGCTGGAGGAAGATGTGTATGAAGCATCCATGTTTTCATGGACATGGATATTAGCTGTAAGAGAAACTTGACTGGTGCACCGAGGCATACAACTGCAGGGCGGTAAATTCAGTTTTTTTGTTTTGTTTGTTTTTTCTTGTTTAGGAATAAATTATTCTTGGAGACTGATTTGTTAGATTTGACTTTGTCTCATTAGACCTTGACATGAGGCCATTTGCCACCAAAGTGCTTTTATACTGAATATTAAATTAACTGAGCACGCGGCCATTAAAATGTCTTGTCACTCCTCCAGCACTCTGTGGCGATCGACTCAGGCTTCAGGAACTCTGGTCTCACTGTTGGCAAGACAGGAAAAATCATCATGGTAGGCTCTGTGACATCAGTGGCATTTTGCTGCCATAACTTTATCAGAATATTAGATTATGTTAAATAGTAAATAAAAACTTTGGACAATCCTTGCAATTCAAACAGCCCTTTGCTTTGCTTCATGTGTTTCTTGTATATACCATGTAAGAGATGTGAATGTATCTCTGCTGTGTTTTGTCCCTCTAGGCAGTCCGTAGCACCCACGGCCTGGAGGTTCCTCTAAGCCACGCAGGAAAGCTCCTGGTTGATCATGAGTACATCCACTTCCTGACTGAGATAGCCAATCAGAAGATGGAGGAGAACCTCAGACGGATCCACAGGTCAGTCTGATAATTGGCTCTTTCCTATTCAGTGATCGGTAAAACTAGCAGTGGCTATTAGCCACTACACAAACAAAATGTTCTCACTAATGCTATACATCCAAATTTAATTATATCTCCAGGTTCCACCAGAATCTGCAGTCTGCCCTGCCAACAGAGAAACTACACAACTTACAAATGTCAGATCCTCCTGTCTCACAGGAACCACAGGAAGTCCCTCACAGAGCGGAGACAGAAAAGGGGGAGACAAACAAAACAAGTGTGTATAAACGAAGGCGAAAAAGAGGACAGCACCATCAGACTTACTATTGCCATGGTGACTGGCCCAGCATCGTGCCAGAGCTTGATGACTGTCTGGATCTATTCACATGAAGGAGTGGCTCTGTGAAGATGCTGACATGCTCCTGTCATCACTGACTAGATAATAATGTCACTTTTTTCTGAATGTAATGGTGAACATTATCAGTTTTACTTGAGAGAGCTGTATCACAAAGAGGCTCACCATGGTAACCTAAACCACACTGCTACCCTGTCTTGGATCTGCTTTAAGTGAATAGATCAGTTTAAAATGAGTGAACAGCTTGCTGGAGTGACGGCTCCAACATGGACAGAAGAGCTGCATTTACAATAAAATGATAAATGAGAAACATCAGCACAGTCACTTTGTTTTCCATGATTTCAAAAGTTAAACATCCATCCATCCATCCATTCATTTTCATGGCTTATTTGGGCCCAGGTTGCGGGGCCGCTAGCCGAGCAAAACATTCCAGACATCCCTCTCCCCAGCAACACTTTCCAGCTCCTCCTGGGGAACCCCAAGGCGTTCTAGACGAGATATGTAGTCCCTCAAGCGTGTTCTGGGTCTGCCCTGGGGCCTCCTACCAGTGGGACGTGCCTGGGACACCTCCAGTGGGAGGTGCCCAGGAGTCATCCTTGTCAGATGCCCGAACCACCTCAACTGACTTCTTTCGACACGAGGGAGCAGTGGCTCTACTCTAAGCTCCCTCTGGATGTCCGAGCTCCTCCCTCTATCTCTAAGGCTGAGCCCAGCCACCCCACGGAGGAAAACTCATTTCCGTCGCTTGTATCCGCGATCTCATTCTTTCAGTCACTACCCAGAGCTTATGACCATAGGTGAGGGTTGGGACGTAGATGGACCAGTAAATTGAAAGCTTCGCTTTCTGACTCCACTCCCTCTTCACCACAATGGACCGTCGCACCGACCTGCTGATCTATCTCACGCTCCATTCTACCCTTACTAGTGAACAAGACCCTGAGATACTTGAACTCCCTCGCTTGAGACAGTAACTCTCCCCCCAACCAGCGTAATCCACCGGTGTCCGACAGAGAACCATGGCCTCAGACTCGGGGGTGCTGACTCTCATCCCAACTGCTTTACATTTGGCTGCAAAACGCCCCAGTGGAGGCTGGAGGTCATGGTATGATGGAGCCAACAGAACCACATTGTCTGTGAAAAGCAGAGATGCAATTCTGGGAGTTAAACATTCCAGATTAATTTAATCAATGCACTGACAAAGTATGAGCTGATGGAGTTTTTTCCTCCTACATACAATAGAACAGTTCACTTGTTAATTGCTTTACAGTCACTAATTAGTTCAGCCTCCAGGTATGAAGAATCTGGCTCTGCACTCAGTCCTGTGCACTGTGTTGTAGCTCTCACTATAAATTCTTTAGACATACGTCCCAACTACACCATCTGAGATATAAGACCAGCTGTAGTCTTTGACTGAAAGCTTGTAATGACATTGAACAGAATACACAGATGCTACTATTCTGAAGCGGTTTCTTATAATTAACTGTGTTTCAGTATCTCCACTAGAGGGCAGCAGTGTTTATATAACGACTCCAACTCCAAGGTTTCTCAGTATAATTTGAGACTCATTGGGATTGAACTGACCTTGTATAAATATGATAATTTAATAATAATAAAAAAAAAATAACCACGTGGTGGCCTTTTAGTGAATATTTAGTATCCAGGGGTGATGTTATGACCATATGAACATGTTTGGGGCCACATGGCAAAAATTTACTGGTGTTCCCATCAAGTACAGATTACATAGGAGCCTTTTTACACTGCCTCTTCAAGGCAAGGTTTACACCATTATGTGGCCTCGCCATTCTGGGGCGAGGGGGGGGCAAGTTGTAGCGCCTTTCAGCTGGCATCTGAAGTAGTAACATTGCTGAAACAATGTCTGTATAAAAGGGACAGACACCAAGATGGGATAATGGGCGGCACAGGTGTGATGTTTGACGAGATGTTAGTGGCTTAGTGACAGCAGTTAGTGGCACAGAGACTCAAAGTCCATGAGAGAGGTAAAACAGCAGCTGAAAATGTCTGCCAGTTGTGAAAACAATGAGGTCCAGGAGCTCCTTAACCTCCGAGTGGAGAACATACTATATGTCACACTAGAGGCTGATTCTGCTGTGTTATGTTATGCTTCTTTTTATTCCATGATGCCAGCATGCTGTCTAACATCACACACTGGAGCGCCATGATGCAACCGTTGTTAGGTTCAGTGTGAAAGTGCAAAGGCAGCATAAAGTAGGGACTTGAATCAGCCCTGCAGCATGATCTCTGTGTAAAAAGGGCTACAGACTATGCATGACAGCTTCGTTGAATGTCAGGAATAGTAGGATTGTAAACTTTGTAATGCATTTGCAATTAATCAAATTATTAAAAATTTGAATCTGGGGCTCTTGGCCCTGGAACAGTCAGTCTCTTCATTGGTAAACCTGCCTTATAATTTAAAAGAAGTTGCTCATAGTACCACATAACCCAACAGTGCTGCTCCTCTCAGCTCCTTTTAGTCTCTTGTTGCCAGTTGTTCTGGTTTTAAGTTTTGAAGCACACTCAACACTTAATCAACCTGTTTTCCAGCAGTAGCTGTTGTGAATAAGCTCTAATAAAGCAACTTTACATCTGCTGACTTGCAGGTTTGTTTCATCTAAGCCTGAGGCTGATCACCAGCTGAGTGTGTAGTAGGAAGGAGAGACATTGCGTGTCCTTTTGTGAATTAAGTTGGGGATGTTGAGGCACAATTATTAAGAGGCTGTTGTGTAAGGAGAAGGTGATTATTCACCATTTGGATGTCTTATCTTTCCCGAAGGAGTGTCTATATGAAGGATACTGCTTCACCTCACACTCTATCATTTATCTGACAATCTTCTCCACCCAGGTATATCAAATATTACACATTGTGGATTTGCATTATCATCGGAGCAAATTTTATGCTATCCCATCAATTTTTCAGCTACTGCAGTTTTCTTTATAACCATATCAGAGCTACTGAACATAGCAAAGCACCCTTTTGTCGGACCATAAGAAAAGTGACTCTGGCTCTGAAAAGCCCAATGATGTGGTTTTCTCTGGGCTTAAATCAGAGAGGATCATCAAGAGGGAATTCCACAGAATTGCAGGTTTGTCTATGTTAATAAGAAATTAATCTACGTGGATACATTATATAATGATTCATTAATACTTTTCATGTATTTAAAGATTCTGCGGTGTAATTGGCTGCATTTATGGGACTCAACATCCCTATCATAGCTCCATCTGAGCATTAAGGTGATTATGTGAATCAGATGTAATTTCACAGCATTCCAGCAATTCAGTTAACCTCAGCCTAATATTGACAGAATGAGGTAAAATATGAGTAAAATGTCTTCCAGTCTGCATAATATTTTTTCATCTGCACACGTGGGGGCTAAGAGAGGATCCACTCTGCAAGCTGTGCAAACAGAAGGGGACTCTAGCGCACATACTGTCTGGGTGCAAAACAGCTCTAACCCAGGGGCGGTTTAGGTGGCGCCATGACAAGGTTCTCCGCTCTTTGGCTGACACCATTGAGCGGGAGAGGGTCAAGAAGAGACCAGCTGGCACAGCCCTAGAGAGAGCGATCACCTTCCTTAAAGAAGGAGCTAGGCCCGCACTGACCACAGTGAGGAAGAGGTCTAACATCCTCCACACCTCAAGCTCCTGGGAAATGAGGGTGGATCTTGGGAGGAAGCTGCATTTCCCTGACGTGGTCCAAACAACCCTCCGTCCCGACATAGTGTTGTGGTCACCAAGGACCAGAAAACAATCCTGGTGGAGCTTACTGTGCCATGGGAGGAGGGTTGAAGAGGCACATGAAAGGAAAGCCGCAAAGTACCAGCAGCTAGCCCAGGACTGCAGAGACAAGGGCTGGCAGACGTGGCTGTTCTCTGTGGAGGTCGGGTGTCGGGGCTTTCCATCAAGGTCGGCGTGGAACTTCCTTTCTGCTATTGGCCTGGACGAGCGGAGCAGGAAGCAAGCGACTCGAAGAATGGGGGAAGAGGCAGAATGCGCCTCGTGTTGGTTATGGAGTAGGAGAGAGGAGGAATGCTGGAGGCCAGGGGCAGATGGGCAGTGAGCTGGCCACTCACTGCGGGCCCACCAACTGGAGGGTGTTGTGGTTCAGGGCCGAAACACCCAGAGAAGGTTGGACACCACCTCAAGACATCTGCTCTTGGTGGAAGGCACCCCTAGGTGTATGCAGCAAATTGTGTTTGATTTTGAGTCCCCATCAGATTACAGCTGAAGAGGATATAGCAAATTATATTAAAATATATGAACATTGTTAATAAATAAAATGTTTCTGTATATTTTCTGTACATCAGACATGCATTAATGCATCACATTGCATAACATCACTTCTTTTCCCATGCCACCTCACACTGTTTAGAATGGGGTGCCGTTTGTAAAGTGTCATGCTGAAAATAACATCAACTTTTTGCCACATTTAGCTTCAAACAATGTTTAAAAAAGTGTTGTGAATTTTTTAACGTCACCTTTTACCACATTTACAGCAATATTTGTTAACTTAGAAATATGTTAAATAGTTAAATCTAAATATTAAATGTGGCACCTAAATGTTAAATGTTAAATATAAATATTAAATCTAAATCTAAATGTTAAATATAAATATTAAATCTAAATCTAAATGCTAAATCTAAATCTAAATCTAAATGTTAAATCTAAATATAAATATAAATATAAATATAAATATAAATATTAAATCTAAATATTAAATCTAAATCTAAATGTAAATGTTAAATCTAAATGCTAAATATAAATCTAAATGTTAAATCTAAATACTAAATATAAATCTAAATGTTAAATGTTAAATCTAAATGTTCTGGGTGAAACTAAATATTTAGCTAATATGCAAATTCACACTGCCGGTCACCGGAAGTACCAAAATAAAAGCTCGAGATGGTCAGACTGTGTTTATAGAATCAAATAACGAATTAAAACCAACTTATCGGGGGAAATGAACACTTGAACATACATTAGTGTGATAATAACTACCTAAAATAACAAGAAACGTGTATGGAGAAATTTTATTTGATGTGTACTTTGAGCTGTTAGTGGCCCTTCAGAGGGAATCACCTTGTTGTTTACAAATACTTCCGGGTAGAAAACCAGCGGAGTGTAGCTAAACTCCGCTGGTTTTCTACCCGGAAGTATTTGTAAACAACAAGGTGATTCCCTCTGTGAGATATGCATATATATATATATATATATATATATATATATGCATATCTCACATTTTTCACGTCACTATATCACCGTTTAGACTAATCTGGCGTTTGTAAGTCTATAAACACTATGATTGAACAAACATTACTATCACGTTCTGAAATTAATAACATGGTTATCGTAGATCAGCGGGGCTAACCGTTAGCCGTTAGCCCCCGTTAGCGGAGTCTGTAATGACTCATTAACTCTAAACGGTCCGTGAAAAAAATATTTTTTTCCAGCGGAAAATTATAACGTGATAATGAGCCCTGCCCTCTGTTAAACACAACCAATAAGTTCAGTGTTTCTGAAACCAATCAGCGGAGAGCACAGCGAGACCAAAACAATGGATCCACAAGACTTGGCTGCTGTTGCTCTTTTGTATTGCCAGAGGAAATTACTAAAATTCAAAGGATTAATTACTGATCGGCATAATCACCGTGGCTGGAAACGCTATGCTCAGAATATGTCGGTTTATAAAATAAACAAAAATAAAATAAAATAAACAAACAAAACCCTCATCTGGAAAAACGCTGTTATTTACGGCGTTCTTCGGACCATTATTATGGCGTAAAAAGCGGCGGTTACTGTGCCTCCTTACAACGCCGGAAAAAACGGGCGCGTTTTCACGGCACTTTGTCACGTAAAAAGCGGCGTTTTAAGGCTCCCCGCAAAAGCGCCGTAAAAAGCGGCGCTTTAGACAAAGTAAAGCGCCGCTTTTTGCGGCGTTATAATTAAAAACGGCCGTAAAAAGCGGCGTCTTCAGACGGGTCGCGTTGAAATAGTGGCTATATACAGCACTTTTGGCTTTCCATAGTTAATAGACTAAAAGCGGCCGTCCGCAAGTCCTGTGCGCGTAAAGCTCAGATTTTACGACCGTGCGGACTCCGCTCCGCGCACCAGTGTCACTCAAAAGACTGCTCGACATGTATTTTTCACATCGCCATGACAGAAACGTGCAAGATTTGGGGGTAATGTAGTGTTTCACGGACATTTTTATTGGAAACTACACCGCGGAAGTGCGCTCAACGCTCCGCTTATAATGCGCCTGAGTCTGTGAGCACCTTAAATTAAAACTCTCGGCGCACACTGCAATACAGTCAGACAGATGCGCAACTCAGAGCATCATTTTACAAACTCACACAGACAAACTTAATCTCATCCAATCAATGTCTTGCATTTGAGGTTTCATGTGAAACAGTTCATATTAGGAATAGCCTAAGTGTTGAGGGAGGTTCAACAAACCCTGAGTCTAACCCTGAACTCTGAGTTGATTTACCCTGAGATGGGAAACTCTGAGTTAGCGGTTCCAGAACAGCTGATTTGAGTTAGTTCAGTCAACTCTGAGTATGTTCACTCTGAGTTAAGCAGAAAATAAAAAGCCATCATCAATGGAGCTCCGACTCCACAATTCACCATGGCAACAGGTAAATAAAAGACAGCGCCTCCATTTTAATCCAGTGGATGTAGAGATATTAATGCATGTGTAGCAGACAGTACACGTTTATCTTTAAAAGAAGAGCCTGAGTCAGAGCGAGGAAAGTGTAATAAGTTAACCATAAAGTTAATAAAAAAGTTTTCATCATTTATCAGACTTACATTTCCGTAATGAAGATAAAGTGGTGGAATCTGACTGTGTATCAGGCTGTCGACACATTACATTATATTAATAATATATATTAATATATTTGTTCAGATTTAATCTGATGGGGAAAAACACAGGAGGCAGCAACTGAAAAATAGGAAGATTTAAAACATATAGACTAGGCAATAGATCAAAGACATAAAGACATGACTATAAACTCACAGTCTGACCCAGTAATAATATGTTTGGTGATTTGCACTTGAAAAGACGTTGAGGTTAAAATACAGTAGATTTTAAAATGTTGGACATCTATTTCTATCTTGACTCAACAGCATTCAGTGACTTTATTTCAGCTACAAATGTAGTAAATTTAAAGACACTGAAATGCTGCACCATTGCTCACTCAGAAATATGAACATATAATTCCTAATATTAGGCTATAGGAATTATGTTCCATCAGTGCGACCAATGACATCAGTGATAGAGATCATTAGTCATTGATAGTACGTGTCTAAAGCTTCATACCGATTTTTAAAAATTTAAATAAGTAGACCTAACGTTACACATTATGTGCAATAATGTGGGAGCTGCTCTAACAGACTGACAGTCTGATCCTTGTGCACAGTGTTACAAAAAATAATAAATAATAAAAAGGACAGAGGTTTGATTCTGAGCAGAGGGTGAATTCTCGCTGTGTAATATTTGAATGTAAAGACAAAAACTGATGTCCAAAGAAATGATTGATGTGCATAAACTCAGTAACTTAAGACAGTCCTGAGAAACAGACTAATATCCAGCAGGATTTAGACTGTGACAGACGGTAAATCTCCGCTAATTAATGCGCTTCGATACAAGCTTTGACAGGGACTGAATGAATGAGGAAATGAAACAGTGTGGAAGAGGGAGGAGACTAACCTGTTCACAGACTCAGTTGCCATGGTGATTGACTCAGAGTTTGAGTTACCTCTTTCTGGAACTGAAACCCAGAGTTTCCCTCATTTCAAGGTTAACATACTCAGAGGTCTTCCTGCAATAGGCTGCCCCTCTGGCTCCGCTCAGTTTTCCAAACAAAGCAGTCTGTTGCCGCTCTGGCATTATCTCGTGCTGCATTCAGCAGTCGGACATTGGGGATTCGCGCTCGTAAATGTCAAATTAGCCATAACTTTTCTGTGAATTCTTTGCTGCCAACTGGGGTGGCAAGGCTTTCTTTTAGCGTGGCAGCTGCCACCCCATGCCACCCCGGTAGATCCGCCCATGTACATATATATATGTACATACATACACATGTATATATATATGTATATATATATATATATATATATATATATATATATATATATATATATATATATATGCATTTCAGACAGTCATTTAATTTACCTCGACAGTTATGTTTATTTTCATTTGATGTATTATTTTTTGATGTATTTTTTTTTTTTTTTTTTAATGTTAATTATTGTTTAAGTAAGAGATTTATTTCCTTAAAAAAGTTAATTGCCACTTGTTATGTAAGGTTGAGAGTGGAATGCCAGCAGCAGAGATTTTACTCAATGTTACTGAGAAATAAAACCGCAGTCAAGGTCGACCACAGTCCCAAACCCTGCTTCTGGTGCCTCCTTTTCTCTCCACACGACACTCCACTGCAACTTTAAAGAAAAAATCACAATGCAGAGTCCTAGGGAGAGTGCAGAAGGAGTCTGGCGACGGGCATACAGAGGCAGTGGGTTACATAAACCTCAGTGTAGTACACCATGTACACCACATACTTACTGCATGGTGCACTAATTTCAGCAGGGTAGTGTTGTCTCAAATCGCACACTGCCGCTTTACACTTACTGGAACTGACAATGGCTTTTTTTAACTGCCTTTTTGTCTTTGTTGTCTTCTTTTTAAACAGCAAATTGTAAACATTGTCTCCAACATTTGACCTTTCGGCTTCTATTCAACAACAGGTAAAATATGTAAAACCTCCATCTGTTACGCAGTGGTGTTCACTGTAGCAAGCTCAGGTTCTTTGTTGTTCCCAGTCACCATGCTACTATTTGCTATGTTGCCCCCAAGTGGCCAAAAAACCCCATTCCATTCACACAGCTATAATAATGTACAACTAATGGTAAAAAATTCTGATGAAAAAAAGTAATCACTATTACAAACTAATTACTAACTAAAACTAGTTATCTGCCCTCCACTGTCCCTAAATCACCAATACTGCTAAGTACTGATGTGAGTTTGTGTTCAGCAGACTGCAGGCGACCCTTCAGAGATTGTTCAGTGAAAAAGAATTTATTCCCTGGTTCACTGCAGTCAGCTGATTCAGGATATTCAGCGGGGCGGAAGGACACGGCATCCCTCTCACTCACAAAGGAGGCAAAGAAGAACAACTTTGTCTCGGAGGGGCAAATAATCATCATCTTCAGTACAGTCATCATCATCTGTGTTTTGATATTTGGACTGGAGAATTCTTCAAGAATTGTTCAGATGGATTATACATCACAATTGTTCCAATTTTTTATTTTTAAGCATTATTAAGCAGGAATGATTAAAACCACATTAACTATGGTGACCCAAACCAGAAACTGGCATTATTGGATTTCAAACAACAGCAGTCATTGGAAATTTTAAGTTGGATACTCCATCACCAGGGTAACGCTATCCAGGATTGGTACGACTAAATACCTAATCACTGTGGAAACAGTACTGAAGAGCGTGTAGCATCAGATTGTTGGAGGCAGGGTCCACCATGCTGTACTTCCAGGTGGTGATTTTGGCAGCTACAGTCATGCTGGTTTACTACTGTGAGTTTACTGACACCTTCAGTCCAGCGGAACAGGGCTTTATCTGCAGAGACCCTGCTTTAACTAAACCAGATCCTGGACCTGAACAGGACAGCCGCGTACAGCCAGTGATACTGTACTCTGTGGTGGGTGGACTGCCTGTTGTGCTGGTAAGTCTAACTATGATTTAAACACAGTTATCAAACCTGTCTTTTCTTTGTTGTGATGATGATGATGCTACTGTCAAGAGATCTAGAGAGAGAGAGGGAGAGCGACAGAGAAGCCAGCAGTCATACATATCTAAGAGGCAAAATGCCTTATCTTTAAAAAAAAAACAACCCAAAAAACATTTTTTTGTATCTCAGGTTTTGACATTAACATTCCTTCTTGTTCTCTTTCATTAAAGATAAATAGATATACTACCACTAATTTTCCTGATGTATGTGCTGACTGTGCTCGAATATGATGGGTTATATCATCTAACATCATCAATCCAGCTATTCATGATGCTGTCATGAATTGATGACTGACACGTCACCGCAGCAATGGCGGCGCCGCCGCAAGATGGCGGCATACACAAATCGCTTGCCGAATTCGTCTATACTATACAGATGGAGGAACACCAGCATCCTGCAGTTCAGCTTCATATCAAACCTGGGGCTACATGGCCTAACCATATATAACACACTTAGTTTTTCTTTTGTTTTTCTTCTTATTTTTCATCTTCTTGTTACTTTTCTCTCTCCTTCTTCTTCTTCTTCTTTCACATAAAAAAAACATGCATTGGCAATAATAGTCCCCAGTAATTCACTTCTGTTGTGGCTTTTTTTATTTGCATCGTTGCTTTTTTTTTTTATTTGCATCACAACGTTTCTTTTTATTTGCAGCGTGTTTTTTTTTATTTGCAGCTATGGCGGGTCTCGGCCACCGTATATAACACACAAGGGTCCACTTTAGAAACTTAAATGTAACTATAGCATCAAAACCCATGCATATAGGCGTACAAGAAAATTGCTTTTACACAGCTGTCCATGGTAGTGAACACTATAGTCTACGTGAAAGGTTTAAAAGCCTAGTTCCAATGAAACGTTCAGTTCCTTTTACTAGCCTGGTGTGGCTAGTAAAAGGAATTTAAGGTCTGTCTCAATTAGTTACCTGGTCTGGTTGCCAAACACTTAAACACTCGGTTTGATTCTCCACAATTCCATCGTTGAGCTCATTTTATTGAAACTATCAGCACCAGAGAAGACCGTAATTCATTCAGATTCACTAGCATGACAAAAGAAAAGAAGAGATGACTCCCTTCATCTGAAGCTGTCATAAAGTCCGAGTATGTGTCCATTCCTTAACATTTCTGGTAAGTTATTTATAGCCTATTCCTTTATTACACAGCTCTATTAAATGTGCATTCAGTCACGGCATTCAGCGGTCTGATTTCACAGTTGCTATGTGGCCCAGCATTGCTAGGGACGCTGCCCTGCAACATTGCAGCTGTCAAACAACTTCCGAGGGAAAAAACAAACAGAAGTGGCCGATTTTAACATTTCTTTTGACTTATTTGGAGAGTAGCTACAAGGATTTTGAGGAAGGGGATGCCACAACTATACTGACGGACTTTCTCTGCCAAAAACAAAAGAACACGGTTTTGAATACACACTCGGCAGTCATGCTTAATGACATTTTACGTGAGTTTTATGCCTCGGTTCAGTCCACTAAGCCTGGGTGAGTACAAAACTTTTACCAAAAGTTGTAGAATTCGGTCAGTTTTAATGCACTTTGCGGAGGCAGACAACATTAGGCCTATTCATTTAACTGAGAGGCCTAATTAGCTGTGTAATAAGCGGGATAATGTATAATGAGCTGATGAATACTGGGAAATAACTCCCTTCAGGGGAATAAAACCTCTATTCCCCTGTCGGGAGTTATTTTCCCAGTATTCACCGGCTCATTATAGATTAGTCCATAAGGGTCTATTGATGACAAGAATGAAAAGGGTTTTTCATAAATATTAATCCAAGTTGTAAGTATTGTTTTAACAGGATAAAGTGGTGTTGGGTCAGTATGTCGGGGGCTGTAATTCTCGAGTGTCATAACACTCTCTCTCCCTCTCTCTGATGCCCTGACGGTCAGAGCTTAATAAATTATTATTACATTAATGACTTGGAACTTATATATTATTCGAAGCCTAATTTTTATACAAGTAATATTCATACTGGCTTAAATAAGCAATTTGACCTTTTTTCCCATCTTTGCTGAGCAGCAGTTTTGTGTAAAAAGAAATAAATGCCTGTCCCAAATATACGCCTGTTGACTTCAGTGATTTAAGCAAACAATAGCCTGGACTACTAATTTGAGTTTAAGGTAATATGGTAGCCTACTCTAGGATACTAAAAAAGTGCCAATTAACAAGACAGTGTAAAGAGAGACAGAGGTGTGATGACAGATTTGTAGACATTACTTTACATGAAATGATCCCTTGTTGGAAAACTGGCCTGTTGCAGCTGGGACAACAAAAAGTAAATAGAATATAGTCCTTATAAATACACAGAGTGCTGCAGATGATGCAAAAGTGACACAGTTGCAAATAGCAATGTCAGCACATGACGTTTTAGCATC